>CM061546.1:199798764-200998764 GCA_030864215.1 Capsicum pubescens | reverse complement strand
GTGTGTCTCCATGGGATGCCTCCGTGTTGTTCGTACGCAGGAAGGATGGTTTCCTTCGTATGTGTATTGATTATCGTCATTTGAACAAAGTGATCATAAAGAATAAATATCCTCTTCTTAGAATCGATGATTTATTTGATCAACTTCAGGGTGCAAAGTGTTTCTCTAAGATTTATCTTAGATCGGGTTATCATCAGCTTAAGATTTGAGATGTGGATATCCCTAAGTCTACCTTTAGAACTCGGTATGGTCACTATGAGTTTCTTGTCATGTCTTTTGGGTTGACCAATGCCCCGGCGGCATTTATGGACTTGATGAATAAGGTCTTCCATTCGTTTTTGTACATGTTTGTCATTGTCTTCATTAATGATATCTTAGTGCATTCTAAGAGTGAGGCGAATCATGTAATTCACCTCTATGCCATGTTGCAAACTTGAAGGATCATCGTTTGTATGCCAAGTTCTCCAAGTGTGAGTTTTGGTTAAAAGCCATAGCTTTTCTTAGTCATGTTATTTCTAGTGAAGGGATCATGGTAGATCCCTCAAAAAGTTATGTTGGTTAAGAAGTGGCCTAAACCTATGACTCCAATAGATATTCGGAGCTTCTTGGGTCTAGCCAGTTACTATGGAAGGTTTGTGCAGAGTTTCTCTACTATAGCTGCCATGTTGACCAAATTGACCCAAAAAAGGTCAAGTTTTTGTGGTCCGATGCTTGTGAGGGTAGTTTTGAGAAATTGAAAGATAAATTAACTTCAGCTCCAATTTTAACCTTGCCCGAGGGTAGTGATGATTTTACGGTTTATTGTAATTCTTCTTGTGTCATTCTTGGTTGCGTATTGATGCAACATGGAAGGGTGATGACCTATACTTCTAGACAATTGAAAGTTCATGAGAAGAACTACCCTACTCATGACGTAAAGTTGTTAGCCATGGTCTTTGTGTTAAAGATATGGAGACATTATTTATGTAAGGTTCATGTTAATATCTTTTTCGATCATAAGAGTCTCCGATATGTGTTTACCCAAAAAGAGTTGAATCTCCATTAAAAAGGTGGCTCAAGTTATTGAAAGACAATGATATAAGTCTTCAGTACCATCCCAGTAAGGCAAACGTGGCTGTTAATGCTCTTAGTAGATTGTCCATGGAGAGTTTGACCCATGTAGATGAGGATAAATGGGAATTGGTGAAAGACATTCATCGTTTGGCTAATCTTGGAGTTCGACTTGAGGACTTCGAGGATGGTGGTGTATTTGTGCGTCCGGTATCTTAGTCATCTTTTATTATTGATATAAAGGAAAAGCAAGCATTGGACCCCAACTTGATGAAGATCAAGAGTAATGTGGGTCAACACAAGGTTGTGGACGTTATGATTGGAGGTGATGGTATCTTGAGATACCAAGGTAGGCAATGTGTTCCCAACGTCGATGGATTAAGGGAAAGGGTCATCGTCGAAGCTCATGGATCCCGTTATTCCATCAACCCAGTTCCACAAAGATGTATCACAATCTTAGAGAGTTCTATTAGTAGGGTAACATGAAGCGTGACGTGGCTAGTTATGTGGCCAAGTGTATGGTGTGTGAATAGGTGAAAGTTGAGCACATGAGGCCCGAGGGCTTGTATTAAGAAATCTCATTACCCGAATGGAAGTGGGAGGCAATTAATATGGATTTTGTTACCGATCTTCCTAGATCCTGGAATCAATGTGATTCTATTTAGGTCATTATTGATAGAATGACCAAGTTTGCTCACTTTTTTCCCGTAAGGACTAATTTCTTGGTGGAAGATTATGTTGAGTTGTATCTTTCTAAGATCATGAAGTTGCATGGTGCTTTGATTCTGTTATTTCGGATTGTGGTCCTCCATTTTCATCCCACTTTTAGAAGTCATTCCAAAAGGGCTTGGGTACTAGAGTGTGCCTTAGTACCGAGTTCCACCCGCAAATAGATGGACAAGCAGAAAAGACCATCCAAACATTAGAGGATATGTTGCGGGTTTTGTGATTGATTACGGTGGTAGTTGGTGTGACCACTTGCCTTTGATCGAGTTTGCCTATAATAATAGTTACCACTCTAGTATTGGCATGGCGCCTATTGAGGCATTGTATGGTAAGAGATGTCGATCTTCTATTGGATGGTATGAGGTTGGCGAGGGTAAGTTGCTTGGCCCTGACATATCTCACCAAGCCTTAGAGAAGGTGAAGGCGATTCGTGATAGGTTGAAAATTTCTCAAAGTCGCCAAAAGTCCTATGAAAATATGAGGCGTAGGGACTTAGAATTCAGTGTTGGCGACTGGTTATTCTTGAAAGTGTCTCCCATGAAGGGAGTGATGTGGTTTGGTGAAAAGGGAAAGCTTAGTCCCCGGTATGTAGGTCCCTACTTGATTGTGAAGAGGGTGGGGAATGTTGCCTATGAGTTGGAGTTACCTTCTAGTATGAACTCCATTCACCCGGTTTTCCATGTATATTTATTGAGGATATGTGTGGGTGATCCTTCGTTGGTTGTTCCCTTGAGGAATGTTAATATTTTGGACTCTTTGTCTTATGAGGAGATCTCGGTAAGGATCTTAGATCGGTAAGTTTGTCGATTGCAAACGAAAAAGGTGTCTTCGGTGAAAATTCTATGGAGGAACCAAAAGTTCAAGGAAGCCACATGGGAAGTGGAAGAGGCCATGAAGTCCAAGTATCCGCATTTGTTTCCTATTCCAAAAACTTAGGATGGAGGTATGTGTTGATCTCCTTGCTTTGATTTTTGGCCTTTGATAGATAATGGGTTAAAGTCCTCAATATGTTGGGCTGATTTGTATCATGTTAGACCATGGGTTCAAGTCCCTAATGTTTTGGAATTATGTGTGTTTTGTTGTGATGGGTTTAAGTCCCTAGCATCTTGAGTTGATTCATGCCTATGGTAGATAATGGGTTTGAGTCCCTAATCCTTGAATTGAGTAAGCATCAATGATAAGTTGGTTGAAGTCCCTAAGTTGTGAAATGAGTAAGTGATGATAAGCAAGGGTTTAAGTCCCTAAGCTTTGAAATGAACAAGTGTCTAGATAAATAATGGGTTTGAGTCCCAAAGACGATGACGTGTATGATTGATTGAAAATGAGCATGATCTATGTTATATCCTTGTTGTACGCTTGTTCTAATTTGTTTGAAGGTTGTTTTGATGTATGATAATGTGTTGACTTGTGTTTATTGCTTTCCTTACCCCTCATTTGAGGACGAATGATCCAAGTGGGGGAGAATTGAAACACCTAGACTTAGAAACATTAAAAACTTTATCTTTTGGTGTCACTGGGGTGGGTACAACTAGGGGGCTTGAGTCATACCCCTTCGATACAAGTCGTATCATTCTCCTTCTCACCTCTTGTATCCTAGGCATTGTGGTGAGGATCACTCACTGTCCTAGGTATGAATGATCCTCTCCTCAATCGTACCTAAGGGTACAAGTTGTACCTAGAAAAGTCATATGGGGTGAGGTCTTAGCTTGGAGTGGACTGATTTTGTTACGAGTGGTGCATACGAGTTAGAGGTGAGTCATAACCTTTGGATACGACTCAAAGGTGCATGATCATACCCTTATCATAGTGTGTGACCTAGGAGAAGCCTAGCATACAAGTCAGGGTACCACTCGTACCCTAGGATACGACTACTTAAGTGTGTCATATGGTGAGTCGTATCCCTGGACGAGTTCAATTTTAGCTTTTAACTAAGGGCCTTATGGCCATTTCCCAAGTATAAATTCCTAAGCTATCTCACTATATAAGTGTGTGTAGCCTCCTAAACATCCATTTTGATGGATTAAACACCCTATACTCTCTCAAACTTGTCTTTGAAGAATTGGAGGCTAAAGTTTTAAAAGTGGTCTTCAAGGGGCAAAGAGGGAGTTAATATTCTTGGTGATTTATCTTGTTTAAGGCATGTACCTCGTCCCCTTGCTAAATGACTTTAAACCTATGTATTTCACATTTGGATTAGTAAGTGTACATGGTGGTTTTGAAATCAAATGAAAAGGGTTTTGTTACTTAATGATGAATAATTATGATTCTTGCTTAGAATTGTGTTTTAATATGTTATTGATGATGACTTGTACATATGAATGTTTGTTGTATATGGTTTAATATATGGTTCATAGTAACCCTAATCTTGATGATTTCCACCATGAAAATAGCCTTGTTGAAGGTATACACATGAGGTGTTTGTGAAAATGTCTAAGTGAGATGTCTAGTTACATGATAATGATGCTTTGAACTAGGGCAATGGACTAATATATGTGAATTCTTGATAAATGATACTGTAAAGGTAAAATGAGCCATGTATTGTGTAATTGATGACTTTGATGGTTTGATGAATAAGAGGGGGGTGAAAGTCCCTACCATGAAAAGGAACTTGAATTGTGTGTTGGACTAAATTGTGGAATAAAATTGCTAATGGAGTGTGAGTGGCTTGTAAGGATCTTGAGGACCATAGTTTGAATTGTACGATGAGTTGAATTAAGGCATTGGCCTATAAAAATGGTTGAGCAATGGAGGCTCCCATAAAGACCATGTGGTCATGTATGGTGTTGAATTGGCTAAATGGGTTAAATTCCTTATGTGTAGAAGTGAATATATGTGGATGTATGGACAAAAGGTTAGAGTCCCAATGTCAACTAATGAGGGTTGTGATGGCTTGAGATTAAAGTCATTTGCCTAATGTAATCGTTTGTGGTTAAAGTACCTTGCATAATAAAATCTCATGACGTTGAAGTGCCTCGCTAAATAAATTGGCTTGGGGTTAGGGTCCCCTATCTAATATGGCATGAGGTTAGAGTCCATCGCCTAATGTGTGAGCATATGGTTAGAGTCACTTGCTTAAATAAATATGTGCGAGTGGTTTGAGTCCCTCACTTAAATAGATGTGTATGTGTTTAGGATCCCTTACTTAATGATATGTGAATATGGTTGAAGTTCTATGCCTAATAAGAAATGCTTGAATCTATGAGTGCGGAAGGTTGGAGTCCTTCATTGCATGCATGATGAATGAGTGTTTCCTAAGTGTTGATGAGACTTGTCCCCTTGGTTGGCATGTGATATGTCTATATGTAGGGATAAGGTTATGAATATGATTGAATATGATATATATTGACTTGTTGTTGAATGATTATGTTATTTTATTCTTATCCTTGAGTTACATACTAGCGTTCCAATCGTTAACCGTCTTCGGACGCTATGTCCCCACGCGACATAGGGGCCGGAGCATCGTCTTCTCTTCCCACACAGTGATTAGGTAATCGAAGTGGATCGTGCATTGACTACAGAGTGGTGAGCTTCCTTATTTCAGAAGACAATCATTCTTGGTCCCTATCTTTAGACTTAGTCTCATTTTGACTTGTCTGGCTATTGTCGGGGTCTTGTCCTGACATATACATTTCTAAACTTAGGTTGTATAGAGGTATTGTGGATGACTGTGGACTTGGGTACATTGGTTAGTTTATGAATCTAATAAAGTCTTAGATATGTTTAAGTTATGACTTGTTGTATGTTTTCCGCTATCTCATTATATGGTCGGGATTCATGTGATTGATGTGATGATTGTGATGGGTTATCGAGCGACCTTCGACCTCCGGTTCATGTGGGCTCAAAGTGCCCATACGACATGGCCCAATTTCGGGATGTGTCACCAGTAATTATTTTAGTTAAGCCATGAATGTTACCATTTATTCAGTTACTAAGATCATGATGAGCAATGTCAGTTTTATGCTTATTTGAGTTTAATTCAGCTCAATATCAGTGTCTATTCAGTTGGGAGTAGGATTTAGCACTGAGCGAACCCAGGGATAGGGGCTCACCTGCCAGTAGAGAGTGTGACCCTTAGTAACAATCCTTGAGTTCCAGGACTACGTAGCCAGCGTAGGTTTGATATGTCTTCCTGCTAGTCTAGGGTTGACACACATCTCATGAGAGAACCTGGCAGTAGAGGGTGACTCTTTATTCCTTCAGGACACTAGTTTAGTGGATCCACACAGCCAGTATTAGTACCCGTGACACGGTATTGATACCCTTCCAATTAGGTTACGAGTTGGACCCCGATTAGCTCAGATTGGGGAATGTTTGTTACATGATACCTCCCAAAGTCTTAGTATAGTAATCATTGTATTCAGTTAGGTTTGCTTGACCAAGTGTACAGATTTTTAGTTATTCAGCTATACAACTTTCAGTCTTTCAAATTATAGATTATCTCAAAAACATGTTTATACTTGGTCTCGCATTCTCAGATATTACATGTTCATGCATTCATGTTCAGTTACCTCATACATTTCAGCCAGTCCTCATCTCATATACCAGTACATTCAAAGTACTGACAGTGTACTTTTCTTTTGCGCTATGTTTTCTCATAACATAGGTTTGAACGCGAGTTTCCCGACTGTTCTTAGACAGCTTAGTATTACTCAGCAACATCAGTGGTGAGTACTCATCCTTCGAGGACATGATTGCTTATCTCAGTTATTTCAGCATTTTCTTATGTTCAGTCAGTCGAAGTTAGTTGGGGGCCTGTCCCATCAACTCCTCATGATGTTTAGAGGCTTTCAGACAATTCAGTTAGATAATCAGTCAGTATTTTAGTATTATTAGTTGTCACCGATATTTTAGACTTGTCATTTACATATATTCAGTATTCATATTTTTAGTATTTTATCAGTTTATCTTCCGCATAAGTTATATCAGTGCCATTTTATTTAGTGCTCGTAGCAGGTACTAGCTCATAGGTTAGCTTGTGGTCACTAGTGACCGCAGGCACCGTTGTCGTGACTAGGGGGTATCCTCGAGTCGTGACACAAGACTTAGACCAAAGATTTTCAAACAACGAGTTAGGCCTCATGGGCAAGACTTGACACTACCACATTGTGTTTTGATTTATGAGATGCTATATAACTCTTTAATTAGAGGCAAGACTTAGTCCAAGGTATTTCAAAGAATAAGTTACGCCTTATGGGAAAGATTTGAGACTATTACATAATGTCTTGATTTATGAGATGTTATATAATTCTTGCCTATAAGTTACTAAAAGACTTTCAAATAATAAGTAACGCCCCATTGGCAAGACTTGACACTACTGTACTGTATCTTAATATTGAGATGCTCTATAATTCTTGTCTTAGGGTTAAGACTTGTCCAAGGACTTTCAAAGAATAATACGCTCATGGGTAAGACTTGATACTACCACATCGTGTCTTGATTTATTAAACGCTCTATAACTCTTGCCTTGAAGGCAAGACTTAGTCCAAAGATGTCAAAACAACAATATGTCTCATGGAGAAGACTTGACATTATCATATTGTGTTTTAATTTATGAAATCCTCTATAACTCTTGCCTTGGAGGCAAGACTTAGATCAAGAACTCTAAAACAATAAGTTATGCCCCATGAGCAAGACTTGACACTACCACATTGTTCCTTGATTTATGAGATATTGTCTAACTCTTACCTTAGAGACAAGACTTAGCTCAAGAGGTTCCAAAGAACAAGTTGTGTGTCATGGCCAATAGTTTACACAATTTTTACTAAGTCCAACTTATGAGGTGCGCAGTAACTGTTGCCTTAGAGGCAAAAACTAGCTCAAGAATTTAAAAAAATAATGTATGCCCAATGGGCAACACTATTTCACATGTCTAACTTATGAGATACTCTATAACTTTTACCTCAGAAGCAGCATATTGTTCATGGTTTAAAAAATAACCTATGCCTCAAGGGAAACACTATAGCAAAACTAGGATATTCTTCTTCATATACTACTCTATCAATTAGATGCTAACACACATCATTTTTCCTACATTATATACGTGGTTGATTTCTATTTTAGATGTTGTTAACTAACTGAAAAATAAAACACTTAAGTTTACTTTCATATCAAAGAAAGAAAATTTTCTTTGCAGATTACTCAACTTTTTGTTCATTAGCAAAAATATAATAGAAATTAAGAAAGTCGAAAAGAAAACAAGAGGAAAAAATTGAAACATAAAAGAAAGATAAAGCAAGACAAAAATTAAAAAAAAAAAGTAGAAGTTGACAAAAAAAAGAAGTTGAGAAAAAAAAAAAGAGAAGATAAAACAATAAAGTGAATAATGAAAAAAGAAAAAAATAGTTTACATCATTTTCACTATGTCCAACTTTTGTGGTACACAATAGTTATTGCCTTAGAGGTAAAACATAGCTTAAGGGCTTTAAAAAATTAACTTATACCTCATGAACAACGATTTAGAAGTTAAAGAAGGAATAAAAAAGAGAAGTGAAAAAAATTAAATATAAAAGATAAATAAAGGTTGAAAAAATGAAGAAAAAGAGATTTTTTTAAAAAAATAGAAAAGAAAAACAAAAAGAAAGAGAAAAAAGAAGAAATAGAAATTAAGAGGCAAATGAGCATGGAGAGCAATTTAAATCACCTAAGGTGTAGAAGGCAAAAAATATTTGTTCAATACCTAAACAGGAAGGAAGGCTGGTCTTTACAAAATTTTCTTATGAGGTACAAAAAATCAAGACCACACACTTTGAAGAACATCTTGTGTAATTTTCTGTTGAGAATTAGGCCCCTTTTGTCCATCCTAAATATGTCCAGTTTTTCGACTTGCGATTTCTGAGCTTTTAGCCCATTCTTGTTCCAGCATATCAGCTACATATTACAACTTCATTTGCCTCTATTTTTGTTGTATATCATCAACTTTATTCTAGGAACTTCCTTTGCTTCAAAAACTTGTATACTTACTTCTAAATTCTATTTATCACTGTATATCACTTGTATAATGTTGTATATCAATGTATACATCCCAGTTTCTTCATAAATTAGCCTATTTTCTGGACTCGGCAAGGAGTTTTGACTCGACAGAATAGGGCTTGGCCCCGATGAAATGCAAGGATTCACGAGTCTGAAGGACTCGATAAAGGAGTTCATGCATAGCAAAAAGAAATAAAAATTGGCATTCTTCAAACTCATATGAAAACATGAATTAACTTAAACAAACAGTAAATTGTAAAGTTGACTTAGGACGTGTAATAACGCAAGGCATGAGGTATACATGGTAAAAAGGATATTGTTTCAGACGATCAAGTAACTGAAATTGACAAACTAAAAGAGAAATTTTGAATCCACTTTGGGGATTTATTCTCACATAATACAAGGAAAAATGACATAAACTTGAGGCCAATTAGTTTTTACCTGGAAAGATTGCAACTTTAAACTTAGGACATGACTTATTTTTTTAATAATTTGACAAACAGAGTTATTCTACATACTTTGTACATACGCTGACACCTAGTGATATGTTTCACATCCAGAGAATGACACACAAGACACATTATTTAGTAAGCTCACTGTTGTACCTAAGAACAAAAAATCGTTGATCTTTACAAATGATAAAGTGAAAAGACTGAAACTTTAACCATATTAGAAGAAATTTATATCAAGTTTTTTTGACCAATCTAACACAAAAATCAAAAAAAAAAAAAAAAATCATCATTTGACACAAACATCAACAAAGCAGTACTCATTAATCAATACTCCCTCCGTTTCAGAATAAGTGAATTGTTGAGGTATTTATTGGTGTTACAAAATAAGTGAATCATTGAATTTTTTTTCAAATTTACCCTTATGATTTGACAATCAATTAACTTTTAAAAAGGTATTACAAGGTCAACTTTTTCTTTTTTGGGGTAAAAATGGAAAGTTGTGTTAAATTTATATCTTTAATGTTTTTTCCTTAATTTGTGTGTCAAAATCAATAATTCATTTATTATGAAACGGAGGGAGTACTAATTATTGTGAACTAATAATGTTTATTCATTATTTAATTCTGATTTTCCTAATTATCCAAATAGTTCATTCTGTCTATCCTAGTTATCATTATTAATCGATTTTAGGGGTAATTCAACTCAATTTACAATAATGAAATTAGGAACGAATAGTAACTTCAAACATGCCATGATTACATCAAACGTATGATGGTGAGAATATTACCTTTTAAGTTGCACGAATTGAGACGATGAGTCTACAATTTCAACTTTTAACTTCAAGTTTCCAATTCGAAATTGCAAGAATCATATAAGGTTTTAGTTTTTTCTAATTCCAATAGTCAGATAAAAAGACCCTCCAAGACTATGAAATTTAAGGAAATTAACCCTCAATTCTTTACTAACTGACCAGACCTTGACCCTTCTCCAATATATTTTCCCACTCTTTTCGAATCACTGAACAAATGAATAGGGGTAAAACAATTAATTGAAATAATTCAAAAGCGAAAAGCTCAATAATTAATTAAAAGGGGAGGGTAAAATTTGGTGTCAACACAAGTGTTAAATTACCCTCCTAATTTAGCGGAGTCGTCAAAATTCAAATCTGACCTCGTCAACTTAAAATGTTGACTTTGATTAAGTTTTCAAATTTTGAATCTTCTAAAATTAAAATTCTTCTCCAAAATGCATTCGACCTCCTCGGGACTCATGTCATTCTTTCCCATAAGTTATAAAGAATTAAAAAAAGTTATGAAACAGATTAAATAGTTAAAAAACGTAAGAAAATAAAATCATACAATAATAACTATGAAAGTTGTTACCGATAAGGAATTGTAAAAATGGAGACAATGAAACTAGAAATGACACATTTTAGAACTATATATAATGGTATATATGAATATCAAAATGATATTGCGATGAGTTCTTGATACTTTCTCATGTTCATTTTTTTTTTCCTACAGTTGACACTAGAGAATAAACAAATTTATCAATATTGAATATCTTATAAAATTTGTAAGTGCAAATGTCATGTTGTCTAAAATGCAATTAATCTTGTATATTGATATATTACTCACCTTTATTATTTTACTTGAGAGTTGAAAGAACGCATCTCCATCCAAAAAGGTAGAAATAAAAGCTAGTCTAAATATTAAGCGGTAGTGCATCGTATACTTTTAATTGAAAAATTCATTTTTAAATCTAATTGTCTAGTTTTTATTCTTGTCTCATACATGATGAATTGCCCGCATTGACAACAAGAATATAAATTAAAGAAGAATAACTAATCCCAATTTATAAAAATGAGAAGACACATCTTTACAACAGATAAATAAATAATTCTACAAAAATTGTTAATCTATTTCTCCAAATTTTGATTTTGACAAAGCTTCTACTTCTAGCAACATCACAGAGGGATCATTTTCATTCATATCTTGTAGTTCTATTGATATCAACTTGATCTATCTAATTGGATTGCAGATGCTTTACAGTTTTCATTTGTCCTAAAATTCATTAGAATAAGTAGTTTAATTGTTCATTATTTTTTTTAAGTTGATATACTCTTTTCTTTTTCCTCTCCCTTTAAACAATTTATTTCTTTATATATCTCCAAATTAAATAAGCACAAACATCTTTTCCATAACCAAATGCATACTTTTCAAGCCATTTATTTTACAATACTTCAAAAATGAATTTCCATCTATGAATGTATCTTGCATTTTAGTCTCCATTATTGTGTCACAGTATGGCATCAAAAACAAAAAAAAATGCCTAATAATTATATCATATTTAAATGAAAAATTATATCTATGGATATGCGAGAATAGCAACTAAAAGCAATATAATAATAAATTAATAAATATTTAAGAATACTATTTTCATTTAAATCAACACCATATTTATAGCACATAAAATTTGAAAAAATGATTGGAGAAAGAAGAGAGAAATAGCAGAGTAACTCAAATAACTCAAAGGACTGTCTAACTTTAATATCATTGTTTAATTATATTTTTACTCCTTGATATAGATTCGAGAACGAGTCACCATCGTTGACAACATTCTCGGATTGTGCTACTGTTTGGAGATAGAGTGAGTTTTTAGAGTTGGGAGTTAATCCTCCTCCTTTTATTATTTTTTATAGTCTTATTTGTATATTCTAAGATATGGTGTATATATTTAACATTGTCTAGTATTCTCTGTTGGTATAGTGGCTCTTTCAGTAACCTTACTAGGTCGTGGGAGAAACTTATTTTGTATATTTCGTCCTCTTCCCACTACTGTATAATATGTTCATATTTATATATTACTATTTTTAGTTGCTTATTATTTTCGTTATATGCCTATTTCCTTTATTTTCTTAGCTTCCATCGGTCATCTCGTTATTGCCGTTTCGGGCTATGATTTAACTTACCTACTGATGAGTTAAAGTGTTATCTTAATTTGAATAATTGAGTGGTGATAATTTGGCATGTGAGAACTTCAAGATCTAAAATAATGCTAGTAGGGACTACTTTAATTACTATTCATTTTTTCGTTTTTCTTAAACAAAATGAAGTAATTTTTTAATAAACTTTTGAGAATGAAATAAAATATTTATCAATTTGACTTGAAACGATCATTTATGCCTAATTATTTTATATTTAAGTTTTTCTTACAAATCATTTATTCCTCCAGTTACTTTAAAATTCTAGGTTTTCTATCCTCAAGTTAATAATAAAATAGTCAGGTCCAATGACTATCTTCCACTAACTACAAGAATCGTATTTCGAAACAATCGCTAGAAAATAAATAAAAAATAGATAGAGAAAAAAAAAACAATGCAAATATGCGTAAATCTAACTAATAATAATCCTGAATGCTTAAAACTAGAGATGAAATGAATTCTTTAGTCCTTTTTTTAGTTTCCCATTCGGTGTTCGGTGTCTGTATTGGAGCCCCGACTAATCTGAATCACGCATTGCAGGGCCCATTAAGGTGGCAGCGCTCCCAACAGAGTTTTCTCCATACTCAGGGTCGAACCCTCGACCTCTGGTTAAGGGTGGAGCAGCCCTATCCACTGCACCACAACCCACGTTGGTGAATTTTTTAGCCCTTAATATATATATATACCGAGGGCCCGTGCAATATAAGTTATTTTTTTGCTTCAATTTATGTGGCACAAATAAAATTTAGATAATTAATCATATTTTTAATATATTTTTTAGATATTTTAAGTTGTTAGCCATTGTAATTTTTAGTACTTTTTATGTAATTTTCAAATAATATATGTTACTTTCCTTGTTCAATCTTTTGTGGCATTGATAGTCAATTATATTTTAAAAATAATTTAAATTTGTGATTTATAATAATTTTTCATCCATTCTACTAATTAGAAGTGACATAGTAAAATTATCATTTTATATCTATTTTTTATTAAGTATTATTAATTTTTTAAATATTTAGATGACTTATAATAATTAATTATGAGTGATATAATAAAATCACGATTGAAGCAGTTAAAGCAAACATGTCAAAAATATTTATTTTACTTGTATTAAATATTATTAATTCTCTAACTGTAGATGACATATAATAATTAATTAGTGGCAATATAGTAAAATTACGATTGAAGTACTTGAAACCGGCATGTCGATCTGCTGCCGGCTTCAGCTGATGAACTCCCTTAATCAAAATTACTTTAAAAAAATACTTGTGAAAAAATTTAAAATGGTCTCATATAAGTCGTCAAGTTAATTTAAAACATCAAGAGTTAATTTTCAGTTTATGTCTATTTTACCTTTTTATTAAATATTACTAAATTTTTAATACTTAGATGACTTATAATAATTAATTAAGGGTGATACAGTAAAATTATGATTGAAGCAGCTGAAGCAGATATGTCATATATAACTATTTTATTTTTTTTAATTAAATATTATTAATTTATCATTATGTAAATGACTTATAATAGTTAATTAGGGATGTTATATTAAAATTATGATTGAAGCAGCTAAAGCAGACACGTCATAAATGTCTATTTTATTTTTTATTAAATATTAGTATTAATTTTTTAATACATAAATGACTTATAATAATTAATTAGGGGTGATATCGTAAAATCGCAAATGAAGCAGCTGAAGCAGGCATGTCGACCTCCTGCCTGCTTCAGCTGCTAAACTGTCTCTTATAAATAAGAGAATATATCTATAATATATTAAAAGTGTGAAGTCCCTTATAAAAGTGATTTGAACTTTTTACCCTTCATTAAAAATCTCCTCAATAGACAAAATTGTCTTTTCACTTTTTTTAAAAAAAAATAAAATATTATTTAATTAAATTAAGGACTCCTACAAATATATGATAGAAATTAAACACTCCTAAAATATATGGAATAGAGATTAAGGACTTTTGAAATATATGGAAAGAAATAACCAGCAAAATATATATGGAATCCTAATAAAATAAATATACTAAATTTTGATTATTAATTTTTTTTAAAAGTCAGGTGATCTAAAATAGAGATTCGGGTTCTCTTTTTGCTATTAGTATAGTTTTTCGTTGTTTTCTTAAAATATATTTTGTCCGTGCTAAATTTTTAAGTAGAGGTGCCACTTCCATAAATAATGGCTTTTATTTATGTTTGTCATTTTAAACTTCCTTTTTTTTTTTTTGTGATTTAGGTAATGTTTTTTCTAACTAGGAGTCTATTTGTATTTTTCTTTAATTTTTTTTCACGTTTTAGCTCTTTTTTTTAGGTGTTGAAATCTATAATATTTACTTTTTTAATTCCTTTTTGGTTTAGACAATGTTTACTTTTTTAATTCCTTTTTGATTTAGGATCTTCTATATATATAAAAAATATTGTTGGACAATCTCATTCATGAACTTTATCGTTAACATTGCTTCTGTATTTCTAAGTTTTCTTTTTTTACGATTTTTTCTTTTATAGCAGATCTTAATGTTTGTCTTATTACTTTATCTTATGTTTTTCACCGTAAATATATCATTCATATTCTTTATCAAAATTGCAGTTTCTTGAAGTGAATTTGTCCAGAGGTATGTTTTCTAAAATTTTAGATTAGTTTTGAAGTTTACAATAATAAATGATGTATTTTTGATAAACAATTATAAATTGAAAAATTTCTTTGTGAGTTTTGTTTATAGTATTTCATATACAATTAGTGATTTGAAATTGAATTATTTATAATTTTGGACAGATTATTTAGATCATCGCATTTTGTCACGAGAAATTGATTGGTCATTTGGAATTCATGATAATAGTAATGAAATTGACTTATTTATAATTTTGAATAAATTATTTGGATCGTCACATTTCGTTACAAAAAATTGATAGATCACTCTGAATTCATAATAATTAGTTATCTTATTAATTAATTAAAGATTTTTTTCTATCTATGCCTATGGTTAAAAAAACTATGTGTACTATGTTCTGAGGATTATTCATGGGATTAGGTTTTTAGGAGATTTAATTTTTATTTATTAGTTGTTTGATTTATCATTAAATTTTTTTAATCACTGATTGTACGTGTAAAGAGGCCATCAACAATTTTGAGAATTGCTCCTTTTGATTTGAGGTAAACTTGAGAATTTTTTCTTAGTTTGATGTAAATTTGTATATATATCTTCTCTTTTTTATTTATTTATTTATTTACATTACAATTTGAAGTGTTCAGTATCTGCATTGAAGCTCGACTGAATTTGAATTCACATAAAAAAGTTTCATATTAAAGGTTAAGCGCTCTCTATTAAAGGTGACTTGGAACTTATTGTTCAAATCTAAGGTTGTCAAGAAATCGAATCGCAATACAATAAGGTAATAGTAACTTATATTATGATCAAGAACTATATCTTTATTGGGTGAATTTGGAGAAAATATCAAAAATATAATATGTGAAAAAATAGGAATAGATGAAACAATAAATTCATATCTTTTTTTTAATTAAAAGAGACATTAGAAAATGTATGGTGAATTATCATGTTCTTCTTCATGTACATTTTTCTCTTAATAATATAATGTACTCACAATAATTCATTCTTTTGATATTCATTTATTGTTAATTAACTATATACACTTGCAAAGCACGTATACCTAAACTAGTATATATATATAGGCAGTAATGGCCCGTGCTAGCACGGCCCAGCGTTGAAACATTTTGTTAGCTTAAGCATACATTACTTAGTCATAGATATTACATGGTTGCCAAGTGTTTGGTTGCATATGTGGTTGTATTGTTTACATCACATGTTTACATGTCATGCTATTTCCATATTGAAATCAATGCCAATCCAAATGCAGCAACACAAAAAGATACAATTCAAAAAGTCCATTTAAAAATAATTGTGTCAAGGATCGCTTCGGTTAGGGAATGTGAAGCCTACGTCTTCAGGCAGCACAACAAAAGGCATGTATGCATACATTATCAGTACAAAAACGAACAAATTTTTAGAGGGAATATACAACTATAGGAACCAAACTCTAGATCAAATTATTAACCAGTATTAGCACATCCGTATTTGGAATTTAACATGCTCTCATGTAGCAATGAACCTTGATGCATATCAATGTAAACATGGCAACTTTTAAGTAGGTAGGACATAAAAGAGATTAAACATGTACATGGATAAACGTACTTTGTGGGAATACACTGGATATGTCGTTATTATTATTGTATGGATAAACGTACTCAATAATAAGGCTCACGACCAACAAGTTCCCAAACTTTAATCCAGTTCTTCATCTTGGAACATTTGAACCAATTAAGACATCATATCTTTTCAGGAGCCAAGACAACATTAAATCCTTATAACGACAAATGACAGCTCAACGTGGAAATTCAACAGCTTTCAGAAAACATAAACATATCGAATAGTGTTGCACCACCTTCATTTCGCTAGGGAAAAACCTATAAAAAGCTAGACAATTTAATAAGAAAGAAGAGAGAAGAACAAGAATTGAGATTTTTCTTGTTAGAAGGTGTTTGAATTAGCTTATTTTAAGTGCTTTTGGCCTTTAACTTCTTTATTAAAAGAAAAAGTTTTTGTGGTGTTTGAGAAAACTAAAAAATGCATTCAAGCACTCACTTGTAAGCCCAAAAAGTGAAAAGTAAGCTAAAACCCGAAACATAAGTATTCAGCTTTTAGCTTATAAGCTATTTTTAAGTAGACAATCCAAAAACCCTCTCACAGTTCATAAGGAAAAGGTAGTTGTGAATCCAATAAAATCTTTGGTTGATGATGTAAGTTTGTTTTCTAAAAAGAATACTTATGCCTTCAGTTGTCAAAGATCTCTCTACATATCTACCATTAAATGAACTTCATTTACCCTGAGCACAGAAAAAGAATTCCCTGGATGAGAGTCATTTGCAATGTGAGCTACCTCTTGTATTGGATTTTGGTTGAAAGAACATTCCATTGTGTCAAGAAAAAAGGATCAAAAACAATAGAAAAATTCTTCAAAATAATGAATATTTTTGAATTAGAACAATGTGAAATATGCACACTCTCCATAAGTACTACAAAATAAAAAATAATAATGGTATCTGTTGGGATGCAAATCAATCCCACATTGGAAAAATAGAGGAAGAATGTCCACTATTTAAGGTATCATCCAACTCCACTAGTATGAGGCCTTTTGGGAGGTGCCCAAAAACAAATCCGTGAGGGCTTGGCCCAAAGCGGACAATATCATACTAGTGCGGAGTTTGGTGTGTGGTTGCATGCGGTCCTAACAAGTGATATCAAAGCCTATGTTCGGGTGTGTCGGAGTGGTGGTGAGAAGTTCCCGGTGTAGCTCCAAGACTGGAGATCTGCAGGTGGTATCTTGTGTCAAAAGTCTTCCTGGCGCCTGGTGGTCAGGCGGTGTGTCCCGTTGGGTGATAACGGTGGTATAAGATGTTTGGCAGATCATGTGAAGTGACCTAGTACGTAGTTGATATCTACGGTTGATGCCTTGTGTCGAAAGTCTTCTTGACAAGTGGTGGTCAAGCGGCGTGTCCCACTCCGTTGGTAGTGTTTGATGACTTATGTCGAAAGTCTTCTTGAAAAGTGGTGGTCAAGCGACGTGTCCCACTACTCTTGACAAGTGGTATGCCTTGTGTCGAAAGTCTTCTTGACAAGTGGTGGTCAAGCGGCGTATCCCACTCCGTTGGTAGTGGCGGTACAAGCAGTGTGTTCCCTTCGATTATCGTTGAAGGGGAGGTCACAAGTTGTGTGGTCTTGGTTTGAGAGGAGGGTTGTTGGGATGCAAATCAATTCCACATTGGTAAAATAGAGGAAGAATGTCTGAGGCCTTTTGGGAGGTGCCCAAAAATAAATCCGTGAGGGCTTGGCCCAAAACGGACAATATCATACTAGTGGTCTTGGTTTGAGGGGAGGATTGTTGGGATGCAAATCAATTCCACATTGGGAAAATAGAGGAAGAATGTCTGAGGCCTTTTGGGAGGTGCCCAAAAACAAATCCGTGAGGGCTTGGCCCAAAGCGGACAATATCATACTAGTGCGGAGTTTGGGTGTGGTTGCACGCGGTCCTAACAGTCTCCCTTTCAAATTCAAGAAGCTTAGTAAATTTTTGCACACCTGAGATCGAGTCCTTTCGTCCCCGAGGAAGTTGAATACATGTAGTGGAGGAACTGGGACCCAACTTGGAGAGGCTGCACTGATAACTACGCCATTGGGATGGCCAGAATCGGTGCACTTTTGAAAGGTGGATCTGAATTCAAACTCGTCTAATGTAGAAATATTGTTCCACTGGTGTCCATTGACAGACTTGTTCTGACACACAAACTACTCACCGTTCATTGAGCCACTTTCATCATGCCCTTCTTCCCTTATGGTGATGGAGTCACTGCCACCATTGCATCAGACACAAATTAAATTCAAGCAAATCAATTTTCCTTCGTATTTGAGAAACAACTTTCGTATGTTTGCTAGTATATTTAGTCTCAAGCTCGAGTATAGGAGAAGAAGTAGTAAGTGGATGATTCGTGTAAAATAAGAGTCAAACTAACCGACCCTTACTAATTTGGAAATTGCTCATAGTTGATGTATTGACTAAACTTGTATTGGATACAACATTAATTAGTGAATATACCTTCTTCAAATTCACGAGAAAAGTTGTCACTAATCATTAGACAAGCATATCTCTCTCACATTCTCTGAAGAGAACCAAACCATCTCTCTCCTCGAAATGGCATACCATTATGTATAAGATCTCTATATAGCTTATGAATTGAACCTTTCTCTTCTTCCACTTCAACATATTCCACCAAGTTACCTATTATACAGTAGAATTAACCAGTTAGATATAGTACTACTACTGCTATTAAAATGAAATTCTAGAGCTTAATCACGAAATAGTGATATTAGAGACATTTCAACAACCTCGAAATAACCATTCAGCATGTCTTGCATCAAGCATCCACATGTAAGCTTATGAACCTTGCATGAAGAGGGAGGATATAAATTTTCTTGAGTAACATCATAAGAAACATCGACAATTGCCCATGATCTTGGCTCAATCTGCTGGCAAAATTGTTTGAAATACGATTGTCGCGTTGGGACTTGGGACTAATGAGGAAAGCTCTTGATGTTCTTCATACATCTGCAAGTAGTAGGACTAATTTCAGCCTCAACAATATATATGAATATAATCTCAATGAAAAGATGGAAATTAAGACTATATTTCTTTACCAATTGTAACGTACGACTTCGCCTGCCCATTATGCCACATGATATTACTTCAAGTGTTCTTGCCTTTGAAACAATTGTAGGAAAGAATTCTGCCCATTTGTTCTACAGAATAATGAGAACAGAGCAAAAATTTTACTATTGGGTTATTTGGAAGCAAAATATAGATAGAGAGCAAGAAGATAGACTAACCACATCAATGAACATATCAACTAAGGCGAAGTCATTCATGATCACAATGCCTGACTCCCTGGAACCTCAATGCGAATATTTGAATTTTTCAATGAACTGTTAGCTTTTGAAAAAACTGATCTTAACTATCGATGTTAAGTAAATCTCTGTCATCAGTTATAAACTTTGTCCTTAAAGGTTCATCAGTTTGTAAAGACCTATGCTTATCACTAATCAAAAGTTGGAATACAAGCCTCCAAATGGAGTAAAAGATTAAAAATGGAGCATTACCTTAAACTCATAAGAATAAACTGAATTAAAGATAAATTTTTGCATATATTCAAGAAGATTTAGATAACTTTGAAGATTCAGGGTGTGTTTGGTATGAAAATGTTTTTCAGTTTTCTCCTGTTTGGTTGGCTTACAGGTTTTGGAAAATATTTTCCAAATAAACTTATTTTCCTTAAAACTAAGGAAAATGACTTCCCTTCAAAAAGTAAGGAAAATATTTTTCAAAACTCTCTTTCAACCTCATTCTTAAATTGAAATATTCATACAACTCTCAAAATCACTCATCCCTACTCCGACCCTTAATCTCCCACCCCACCCTATTAAAAAATATATTTTAATTTTTTTTTACCCCACCCCTACCCAAAACCCTACTTCCTTCCCCTCTCCAAAAACAAAAAAAATATTTTTTTTAAAAAAAATCAATCATTTTTCTTACCTCCTCTACCAACCCCCCCCCCCTTCAAAAAAATTAAATTTTTTAAACTTTTTAAAAAAAAAATTCAAATTTTTTCTTACCCCACCCTCACTCCCCGACCCCCACCCCCTATTACCCACATTCAAAAAACATATTTCAATTTTTTTTTACCCAACTCATACTCCCCTACCCCTACCTCCCACCCCGTACTAGCCCCCAACCTCTCCCCACCCCCCACCCCCGCAAAAAAAATTGTCTTTTAAAAAATTAAAATTATTTTCTTACCCATCCTTACTATCTATTTTGACAACCCCGTCACTGTCATCGACAGTCGCTGTCGCGTGCAGCCATTGTCGTTACGCCAACGGTGATGACTCAACGAAGTCGATATTTTTGGTTATTTCATTCGTGTTGAATTAATTATATTTAAGAATGAAAATAGGTTTGAAAAAAGATTATTTTTCTAGAAAAATCATCAATTTTAAATGCTCACAACTTTAATCTTCAAAATCGAAATAAAAATACGAAATAACCAAACGGAAATAATTTTGGTTTGGTTATGATTGTCATTTTCGTCAATCCGAAAACCAAAAAACTGTACCGATATTCAACAATCAAACCGAATGCACCCCTAAATATAAGTAAGAAACAACTTATTTTTTTAAAAATATTTTTCCTCCTTCATATCGAACACACCCCAAAAAATATATTTTGAGATCAAAAAATATTTTTCTAAAATGTATTTTTATGCTTTAGCTAAAGATTAAAAAATATTTTTTTGAAAAATATTTTTTCATTCACCAACCAAACATTACAAACTATTTTCCGAAAAATATTTTTCATCCACCAACCAAATACAGGAAAACTTATTTTCCAAGAAAATATTTTCTAGAAAAACATTTTCCATGGAAAATATTTTCCTTCCTACCAAACACTCCCTCAATAGAAAAAAATGAAAAAACAAAAATAGAGCAGAAAGTTTTCCCTTTGGATATTTTGCTGGAAAGAAGTACAAAACTAAAATATATTAACACTATCATATTCATAAATTAAAACCCCAGTTCATAAACTCACAACCCTTAAATCTCAATCACTATAATCAGAGATTGAATCTAAAAGTTAATTTTTGTTTTCTGAAATAAGTGGTTGCCTTAAAAGAGCGAGATCGCGGGAAAAAAAGGCTGTCCAACATCAAATTTATTATTTCAAAGAGTACCTGAGTTCGAGAAACCTAAATTCTTATTTCAAGAACTCTAAAAAAAAGGCAAAAAATGGGGATCAAAGAGGGAATAAAATTGCGCAAGAACAAAAATTATGCAGCTACATTGAATCAGAAGGGCAAGTCGATAGGATCCAAATCCAAAGATAGATGCCAACAGAGTGTAGGTGAGGGAAACTATCCAAATACAGAATTAGAACTCTTTACACAACCATTCAGTGGCAATTGGAACAAATGACGTGTAGGCGAGTGAAACTACTCAAGCTAATGAGGAAATGACTAAAAGGCCATTGATTGCAATTTGATTGCCAGGAAGCACACATGTTGAAATGTTAGCCTTTTCTAATATAGTAAAAATATATATATATATATATTATGTATTATTTTTTAGTAACAGTAGTAATACTACTACTATATAGAAATGTGAAGCAAGGGACGATCAGGGGTATATTAGTCTTTTACTTATACATTAAAGGGCAATATGGCAATTAAAATACTATGTCATAAGCCGTGATCAATCCAAATTCTAGAAGCCTCCCTGTTTCTGTATCCATCCTCTTCTCCTGTTTTGCACTAATAACACAATTCAAAAAGCCTTCATCAGTTCTCTTCATCTTCTCAGCAAGGTCTTCCAATTCAGGTAAGCTTTCTTCTCTTAGTTTTCGCTTTAATCTTTCTCCCAATTCTTTTTAAATTCATCACAAATAGTCATTGCAGTAGCCTACTTTCTCGAATCCTGATTTTGGGTATGTCCCTCTTCCTTCTAGAATTCAATGGACCATATCTTAGGCGTCACTTTCCATTACAGACGATTCTTCTTTGTTGTAACTGAATCAGTTTTGATTGGTTGTTTTCTGTTAATTTTAACTACTGCTAAAAAATTGTAAACTTTCTTTATGGTAGAATTGGAAAGCAAATGAACTAATTGTATTTTGTGTTTATTAGTTGCTAAATCCTGTCTTATGTTAATAACTACATAAATCTCATTTCACATGAATTTTATTTGTAATTTGCAGCTTCATATATCTTTTTACCGTCTTAATTAACATGTGTCTTTACTTTACCATTAAAAGTGAAATTGAACAGATAATTCGTTGTTTATTTTGCCAGCTCTTATTTATATTTTTTTCATCCCGACAAAAATAAAATGTATTATTTTATTCTAAAAACAATAGGATGTGGAAGGTTGTGATGATTGAGAAGCTGTAAATTGAATATTTTTGAGATAATTGATGATTTTGTGTTATTTGCACCTAATATCTGTGGGTTATTGTTTCTGCTTTTTAGCTTCAAAATGTGTAAATATTATCTGTATATAATCAAACTCCTACTTTTTTCTTATTTTGTGTATTGATTAATCAGTGCAATGCATTGTTGTTATTAAATTATAGTCATTCACAAATTTTTGGAATGTTTTAGCTGATAGGTTGTTTCTTTGAATTTGTTTTCCTCAATATTATGGTATTGTTGCTTGCACCCAAATAGACGCAATTTTTTTTTGCAATTTCTGAATTACATATCATACTACCAGTCAGAAACTGAGAGAGACTGCTATTTGGATGTCTTTCATTCTCTCTTTTTTTGTAGTGCGGATTCAATAGAAATATCTTTCCAAATTCTAGACCAAATTCCTGGTCGAGCAACAGGTGCATACAGCCACAGTCAAGTGACTATATCTTCTATCATATTGTCCTAGATTTGCAGCCAATATAATCATAGAACTTATGTTTGTGTTTGATAAATCTAGGGCATCAAAGGATTATATTTGATCTCGAAAAGTTATTTTGTACAGCTTCGAAGCTCGTGATGGATTCCCTGCTGATCGAAGTGATATTTTCTTGACTGATGGTGCAAGCCCTGCGGTAAATTATATTTGATCTCGGAAAGTTATTTTGTACAGCTTCGAAAGAAGTAACTAAAGGAGTAGCAAGTTGCTTATAATGTTGGTTTTTCATTTTCTATTCAGGTCCACATGATGATGCAGTTGCTTATCGGGTCAGAGAATGACGGAATTCTCTGTCCCATGCCCCAATATCCTCTTTATTCTGCCTCAATTGCCCTCCATGGTGGCGTTCTCGTAAGTGCATTTGCATCAATATATAGTTGAGCAGTGTAGGTTATATAGTTGTCTTTGAATGCAACTACCAGATCTTTATTAAAAAAATTAGATTAACAGGTTATGCTGACCTGCTTATTTCTGGAAGAGATTATTGTAACCTATTATTAATGAGAAGTAACCTGATTAACTTAATCTTCAGTTGAAGGTAATCACTCAAGAGCCTCTAATGTATGTTTTTATTTGGTAGTTTAGGTTCCTTATTATCTTGATGAGGAAACAGGATGGGGACTTGAGGTCGTAGAGCTTGAGAATCAGCTAAAAATTGCAAAATCCAAGGGTATTAACATTAGGGCTTTGGTTGTGATCAATCCAGCCAATCCAACTAGGCAGGTATTGATTTTTTATATTTTGGAATCTCATCGTACCTTTTGTATGGAGCATGTGATTTATGTTATTTAATGAGAAGCTACTTGGTTGGAAAATGCTGGTCTTCCCTTTATCTATAATATTTCAGAATGGCATGAATAGTTTTCTACGTATGCCATAGGTTCTTGCTGAGGCCAACCAACGAGAAATTATAGAATTCTTCAAGAAAGAAGGCCTTGTTCTTCTGGCAGATGAAGTGAGTTTTTTACCTTCTGATGCTTCTTTGCTTGATTTCTGGCAAGTTCTTTCGCTTCCATGGGAATTTACCAGTGATTTTCCAATTGTTTTGGGATAGTTCACACTGTTTTTCGTTCCTGAGTATTGTGCAATTAATATTATAATTTATAAGTCCTCTTATATGTTATGGAACTCATGCAGGTGTATCAGGAAAATGTTTATGTGCCTGAGAAGAAATTCTACTCATTTAAGAAAGTTATGCTCTCCATCTGACTTGGAGAAAAGGACATCTCTTTAGTTTCTTCCCAGTCAAAAGGTAGATATTACTTCCTCAATCCACCCCTCTTGTTGGCTGTTTTATCGCTTTCGTTTGTCTACATTATCACTTGTCAAATGAGAGTAATTTAGCTTTTTCTTTTCTATACCCATTATTATGGAAGAAAAAATCACCTTGAGATAAACATTAGCTATTTTCGGCTTAACGTTTTTTTGTGTCAAAATGTTAGTTTAGTTTCCAATGGATGGCAATCTTTTTTAGATAAGCTTTAAAGTTTCTAGCGAGTGAGATTTATAACCATTTCCTTTTGTGTAGAGCTCATGCACAAAGTCAAAGTAGGAGAATAAAGAAGATAATGCAAAAGACTTACCGGAATCTACTCAACCAAATAGGAATGCATCGCGTCCAAATGCTGCAGAGTTGGAGAAGGAACTACTTTACGAAGCAAGTAGTAGATTGAGAATGTCCGAGAATGATGCTAGAGGTAAAATTCTTCTGACCATCTCATCATTCGGAAAGCTGGACTGTTGAATCATTTAGGAGTACGTGTACCTGTTCTGATGTTCCTACATTTTTTCCGTCATAAAAATTGGTGCAGCTCCCATAAAAGATGCAAATGCAATGGTCAGGGGAGAAGATATAAATTCTGATGATAATTGGGGTTATGGTCGTACAATTGGTCAAACTTCTGATGAAAATCCTGCTCCTCCAACTAAACATGCCATTGACTTGATCAGAGCATTTGATAACTACCTCTAAATGTAATTTCAAAAGTTTGGGTTCCAACAGTAAGACCTCATCTCATTTTCTTTCCTTTTTCTAGGTCAACACCACAATATCTCATTATCTTATCGTCTTTATCAAATAGTTTTATTGCTTGGGCTATACTGGATCAATTTCTCTTTTATATCTTCTTTTGGTGGAAAGATATATTCTTGTTGATTTTCTATCCATATCCTTGACATATTGAGCCTAGGATCTATTAGAAACAACTTCTCTACCCCACAAAGGTGAGGATAAGGTCTGCATACATCTTAGCCTCCCTAGATCCCACTTGTCGGCACACTGGGTATGTTGTTGTTGCTGTATATCCAAATCTTGTTTTCTTTACCCCTTTCTCCACACACAACATAGGTTTTGAAAAAATGTAATTAAAGCAACTTCTCCATTGGCTTATTCAATTTCTTTTCCTTAAGAATAATTTTTGACGTGATTCTTGGATTGGTGTTATTGTTAGGTTGACACAGTGGCATACCATTTATCGGTGTTGAAAGACATGTTTCCAAATAGGATGAACGGCTTATCACTCTTCTCTGGGATTGACGGTGATGAATCTTCTCTTCACCGTCTCAGGATTCGACTAAATAATATAGTCTCTGTGGAAATATCTAAAGTCAACAGGAACATTGTCAGAAGCTGGTGGGAGCAAACTAATCTGAAAGGGAATCTCATAGATTTTGATGATGTACAGCAGTTGAGAGAACTTGCTGGTGCTTTTGCTGGTGGAGAACTTGCTGGTGGAGATACAGGTGCCGCAACAATAGGTGTAGTGGGACCAGCGTCTAAAGTGGATACTAGCGTAACAGGAACAGCTGTAGGTGGAACCCAGGCTGGTGCTGTAGCAAGAGCAGGTAATATTTTATACCACCAGACGCTCCAGTCCCCCAATCGAAGTTATGATATGCCCTTTCGATCTTTCATATTTCAGATCTTTTCCTTTCTTTTCAGTTTTACTGATGCTATATTGCACTTTTGAATTGCTATCACCTCTATCAACTTATGCTCTAGCTGATCCTATGGCAAGCTTATTTGACACTTCCTTCTATTCGTGTTTCTTTTCTTAAACATCATATCTGAACTTTTCGCTTGTCATCAACATAACAACTTAACTATTTTTACCTTTCACGCAAGTGGAAGTTCCCAGGGTCCTCTTGATGAAAGTGTTGCACAACCAAAGGTTGAGGCCACAGCCGAAAACAATACTTGCAGCAACCATTCCAGTGGTTATAAGGCTTGCGTTCAGAGAAACCGGGAATGCATTGAGAAAGGAAGTGATGCTCAGGTAATATATATTTACTTTCATGACATTCTTTTTGAACAAAAACGCTTTATTTGTGTCAAAATGTTAGTTTAGTTTCCAATGGATGACAATCTTTTTGAGATAAGCTTTAAAGTTTCTAGCAAATGAGATTTATAACCATTTCCTTTTGTGTAGAGCTCATGCACAAAGACAGAGTTGGATAATGAAGAAGATAATGCAAAAGACTTACCGGAATCTACTCAACCAAATAGGAATGCATCTCTTCCAAATGCTGCAGAGTTGGAGAAGGAACTACTTTACGAAGCAAGTAATAGATTGAGAATGTCCAAAAATGATGCTAGAGGTAAAATTCTTCTGATCATCTCATGATTCGGAAAGCTGGCGTGTTCTGTTGAATCATTTAGGAGTACATCTACCTGTTTAGTATAGTTTTGTAGTCAACTTAACTCGTTGAATTTCATGCCATGGTATTCTGCGCCTAAGTAAATATTGAGATTCTTGTGTTAATGATTCTGTCAATCTACACTGCAGTCAGCAAATGGTCTGTCTTTTTGAAAATAATGTGCATGGATTAGGGTTTGTAGTTTGCCAGGTCAATCTTTTTCTCTTTTATGTTTGTTAACTTTTACTTTTCTGACAATGCAGATGGGAACAAGAACAGGAATGGGAAGTATACAGTCAAACCTCTGATTTTGGTTGGATGCATCTTGCTGAACCTGTGATGCAGTCCCATACAGATGCCACAGATGGTTCTTGCCTAGAAAAAAAGGAAAGTGCTATCGTGTGGCAGTATCATGATGCAGATTCTTGATTTGGGTTTTCTCAGGCAAAGGAGATGCTTGATCATCTGGAGAGTGTTTTAGCAAACGAAACGGTTGCCGTGAAAAGTGGCCAGTTCATTGTGGAAGTGAAGCCCCAGGCAAGTATTGCTTATCCCAATTTCCATATGTTTTATTCTTATTTGTCGCGCATATTCCAAGATTTGCATTTAAGAAATGGTACTTTGCATCCTTGGTACATGACCCCATTTTGCTCTCCCAAAACAATACTCTGGGATGTGTTTGTTTTCCTTTAAATGATCTCTGGGTAAAACTTTTTAATAGATACTGGCGTTTTGATGAGAAATATGATCGTTTCGACCATACAACTTATACATCTCTTGGTTTCCTGTATACAACAATTGTGCTGATCTCCACATTAAGGGCGTGTTTGGAAAAGAGGAAAGCATTTTCTGGAAAATACTTTTTCAATTTTCCCGTGTTTGTTGGTTAACTTATTTTTAAAAACAGTTCTCTAGGAAAGGAAATTCATTAAAAAAATCTATTTGAATCATTGGTTAAGAAATGGAAAAATTTGAAAACTTTTCTGACTGAAAGAGAGAGTTAGTGATAATCAAGGATAGATTTGGAATTTCACATCTATCTTAATAGTTAAGAGTATTTTTGATATTTCATATAAAAAAATATCTATACATACTCTACCACTATGTGAATATCTTGTCACTATGGTTGAACCACATGCACATTACAATATATTTTTATATCTATTATATTGTATTATAGGCAATAAATTTTCAAAAAAAAAAAAATTAAAAATTTATATTTCCTCCATTTTATTTTATAAGTCGACAAATGGTTTTTAATTAGTTCGAAGAAAAGACGGTTGTTCTTATTAAACAACTATTTAATGACATTAATTTTATTTTTTTCCCTTATTCCGTATTAATGCTTATTGGACTGGATACTTTACAAGTAGGCCTGCTCTCAAGCTCTATGTTAGAATGATGAGCACCGAAGTTGGCTGATGCGCTTGCCATTGCTCAGCGTCATGATGTTGTCAGTGGCACTTCAAAGCAACATGTTGCTGATGATTATGCCAAACAACTATTCATAGGTTACGAGCAGGTGAGTTTGCTCCGAACTCCTAGGAAAAGCTTGAGGTTGTTATGGATTTGGTGAATTTGTATTTCTAATGATGATGATTACCAAAAACTACTTGCAGGCTGAGGATATAGTGTCAAGTTCACTTGCTTGTATGGTGGAACCAGCTTCAGCATCTGGATGCAAGCTAGCTGGAACTTTTATATATCTAGCACTAGAATATGCCGGTAAGCATTTCATTTTCCTGTCCATCTACGCACAAACATTTGTGATGATTTCAGTAGTATATTCAAGCTTTTGGTGTTCTAATACATCTTATAATGATTTATTTCAGTTTCTCATTCCAAATAAACAACAAGGATGGTACAAAAATGCCAGGATTAACATCTAGACTATTTAGTCATTGTCTAAATCTTATGTCACCTAATAAACTATTGACAGATGAGATGATTTTGAGTATCAATTTTAATGGCTAATCTTTTAGACAACTAGGATTTGTTTAATCTTATATTTTGATGTGTTTTAGATGATACTTCTTTCCCATCTGCTAAGCTAACTCATTTAGCTTGCTGTTTTGATTCACAGTTACTGGTAAAATACCACAAAAGTTGATGTATTCAGTTTCGGTGTGGTCCTAATAGAGTTGTTAACTGGATGGGTGGCACTTGATGAGGACAGACCAAATGAGAGCCAATACTTAGTTGCATGGAACATCAAATCCTCGAAAGAGAAACTTATTGCAACAATTGATCCAGTTCTGGATGTGAAACAGGAGAGTACATTAGATAGTATCTGCACTGTTGCGAAACCTGCTGGTCACTGCACAGCAAGAGAGCCTGGCCAACGGCCCGATATTTCCCATGTTGTGAACATATTTGCACCCCTTGTTGAGAAATGAAAGCCTCTTGAGGAAGATACAGACGACGAGTGTGTGTAATACCCCGTACTTCTACCTAGCTTAAAATCATCCCAAAGATGTTAAAGACTTGCTTTAAAAGATGAATCCACTTTTATACATGTGGTATTTTCAAGATTTTCACTTTTCATCATGTGGGAAATTGAATAAGCTTTCCATCGATACCAAATTCGCCCAAATCCGACACCCGGGCGAAGAGTTAGAGTCGTTTTAGTAAGGCAGTGTGCCACCTGAGCCATCAGCGCGTTGCGGAGCAGGTCAAAATGGCAATCGTCAAAATCCAGTGAGCCTTCGCGATTATGGCGAATCGCACCAGGGCTCAAATTCAGAATAGTCCTTTTTTCCAGTGTCTCAGCGCGATACCACCGCGTCGCGGTGAACTTTCAGGTCCCATCCAGTATTGCAACGCAATTTCACCGCATCACGCCATCAGCCCAGTTCCCAGTTGGTAATTTTCAGTGACGGCGCGATAGTGCTGTGTTGAGCCAGCCTGCCAAATCGGGAAATTTTCTCAGAAATAAAATACGCGTCCAAGGGTTAAAAGGGTCAATTTCTCAACCCTATATAAACCTAATAACACGTGATTCAGCCATATTTTATCCAAAATATAGGGTTTCTCTCAAGTTTCTCTCAAGAACAAGCTAGGGTTTTCAATTGGGGATTCATATTTAAGACTTAAATTCAAGAATCTCTCCGTCAATCTTCATAGAATCAAGAAATAAGGTATGCACAATGTTGATTCATGGACTCCTTTCGTCCATGAAGCTTAAGAACCCTATTTTAAACTATATGTCATGATGTTCTTATTTTGAATTGATTATGTTCATGTTGTTATTGTTGTATGATTGCCAAGATTTCATCTTTATAATGTTTTTATGAAACCATGTTAGTATAGGGTTGAAATTCATGCAATTGAGTTAAATTGTGGAATCATGTTGTATTAAATTGATACTTATGCCCTAAGTGTGCATGCAAGGTGTTTGATAATATGCCCCAATAAATGAATGATGACAAGTACTTAGTTTTCATGTGTCAAGATCATGTCATGCCTCTTAAGTTATGCTATACCTATTTTATTAAGATGATTCACATGCTAAACTTATGCATTGTGATTGCTTGATGGGATGTTCATAAGATTAGAAGCATGAAATTATGCCATTTTTATACGCATTACTATCCATGTACAATATTATTATTATGATGTGCTTCATGAAATTCCCAACTATGAAATTATGAATTGTTTATATTGGTCATGTGATCAAAAGTATCAAGCCTTGTCAGTTTTATTCTATCGAGTCCTGGGGGTACTTGTACCCGATAATTTAGTTGTGTGCCTAGAGCCATATCATGTTTTCACGATACTCTCAGTCAAGCCATGATCAGTAGAATTCTGTCAGTCATGTGACTCAGGAAAACTCAGTATCAGTCTAGTCTCATTCAGTAATCTCAGTAATCTAAAAAATCTCAGTGATCTCAGTCAGTTGTCAGTCATGTGACTCAGGAAAACTCAGTATCAGTCCAGTCTCATTCAGTAATCTCAGTAATCTAAAAAATCTCAGTGATCTCAGTCAGTCATGAGGTCTTAGTCGCATTTCGTCAGTCAACAGAACTCAGTGAACTCAGTTTTGCACCGCTAAACAATACCATTAGTATCAGTTCAGTGTCTATTCTGTTGGGAGTAGGATTCAGCACCGAGTGAACCCAAGGATGGGGACTCACCTGTTATTCAGTGGAGGGTGTGATCCTTAGAAACAATTCTTGCGTTTCAGAACTACGTAGCCAGCGTAAGTTGAGATGTACCCTTATGCGTAGGGATACTAATACATCTCGTTTGGGGTTATTCCTACAGGAGGGTTGGCGGAAGAACTTCCTATCAGAGAGGGTTACCTCACAGCTTGTCTTTACCCGTGGCACGGTATTGACACCCTTCCAGCTGGGGTTACAGGTTGGACCCCACCAGTTCAGTTTTGGGGCATGTCGGTTAGATGATTACCTCCCACAGTCTCAGTTTTAGTCTCAGTCTCAGTAATAGAACTCAGATAGTTCTATAGATTTTAGGACTGTCAGATACAGTCACTCAGTACAGTACGGAACTCAGCTAGTTCCATCAGAACTTAGACTGTCAGATACAGTCTCTCATTATTAGTATACTAGTTATACGAAACTCATGTTATCAGTATTCAGACTCAGGACTGTCAGATACAGTCAATCAGATCAGTTCTTCATAATCAGAACTATCAGAAACAAATATTCAGATTATCCATATTAGTAAACTCGGTTGTCAGCTTACCAGTAATATAGTTAATCTGTATTCCAGTAATAGTAAACTCAGGTATCAGTAAATCCCTATTATCAGTAGACTCAGTAGTCAGAACTCGGTATTCAGTCCTATCACGATGTCAGTCACAGTTACGTATTCATGCATGTATTCTTACGTTTATATCATTCAGTCAGTTAGTATTGTCCATGCATATGAACCCTTTTGCATTCAGCCTACCTCACTTGCATACCAGTACATTCAAAGTACTGACGCATTTGCGCTATGGTGTTTTATACCATAGGTTCAGAGACACGAGCTCCAAAGCATCAGTAGTATCCCAGTTCAGCAGTCAGAGTCAGAAGTGAGTCCTCATCCTTCGAGGACATGATGATTACTTTATTATTTTTAGTTTTCAGTTTATTCCAGTAGTTGGAGTTAGTTGGGGACCTGCCCCATCAACTCTACAGTTTTTAGACATTTTAGAGGCTTTCATACTACAACATATTTTCAGACAGTTTATTTCAGTTTTTGGGTATTGTGATACCCTATTACAGACATTGTATTATATTCAGTATTAGTTCAGTTTTGAACCTTATGGCCTTACAGCTTATATTCCGCATATTTACAGTGTATTATTCAGTGCCCAGTTACAGATATCAGTCATGGGTTAGCTTGTGGTCCTTCGGGGTCATGAGCACCGTGTAGCATTTCGGGTACCAGATTCGGGGCGTTACAGTGTGGTATAGATTACAGTTTTCCACTCAACCAAATGGTCAAAGCCTGGCAAGAATCGGAAGGAAAAGACTTGAGTTGCATCGACCTTGAAGAATCTAAAGATAGGATCCATTCAAGGCCTACTGGATTTGCCGAGTCCTTTACATAAGTTAATTGTATATAAAACAAGGTTCTGCACTATGTGTAGTTGATCTGATTATCCTATTCAATAAATGTGGATAGCAATTTTGTTTGTTTTGTGTGAAATCTTGTTCCTGTTTATCTATGTTTTCTTTCATTTTTGTTTGGATAAATCTTCATTTCACATGTTTTGTTCTTCCATTCCTACAAGACCACGCAATTCAGGCTTAAGTCCAAACTTTGTTCTCGATTCAAGTTAACTTATTATCATTCAATTATATGTAATTTGATTATTTTATTAACTTCATAGCAAAATTACACGTTGGGCCCGTGCAAGGCACGGGCATATGTATCTACTATATATATTAAAGTACTAGAAAATTGACTGCGCTTCACACATTTTAGAAAAACTTATTTATAGAATAATTTTAACTAATATCTAAATATTAAATATAAAAAGAATATTTAAAGATGTTAAAAATAATTCAACTATAATTAAATCAAAGGATTATAGCAACTCAGTAATAACATGAAATTATGATTACATGGAAAAGCATATGGTGATTATGTTATGGAACTAAATAGTGTATAGTCTTAGAAATAAATAACCGTTGTTCTTACCTCTTACATTCATTAGAGTATATATATAAAATAATTAAAAATTACACAAATACATAACTTATATTTTCAATATTACAAAAAATTTCAACTCCCTAAATATATTATAAAAATTCCAACATATACATAAAATGCTATGTATATGTTGGCTATGTTATATATATTAACATGGAGAGAGAGTAAAGTAATTAAAAAAGTGGGAGAAAGTGTAATTACTTCCAAAAGAGTTGGTATTTATGTTATTTATACATAAAATAACTCTACACCTCACTCATGATCTCAATTAATGAGTAAAATGTTATAGTCATGACAACCTTTTGTATTCTTCACTTTTTTTTTTGTTTCTCATTCGGTGTTCAGTGCCCGCATTAATTGGGACCCCGACTAATACGGATCGCGCGTTGCAGGGCCCATTAAGGTGGCAACGCTCCCAACAGAATTTTCTCTATACCCAAGGTCGAACCCTCGACCTGGTTAAGGGTAGAGCAGTCACATCCACTGCACCACAACTCATATTGGTTGTATTCTTCACTTATTAAGTACATGAAAGAAATAATTTATCTTAAAAAAACTATATCTTATCCCTACTTTTTCTTATCTACTTTCATTATTTCATATTATTACTTATTTTCTCTCATTTTATAATAGATTTGAATGTTTAAATTTAAAAGACTCACTACTTATTGCCAATGCATTCATATCAGAATTGATACAACAATTAATAACGGAGCATATTATTCCTTAATACTTTCAAGCGTTAATTGAAAATAACATCCAACGAAAAAATATATATATATAAATAGAAGAGAGTATTTTTATCTTTCTTTTTTCTCAATGAATTAGTAACACATACAAATATTTTGGGACTTATAGTCATAACTTATTTATTCTTAGAAGCAGAAGCATTTTTCTCTAGCAAAAATCTATCACGTGTTTGAGTAATTTTTTATATTTTTGTTATGCAAATAAAATCTTTAATCATAGAGAGATGTCATATCACTTTATCAATACCTAACTTTGATATATACAGTGACAAATGTATTTTCTAATAAATAATGATGTCAAATGGTAAAAAAAAAAAATATGAAGTTAAATCATGAAACCAACATCTTTCCTTTAGAAAACGGGTAAGAAAAAAACAGAGACAAAAACATTCATCCAACAAAATAAAAAAAAAATTATAACAAAAACATATTTTGTGCAAGAATCATTCATATGGACAACATAATATAATTAATAAACAAATAATGAAAATGGGCAACAATTAATAATCCAAACAGATCAAAGTCTGAAATTTTAATCATAATTAACTTGTTAAAAAAATTAACTGAATTATTCAGAAGATGATTAGAAGAATAATATAAAATGAAATTCTCACATGAATTATTCAGTAGATGATTACGGAATACAAATCATAGTGTGCAATTGAACTCGTTAAATAACAAAAAAGAAAATTATAGTAATTTTAGAGATTAGACGTGGTAGATGTGAAAGGTTCATTACTTTTATTAACAAATTTAATACAAATTAATCATTTTAATTATAGAGAAAGGGAAAAAAAAATAGTTTTTAAAAATTAAATGCCAAAAAACTACAAAACTTAAATAAATATGATTCGAGGCAAAATGTTATATCAGTTAATCTATATTTTAAATTTATATATTACAGAAGACACATTAAAAAGTAAAAGTATAAATTTATTAGATGCGTAGTACTCTTTTTTTTAACAATGTCTTTTTAAATTTCAAGAAATAATAGTCAATGGTTAGAGAGGAAAACAAAAAGGTATAATTATGAGAATTAAAAGGTGTAATTAAAAGAGTAATTTTTTGTTTCTTAAATATATTACAAATCAATTTTAAAATGGGGACATTTGAAAAAAAAACAACTAAAGAAGGTAAATGGCCTTCTAAGCTCTTAATACGATTTACTTCCCCTCTCTTCTCCTAATTTTATTATAAAATTTCAAATAATCAGTTTTTTTATTAATTAAGGGATCCCCTTGCCATCTACCTCAACCATAATTTTTGGATTTTTAGATATATTACAGATCAATTTTAAAAAATGAGAATTTCTTAAAAATAAATTCTAAAAAAGAAAAATAGTCTTCTAAGCTCCTAATTATGATTTACTTCCCCTTTTTTATACTAATTTTATTACAAATTTTAAATAATTATTTTTTTCTTAATTAAGGAATCTTCTTACCATCTCAAGACCTCAACATTATCTCCTATAAATTCAAAGAGATAAATAATTAGAATGGTAGAGAAACTATCAAATTCTTCTCTTAAAAAACTGAAAGGTACAAGTATCTTAATCTATATCAATGGTTTTTCAACAATTTTTCTCTTTTAGGAAGGAAGGTAGAACAATCAATTCACAATTTTTTATTTTATACTAATTGTTTACTTTTTTAATTTGTATCAATCGTTTAAAGAAAATATAATTATTTGTGACATACGTAAAAGTTTCGTTTTTTAAATTTGTGTGATGTTTTAATTTTGAAATTTAAGTTGATATTATGTGATCTTATTCCTAGCATCATATCGATCTTTTTAGTGAGGCAATAATAAACCCACTATAAAAAATTACACAATACTTTCAATATTTGTTCCTGATCTTAATATACAACTCATTGTTTCTCAAAAGAGCACACCTCATTTTACTAAAAATGATGGACATCTTTCACTATAAATGAAAATCTTCAGGAAAAAATTTAGAATATTCTAATACATAGGCTAAAATTAATATGTATATTAGAAAGTTACTACCAAATATATATCACTTCCGTAACTTTAAACAACATAGGCTCTGATACCAATTGTGGGGGGGTGCGGATTTAGGCGCGGTAACTTTACTAGATAATAAATAGTTATTAGGTAATAAGTATTTATTTTTATATAATGTATTTTGTGAATATTATTGATTGAATTAATTTTCATTTTTATCTTCTTGACTTAAGATGTTTTATTAATTCATATTCTAAATTAGATATTATTGTAATTAAATTATCTAGTGTTCTAGGATCCTCGTTGGTATTATGTAATCTTTTGTATTCTAAGTATAAACTATATAGTTTATTTTTGATTTCTTTTAATGATTTATTCTTATCGTAAGATGTATCCATTAATTTATGTAATTGTTAAATACTTTGTAGTAATATTCATTAACTGTTTTTCTTCGTTCTTGTATCTTTTACTTTCATATATCTTATTAACATATTCAATTTTACTGATATTCATATTTTGGGGGTGATTAAATGATAGTTGATTAAATGTTTTGCTATAATATTCTTTAACTTTTTCTCATAGTTTTTGTAAGTCTTCTATATTATTTTTAAGATATTCTAAATATTCTATATCTTTTGTTTTAAAATATTCAATTAAATTTATTTTTATAAGGTTTTCTGTTAATCTTATTTCTTCCATTTCTTGTCTCTAATATTTTAGATATTCGTAGTTTATCATTTTATTCTTCTAAAGTAAATGTATAATAATCTATTCTATTTGTACTATATTTAATATCTTGTTTGAGGTTATTAATACTGCTAACTATTTTTTATTGTTTTCTTCTTAATGAATTTTTTAAACTATCTAAACTTTTATCTTTGTTTTTTTCTAAATTTTTCAAGGTTTCGTCTATCCATTTTAATTTTTCTATTAGATTTTCTATTATTTCTCTAATTTGTTTTCTATAATTAATTTCTTTATGTAGGTCTTCTTGGTTTTTTCTAATTTTCTTAATATATTCTGACATTTTTAGTCTGTATAATATCCATCTGAATCTAAATAGTATTGATGTTCATAATATATGCGTAAGTTTTCTATATTGTTTAATAATTCTTCCTCTTCATAATCTTGTAATTTTTCCCATATTATTTTCTTTGTCTATAATTTCTATATCTCTAAGTATATATAAAACAAGTATTTTAATATCATCTGTCATTTAGGCTTGATTAAATGCTTTTTCATAATATTTACTAGTTGTTTGTTTTAGTCTAAATAATTCTTGCATATTTTCATTAAAAAATTCTATATATTTTATATCTTTAGTTTCCATATATTTGTCTAAATTTATTTTCATTTATTTTTCTACTAGTTGTATGTTTCTCATATCTTTTTCTTAAAATTCTAGATATACGTAATTTATCATAGTTGGTGTGTACGTAGGTATTTGTAAGAGTAGTTAGGTAGGTATGGTATGTAATTTACTCTAGTCATATGATCTTTACCAAATATTTTTTCTAATATGATTTTTCTTATATCTGTTATTTCTATATCCTTAAGCACATACAAAATAAGTATTTTAAATTCATCTACCATTTCGTCAGATAAATAATTATTCATTTTTCATAAAATGCTATTATCAAAATATTCCTTCCAATCATATACATAACAAAATATGATCATTTTAGATTACTATATACTTGATTATTCTTAAATAACATGTTCGGCGGTCACTATTAGCATGGTAATCCAGCTATTTTTCCCTTAAACAGAGCCTCTACTCCGGTTACTCCCCACCATGGCTTCTTGCCTCATTGGTTTCACCTTTAGGATGACATAGTTCTTAGGGATTTTTCTCCGTTTCCACTTTGCTAATAAACTTCTTAACATGCTATTCTTTGAATAATTCTACTATAAAGTAACCAACATGAACTTATTTTATCATATCATGATTGTTAGGAATTTATGAATTTAGCTATTCATAACTGTAAATGAATATACTTGTTCTGGTAGGTTTGATAATTCTAAGCTTTGTTCCTCCATAGATTTTTTCATTGAAATATATACCTGTTTTTTAATAAATAAGTAAAATATTTGTTGTAGACAAGAGAGAGTTTTTTGCTTCAACGCATGAAGGCTTGCCTTTGCACTGCCTTCAGTTCTTCTATTTATACCTGAAATTTACAGATGATTTCTTTACACGTTTCCTAAAATGACTTGAAAAATCAAAGTCTATACTAGTCTAGACTAGACTAATTAATGTTTACAAAAAAAGTCTTCATCTTTTAAAAGAAGACTTTGACATAAAGCACTAAATGACAAAAAACTTTAAATGCCTAAGACTTTACATCAAAACTTTGTACAAGATTTTACGTAAAGTAAAGTTATGTTAATTTATTCACATATCTTTTGTCTTTATCTCTTTCTTCCTTGTATCTGCCTTGGTTATCTTCTCTATTTTCTTGTCAGTGTAGCGTCACATCTGGAATAAAGTTGTGTTTGCCACTACATCTGCTGCATATGTGGTCTTTGTATTTTTGGCCAACTTTTTCACAAAATTGATCCATAGCTTCTTCTGAAATAATTCCCTTTCTGATAGATCTCGTTAACGGTTGTTCTTCTGGTTTGAGGAGTGTTAATCCCCATTTCCTAAGTTCTTCCATGTCATGGTCTCTAACTTCTTTGCAAGTTGAATAAATCAGTGCTTGATTTCTTGAATTATATATCCAAACTATTTTTTTATTTGAATAATTATTAAGTAACTCTGATAATATATTACTTATTCCAATAATTCTTTTGTTGCGGGAAAAATTCTGGTATCTGTGTTTTTGATATCTCGTTCTGTTCACATATTTCTTCCGAAATAATATAATCTCTGGTCATACACATTTTGACCACATTGATAGTATGTTTAATTTCGTCAAATAATATTTCTGTTGGTACGGAATAAAACCGAACATAGAATAATTATCCGTTTGTAATTCTCTTGTAAGTCATAAATTCTTTGTGAATTTCTGGGATTCCGACTAACTCTTCTCCATTGGTTGTGTAAATCGTAGTTGTATATTTGTTTTTCTTGGTTAAGTGATTCAGAATATGTATATATCTGGGGAGATGCAAATGATTCTAAATTTTATATATTTGGCGTATATGATTTTGAAAATATTTGGCTGAGGTTATAATTCTTTTTCTTTGGTATTTCAGGTCTATTTTGAGTGACTATATTTTTTTCTTTAGATGTTCCAGCAGCTGTAATTGAAGTTTCGTCAGTAATTTGAGTTTTAATGTGTTTCTCATCGTCATCTTCTAGGTCTAGTTTTTTAATGTGCTCTTCCTGCACAGTATCTTATTTTTTATAGTGCTCGACCTGCACTTTTACATTTGTTACTTCAGTAGTTAGTGTAATAACTCGTTCTTGTAATAACTCCATTTGTTTAAACATTTGGAGCAATAAATCAGTCTGGATATCTTTGGCATCAGCCTCTTCCATTGGTAAATCAGTTTGAGTAGTTTTGTTTTGATAAGTAATCTGCAATGATATTTTTGTTAGTATTGATTACTTCAATTGTAAATGTAAAATTCAGTATATTTAATACTAGTCTCCGAATTTCCTTTGTCGTAACTGAGTTTTGTATTTTTCTTGTTAGCCACCATCGTACCTGTGTATTATCTGTTCTAACAATAAACTTGTTATATACGATATATGGTTCAAATGCTATTAAACATTTATATAAAGAACATAATTCTTTTCTATTTATTTCCCATTTTATTTCTATTTCGTTAAACGTTCCTGAATAATATCTACAGTGATGTTCTAATTTTTCTTCTTCATATTTATATTTGAGTACTCCTCCATAACTATATTCACTTGCATCAGCTTCTACTATATATGTAAATTTTTATTTTCATCTGGAAATTGTAATTTTGGTAATTCTTTACAAAGTAATTTTATTTTCTGTACCTGTTTTTTGTCTTCTTCATTATAGTTATATTCTACATCCTTTTTAAATTTTTTCTGTAATGGTTTTAAGTTTTCTGCTAATTTTAGAATATATTCTCTTACTTGGTTTACTAATCCTAAAAATGATTGTAATTTCTTTTTTGTATCTAATTCTTCTTCTGAATTTATTATTTTTTGGACTATATGTTGTTGCATTTTTACTCCACTTTTATCTATTTGTATTCCTAAAAATTCTATCTGATTTTTCATTATTTCTGTTTTCTTTTCACTTAAAATTATTCCCGATTTTTCTATTATATATGTAAATTGTTCTAATAATTTTAAATGTTCTTCTTTAGTTTTTGAATATAATAGTATATCATCTATGTATACTATACAATTAGGCAATTGTTTAAAATAGTTATCCATAAAATGTTGATATCTACCTGGTGCATTTTTATATCCAAATGGTAGTACATTCCATTCATAAAATCCTTGTGGTACCGTAAATGCGGTTAATTCCTTAGATTCTTCTTCTAACTTTAAATGGTAAAATCCTGATTTACAATCAAATTTACTAAAGTAATTATATCCTTGTATTTATCTTATTTTTAATACCTTATTTGGTATTGGGTAATTATATGTCAGAGTTTTTGCATTTAAATTTCTATAATCAATAACCATTCTACTTTTTCCTCTTTTTTGTTCACTATCTTTATTTACTATAAATGCTGGACTATTGTGTTTACTATTACTTTTTTGTATATATTGTTTTTCTAATAATTCATCTATATGCATTTTAAATTCTTTTAAATCGTCAAAATTATATGTTAATGGTTTTTGAGTTATTATGCTATTTTTATCTATTAATTCAATTTTTATTTTAGTTTTATGTTTTTTCCATCCTTTTAATGGATCTTCACTATATAATTGTTCTAATTTTTTCTTAATTATTTCTATCTTATTTATTGAAAATATAGTTATTTCCTTTTTATTTATTAAAAATACGACCAGTTCTATTGTATCTTCAGTATTTTTTATATTTTCTAATTTTTGTGTAATTTTTTTCACTTCCTTCTATCCAATCAGTTTTCTTTCTTATTTTATTAATAACTCTTTTTGCTCTTACTTTCTGTTTACATGGTGTTGTAAACCACCAATCCGTTCTAGTTATTATATGTGGGTATAATTTGTTTAAAAACTGCATTCCTAAAAGTATATCTTTTGATGTTAACTCATATATATATGTAACACCCCGTATTCAAGTACGTGTATTGGCGTATTCAAGTACGTGTATTGGTTTTATTTATATGGAATTAATTTTTTATTTTATTTATACCGGAATTTGCCCGTCGATGGTTCCATGCGAAGGTTATTGAATAAGTTTTCCAACGATATAAAGATTTCCAAAAACGGATAGGTTTCGGATATAATCGAGCACGTTCGAAACTATAAAACGGTGGCCGGGATATTTAGGAATAGTAAATGTGCAGGAAAATTTCCTGCACACAAACTACTGAGGCCAACCAAATTTTTAGGGTCAACTTCAAACGACCATAACTCCTTGTACAGGACGAACTGGGTGGCCTACTTTAAATGAAATGAAAGCCCTTTGAATTATCCTTCTAACGATACCAATTTCACCCAAATTCGATATCGGAGCAAAGAGTTATGGTCGATTTACTTTAGCTTATCAAAACAGTCCACCAAAGGACAGATTTGACATTATTTAAATTTTAAAGGCATTTTGGTCATTTCCTATTATATTATGGACGGGAATATGTGTATATATACATGTATATGAGTTCAAAAACTCATTTTCATCATCAATCATTGAGAAAGAACAAACCCTAGCCAAATTTAACCTTTAAATTACTTTTGATTCAACCGTAGAAATTCCAAAGTAATCTGATAACTGTGTTTGTCATCTCGAGAGCTTCGAACGACACCTATTATTTGTGCAAACATGATTGCATAATCAAAAGGTGAATTCTAAGGTATGAATATTGTTTGCCTTTGTTCTTTTCCATATGTATATGTGTGATAGAGGATTATATGTATTGGTTATTATTGAAAGGTGATGGAAATAGGGTTATGGACTATTTTGCATGGTTTGGTTGTATTGAATTGTGGAAGGTGGATATGGTAATTGAGTTATGGAAGGTGGATATGGTGATATACTATTGAATTGATGATTATTTATGTCTATGGCTCAATTTGGTTTAATGGATTGGTTGGAAGGATAAATGAATCCAAACTTGATATTGGAGGATGTTGTATGAATATGCATGGCATGTAAATGTAATTGGAGTATAAGAGGGTTAAAGTGACACCTTTTATGGTGTAATTAAGGCTTACTACTTAACCACTAGTTTGGTGAATTCAAATAATTGAATTGTGACGTTTGGTTGCTAATACTAGATTGCTATATATGTTCATTGTAGATAAGTAATCCGAAAAGACGGAAAGTCCATTTGGGACTAGATTGAAGGTTGACATTCAGGTATGTAAAGCATACTCTATACCATATCTTTGGCATGAAAGTGAACAATTGTTCTATTAAGAAAGTTTTCAAAGTTATTCAATAACATGTGATCCATAATGGTTTTGTATGATGTCCTACGTTACCAATGAACTTGTTTCCACCCTACAAGATGTCAAGACATTCCAATACTTGTTTTCCAAATCTTACATGTTTATTGCACTAATGAATGTCAGAAGGTATCCGGTTACTCAAACAAGATCCATGTGTTATTAATGACTCTAAAACGTTTCATTGATATACCAATAAGTTCCTACTTCATTGTTATGGCATTGATGACTCTAAAACACTTCATTGATGTGCCAATGAGTTCTTACTTCATTGTTATTGCATTGATGATCTATTTATATGTCTCTTATTGATGTATCATTGTTTTAAAGTATAAAAAATGCGGGTGGCGACCGAAATAACAATCTCAAAGATTAATTGAACTAAGTGATGGAAGTTCTCTCTTATCGGGTGCTATCCCAGGGGCATAAGCCTATCATGGGTCGATCCCTATTTATGTATTTATGGGTGGTATCCCAGGGGCATAAGCCTATCATGGGTCGATCCCTATTTATGTGTTTATGGGTGGTATCCCAGGGGCATAAGCTTATCATGGGTCGATCCCAGTTGATATGTACTGGAGGCAGCCTAATGGTCACAGTACAGTACAGTAATGATTACAAAGATGATAAGAACGAAGGTAAAGTGATTGAATAAATACAATGTACAGGTTGTCACAAGTTCTAGTAAGTGTGGTCCACTCCTATTACGATTTATTCACTTGTTTCTGATTTCTATTGAGCTCTTATATCATATGTGATTATATACAACTTTACATACTCAGTACATATTTCGTACTGACATCCCCCACGGGGGATCTGCATTTCATGCTGCAGGCATAGGTACCTCAGCTCATACACCCACAAGTAGGAGCCGGGATATCCAGCTGCTTTTGGTGAGCTCCAGTTTGCTTCGGGGCTTTCCGTGTCATATCCAGTCACTTTTGGTATTGTATAGAAGTTAGTTATATGGTGGGGTGTGTCCCGACCTTAGTTAAACTCTGTGATTGCCTAAAGGCTTTGTAGACCTAATGTACAATCAAGGTGGTGTTTTGTTAATAGACGTGATGGCTCCAACGGCCAAGTATTGTATATACATATATATGTGTGCTCGAGCTTATACAGGTGAGTATTTCCTTTTATATGCGACATGATGCTGTCCTAATTTCGGGTTGTCATAGAGGTATGCATGGGAAGTATAAGGTTATGAGCTGGTTCTCCCGGGCCTTCTCGGTTACGGGTGCCAGTCCGCCCTAATAGGATTTGAGGCGTGACATTATAGATTTCTTCTATTGTTAATATTTTATCTCATACTTGTGTTTTTATATTCTTAGTTTTATAAGTAGTTAAGCTTCCTTCGTTGTTAAATCCTTTAACTATTATTGATGTTTTTAGTTTATCCCATTTACTTTCTGGTAAACAATTATATCTACATCAATTAGTTTCTGCTCATGTATCTATCATAGGCGTATAATATCTACTGTAATATCCTTCTACTACTATCTTCATTAATACATATATTTTCATATCATATTAAAGCTCTTCTTAAGAATAATCTCTCTCTGTTATATGTTATAGATAATTGTGTATGTTCTATATTATATGGTTTTACTTGTTCTAACCATTTTATTCCTAATATTATGTCTGCTTTTTGCATTTCTTCCTTTATTTCAAATTCTATTTTCATTTTTCTAACTCCTATTGTTATTTCTTTTTCTGCTATATTTTTAGTGTTTAGTAAGCTTGTTGGTAGATCTGGGCATATATTATTATCAGGTTTTATTTCTTCATTTTTTACTAGATATTTTGCTATATAGTTTTCTTCTTGTCCCGTATTTAAGAGTATTAAATATTCTTTTTCATTTATTGTTCTTGTTATGTAATATTGGTTTAAATTAACTGTTGAACTTGTTTCATAACTTGTTTTTTTTTATGAACTTGATGATTCTGTTTTTTCATAAGTTATTCTTTTTGTTGTACTTATTCTATCATTTATTATTTCTAAATCTTCTTCTATATCTATGTCCCTATAACTATAATCATTATTATCAATTATTTTTACAAATTGTTCGAAAGGACTTTCTATTTGTATTTTATTAATTTTATTTTTTCCTATTATTTTGTGTTTTGTAGTTAATACATATAGATTTTTACATCTTGCTGTAAATATTTTACTTCCTAGGGTTAGTTCTATTCCTGATATTTTCTAATATAATACTAAGGATTTATCTATATTTTTATTTGTTATTGCTACTGAATAATTCACACTTATTATAAATTTAAATTTTGGTATATTAAATTTCCTTTTATGGCAGTTATTATACTTTTTTCTATAGGTTTTATAATTCTATCATCTGCTAAATATAATTCTATTGGTGTATCTATTCCTTCTCTAAAACATGCTTTTATCAATATCTCTGTACCTCCAAGGTGTACATATTTTATTGGGTCTCTACTTTTTATATCGTTTATTTCTTTATTAATTATTTTTTTTGTTACTAGTGGTATACTAGCTTTACCTTTTGCATATCTACAGTCTATTACATGTTCTTTTTGGCTTACTACGTAGTATTCTTCTTTTCTTCTACTAAATATGTTTTTTTATTGTTGGTATTTTAAATACTTGTTCTACACTTAAATCTAATTCATTTCCTTTTATTTCATCAAATATATGACTATCAAATATTATTTTTTGATCTGTTCCTTCTTCATTTAAATATTCTTCCTTTGTTATTATTTTTATATCTTCTTCAGTTATTTGGTTCATTCTTATATCTTCTTCAGTCATTTAATTCACTATCTATTTCATTCTCTGAAATTTCATATATACTATCTTCACTTTCTAATTCGTAATCTATATAATCTATCTGCATATATTCTGTATTTTCTATTTTTATTTCTGATATTTGTTTATTTTTGGGAATTTTAGGTAATTTACAATCTCTAGCTAAATGTCCTAATTTTCCGCAATTATAACAAGTACATTCTTTTATAAATTTCTTTTTTCTATATGGTCTTTTATGTTTATAATTTTTTACATAATATCTTTTTCTTGGTTTCTTATATTTATATTTTGATTTTTTGTATTTCTTATATTTCTTATGTCTTTTTCTTTTCTTATAATATCTTTCTTCGCATCCAAATTGAGGTGCTATTTTATCTTTGCAACATGCTAAATTTCTTATTAATGTTTTTTCCATTTTTATTTCTTCTTTATATTTTTCACATAGGTTTCTATACCATTGTTGTAAAAAATTTATTCTTGCTCATAGAGTATCTACTAGTTTTGCTTCATCCCAACTCTTTATTATTTTTGAACTAAATGTTCAGGTAATTTACTAAAATATAATTTTCTTATTTCTTTACTTTATTCAGTATTATATGTTCCTTTATAATAATATTCTTTAAATGCATTCATCTATGTAACACATATTACATATTGCTAATTTTAACATTAAATTTCTATTTGTATCTTTCTCTTCATTTTGTTTTTCTTCTGTTGTTTTCATGCTGCTAAATTCGTGTTTTATAGTTATTTCATATTTTTTTAATAATTCTATAGGTGTTAATTTAGTTGTAGTTGTTGATGATGTTTCTTCTGTAGGTTTGTCAGTTCTTAATACTCTTTTACTATTTTCAGTTAGATTTGAAAACCATAATTTCACTGTTCCTATTAGTGTTCTTTCTATATATTCTGGTGTATCTGTTACATTTATATTATTATCTAATAATTGTTTTGTCATGTATCCTATCCATAATTGTATTATTTTTTCTGTATCTACTACACAATCTAAGTCTAAAAAGATATAATTTTTATTAACTATTTGTTTTGGTGTCCATTTGTCATATTCATCCTTTAGATTATATCTTTTAAACTTATTCTTATAATATGTAGGTTTTCTTATTTCTGATGTTCTAGGTATTATATTTTCATCTTCTTTTTTATCAAGAGTATTTATTTCTGTATTTCTATTTTCTAAGTTTTCTTCATTAATTACTTCTTGTTTTTCATTGATTTCTAAATTTTGTGTATTTGTTAAGATTTTCGTATATGTTTCACTATCTTCTGAATCATAATTATCTGTTTCTTCAACATCTATTGTATTTATTTCTAATTTTTCTTTAAATTGATTTATCTCGTTTAATAATTTTTGTTCTTTATCTTTTTCTTCTTTTTATTTCTGTCTTTTTTCATACAAATCTTTTAGCATTTGTAGTTCTTTTTCTAATTCAGCAATCCTACTATTTTTAGTTTCTTCTATTTTTCGTATTTCTTCTGTAGTTTGTTATTTTATTTTTTCTATTTCCTTTTTTCTATCTATTTCTTCATTTTCTCTCTCTATCCTTACCATAGCTGCTAACTTATCTTCTAATTTTAATTCTTCTTTTTCTAACATTAAATATAAATGTTCACCTATTTTCTTATACCTTCTTCCTAGATTAGAAAATACTATTTTTATTTTTAATCCTTCATGGTTTTCAGATATTTTTTCATCTATTATAAATTCTTCTTTGTTCATTTTTATTTAATTGTTAATAAATCATGTTGGTATGTATATTCTAGACTATCTATTGTTGATTCTAAATTTGATATTTCTTCTTTTTGTGCATTTATTGAGTTTTTACTAACTCCGACAATTATGTTATATTGTAGTCTTTCTATCCTTATTTTTAATTCTTTACGTTTTTCAGATATTATTTGCTTTAATTCTTTATATTTTGGTAATTTTTGTACGTTATTCATCTAAATAATATTTTGGGGAATATCTAAATCTAGTTTTATCAAATAAGTCATGATTAATAAATTAATCAACTAAATCCAAATATATACTACTTCCGTAACTTTAAACAACATACTATAGCTTTGATACCAAATATATACCACTTCCGTAATTTTAAAAAACATAGACTCTGATACCAATTGTAGGGGGGTGCGGATTTAGGCGAGGTAACTTTACTAGATAATAAATAGTTTTAAGCTATATTTATGTATTGTGGACATTTGCAATATCCATAAAAATTTATCCTATATTTGATTTCATGGTCATTTAATAAAAATTGACCTTTTCCTCATCTATCCAAGACATAGATTTCTTGTGTCTATTCTACACTCATATGTATCTCAAAAGATAAAAACTGAAGAGATTTTTGGGCCTCCTAATTAAAGCGAACAATTATTCCTTATTAATGACACAACTTAAAGTAAATAAATATCCTCAATTTGATAATTGGAGAAGCACGGCTGAAGAAGTTAAAAGCTAATGGGCTTTTCAATTCTTCCTTAACTTAACTACAATAATTGTTACTAATTATTAATGATACTCAATAAATAGAGTAGAATATTGCTAATTCTTTAATTTAAAAATTACAAAAAATAGAAAAAAATTCAAAGAAAAAAATAAATAAATAAATAGAAATGGTGGTCATAGAAAGGTGTCACATCATCTTTGTCTTGTTTCTTCTTTATATATATATATTGATTACGTTCTTCGTAAGAGAGATCTTTATTTTTATTATTTGCTTTATTTTATACATAAATAATCTAAGAAAATCATTTAAATTCTATTGCAATCATAAAAAGATAAAAGATCTCATTTTCTCAAATCTAAATAATGAAAATTTTACCTCTTCAATAAAGCTTCATATTTTCCCTTCAACTTGCTGAAAATGTAAAAAATTCAAAATCCTCAAAAATCTTGTTTTAACTTCCCGTTCATATTATAATTTCACATTTTTCAAACAATAAAATTAACCCACGAGCTTATTTCGAGTTGCCGTATATCTCGTATTTTTGTATTGCTCTGATTTACTTTTTATTATTCCTTACGCCTTTTTTGTTATGTAATCCATCTCCTTGTCGCCTATTCTTTATCTTGAGCCGGGGGTCTATCGGAAACAACCTCTCTACTTCTTCGGAGGTAGCGATATGGACTGCGTACATCTTACCTTCCCCAGACCCCACTTTGTGGGAACACACTGAGTTTGTTGTTGTTGTTGTAAATTTATTATTTTGAATTTTGCAAAAAAAAAAAATCATGCACAATTTGAAAAGATTGCACATACCATGTGGAAAAATTATAGTAAAGAACAATTAATTACTATTATTGCTGACTAGTGAATCCTTATAAAATTATGTATATTTGAAAGATTATGATCGTATATATTTATAAGAGAAACATAAAGAAAGATATGTGATTTATTAATGGGCGAAATAGCCCCGTGGACATTTGCACTTGTCCTGGTTTGTAAAGTAGATACTTCATTTACACTTTTATCATCTGGACCCTTTAACCCGTCAAATCAAAATATTTTAAACCCTTAATACACTTGCCTACACGTGGCATGCCATGTCATTTTTCAATGACACGTAGAAAATTAAATATCCAGAATATATATAAAATATAAATGATATTTTAAAAAAACAAAATAAGCTCCCCTTCCCCCACCCCCTCATTCTTGTCTTCTACATTCAATCCGTACTATTCATCAATTTTGGGTTCAATTTTTGGGATAGTTTGAATTTGAATTTGTGGGTATCACTCCCACCACCACACACTTTAACAAATTCCTCCTCTTCCTTTCGAAATTCAAATAATTCAAACGCATTATCCACTTATTCAAATCAAAGTTCAATTCACTCAGAATTTTCATACAAGCCAAATAAAGACTTGTTAAATCATCGATTCAACAACTTTGTAAAACAAAAAACTCCGAAAAGAAGTTGTTTGGACTCCAAAATTATTTAGTAAGTGATGAAATTTTGCTTTGTTCGTATACATTTTTGTAACGCCCCAAGATCCCATCCCGAGACGTCACACGGTGCTTATGACCCCGAAGGACCACAAGCTAACCCTTTACTGATATATGTACCTGTGCACTGCATAATATCTGAAATAAATGCGAAAACTAGCCATAAGGTTCAACACATCTATGAATACTCAAAACTCAAAACTGAATACTAATACATCCGTCTGAAAAGCCTCTAAACTGTCTGAACTGTACAGTTGATAGGATAGGTCCCCAACTAACTTCGTCTTCTGAAAATATAAACAAAGTCTGATCCAATAATAGTAAACTGAGATTCGTCCTCGAAAGAAGAGGACTCACTGCTACGACTACTGCTGCTGACTGGGACTGAATTGCTGAGAAAACTCTGGGTCTCGTGCCTCTGAACCTATGGTGCCAAATAAAACACCATAGCGCAAATGCGTCAGTACAGAGATGTACTGAGTATGTAGACGGGGTAAGGCTAAATGCAAGGGCTCATGCATGCATAATATCTGAACTGAATAATCATAAAAATACCGCACGAGAACACATACATATACATGAATGCATAGACCATAGTCACAATAATCACAACTCTAGAGACTGAAACTCGAATACTGCCTTACTGCAAACTAAACTCACTACTGACACGGAGATACTGAGACACTGACTCATCTGCTATTGATGACTGAGAAACTGGATGTACTTACATCGATGACTGAATTATGCACTTACTGCTCTCGACTGACAAGATTAAAGATCAACCTCTCTAACAGATGATTAAGAAAGTTATTATCAATGGTAAGGAAATGATCATATCTAAATCTGACAATAAGAATACTCAATAGAACCTGAGACTGTGATCAAGCCTGTCTGGCAACATATCTCTGAATATGATATCAAATAACTGTATATGAGACCAATCCTATCTGGCGGATGGTCCATGAATCAATGGAACTATCTGAGTTCCTCATAGAGATAGATGACTGTATCTGACAGTCCTGATTTCTGAAGATTAATACTGAGACTGAAACTGAAACTGAAACTGAAACTGTGTGAAATAGTTACTTAACCAGCATGCCCCAACCTACCACAGGTGGGGTCCAACCTGTAACCCCAGCTGGAAGGGTGTCAATACCATTCCACGGGTAAAGACCTCTCTCTGGTCAATCCTCTCTAACGGATGACCCTTACCAGGAAGTCGACCTAAGGCAATATAATAGTCAAATACTCTCTCTCTGAAGGTGACAGCCTTTTACTGATGGTGACTCTTGTATCCTGCGCTAGCTACGTAGTTCTGGAGGTCAGAGATTGCTACTAATGACTCTAGCCTCTCTCTCGCTGAACGGGAGAAACCGCCATCCATTCCGTCGCTCGGTGCTAGTTTCTACTCCCAACTAAAATACTCTGACTGAATTCTTAACTGAATCTGATACTGATTATGTTTATTAAATAACTGACTGAGCTACGTTGAGATCACTTAGTTCCGTATCTGACGAAAATGGTATTGAATCACGGTATCTGACTGATGATACAGAGCTTAATAGATTATTCGGTCACTACTGAGATTAGAATTGAACACTTGCATACTGTTAGATCTGAGCTGAGTACAGAGTTGAGGCTAGATTACTAGCGATACAAAGATTACAGATATTACTGAGATTTCTGAGTTTTCTTATGTTCTGCAATTATCTGAGGATACAGAGTTCTATAGCTCACTAAGTTCTGAGAATCATGGCTCGACTAGAATTATCGTGAAACTGACACGGGCTCTAGACAACAGCTAAATTGTCGGTTATAAATACCCCCAGGACTCGATAACATAAAATAAAGCATAATCATTCCTCCATCACCACAACCATTCATTCATCATCATCATCACAATCATTCATTCATCATCACAGTCATTCATTCATCATCATTGTCATTAAAGCATCTCTTCAAGTATTTAGGAAGCATAACATACCTTCACCTTTACAATCATTAAGGCATCGCATCAAACATTTAGGAAACATCAACATATACTAACGTAGGAAAACATGTTATTAAATTATACTTCCTTCAACAAGGTCTTACCTCAAGTACTTCACACCTAAATCAGTCTTGACATGTATTTGGACATCACATGATTTGGGGAAAACTTCATACTATCATGTCTCAACTTACTTGCTAAACACTTGGCATGTGTTAAAAGCTTAACATATATTAGAGAGCACATAATTGGGGAATTTACAACCATCATATCTCGACTTGTTCCCTAAGGTCTTTCAACAACATTAAGCAAGTACGGGTTTACACTTGCTTGGGGATTTCATACTATCATGGCACATTTCACTCACTAAGACATTTTATCAAACACTAGGCATGCATGGACTAACTCCTAATTTGGGGGTTTCTTGTTCAAGATACTATAATGGCCCTTATGCTTCACCTAAGCTCTTTTTCAAACTTATGGGGAACATGCTTTACTTATTCAACCATTTCTACTCCTATTTAATATGAACACTTCATATAGGAAGCATCATTAAGAAAGTTCATCACCACCCTCACAAGAATTCCACATACTAGGGTTCATCACCACCAACACAAGAATTCCACATACTAGGGTTCAAATTCATAAATCTTGTAGACAAACTTGAATCAAAACTCAACAACACATGGAACATCAATTTCAACTCACATGAATCATTAACAACTCATAAACATAAAATCTTTGAGTTTTAGAAAAGGGTACTTGAGCTTCTTGGATGAAAGGAACCCAAGAATCAACATCTACATACCTGGGGAAACTCTTTTCTTGAAGGTTCTTGGAAAGATTCTTGATTCCTCTTGATTCTCTCTTAATCTCTCTTGATTTTTGATTGAAGGAGAAGAGAGGATTTTGATTTTGGAAATCCTAGTTTTTAAAGTGGAAGGAGAGAAAATGAGGCCAAATCCCGTGTCATATATAGGGGTTGGGAAAAGCCCCTTTTCGCCCTTGGAATTAAACTGAAAAAACCCAATTTTATATGTTGGCGTGACGCGCCATAATCACGTCAGTTCACTAGAAATTGGAAAATTGGGAAACTGCATGACGGCGCGATGCGGTGGAAATTGCGTTGCCATCTTGGTTGAGAACTGAAACTATACCGCGACGCGGTGGAATCGCGGAGGCTCCCTGGAAATTGACAAATTCTGAAATTAAGCCTTGGTGCGATGCGCCATAATCACGGAGGCTCACTGGATTTTGACGATTGCCATTTTGGCTGGCTCCACGACGCGCTAAAGTGCCAGGTGGCACACTGTCTCACTAAAATGGCTCTAACTCTTCACCCGAGTGTCCGATTTGGGCGAATTTGGTATCGATGGAAAGCTTATTCAATGCTCTACATGGAAAAAAGTAAAAATTAGGGAAATTCCACATGATTCAAAGTATTTCATACTTGTTGAGATATTTCTGAAACTTTTAGACTCGAATTTCCGCTTTACTGATACGCTCTAAGGCTCAGACTGGAAGAGGACTTTGCGAGGTATTAAAGTTTTCATCGTTGATTTACTTTTTATGTAGTAAAGGAAGGATCGATAAGACAATTGAAGTGTTGGAGTCGATGAACAGTGAAAAAAATAGATACCCTTTTGATAATTTTGCATGTAGTTGTGTGATTTTTCGATTTTTGAGTGTTGAAAATGCTGTGAGTTTAGGTTGGTAATGGTAATAAATAAAAATGGGAGTGGGTTGTGTGTGTGTTTGACAGAGGTGGGGAAGAAGAAGATGTGAATGAAGGGCGGGGGATGGGGATGAGAATGACTGGTTGGTAGTGGTGATTGGTGAGGGTTGGGGATGGCGAAGAGGGTTGAAAAATGGTGGTAGTGGTGATGGTGGGGGTGGGGGTAGGGGTAATGAAGAAGAAGGTTGGATTTTATTTTTTTAAAAAAATAATTTACATTTTTTTAAGAAAAAAAATTTAAGGTAAAATTTTTGACTTCACTCGCTGAAAAATGCGTGTTTCCAACTCATCAATTTAATGCCATATATGCAAATAAGGATTTGAAATATTATGCTTTGATGAGTTTAAGGGTCCAGATACAAAAGTGTAAGTAGAAGTGTCTACTTTACAAATCAGGAAAAGTATAAGTGCCCACGAGATCATTTCGCCTTATCAATGCAATGTGTTATGTATTAAGATATCATAATATTTAGGGAAAAAAACATAAAGTCACCCCTGAACTTGTCTAACTTTTACAAAAAGACACTTAAACTTTACGGGCGATCTATTACCCCACTGAACAATTTAAAAGTGAAATAAATATTCCATTTTTCAGGCAATATCAGTTGAAAGAAAAAAGTGCATTCACGCACCAATAACTATTTGCCACGTGCCAATTCATTTAATTATACTTTTTAATTATTTTTTCTTACTTTATTTGTTTTTCCTTTTTTCCCCCTATTTTTCTTTCTCTCACCTCCATTATTCTCCTCCATGAACTCCCATTACTCTCTACACTTCACCATCGATAAATGTTAAAGCTTTGGCCACCTCCTTACTAGCCCATCTTATTTTATTTTATTTTATTTTGTCTCTTCTAAATAATCCTAACATTTTTATTATTAATTATTTTATTTTATTTTTTAGATAGAAAACTAAGATAAAGTGGGTTGAGTGATATGATTGAGCTTGAATTTTTTTTTCTTTCGATCGATGTTGTTTTAGTTATCTCCGTCATCCCAATTAATGCTAAATCATCATTGAATTCAAATTAAACTCTAAAATTCAAATATAATTATGTTGAATCAAAAGTCTATTAAAATTAAATTTTGTGCATTTCTTAACCAAAAAATCATAGTTACATAACAAAAATAAAATAAAATAGTAGATATATAGTAATGGAACGATTATAAACTTACGGTGAAAGAACTTGAAAATCGAGGAGAAAGAAATAAAAGGAAAAAGAGAAGTAGAGGATAGAAAAATGAAAGAAAATGGTGAGGAGTTGGATGAAGAAGATAAAGAGAAAAAAAATTGAAAAATAAAATAAAATAAATAAAGTAATTAAAAAATATTTCTAATTAAATAAATATTAATTTTTCAATAAGAAAAAATATAATTTTACTTGTTTCACGCTCTATTTGGAGAGTGAAATACACTCTCCACTTCATGTGGGATTAAAAGGTGTATTTATGATATTTTTTATAAGTTTTGTAGGGCAATAGGTCGCCCGCAAAGTTTAAGTGTCTTTTTGCAAAAGTCGGACAAATTCAGAGGTAACTTTATGTTTTTTCTCTATTTTTGAATTATAAACATGCACTTAATAACACATCTATAATCTATATCTATAATCTATAATATATTAAAAGTGTGAAAACCGTTAGAAAAGTGATTTGAACTTTTTACCCTTCGTTAAAAGATTTCGCTTTAGACAAAATAGGCTTTTTATCCTTTTTTCTATAATTTTAGTAATATTAAATATTGACTATATTATAAAAAATAAAAAAAAAACTCACAAAAATAGAATTCCTTTTCCACCATCTAAAAAAACTAACCATAACAAGAAATTAAATAATAATAATAATAAAAAAAATTCAAACCAAAAAAATAATTAAAAAAAAACAATCTTAACGCGAGACTCGAAAAAATATAAGAATAAATAATTAGTAATTAAAAAAAAAAACGTGAACAAAAAAAAAATCTATCCTTTCACAACTTGGTTTTAAGCATAGTCTTTTTCATGCAAAATATGGTAAAAAAAAATAAAATCAAAATTCAAAAACCAACAATCAACAATTCCTATCCCATGTAAAATAGGTTTTAACATACCTTTTACCAACTTCTATAAAAATCATGCTAATTTCATTTTTTTACCATCTTCACCATACTTTTCTTTCAGTTTTTTTTTTATAATTTTGTCTCTTCTCTAGGTTCTCTTCGTCAACTCACTTTTGTTTATTTGTCATAAAAACTCCCACTTTTTTTGCATTGTTGATTGTTGCTTGCTTATTAATAATTTAAACACAATATTAATTGTTATGCCGATAATTTTGCTTATATTCTTAATTGATCTAATTTGCTTTATTAGTCAGATTTATGTTCTTAATTGATTTAGTATGTATTCTTTGTTGCTGTTAATAAGTAATGTTCTTTTTCGATTAAATAAACGAAAATGACTCACATATTTAAGTACAATTATCTACTCAACTCATCAATTTTTTCCCCTTCTAAATCATGCGTTGTTGATTTTATAATTCATTTTTTAGGCGGTACCTCTTTTTATAATTCATGCAGTACCTCTTTCTCTTGTGTCCATTGCAATAATAGCCTAAAAAGTGACTCTCTCTCTCTCTCTCTCTCTCTCTCTATATATATATATATATATATATATATATATATATTTATTTATCACTTTTGTTGTTATTTTTTTTTTTTTTTTGGTTCCAAGTATAAGAATCAAATTTTCATTAGAATGACAACAGTTAATAAAATTTATTGTCAGGTTTGACAAACCATTAACTTCCAGACATGTATAACTCATGTGCCTTGCAAATATTTTTCAGTCGTTTTTTTTCGAAGTTTTATGATTAGCTTCCTTATATGCAACTTTCTTTTTTAGCCGAGGGTTTATCGAAAACATTTCTCTACTGTTGGTGTTACTTTCTGAACTTATGCTTCTTTAGTACCCCTGCATATTGAATCGAGGGTCTATTGAAACAACCTCTTTATTTTTGAGGTAGGGGTAAAATCTACGTACACTCTACCTCCCTAACTCTCATTGTGTGGGACTACACTCGATATATTATTTTCAGGCATGACAATGATCATATAACACCCACTTTTCCTCAATAGAGATTCCAGTAAGCTTGGACTCGGACGAGGTCAAATGCCTATAAGTAGAAAATTCACCATACAACAAAAACATAATCAAACGTTAAACTCCTCTCACATTATTGGATTCATAATGAGTTGAACATTTTCGTAATTGCCAACTTCAAAGAAGGAACCATTTTTCTTTTCAAGGAGAATCAATTAATATAAGATCTATTATTTTTATTTTCTTACGTAAAATTGCAACACTAGAGAAATTTAGGTTATATTTGAACCATTAAATATGTTATTTGACTCTAACTATGATAAATCACATGTGAATTTATGTGTTGAAGCTTTATTAAATATACAAAAAGATTAGAGTCAAAAGAGTCGAAAACATCAAATTTGAGTTGAATAATATTGAAATGTGATGGACGTACGAACCTACAATATATTCGTCTGTTTACCCTTAAAACTATATCTTACATTATTAAAATTGTAATTTCATACTTTTTTAATATTAAAATTTTGAAATCTATTAATTTTTAGTTATAAATCTCCTTACTTAAATAATGTTTTAATAAACTAAAATAAATTTATTGTCATAAAAATGCTTTGCCGTTATTTTCGGTCTAATAAAAACTACCGTGGGAGAAATATACATAAATATTACTATGTATATTTGAAAAACAAAAACTTAAAAACTCTAAAAACAACTAAAAAGAATAGGATTGAAATTTTGAATTCAACTAACTAAATTATACCATAATTTTGATGGAATGTGATTTAAGGATTGATATTTGAACTATTATATATATATATATACACACACCTTTAGAAAAAACTAATTTATTTATTTATTTTTTTTGGTGAAAAAAACTAATTTTTTATTTTAAAGAAACAATAAATTGAAACACAATAACATATTTGAGATATGATAATTTTCTTATATTGTTTAATTAGATACAAAATTTATTTTAATATAAAGTATTATGTTTTAATATTTTTTTTAAAACTTACTTAAAAATACACGCGCAAAATACGTACACTAAGTTAGTGAATTAAAAAATCCAAATTATATATACATAACAAAGCTTCAACTTTTTCTCAAATGATTTGATATTGTAAGGCCAATCAGGGGACCTTATTCATATTTGATGTTGAACGTGACTTGAAAGAGTGGTACACTGTGTACATACACTTGTACTCGAGTCTATAAATTTTTTCGCTTTCTGTATATTTTGCCAAATTGCTTATATTTTTAATATGTTTTTATTATACTTTCTTAATCTCATTTTATATGTCATTTTTTTTTTGTCTGTTTTGAAAAGAATGTTATTTTTTATTATTTGATAACTATTTAAAGACATAATTTTATTTATTGAGCCTACTTAATTAAAATTAATAATAATATATTAATTTAATAAAGGATAGTTTGATAAAAAACATGAAGTGTGTACTTATTTCTTTAAACTCCGCAAGGAGGGAGTAAAAACAACAACTCTCTCCTCTATTTTTCTCGTTCTGTTGCTTCAACAGCCGCACTGTCGTTCTCCTCCTCCATCACCACCATCTTCTAGGGTTTCTTCAAGGGTTTTCCAGAAGCTTCTCGAAGCTGGATTCTCTTTCCTTCCTTCTTCCTATCTCCCATCGTCGCTGGTTCACCGGTTTCATTGATTAATCCAATATATTTTCAATCTCCCTTTACTGAAAACCCTGATTTTTATCATTGCGAGTTACCGTATAAAAACGGTAGCTTTAGAGCTTTTGGTATCTGGGTTGATCTGGGTTATGAGTTTCACTCCAAAATCTGTTCGATTAGGGCAAGGTTAGGATAATTTTACAGCTTTAATTATTGAGATTTGAATGGCATTGGGGGATTTGATGGCGTCGAGGTTTTCTCAATCATCAGCAGCGTTGGATGAGTTTGGAAATGAGGATGGAGATAGGAATAGTAATGTTAGAGAGTCAGACACTGCTAGTAGTAGCTATCTTGGTGGTGCTGGTACTGGGTTTGCTGCTGATAATGCGATGACGACGACAACAAGCATGGCTTATTTTCCGCAGACAATTGTGTTATGTGAGCTAAGGCATGATGGTTTTGAGGATTGTGTTCCTTCTGGTCCGTCTGACACTGGTTTGGTCTCTAAATGGCGGCCTAGAGACCGAGTAAGTTGTACTCTTTTTTTCGTTTGTGTATATATCAATGTCCTTGGTTTGCCATGGAAACAGTTATCTAACAGTATTGGAATGAAATTAGCCAATAAATGAGGATTTATATTACCGAATTGATGAATGCTTTCTTGATTGTTACATAAGGAGTGTAAGTAAGGTGGTTAGTGGTGCAGTAAAGCATCATACTTGTTGCTTGATTTTGTTAGCAAGTTTTCCTCGGAAAGTTGAATGTTACTATGCAACCTTAAGATAGCCTGCTTTCTTTGTTAGTTTCTCTTGGGTGAATCTTATTCTAGGATCAGTTCAAAAAAATTGGAAGAAAATGTAGACATCAATGTCATTTAAATTGGGTGTCCTGAGATTTAATTTTATAAAGCAAGTTCGTTTCTAACAGCCAGTTCAAACATGGAGCTTCAAACAAGAGATTCCAGCCTTTGCAGTTTCGTATGACTGCTTTGCGATCTGCAAGGAGTTGTCGGAATTCGTATATTAGATTAATTTAATGTTTTGCGGTTCACAGTTGAAGATTAGTACTGAACGGGAGCATGAGTTCTCATATGTCATCATTGCAGAAGTATCTTCTTTGGTGTGCCAAAGTAAAGCTGAAGCTTGTTTTCATCTTGGATGTTAACTTGGGGTGCTAGACATGATAATGTCCGTTAAACTAATTGCTTATTGTGATCTTATTGGATGCGTTGGCATGAACTTATGTCGAAAATTACTTTGCTGTCACTTTGATCAGAGCGCTTTGAACATGACACTATGAACTTTTGTCGAAAATTACTTTGCTGTTACTTTGATCAGAGCGCTTTGAATGTGTCAGTAGTGTCTTCCAAAATTGCAGAATCCTTAATCAATCTCGATCTTGACTAAGACACTCAACATACAATTCTTAAAGATTGCGAGGATTAAGTGATTTTGCTATACAATTGTAAAGAATGGACCTTGGGTCTAACTCATACTCAACAGTTAGTTAGCTCATGAGGAGTTAGCTCATGAGGGGAGGATTGCTCAAGTCCATATAAGGAGACCAATTACCCATCCCTTTTTCGATGTGGGATACTAACACTTTCCCGCACGCCCAGGCCTCGTTAACTGGAGCGTGGAGATTATAATTTGGAGCCCAACATCGGTGAACAAAGATTTGGGATGGGCCTGGCTCTGATACCACTTGTTGGGTTCGAAATTGAGGGAGCGTCATGCGGAAGAGAAACTCATGGCTCTGGCTCTGCTTGCGGAGCGTATGCACTAATTACGTTCAAAGTAGACCCTCCACGGACCAACTCAATCGACATCAACCTATCGTTAACCCGCTTAACCTCCACCACCTGCCCCTTAAGCTTTTCATCTACTAAGATACCCACCCAATTCCTATGCCTCACGCTACCCGAGTACCACAACTTATACCCGTCCACTTCCTTCGCCTTTTGGCCTACCCATTTGGTTTCCTGGACACAAGCTATACTAATCCTCCTCTTCCTAAGAATCTTCACGAGCTCTACGAACTTACCTTGATGAGTCCCTATGTTTCAAGACCCAACTCTCAACCTGGAAGCTCCCTTACCACATCTAACTCTACTATCCCTCGCCCCCAACCCCAAACTCGATCCTAGACTGGACCCTAACCCATCGCCATACCCAGACCCCTCTCTCACCCTAGACCCTAGTTCAAACCCCAACCCACTCTGATCTATGACATGACCTTAGTCTACCATTGGCCACCACATCCACTACTCAATAGAAGAAGAGAAAAAAAGGCGAGCAAAAAGGTATGGCTAAAAAAACAAATAGGTAAAGTTCTTACAAACAATTAATATCCAATTAAAGTTATTCATATCAAATTGCACCATTCATTACCACAGTGAATGCCATCTTAGTTTGCACCATCCATTACCCTAATAAAGTATATTAACCAATTTAGTAGTGTTCTTTACTTAGTATTGGTTATTTGGGCTTATGTCTAATGGGTAGGGACTAATATACGGTTTAGAACATTAAGATTATTAGATATCCGAAAATTGAAGTCCCAAATCCAAAATCCATTTATTTTTAAAAAAATAAAATCAAATCCAAAATCCAATTAGTAGAAAATTTTTAACCATACCATAACATTTGGATTCCAGTTTGGATTTCAATTTTGCCCAATCCCCTAGAGGTAATACAAGCAGAGGAATGGATTGATAGTTATCTATAAATTCGGGGGTTAATTAAGTTCACAAAAAAGAATGCTTTCACCTAAATTCTGAACTAACATCACTTTTTCTTAACAAGAAAAAGATTTCATTAATTTGTTGGATAATGAAAAGGGGGTAATATGAGTAATACCATGTCAGCATCACAATTATGTATATGATTGAGTATAGGACTGCAATGAAGCCATCCGGAGTCATCTATTAAGATTGACCGTTTATAGAATAAAGTATTACTCTCCTTATACTGGAAGTATAAAAAAATGTATTTAAATGGTGCACTAGATTCGTCCATAGTATTCTTTAGTTTGTTATAAGAGGTTCGTTACATGAGAAGTGGTGGCGATTGTGGACCTTTTTCTTATTGTTAAAATATGCATCTTTAGATTATATCCAGGCACTATTATGAAGTGTAGTCCTTCAATAATATATTGCGAATGGTGTACCCTTGTGTGCTAGTCACTGGTTTCCGGATGTGATTGTTTTCATGTTTGCAGAAAGAGGCTGCTTATTGCTGGTAGATTGAAACAGCAGTATTGCAAAGGAGTCCAAAAATGACTTTAGATTCGTCGAATGCTTGATAAAATATGTTTTTACTTTTGCTTGTTAATCTGTAAAGTATTACTTGACACATGTAATGCTTGATGACCAATGTGTTTCAACTGTATTTCTCAAGCTCTCTAATATAACTTGCATTTGGAACTTACCCTCCATGCTGTAAACATGCCCAATCTTTACCTTCTTGTCCATCTTAGCATGCAAAATTTTCTGCAGATGAAGACGGGATGTGTTGCCCTTGTTTTGTGTTTAAACATCAGCGTTGATCCACCTGATGTAATAAAGATCTCTCCTTGTGCTCGAATGGAGTGTTGGGTTGGTATGTTTCTTCGTCTTCTTGTTTTGCTTTTAAAATTACCAGCTACTGTTCTTTTTTGCTAATATTTCATTTAAATGATTATCCATTATTTCATTCTATTTGCTTTTAGTAATTTTCAGTGTACTTTATATTCCGAAGGATGATTGTTCATAAATTCCCCCTTTCCCCTAAGAAATAAATGTCAGTGGTAAATTATTTTTAAATTGCGACCCTTCTATAGGATTAACTTCTTTTCTTACTTGCATTGTGATTGAGACAGTTGTTGAAAAGACATAGACAATAGCTACAACTTCTCAAGAATTAGCTATTGATAAAGCGCACAAAGGAAACTTGGATTTGATATGCTCTGGGAGGACTTGTTAGAAAAGCAACCTGAACTTTCAGGAAAGACTTCTCATGAAGCTATAGAAGTTTCATTCTTCCAAATTTTCTTTGTTCCTTGATATAGAACCTAAGTAAACATTTTTTTGATAACCAATTGTAGTAAACTTAATGGTAGGATCCCCACTCTCGTAGAAGGCTTTAAATGCATAACTGAATGTTTAACCATGTAGAACATCACCTAAAGCACTGGGAGATCTCGGTAGTTCTCTGTGTACCAGTTTTTTTTCCGGGGGAGGGTGGGTGAGTTGGTCTGCACAGTGGATGTTACATGCCATCAAGAATGTCTGTTTTTGCAGTAGACTGTTCACAGTTTGCGACCTTTCTACCAGCGATAGTTGGATATGTCGTGGACACAGCCAAATTTATAGATCCGCCTAAAACCTCATCTTTCTTTTTTCTAGATGACCAAGAAATCTGTTTGGAGCAGCCATCCCTTTGGGCCAACCACTGCGGCTCCGGAACTCGGGGATGACGGGCCTGGCCCTTTACCCTTCTCCACTTAAGTACAGGACTCAGTTCGCTTGCTGCAGGCTCTATAGTATTACTCTATGGGTGGCTTGTTTATTTTATTGTCTAATGGTGTGTTATCCAATTTTGTTGTTTGTTTTTATGTTTTTTTGTTTGTTATACTGCTATTATCTTGAGCCGGGGTTCTATCGGAAACAACCTCTCTACTTCATCTAAGGTAGTGGTATGGACTGCGTACACTTTACCTTCCCTAAACCCCACTTTGAGGGAATACACTGAGTATGTTGTTTGCTGTTTGTAGGGGTGGGGTGGGGGGATGAAGGATCTGTGCAACGTAGGTTATTACTTTAGCAGAGACAGAAAATAAAAAATAACATTTGATGATGGTTCTTTTTGGCGGAGTCTTTTTTACTTGAAGCAATCTGAATGTTCTTGTCTCAACAAACTTTCATGGTGTTGGCGTCTCAAAATAATAGTCTATTTGTTTCCCAGATTATTTTTTAAAAGCTAGTGCTTGAAATTGTTCAACAGACTAATAATCTAATGGTACTAATTGCTGTCTCGTTTTTGACAGATCCATTTTCGATGGCACCTCAAAAAGCACTTGAGACAATTGGGAGAACTTTGAACCAACAATATGAAAGGTGGCAACCTAGGGTAAGAAAATGTTTTCGCCACCATTTTGATATTTACAGTTGATAATGTCTTAGCCTTGTTATATGAATTAGTTATGATGACCAAACATTGATAGGCAACCTTATGCAGGCTAAATACAAAATTTCCTTGGATCCTACTGTTGATGAAGTCAAGAAACTTTGCACAACTTGTCGAAAGTATGCCAAGTCAGAACGAGTTCTATTCCATTATAATGGACATGGTGTTCCTAAACCTACAGCCAATGGTGAAATTTGGCTATTTAATAAGGTTTACTTTCTTACCCAGATTGCTTTATCAGGGCTGTGGGTGATTTCTGTCTTTTCTTATTTGGGTGTTTGTTTTAGAGCTATACGCAGTATATTCCTTTGCCCATCAGCGACCTGGATTCCTGGTTGAAGACACCATCGATCTATGTGTTTGACTGCTCCGCTGCTGGGATGATTGTTAATGCCTTTATAGAGGTATACTTAATTGCCACATTACGTCGTATATGTACTGAATTTCGTGGCACTGATCTATCCGTTCCTAATCACACTAATTAATTTTGATGCGATTTGTTTGATCAGCTCCAGGACTGGACTGCTTCTGGTTCTTCTGGAACTTCTACAAGGGATTGTATTCTGCTTGCAGCTTGTGAAGCACATGAGACACTTCCACAGAGTGCTGAGTTTCCAGCCGATGTATTCACTTCCTGCCTTACAACACCCATCAAAATGGCATTGAGATGGTGATTATGCTCTCAACAATTGCTTACCCATTCTTCCTTTTCTCTTTCTGCTCCTTTCTCTTACACTTGTCCAATTCTTCAATGGATTAGACATAACTGCAATGCTTGAGTGATGTTAATTAGTATAGATTCACTTGGCGTTTTCATCTGATGGTGTTACATAGTTTTTCTCTCCTTTTAAAAAAGACTATAGGGGTCATCCCTGTGTTCACTGTTAATGATTATCCTCTCTAGCCAAAAAAATAAGAAGAGAAAAAGAACTCGAAAATAATGGTCATCTCTTGTGCCAATCGGTGTAACAGGTAATGGTATCTTAGTGAGTTTCCATACACTGTGTTCTAAGTAAGTACTTGACTGTCTCTTACTTGCCTCTGTGTGCTTGTGTTGCTAAGTCCTTAAACCTAATATGCTGCTGCTTCTTTTTTACATTGATACATTTTCTTCTATCAAATAAGTTGATTTTAGTTTACTTTTTCTTTGTATTTGCAAGTGATGACATTTTCTCTTGCAACAATTGATAACCTTTCAAATCTCACTTCGTCGTGTGTTTGGCGTCTAGGTTTTGCACTCGTTCATTGCTGCATGAGTCGCTTGATTACTCTCTGATTGATAGAATTCCTGGCCGGCAAACTGATCGGAAGACACTTCTGGGCGAACTGAATTGGATTTTTACTGCCGTTACTGACACAATTGCCTGGAATGTTCTCCCACATGGTAATGGAATAGATTATTTAGATTGATACAAATATCACAATTTTTTCCTTTAAATCTCTTTCTGAAGTATGAGCTTTAAACCTGCAGATCTATTTCAGAGATTGTTCAGGCAAGATCTGTTAGTTGCTAGTTTGTTCAGAAACTTCTTACTTGCTGAAAGAATCATGCGCTCTGCCAATTGTTCACCAATTTCATACCCGATGCTACCACCTACTCATCAGCACCATATGTGGTAACTACATTGATATTTCCTCGTTATTTAAAAATAGTATAGTGTGCATGCACCATATGTGGTAACTACATTAAATATTTCCACGTTATATAAAACTAGTCATCAGCACCATATGTGGTAACTATATTAAATATTTTCCACGTTATATAAAACTAGTCATCAGCACCATATGTGGTAACTATATTAAATATTTTCCACGTTATTTAAATTTAGTATACTGCCGCCCATGCACCATATGTGGTAACTACATCAAATATTTCCATGTTATGTAAAACTAGTGTAGTGCCCACGCGATGTGCGGATAATATTGTAATCTTGTTTGATTTGTAAATTTTAAAAAGTAAGTCATTTAATTTTTTTTTGTTAACCGTGGTGTCGGGCTAGCTTGCGCACATCTCGACTAATTTCACGTCATACCCACCACCTTGCACCAACAATAGGTACAAGTAACTCTGTTAACCAAAACTGGCTAGGACATATGGGAAGACATGATCTATTTTTTTTTTTTTTTTTGTCTCTGCTGGATTTGAACCTGTGAGCTCATGGTTCTCAACCACTTTATTGACCACTAGACAACACCCTTGGGTGCGAAAAATAAATCATATAATTATGAATAACTATTGGTAGAAACTCAAATTATCGTAACCACACATATAATTAGTGGTACAAGCCAACTAAAACATCATATGATTTAAAATATAAATAAGAGTAAAGCATCTAGTACCCCTGCACTATGACCAAATTTGCTATGACATGCTCCAACTTCATGGGGTCCTATTACCCCCTAAACTCAATTTTAGTGTATTTTTGTCACCCTTTTGTGCTGACGTGACACCTTTTGTCAACCTTTTTAGCTGACGTGACACCTTTGACATCGGCCCCCAAATTTATGTAATAAAAGTGCAACGTTAGCACAGAAGGGTGACAACAATACGCTAAAATTGAGTTCAAGGGGTGGTAATAGGACCCTGTGAAGTTGGAGTGTGTCGTAGCAACTTTGACCATAGTTTGAGGAGGTACTGGATGCTTATCTCTATAAATAATAATGAGGAGTAATAATTAAATAAATAAATATGTACGATAGCATCTTAGTTTAAATTGCAAAAAGTTATGTTATATTATTCAACAGAAATACCTCTCGTAATGACATCAACTTCTATCACTATAAAGCTACACAATTTATTATATTTATGTTTGAATTTTTTACTTTTTGGTAATCAAAATTGGTTAACCACAAATTCATCTTTTTTTACAATTAACATTCAAATTACAAATTAAAGTACTACTTTCATCAATTATCAATTTAAATTAAAAACCATTTTTTTTTCAATGGAAATATGTTTTAATCTTACCTGTCGAAAAAAAATATACAGTATAACCTCGATAAATTAATACTGTTGGGACCGTCAAATTTTATTAATTTAGCGAGGTATTAATTAATCGTATAAATTAATAATTATTAATTTATAAATTATATACTTTTTGGGTCCATATTATGAATGTACCTAGGTGTACGTGAAAACTAATTTCTACATTGACTATTAATTATGCATACTTAACCAAATTCATGTATTTTTGCTGATACATTTTCAATATTCTATGTATATCTTAATAAAATATATAAATCTACTTAATTATTAATGTAGTTACATGTACCTACATTCATTAAAATGTATAAATCCACTCAATTATTAATGTAGTTACACGTACATACATTAACTAAGTTACTATATAAATAGATGTATTATGCAAGTCTTCAAATCAAAAAACAAAAAAAATGGCTTCTCATCTCAAAGGTGTTAAAAAATCAACCATGACTAATGGTATACGTAGAGAACTGTGTGAGTATAAACAACAAAATCTAGCATGCACTCAAAAGCAATTGCAACAATGGGTGTTAGAGAAGTTTAATTTGCAAGTGAGTCAAGCCACAATATCAAACACGATCAAGAGGTCAGCAGAGTATCTATCAGCAGCCGACATTCCAAAAGATGAGGCTAAAAGACATAAAGCTGCCAAATTTCCAGAATTAGAGAAGGCTCTGTTCGAGTGGTTTATTCATTACCAAGAGCGTATTAATATGAATGGGAAACTAATTGTAACGAAGGGAAAAGAGCTTCTAAAAAAGATGTATCCCATCGATACACCTGATTTTCATTTTTCTCAAGGCTGGCTAGAGCGTTTCAAATCAAGACACGGTATCAAGCAATATCGTCGTTTTGGAGAAAGTAGATCAGTTAATATGGAGGCCATGGAGAGCAATTTACAATCCATCAGAGAGAAACTTGATCAGTTTGCTAAGAAAGATGTTTTCAATATGGATGAAACTGGATTGTTCTTTAGGCTACAACCAGATCATTCTCTTGCAACGAAGCAACTTGAAGGTAAGAAACAAGATAAAGAAAGACTTACAGTTGTTATTTGCTGTAATGAGGATGGTTCTGAGAAAATTCCTTTATGGATCATTGGGAAGTATTTAAAACCACGTTGTTTCAAGAATGTGAATTTGGGAAGCATGGATTGTGAATATCGAGCCAATAAAAGAGCATGGATGACTGGGATTCTATTCCAAGAATATGTTCAACAACTTGATGCAAAAATGGACGGCAGGAAAATTCTTTTAATTGTTGATAATTGTCCTGCTCATCCAAAAAATGTTGAAGGTTTGAGAAGTGTTGAATTGTTTTTTTTACCACCTAACACAACATCAAAGATTCAGCCTTGTGATGCAGGGATCATAAGAGCTTTTAAGATGCATTATCGTAGGCGATTTTATCGAAATCTTTTGGAGGGTTATGAAATTGGGATCTCAAATCCAGAAAAGATTAATGTTTTAGATGCAATGAATCTTGCAATCTCGGCATGGAAAATGGATGTCAACTCAAGTACAATTGCAAATTGTTTTAAGCATTGTAAACTTAGGTTGTTAGATGATGAATCCTCGGAAAATCAAGAACAATTGAATAATGATGGCTTACAACAATTGCAGAATCTAATCAATGGATTGAAGTATCGAAATGCAATGAATGCTGAAGATGTTTTGAATTATCCGGGAGAAAATGATACGAGTTTTGAGCTACCTACGGATGAACAAATAATTGAGAGTGTTATGGAAACACATAAAGAAGATGAAGTGGAAGATGATAGTGTGGAATTAGAACAAGTTTCGCGCAAAGATGCTCTGAAAGCAACAATCACCTTACATCACTTCCTTTTGCAATATGAGAAGACTACACCTGATATTCTTAATGCAGTAAGAAGGGTTAGAGATGAGATTCAAGGTGATATTGATTTCAAGAAGAAACAAACAACATTAGATTTATATTTTCAGAAACCTGTTTAGTTTACTTATGTATTATGTATGAAATATTTTGATACAGATGAATTATTAATTTATATATCAAATGGGACCTATATGAATTTTTTTTTTGTATTATCTTATAAATTTAGCGAATTATTAATTTACCACGTTGATCCCGACTCGGGACCGAAGAAAATTATTATTTTAGCGAGGTTATTAATTTATCGAGGTTATACTGTATGTTCTAATCACAAATGAAATTCATGTTTTCAGAACAGAGTCATGAATGAATATCAAAATTAAGATAAGAAACTATAATAGATTCAACTGTAAATTGTTTTTGTGGCATTTCCTTTTTATCACGTAATATAAATAAAATTTCCAGCTTTACATTTTTAAGTAGAGGCTTTAAACTGTTTAATATGTCATCATAAGTTTTTGAGAATGTCATGTATTGATTTTAACTGGATAAAATATTAAAGTATTGACTCACTTTGTATTGAATGTATATGTGCAAAGCGCAAATGATCTTGCCCCCTCAGTGACCCTTTTATATTAACCCTTTCTAATTTTTTTTCCTAATTTTGCACCATCATTTTATACTTATAAACCCTTTTTAATTTTCCTTCCTAATTTTACATACTCATTTAACACTACTTTATAGTGTTTCAGTTTTCACCAAAATCATCTAGGTGGGGTGAACTTAGTTTTGAATTGAAGATTGCAAAAGTGATTCTATATTACTCCCAAAAAAACAAAAGTGGCACTCTTTGTGATTCTATATTGCAAACTTGACGCTTTTATAGATTGCCCTCTAAAAAACAGAAGTGGCACTCTTGGTAAAACTATTACTCCTATATTATGAACTAATGAGATCTATTTTTTGCACATGCCCACATCATAAAGTCAGCAAACACAAACCATCACACTTCCAATTTTGTATTAAACTGCTTTGCATTCAACACACTTGTCATTTCTTTCTACCCACAACATCCAAACCATAAAGGGAGGAGTCGTTCTCCAGATGTTCTTCAGATCCTTATTATATATGTTGTCATTTCAGGCCTAACAACATTTCTATCACCTTTTTTGGCAGTATTTATCCATGTAAAAATAGCCACAGATAATCATAGGCAGCATCCCTGAAATTGCAAGCAACATTTAAATGACTAGTGTCATAACTCTTATCATAAAAGAAATATCGTCTCTGATCTATATATGTGAGTCGTAGCAGCAACCTTGTGTAAGATTCGATCTGGATAGTAACTATTTGCTCTGCCCCTGATTATGAAAATCTTTCTCTCTGCATTAAAAAATGGAAATAATACTCCAGCATATATAGGATGTATGATAAAAATGAAGTTGACCTTTCTGAGTTGACATCTAGAACTGAATAATTGCAATTAAACACTATATGAATTGGAACTATAGGTAATGAACACTATACATATCTGTAATGACAAAAAATACATAGGTCATAAATTCAAAATGATTCGTAAAGGAAAGGGACATGTACTTTTCAAAGTTGAGCATTTAAATCCTGTGACATATTGATCAACCTTGTCTCTTGGATAAATAACTTGTTCTATCTAGGTTGTGGAATAATTCCTGATATTGTCTTTGTTACTCTAGTTATATGTTGGCAGACCATACTTCATTTCTAAGCAATACTGATTGAGGAATTCCATCGGTATAGCATTACTGAATATAAAAGCCTATCTGGTTTGTCTGAGTGTCTTTCTGTACAACATATATAGTCTGATGTCATCGCTTTCTATAGCAAGTATTGGCAACTGTACGGGTTGCTCTGTAATCACTGCATCGTAGTGCAAGATCTTGGATCAGTTACTTAATTGTGATGATTGCTGTGGATTAGTGGGGAAAACGAACAGCATTGTGGGTCGTTCCAAAATTTGAAGGCTATGATTGTTCTTAAAGATCAGTTTTAACACATGCATTCACAAAAAGAACTCTTGTTAAAACATGGTTTACATTATGTACTTTTTCAAATATCATTCTGTGAATGAGTCAAGCGTATCAGCATTGTCCACTTTTATGATTATTATTAATAAACAGACCATTAAAAAAGTGAGAAAACATAGGTGTATTTTCGTTTGTCTTCTGCTTTCTCTTCAGAAGAGAAGGGATTTTCACACAAACTGCTAGATCTATCATACCCGGGTATATTAGCAGCTACAGTAGGTCACCCATCCTCACCTTTCCTTGTTCATCTCTTCCTTTCTGGAATTGGATCTATAGGAATAGTTATTCAAGAGACCGTGATGTTACAACAACATTAAGATACCTTGCAAATCAGGTGAATCACTCAAAAAACTATTCAAAACAATGGAAAATTAACACTCATCAACTTGTAATTACCAACGGAAGAAGTTCAGTAAACAAAGAAGGAAAAATTGCACAACTTACTCGTCCAAACAGAAACTTGGCAGAAAACTCATCAAATCATGAACTCACATCCGAAAGAGAATAACTGAAACAGGAGGAACAGAATCCTAAGGAGGAAGAACTTAGTTTTGATATGATATCTATGTATCGCAGCACACATGTCATCTAAAGTACATTACATGCAATCTTAAGAATGGCAGAAAATTAGTTAATCACTCGTGTGTGTAGATTAGGTTATCCCCCCCCCCCCCCCCCCACACACACACAATTTTGTCTTTGATAAACAATTTGAAATTTATTGAAAAATTGGATTAAATAAACATTGATTTTGAATTAAAAACTGGCAAAATTAAAGTAACTGTCAACAACAACAAACCCAGTGTATTCCCACAAAGTGAGGTCTGGGGAGGGCAGTCCATACCGCTACCTCCGAAGAAGTAGAGAGGCTGTTTCTGATAGACCCCCGGCTCAGGATAGAGAATAGTACACAAGGTCGTAGTGGAACATGAAGCAGGATGGATGGATGACATAACAGAAATAAGGAATAAGAAATATTAAAATACATATCAAAGAAATACGAGCAATTCAAATAAGAGATAGGACACCCGCCTAGTAGTAACATACACTCACGGACCAAAGACACCCACCACACCCAAACTCTCCTGACTAGAGGCTCTTACTAAAGGACACAGTCTTAGGATTACTAACCCGGCTACACAAGTGCTCTCCTAAACCTTATCAAAACGTGTGTTTGAATAGTTACAGATTTATTAAAGTCGGTTTTTAAAAAAGCTTAAAAGAGTCTTTAATGTTTTTTTTAATTATCAAACCTTATCAAAATGTGTGTTTGAATAATTACATATTTATTAAAGTTAATATTTTTAATACAACTTTTTATATAATTATCAAAATGTGTGTTTGAATAATTACAGATTTATGAAAACCAGTTTTTTATATTAATTTATTTATTCAAATAATTTTTTTGTTCCCAAATTTTGGAGCATAAAAGTGCCATGTGGCCTATTTTTAGGCTGCCACTTGGCGTAAGGAGGAAGTTTTTCCCTCTCATTTTAATAATATAATATATATATATATATATATATATATATGTATGTATGTATGTATGTATCTATAATATCTTAAAAGTGTGAAGGGCCTTAGACATATTGTTTGAACCTTTTGTCATTCATTAAAAGTTTTTGCTTCATACAAAATTGTCTTTTGACCATTTTTTTCTATTATTTAATTTAAGAGTTGAAAATTAATTAAATATATCTATGGTAATACTTCTGGTAGTAAAATATATATGTGCTTACACTAAAATATATGTTTATATTTACATTATTATATTAAAGTGTGAAGCATCTTTGAAAAGTGATTTGAATTTTTTACAATTCATTAAAAATCTCCGCAATAGACAAAATCATTTAATTTTAAATAAACAAACATTACACGTGCAAAGCACGTGCGATTACACTAGTATATATTAAAAGTGTGAAGACCTTAGAAATATTGTTTGAACTTTTTGCCCTCCATTAAAAGTCCTTGCTTTAGATAAATCGTTTTTTTCATTATTTTTTCCTAATATTTAAGAGTTGAAAATTAATTAAATATATTTATGGTAAAACCTTTTCTTATTAGAAGTCATCAGAATTTCATTTTTTTCTCCTAATTTAAGAGTTGAAAATTAATTAAATATATTTATGATAAAACCCTTCCTTATTAGAAGTCATCATAATTAATGAAAACTGATACTTTTTCCATTAGTTTAAGAATTTTAAATCAACTAAATTTAATTTTAAGAAGATTTGAAAAATTTAAAAATAAATATAAAACTATTAGAATAAAAAAAATTTAAGAAGTACTAGATTTTAAAAAGTTTTAAGTACGTAATAAGAATGTAATCAATGATTTTGTAAAGATTCGACTTTATAAATGAGGAAAGATTTTAAATATTAAAAAGAATAAAATAATCGTAACACAAATATGTTTCAAATTGATGCATCTCTCTTAGCCTGTGACAACAAGGGAAAGAGGTACTATATGACAAATGCAAAAGTGATGATTCATCAACCACTTGAAACTTCTGGTGGTAAAACATATATGTGTATATGCTTACATTATTATATTAAACTATGGATGATTGTTGAAAAGTGATTTGATCTTTTATAGTTTATTAAGAATCTTCGTAATAGGCAAAATTATTTAATTTTAAATAATTAAACGTTACATTTGCGAGACACGTGCGATTAAACTAGTGTGTGTGTATATATATATAGGTGTAGATTCATGTTTACCTTTCTCTGACTTGTGGTTTACATGTATGGTAGGGATGCATGGGACATGGCAGCAGAAATCTGTCTTTCGCAGCTTCCAACGTTAGTTGAGGATCCCAATGCAGAATTTCAGGTGGGCATAGTGCTTTGCCATCCGTTTGATGTGTACTTGTAGTTCCAAATCCTCAAGAATATTATAAACTATGCAGAGCTTTAATATTCTGTGTTTTATGTCTTCAGCCAAGTCCATTTTTCACAGAGCAGTTGACAGCTTTTGAAGTATGGCTTGACCATGGATCAAAGGATAAAAAGCCTCCAGAGCAGTTGCCCATAGTGTTACAGGTAGGAAATTTCTCATGGTCCAAATAAAGTGAGGGACTTTCCTTGGTCCTTCTTGCCATCTCGTAGTGATTTCAAGTAATTTTTGTGGGATGTAGGATCCATCCATCCCGCATCTCCTGTTTCTTTAATAATTTGATGAAAAGGTGGAGCACAAATATTGGATATTCCGTGCTGTAGTCAAATTTATCAACGATTTGGTAGATTTGTTATTCCCTACTTATCAAGAAAACCAATGAATTGTATTGGTTACTCCTTACTTGATTAAAGCATTGGTTGCTGTCTCTCCCAACTTTGATTGAAATAATTTTTAGGAAAACAGTTTCTTTTTCCTGTTGTCATTTCTTAGGCCTCCTAATGGTGGTTTAATATTCTTAGCACATCATGCATTCTTCATTTCTTTACCTTTTTCTAGTTGAGTTTTTGAACTTTCTTTCCATATCTCCTGAAAAACGGAAATGATCGATCAATTGAGTAGATTAGGGCACTTCTTTTTAAATCTGTTCTTTTAATGATTATGGTGAATCTTAGTTTGTATTTTCAAGGAAATTAACCTGAGGCAAGTTATTAAAGAAAGGTCTAGGGAAGAAGCAAAGCTTTTCTAGTGATATTGCTGAGGTAAACAAATGCATCACATCTGTCTGAGCAGATATTGCTGTTGGTGCTGTTTGCGGGCTGAGCAGAGCATTTTTATTTAAATTATGTAGTAGGATTGATTTGCTTGATGATTGTCCTCATGACTCTAAAGCTATATATAGAAACAGAAAACCATAGTTCCCTCACAGATGAGCTGCTACTGGTCTTTGCTATTTTTTGTTGGTTATATAAGGTTTTCTTTACATTTGGTGTCTTGTTACCGTTGTGCATTTTTGTCTCTTGCATGCCTCAGTAACCAATTTTCTTTTTTATTAGGTGTTACTTAGTCAATGCCACAGGTTTCGTGCACTTGTACTTCTTGGAAGATTTCTCGATATGGGACCTTGGGCTGTAGATCTGGTACTTACAAATTGACTTCAGTTTTCCATTTTCTGTAATTGGTTGATGCATCTACGTCGCGACTAATATTTAATTCAACACTCCCAGGCCTTGTCTGTAGGAATATTTCCTTATGTTCTAAAGCTTTTGCAAACCACCACTCCAGAACTTAGACAAATTCTTGTCTTCATCTGGACGAAGATCCTTGCACTTGATAAGGTACATGATTTGGTTGTAACTCAACATCTATGTTGTCTAATATTTCATTTCTGTGTATTTCATCTTTGTTTATTTTTCCTTATATGAAGTTGTCTGTTTCCTTTTTGCTATTACTATCTAAGAAGCACGCAAACTGAAATTTGGATTTATACATCAAACACCAGTTGGACTCCTGTGGACTCTATCCATATCTCATTATTTTTCCTCTTTTTATTTGTTTTATGTTGCGACACTTTGCCATGTTTTTGGAGACCAATAGGTCATGAATTTGCAACTTTTGTGTTACTTAAACTTTTAAAGTTCTTTTCTTCGGTGTACAAAGCAGATTTTAAAAGAATGATGTGATACTTTTTATGATATGCAATTTGTGATAGACCTATAGTCTGGAGCCTCATATATCGAACCAGGTGCTAATTTGGGAGAAAGAGGTGGAGATCTTAGCGCAGCTTTCTGTTACTTTTGTGTGTTCTTTTTTTGAATATTTCAAGCTATTTTGAATAGATTATAGTCCTTCTGATTTTACCCCGATTTAGCAATTCTAAATTTGGAGTTTGTTACACCTAGGAATATGTGTTTGCAATGATACTTGTTTTTGTTTTTGTTTTTGTAAGTTATGGATATCATAAATTCTACAGCATGTAAAATTGGCCTTTTGTTTGTGTCATGCTAACTTTGTCTTAGATTGTTACCTATATGATTCTGTATTGTTCATTTGTTCTAATTTACTTCTTTACTAATAATACTATTGTTTCCTTTGAGTCCAAAGTCTTGCCAGGTTGACCTTGTAAAGGATGGAGGACATACGTATTTCATTAGATTTCTTGACAGTGTGGAGGCTTATCCAGAGCAAAGGGCAATGGCTGCATTTGTTCTGGCAGTCATTGTGGATGGTCACAGACGGGGTCAGGAGGCCTGTACTGAAGCGGGTCTGATACATGTCTGCTTGAAGCATCTTCAGGGATCGACACCTAATGATTCCCAAACTGAACCACTTTTTCTTCAATGGCTGTGCCTTTGTCTGGGAAAACTGTGGGAGGATTTCACAGAGGCACAGGTACTAGGGTTGCAAGCAGATGCACCAGCAATATTTGTGCCTCTGCTGTCTGAGCCCCAACCTGAGGTTTGTTGTTTAATTTTCTGTTAAGTGGTTGCAAGCGGGTCCTCGATGAAATATTCATATTTTGACTGTTAGATTTAAATTTCATTATTTCAGGTGCGTGCTGCAGCTATTTTCGCTCTAGGGACTTTACTTGATGTTGGATTTGTCTCAGCTAGGGATGGTGTAGGAGGGGATGAAGACTGTGATGATGAGGAGAAGGTTAGGACTGAAGTCAGTATAATTAAGAGCCTTCTAAGTGTTGCTTCTGATGGAAGCCCTTTGGTTCGAGCGGAGGTTGCTGTAGGTATGCGTTTTGCTGAATCTTCTCCCTGAAGACCTGTTCTCTTTGATACACTTGTTGTTCTCACACCCTCAGTTCGCAATATTTGGTCTATAATATTTTTGTTGCAATATTATTTGAAAGGTAACATTACCTTCTCAAAAAAAAAATAAAAAAATTGAAAGGGTTTGCCACTATTCTGTGTGATGAGGTGCCTTATGCATTTTATCTGTCTCAATTATGAATTTTGAGACATCTTTCACTTTGAAGGATTTGTTATTTTCCTTTTGTTCCTGTTTTGATTACTCTTCTTTTGAGTCGAGGGTCTATCGGAAACCACCTCTCTACCCCACAAAGGTAGGGGTAAGGTCTGTTACATCCTACTATACCCAGACCCTACCCGTGGGATTGTACTGGGTATTGTTGTTGTTTAGCACTTTGAAAGAGGAACCTAATGCCAATGATTACTGCCATGTCACTTCTTTGTCCAAAAATCTCTGCTTTGCTTATAAATAGAAAAGAAAAAAAGGTTATCCATGCCTAAATGGTGTCAACTTTACTGTGGTTGCTCACTTGTATTCTTAGTAGTGCAAATAATTCAGCCTGAAAGTTGCATTTCATGCTTGGTGAGTTCTGATTCGTAGATGTGAATATAAGCTTCCTTACAATCATGTCTAGTTCTCTGATTTCCCATCATTAGTCCTTTCTTGATCTTGTGTATACACCATGCAGTATTGTCTTTTTAGTGCTATGCACAGAATTCTAACTGGTAGGAGTTGCGTTCATGTTCTATCATCTTTTGCAGCTTTGGCACGTTTTGCCTTTGGGCATAACAAGCATCTGAAGTCAGTAGCTGCTGCATATTGGAAGCCTCAGTCTAATTCCTTGCTAACTTCCTTGCCTTCTTTTGCGGTCAAGAGTTCAGGTAGTGGGTATACAACCCCAACTCACTGTATTCCACCTGGAAGTAGAGTTCCGTCTCCTATTCCTCCTTCATTGAGAGTGGGGGGTGACAGCCAGTCCATATCTCGGGATGGGAGAGTCTCGACTAGCAGCCCCCTTGCAACACCCGGTGTCATACATGGATCTCCTTTATCTGATGATTCTTCTCAACTTTCTGATTCCGGAATCTTGAATGATGCTGTTACCAATGGTGTTGTAAATCATACAAGATCAAGGCCTCTAGACAATGCACTCTATTCTCAGTGTGTTCTGGCTATGTGTGCCCTGGCAAAGGATCCGTCACCACGTATTGCAGGTCTTGGCCGGAGAGTCCTTTCCATTATCGGGATTGAACAGGTTGTTGCAAAATCTGTTAAGTCAGCTGGTGAATCCACAACAGTTCCAAATGCTGGTTATGCTGGATTGGTTCGATCTTCATCTTGGTTTGATATGAATGGAGGTAATTTTGGGGCTTTCGAGAGATTTGGTCCATTTTTTTTTTTTTCTTTTTCTGGATGATTTTGATTCTGGTTCATATTTTTATTGTCCATTTGCATCCAGAGGTCCACTAACACATAATATTTAATATCTTTTTTAATAACTTTTCTGATGTGACGCTGGCATCATTTAATACACTTTTTAATTGTACTGTTGTTGCAGGACATTTACCTCTGACTTTTAGAACTCCTCCTGTTAGTCCCCCACGGCCAAGTTACTTGACAGGAATGCGAAGAGTTTGTTCTTTAGAGTTCAGGCCCCCCCACCTAATGCACTCTCAAGACTCAGGATTAGCTGACCCGTTGTTGGGGTCTGCTGGATCTTCTGGAGCTTCAGATCGCAGTTTTCTTCCCCAATCAACCATCTACAACTGGAGCTGTGGCCACTTCTCAAAGCCACTTCTTACTGCAGCTGATGATAGTGAAGAGATGATTGCTAGAAGGGAAGAGAAGGAAAAGATGGCCCTTGACCTCATTGCAAAGTGCCAACACTCTTGTGAGTCTGTTCACGTTCTTTCATTTTTGCACCCATACCTTCTCTTGTTTGAGTTTTCTCATAATTTATAGGTAATGAAATCTTTATCAAAGTATTCTATATAGAACAAAGTCTAAATTTTAATATGACCATTTTTTGTTTCTGTTTCAGCGGTAAGCAAACTACACAATCAAATTGCTAGTTGGGATACTAAGTTTGAGACTGGCACCAAAACTGCTTTGCTGCAGCCCTTTGCACCCATTGTTATTGCAGCAGATGAGAGTGAAAGAATCAGGTAGAAGAATCTGATTGACCTGAATAATCATTATTGCTGTAATAACTTGTTCAGATAGTATAGGTTGGTTCAGGTGTTACCTTAATTGGAGCTGCATAATCTGCACTTTCGACCTGCCTAGTTGTCTGTTAATAAACAGTCAATAGTGGAAAGTTTGGATTCAAGTCAATCTAAACGAACACAAGACGTATTGGAAATATGCTCCCCCCCCTCCCCCTCCCATACACGCACACACCCAAAAAAATAAAACTAGGTCAGTCATAGATTAGAGTTTGAGTTAGGTTCTCTCGTTCAGTTATAGCAAATTAACAGATAAAAGGGTAGTTAATGACGTTTCAATCTGTTCCATCAGAGGCATTGTTGTTGTGATTGTTAACATAAAGGAGGGTAATTTGTGATGTTAATTATTCCTATTTTACTGCTTCACTATACCTGTATCAGTTCATAGACTGTTTTTAACCCCTCCCTAGGAGCTCCCACCCTTTTTTGCTCGCTTGGTGACTAGAGCACACAACCGCTAGGTTAGAAGTGAGGGGTGCTTACCTCCGAGCAACTTCCTCTTGTCATTCGTGGATTTTTCTCTTTCAGTTTCTTATATTTGTTGTTCTCTTGTCAGTCTGATATCTTTTACTGTGTTGTCTCAAATCTACTAATGTTTCTTGCCATTAAGTTTGTATGTGATGCATAAAATATCATGCTCCTTGTGTCTTTATGAACAGGGTATGGAATTATGAGGAGGCTACCCTTCTTAACAGCTTTGATAACCACGGTTACCCTGATAAAGGAATTTCAAAACTCTGCCTTGTTAATGAGCTAGATGAGAGTCTGCTTCTTGTTGCTTCAAGTAAAGCTTTGCTGCAACAGACATTTATTTATGTTGTTCATTGATGTTGAACATTTTAACAAACTTTTGTTTATAAAAGGTGATGGGAACATCCGGATTTGGAGAGACTATACTGTAAGAGGCCGACAGAGACTAGTTTCTGCATTCTCTTCCATTCAAGGTCAGAGACTTGGTGTCCGTAGTGTGAACGCTGTTGTGGATTGGCAGCAGCAGTCTGGATATCTGGTAATACTATGTAACATTAGCTATTCAGACATAAAAATATGAATGCACAAGTACCTTCAATTTCCATTTTGGTTAGATGTATTTCTTTTGATAGGTAAATAGTTTATTAAAAGAAATCATCGAAGGGGGGATCTGTAGTACAGTCATGTATAGAAGACCCAAACAATAACAACAAACCCGGTGAGAAGACCCAAACAAGAGACTCAAAATCAAAGAAATAACTGAACAAGACTGTGTATATGATACAAACAACAACAACAACTACTTACCCAGTGTATTCTCACAAAGTGGGGCTCAGTCTGGATGATATATTCTTAAAATGCCTCTGAATTTTAATTGTAATTTTTCTATTTTGTGGTGCACCATGCTCTTTTGTATTACAATTGCACTATTGTGTTCTAATACAACTTTTTCAATTCGTTACCAGTTTTCATCTGATGAAGTTTCGTCAATCATGACTTGGGATCTTGACAAAGAACAGCTTGTTAATACTGTTCCAACATCCTCAGATTGCAGCATCTCAGCATTGGTGAGTTTTCGACATTTTCCTTAAGATTTTATGGCATTAATATATATGATCTGATAGAATATGAGTAGGAATAGGAATATCATATAGAATCCTACTTGGAAAGAGATTGTAATGTAGTGTCCTATTAGGAAAAGGATTGAAATGTAGTGTCTATAAATAGGGCCGCAATGTAATAATGTAGTTACAACAATTCAATGATATTTTTCTCTTATATTTCTCACATGATATCAGAGCCTCTACGATCTTGGTAGAGAATCAAAGAGCTTCCGCTGCCGGCGGGCGGCTATAACCCATATATGCCGCCCGTCCGGCCAATGATCATGTTAGCAAAAGTTAGGCCACCACACTTCTTTTTCCTACTTTCTCAGATCTAATTTGCATAGTACCTTGCATCTTTTCAGTCTAATTTCTCAAATTTGAGTTGCATAGCATCGTGCGTCTTTTTGGTAACTCCTTAGATCTGATTTGCGTAGTTCCATGCGTTTTTATGGTGTCTCTTCAGATCTAATTAGCGTAGGGTCGTGCCATCATTCCGAATCTACCCATATAAGTTCTCTTTTTCAGTAGGGTCGTGCCGTCATTCCGACCCTACCCATATAATTTCTCTTTTTCAGTAGGGTCGTGCCGTCATTCCGACCCTACCCATATAATTTCTATTTTTCAGTAGGGTCATGTCTTCATTCCGTCTCTACCCATGTAATTTCTATTTCTCAGTTGGGTCGTGTCATCATTCCGACCTATCCATATAATTTTTTCTCAAATGGTGACCACTTTTCAGCCATCAAATCTAATAATCCGGCGCTTGTGTATGTTCCGGCCAGTTCTTTGGTGACTATCTTGTTCCAGATCTACTCATCTTTTGATTTCGAGATGACCTTTATATTTTATACCAGTTTTCGGCAATTTTCCAGCGACACATTGACTTTCCGGCGATGTTTACTACTTTTCGGATCACTTTTTCAGTGTGTTCCGTTTCAGTTGAGGTCTCCCAGACGTCCAAAGCAGTCCTTATTAGTTTTCTTGCAGATATTTTCACCAAGTCCCTCACCGATCCTTGTATTAGTTACATCCATAACAAGCTTGGTACATATGTCTTCTATGCACCAGCTTGAGGGGGAGTGTTAGAATATGAGTAGGAATAGGAATAGGAATATCATATAAGAATCCTACTTGGAAAGAGATTGTAATGTAGTGTCCTATTAGGAAAAGGATTGAAATGTAGTGTCTATAAATAGGGCCGCAATGTAATAATGTAGTTACAACAATTCAATGATATGTTTCTCTTATATTTCTCTCTTATATTTCTCACATGATCAATTACCATGAAGATTCTAATGCGTCTGTCTGCACTAATCAGCATCAGCAGCTCATTTTGATGCAGCATGAGATGCCAAAATCCCATATTTCTTCAATTGCTATTTTAGACATTTTTATGTTAGCGCAATGTCTCGGGGAAGTTGTCTATGCCACTTGAAATGCATTATTTGCACTGAGTAAAGATTTTTATGTCATTTGTTTGTGGAAGATATTTTGGAATCTTGTATAAATTCCCGAACTTGTTTTTGTTCAAGTCTCTCAAGATGTTTTCTCAAAGTTTTTTTCTTCTTAAAACTGTTATGTGAAGAAGTGTTTTTAGGATGTTTCCCAAACAAAGGTTTTTTTTCTCTCTCTCACAAAGCACTCCAGATCTTTAAAATACTACAAGACTATCTGGTGCATCTTCTCTATGCACATACTTTTTCCAGTATACTTTTTTTTCTTCAATAACTTTTTCCTGAAAAATGTTTAAACTGCGTTAGTATATTATGTGTTTGACAGTTTTTTTTTTGTGCCCAGGGACAATATTTTGAAGGAGGTTGTTATGGTACCTCTTTAAATAATTAACTGTAATAGTTAATATATCCCTATTTAGGAAGGTCTAGTTGTATGGGGAGCTGGTATGCGGAAGAAGCAGTGGTCTTTTCCATTGTAATACCTTGAACAGAGAATAACTTTAGAGTTATTCGACCAAGTTCATGCTAAATTTAGTTTGATGTATCAGCTAAGTTTTAGAATAGAGATGTATCAAGAGCCGTTACTTCCATCTAAAAGGCATAACTTGAAACACACGCTGATTCAGGTTTGGTCAAAGGTGTCTGCCTCTTGATTTGAACTGCCTTATAATATGGTAAGTCAAATAAACTTTTAAGGCTATAAAAGAACGTCATACAGATTTATTTGTAATGCTTAGGGCTGGATGAAAGGGAAGTTAGGATGCTCCGGTCGATCTTGCTTTAAGTAAATAGTCACGGGTAGTCTTCTGAAAGGAGATGGTTGTGGATGAATCCTTTTTCCCATGTTTCAGTTATCCATAGTGTGAGAAATATGAGAGAAATATTATTGAAATCTTCACACTGAGACCCTATTTATAAACGCTACATTCCAACCCTTTTTTCAGATAGGATTCTATATACTATTCCTATTCCTATTCGTACTCTTATTCTAACACTCCCCCTCAAGCTGGTGCATACAAGTCATATGTACCGAGCTTGTTATAGATGTAATTATTATGAGGATCAGGACCAGTGAGGGAGTGAGGGATTCAGTGAAGATATCTTCAAGAAAACTGGTAAGGTCTGCTTGATAGGGGTGTGCATCGGTTGATTCAATTTGGTTTTATGTATTATCGGTTCGGTTTATTAGTTTTTGATTTTTAAATACGCCAAATCAATAAGATATTTTTTATCGATTTTCGGTTTATCGATTTTTGGTCCGTAACGGTTCGATTTTCGGTTTAATTGATAAGAAAATGCTTGGAAAACAAATAGATGTATTTTTTCCTATTGAATAATTATATTCTATTCAGGATGCCTATGTTAGTGTGACATAAAGCAAGACTCAATTAGTAAATATAACCGACTAGTTAAGTAATTCAAATTAAACAAGCTTAATTAGTATATACTTTTGGAACCAAATAATAGGCTAAACTGATCTTGACTAATCCAATCAAATAAACATACAAGTTTTTGTAATTTTCAGCACAAAAAGGAACAAGAGAATCAATTTCCCCCTCTAGTATTTGGTTTTTATGTTTTCTGGTTTTGTAGAAACTGGAAGGCATAGAGTTATATGCGTGTGTGTGTGTGCGCGCGTGCGCGTATTAAAAATCAGCACTCCCAAATAGCAATAAACCAATAACATTTTTTTGGGTTCGGTTTTGGTCGGTGCAAGAACTCCCATTTTTTTTTTAATGTTTCTATGTTTGTTATATTGTTATTTGTTCTGAGCCGGGGGTCCATCGGAAACAACCACTCTACTTCTTCTAAGGTAGTGGTATGGACTGCGTACACTTTACCCTCCCTAGACCCACTTTGTGGGAGTACATTGGGTATGTTGTTGTTGTTGGTTTATTGGTTAGTTAAATTTTTGCACACCCCTACTGCTCGGGACATCTGTCGACCTCAGTTGAAGAGGAACAAACTGAAAAGTGGTCGGAGAAGTAGTAAACATTGCAGAAAGTTGATCTGTTGCTGAAAAATTGCTAGAAATTGGCATAAAATATATGGATCATCTCGACCTGTGGTGTTGGTTTTTGCACGACATTGACGAAAAATGAACTACATAAATCAGATCTGAGAAGTTACCAAAAAGACACACCAAACTACTTAAATGAAATCCGAGGAGTCACCGGAAAGACGTGTGGTGCTACGCAAATCGATATGAAAAAGTACACCTGAAAGATGCACGGTGCTACCAAATTTGATATGAGAAAGTAGTCACGTCCTCAATGGAAAGATGCACGGTGCTATGCAAATTAGATATGAGAAGCCCACCGGAATGAAGCACGGTGCCCAGCTTTTGATAACACGATCATTGGCAAGATTGGCAGCATATATGGGTAATAGCCACTCGCCGACGACAGAATCTCTTTGATTCTCTATCAAGATCATAGAGGCTCTGATAGCATGTGAGAAATATATGAGAAAAAATTATTGAATGATTGTATCTACGTTATTACACTGAAACCCTATTTATAGACGTACATTTCAATCCTTTTTCCTAGTAGGATTCTATATACTATTCCTTTTCCTACTCCTATTCTAGCCCAGTTTCTATTATGCAGTACCCCTGAGTTTTTTGCGCCTTTCCAACTAAGCGATAACATATGTTGCTTAGAATTTGACTCTATTCATTCTATTTCTGATGGATGCTTATATTTTGTCACTCTGATGTTCTGCAGTCAGCTTCTCAAGTTCACGCTGGACACTTTGCTGCTGGCTTTGTGGATGGATGTGTCAAACTATTTGATATTCGAACGCCTGAACTGTAAGCTTGAAGCTTTTACTACGTTTGGGTGGTTCTCTTTTCTTGCTACACAAGTTCTATAGGATAATTGATGTGATGGCATGGGCATTGCATTATCCAATTTTTAGGTCTTTTTTTTTTTTTTTTTGGGTGGGTGGTGTAGATCTGTAGGAGAAGCTTGTCTTTTGGAGTATGATTTGTAGGACTAAGGAGATATTCATCTTTTTCTTGATTTTATTTGGCGGTGAGTTCAAATTCAGTACGCCAGGATGTGTATCCGTTCTAGTAATTCCTCTTGTATGTCAGCAGACAGACTTACATGCATACAATTTTATTCGTGCATGAAATACTCGTGTCATTTCTCATTTAATGTTCAAATTGTATTTATTTAGGCTTGTTTGTGCATCACGACCGCACACCCAAAGAGTAGAAAGAGTTGTGGGGATCGGCTTTCAACCTGGACTTGAGCCAGGAAAGGTGACCACTGTCATTTTCTTCACATTTACTCTTTGATCTTCTTTTCTATATCGGCATACCAGTAATCATTCTTAATAAAAATAGAACTGTAAGGTTCTGTGTTAACAAATATTTTGTGGAAAGAAAAGAATGCCTTCTAACTGTTTATTTTGTTTCTTAGATCGTCAGTGCCTCTCAAGCTGGTGATATTCAGTTCCTTGATATGAGAAATCTCAAGGAAGCTTACTTAACAATTGATGCTCATAGGGGATCTCTAACGGCCCTAGCTGTTCATCGTCATGCACCCCTTATAGCAAGTGGTTCAGCTAAACAGCTTATCAAAGTCTTCAACCTGGAAGGTGAGCAATTAGGCACCATAAGATATTTGTCCACCTTTATGGCTCAGAAGATAGGTTCGGTGAGATGTCTTACCTTCCACCCTTATCAAGTGCTGCTTGCTGCTGGAGCAGCAGATGCTTGTGTTTCAATCTATGCTGATGAAATTGCCCCGACAAGATAATTCTCTGGAAACATTCACCATTGAGAAACAAAAATGTTTACAAACATCAGTTGAGGTGGTCAGCTGCAAAAATGAACCGTTGACATATCTGAAACACTGATCAGCTCATTGAGGTCTTGTGCTACTTATTCATTGAGCCTCTGCAGCGACAAGTGTTGCCAAGTTGGAAAAAATCAACATATTGGAGGAGGCCTTAGCAAAATAATTTGATAAATAGGTAAAGGAGGGTGTAAATATCCGTTAATTCATTGTTTCTATTTTGTAATTTTCTCGGTGTGCTTTAGTTGCCTACTTTCGTTATCTCCTTATGGTTCTTTGGTTCAATTTGTACAGAACTACATAATTTATATATGTTGTTGGCAGGCAGTGTTCTTGTGTTCCATTGTTTTAGTTACAATCTTTAAACGAAGCTGAATGGTCAATTATGGTTGTATCTAGAAAGATTAACGAAAGTAAACCCTTTGGAGTTAAGCTTGCCCTTTACCACAACGCCCTCAAGTCTTCAAGTCATACAAGTCTACAAAATAACCTCTAGCGGTAAAACTCACCCTTAAGGCTGAAACACAACTTCCCAACTAGTTTTCCTTTAATTTCCCAGAGTATTTTAGATATCTATTCCGGTAATAAGTTGACTTCAGTGGCTTCAGTATGAAGATGCTATATGATGACTTGCATAAATGACCGTTATAGTTGGTGGTTTTTGCTTTTTTGTCCCTCATAAGAAAAATCTTATAAAGTGACTCTTTTTTTATGCATGAAAAGAATACTTATTTGTCCTCTTTATACTTCAAATATGTTCAAATAATTCTTTATGTTTATTTCTCTTTCAATTTTTATGTTACTTTAATTTTAATTTTAATTTTAATTTCTTTGATCCCTTTTTTTTTTTTTTTTTTTTTTTAATTTTCTCAACCTTTACCTTTTTTCGTTTTCTCCTTTCAACTATTTTCTTATATATTTTTCTCAACCTTTTTTTTTTTAATTTTTTGTTGTCTTTTTCTTCGTTTGTTCCTTTTTTCTCGATCTTATCTTTTTTCTTTATTCCTCTTAACTCCTAGTTTTTTATTTTTCTTTTTAAGTTTTCTCTTTTTTATTTTCTCAGATTTTTCTTTTTTTCTTTTTCCTTTTTAAGTTTTTTTTTCTCAAATTTTATTATTTTTTTCTTCAATTTTTTTCGAGCAAGTTACGCTCGTTGAGCAAGAGTTGACACTGTTACATTGTATGTTGATTAATGATATATTCTATGATTGTCTTATTAGAGGCAAGACTAAGGATTTTCAAACAACTATTTATGTCTCATCAGTAAAAATTGACACTGCGACATTATGTTTTTGTCATGAAATGTTTTACAGCTCTTGTCTAAGAGGCAAGATATAACTCAATGACTTTCAAATAACAAGATAGGCTCCACATGCAATAGTTTACACTATCATATTGTGTCTTGATTTATGAGATATTTTATAACTCCCGTCTTAAAAGCAAGTCTCAACTCAAAATCTTTCAAATAACAAGTTATATACGATGGATAAGAGTTGACATTATCATATTGTGTCCTGATTTATAAAATGTTTTATAACTCTTATCTTAGAGGCAAGACTTAGCCACAACTTTCAAACAACAGGTTACATACCCCATGGGCAAGATTTGACAGTCACATTGTGTCTTGATTTATGAGATGCTCTATAATTTGGATAAAAAACTTTCAAACAAAAAGTTACGCTCTATGAATAAGAGTTGTCACTATCATATTGTGTGTTGATTTATGAGATGTTCTCTAATCTTGCCTTAAAGGGGCAAGACTTTGCCCATAGGACTTTCAAACAAGTTTAAAAAAAAGAGGAAAAAATAAAGGTTAAGAAAAAAAAATAATTATAAAGATTGAAGAAAAAAATGAGAAGAAAAAAAATAAAAATAAAATTTGACAAAAATAAAAATAAAAAAAGATAAAAATAAAAAATAAGAGAAAATAAAGATTGAGATATATGAATTAAAAAAAGAAAAGAGAAAACAGAAATAATATTTGAGAAAAAAAGAAAAAGAGCAGAAAAATTTAAGAATAAAAGAAAAATAAAGATTGAGGCAAATGAACTAAAAAAAAGAACAAAAAATAAAAATTAAACAACGATAAGAAAAAAAGAAGAAATAAAAATAAAAGTTGAAACAAATAAACATGATAAGTGTAAAAAATATTTAAGGTATGATAGAGGCAAAAATGTACTTGTACTATGAAAAAAAAAAAAATTAGTCTTCCAAGATTTTTCTTATGGAAAATAATAAAACAAAGCTAGCCACTATGAGGTTATACCATATAATTTCCTGGATGCTATATGCTTCACTCAAGTCGACCAAAAAAGCTCCAACTTTAAGCTAATCCAATCGGCTACATAGGCGATATATGAAGTTGAAAATGAATTTACAGATTCATCAGCATAAAGTTTTGAAGAGATTCAAATCCTTATTGTGCCAAATAATAATCATCATTAAATGACATTATCACAGGCCCTCATGGATATACTTTCATTTTGAAAACTGTCAAAGCTCACCAATTTAAGTAAACCAATGCAAGTGACTTGCTGCAAGCATAGAGACATAAAACCTAGTCCCACAACAAAGGAGGATGGGAAAACAAATCAACTCCAATGGTAACTTCAGTAACAGATTTCAAACCTCATCACTCTTATTTAAATGTGGCATGACATAAACACGGGTGATGTAATAAGCCAACGGCCATAATTAAATCAATCTTATTACACTATTCTGCCAGCGAACTCCAAAAAAACAAATAAAGTGAGGGTCGAGAGGGCGGGGGAAGGTCCAATCATGTACATCATATTGACAGCATGGTATAGAAGAGGTGCCACAAATACTTGCTCATTTTCGTCCGCCAACCATACTTGGGCTGTTAGTTCCTGATAAACCAGAAGATGAGTTGTGTCTTTGATCCCCGTTGCCAAAAACATTAAGATCTTCAAACAACCTATAAGATGGAATGAAGGTTTTTTGTCCAGAAGCAGGAGTTGTCGTCTTGGGGTGGAGAGGAACTCGAGTGTCACCATTAATAGCTATACCATTGCTTCCCATAGTAGGAAACGAGTTAAAATTCTGTATGGATCTAGGGCCTTGCAAAGGCACAGATGCATTTGTGGTTGCTTGTGGAGTTGAGTACATGTAGGTTGGTCTAGCTGAAGGGCTTGGATTGCTAAGATATCCGGGAGTTGCTGCCCACGGAGGAGGTGGATAAGCAGAGTACTGCAGGAATTGAGTCTGAGCATGTGGTGGTAACTGTTGAGACTGAGGATGAAGTTCTAGCTGAGTTCTAGGTTGTTCGTTCAGTTCAGATTGCAAAGGAGATTGTGGAAGCTGTTGTGATGTATGCTGAGATTGTAACGAAGATTCTTGGGGTTGCTGTGGTTGAGGCTGATTGGATGGTTGGGGTCGGGATTGATGATGAATTTGTGATTGAGGTTGTTGCTGAGGTTGGGGCTGAAACTGGACTTGGGTTGGGTGTTGAAATTGAGGTTGGCCTTGGTGTTGATATTGAGGATGAAACTGCTGGGGTTGGGGATGAGCCCAAGGAGCTACATAACTGTTAAAGCTCTGATCTTGATACCCAAGATAAGTTTGAGATGCATATGGATTCCCTTGAGTGGTTGAGGCAAGCGGTTCCTGATGTGTGTTTTGAGTGGCTGAAGCAGAATTTTGTGGTGTTTCGGGATATAGACTTGATGACAAGGTGAGGCTCAAGAGGTCAATTATGTCTAGTTCTTTCGTGGGTGTAGAAGTTGCAGGTGGATCATGAAGAATTAATGCATTGTTTGTGACAGGATCCATTGGTTCTGCAGTAAAATTGCTAGTGTTGGCAGGGACCATTCCTTCACTTGTTTGGGCTGCTGGACTTGTCTTTGAATGTCTGCGTCAGCACAAGCATGAATATCATTAGAGACGGCAAACTACAGCCATAAAACCAACATATAGTTGCGAAAAAACAACTTTTGATTTCCAATAACTTTTACCAAATCCAAATAAAAGTCACTAGTCTTTCTACTGAGCACTACCCAATACCCATTCCGTGATCTGTCCTCTCTGATCCTCTGGAAAATCAACATGACAATTAAAAAGTATTCTAACAATGAGTCATGGATGAGTATTTTGAAATTTCCCTCAGATGGAAAGTGTAATAACCTGCTAATCTCTCTACATACTTGCAATGTGGTGCTTACAATTAGGACTAAAAGCAAGTATCTGTTAACTCCATATTTACCTTCGAGCTAATTGGGCAAAGTCATCTTCCTCATCTTCCTCTTCATCAATTTGACCTGCGGTTGCTGGAAGAACTGGTGCAGAAGGTTTGGCATCTGCTGTTGGACTAGGTGATTTAACTTCAGCAGGTTTGAGGCTTGGATCATTCATTTCTCTTGCTGAGATGTTATCATTAGGGAATTGAGTTGGGAGTGGAGAACCAGAAGCTATTGCATCATGTTTAGCCAGTACAGTTTGGAGGATATCATTCAACTCAAGACCCTGGGCCAGAAGTTCTTCATCCCTAAGACAAATCAAAACAAATTTTAACAGAAGAAAATATACTGAAAAAAGTAAAGGAAAATAGCACCAGTCTAGTACTCTAGTTAACATTTGCATCACCATTTTTCCCATGAACACCATAAGAAACAAAAGACAGAATTACCCCGTCGCTGTTAACATTTGCATCAACTTCTTCTGGTTAGAGCGACACCGGTCAACAAGATCAACTATAACTTCGTCTTTTACAGCCTAGACAGATGAAAGATATCAAAGGGTTAAAGAATTTTTATTCATGAGGTGCATGAAGGAAGAGTAGAGTGGTTACATACCAAACGATCGCCTGGGGTCACAGCTTGTAGCATATCAGCCAACAGATCAGCAATATCCCTCATAGAATTTATGCTTGACAAGCTGCAAGGTGAAAGGTTAGTTTACATATGATAGTGTGAATCATATCACAAACCACCACAGTGCAACAACATACTATCAATAGGTCAGCAAAGGCCTAATTAACTTACCTTAAGTTCCCCACCTCTGCTGCCATTGCCTCGTCAAGTCTTGTTGATGAATTGATTGGCATTCCATAACCAGGTTGAGGTTGTCTTGGTGCAGGATGAGTAACAGGAGGAGTAAAGATTGGAGCTGTATCAAATGAAGGCTTGGGAAATTCAACGCCAGCACGCTGCCATGATCATGACAGGAAGATGGTTACAGGAAAAGAGAACTTTTCCAATACATGTTTAAGCATGGCATTTCACTCCTTAGACAAGGTTTTCTTTTGAAGGAAAAGTGAATCCACCCACCCCACATGGAAAGAAAAACAAACAAAACAAACAAAAGAACCAAAAGGAAAAGATCTGAACAGTTCCACTAAAAATATCAAAATACAGAAACAAACTGCATAAATCCCTTTCTCAACTGATCACTGATAAAGAGATAATCCATCTCAAAGGTAATATTTCAAGCCAACAAATCAATGTCATTACGAGTATCTCACTGAAATCACAAGCCTAAAACTCATAAAAAATGATTTTGAACTAAATTTTCACATGGAGTTACTAACCCTCAATTCTTCGTAAGCCCAATAGTACTGGGGATACTTTCCTCCAGGGCCACCAAATGCCTCTTGCCAAGAGTCCAGTAGTACTAGCACTTTATCTCTCACATGCATATCAGTCTGCAAAACCATCAAAAGAGTGGCAGAGAAAGTCTTAACAAACAGGTCAAGTGCACATTCAAAACCGAGATTAAGTAACACCAAATCAGAATGACCAAAAAGCTAATAATCTTCCATAATGGTCCCAACACAGCACAAAGTACACATTTCCAGCTTAAGCAGGTATACATGGGTAGCAATGCCACTTCCATTAATGTGCAATCATTAAAGTATAGCAAGAAAGTATGCCATATATTATCATATTGCAAATTCAGCTTGAGATGATACGTGCGTCTAATTAGAAAGAACTGGAGTATTTGACAGAAACTTGCCTTCTTCTTTACAATTTTGACCATGTCTTGCAATATGCTTCTTTCAGCAATTTGAAAGTGCGCATTATCACCACAGTTCTTCACCATTGTCTCCAGAAGCTGTAGGCGGAAAGGCAAGAAGAATAATCATTAGAACCATCAAAATTTAGCACAGTTTGACAACCTTAAAAGATATAGCAGGTAAAAAGAAATACTATTCTGCTTGATTATATATTAGTCAATAATATGACCCTCAGTGCTATTACAATCAGAAAGTGTGACTATAAGTGCAATATAAATGTGGGCTTCATTTCAAAAGCTGGAACGAAGAAAAAAATAAAAATATATACGTATTAATACAAGAAAAAAGTAACAACTTCATTCATAATGATTTTCTTAACGATTAATATATATCTTTGGATTTCATATTTATTGTTAGTATCTCTCTGTTCAAGATAGAACTTGTAGGCAATGAGGCGAAAGCCATATGCCTTGTCTACACTGAGGCGCAACCTAAGTGAGGTGAAGCGCTTTCTCTGAGCTTCAAGGCTTAAGTGTACCTCAAATGAGCCTCTGACTCACTGTGTGATGGCTAATGAAATTTAACTGACTGTAAATTATATAAATAAAGGAGAGATTCCAACAATCGTACCGTTAAAGAAAGTAGCTGAACTTTTGGGTTCTTGTGCTGCAACCTCTTCTTCACAGCTTTGACAATGTCTTTTGCTAACCTGTATAGAGTAGGGAGAATTAAATCAAACCTTAAATTGCTTTCCCCTTGTTCTAGCTATAAATACAGTTTACATCAACTTCAAGCAATGGAAAATGGAGCACAGTAACTGAAACTAGGATGATACTACAGTACATCATGATCCGGTGCTCGTCAGAGTCCTTTAATTATGGTTAGAGGCCTGTATAGTCACGTGGGGATAAGTTTGATGTTCAAAGAACTAATTATTGAGAATCGCTAATTCCCTTGAAATATATTTAGTACCCATGAAGTGGGAATACACTGGGTATGTTGTTTGTTGATGTGGGAATGAGTCAAACAGATTGAACACAGATGATTATGTAGACGACCACAACCAGTTTGGGATTGTGACGTAGGTAATAGAATATACAACAACAACAAAAAAGAAAAAAAAAAACATGGCCAGTGAACTCCCACAAGTGGGGTCTGGAGGATGGTAGAGTGTATACAGACCTTGCCACTACCTCGTGGAGGTAGAAAGGTTGTTTCCTAAAGACAATCAACAGGTAGTAGAATATAGTGGTGAGCAATTCAATCTCCTACAGGTGAATCTTTGACAACACAAAGTAACTTCATCCTTCTCAGATAACAAACTCAAACACCTTGAAAAATCTAAAAAATAATTAATAACTGTCTCCCCTTTAGTATTCTTGATCAATTCTTGATTGCTATAAATTGTATACACAGGTGGAGCTGGATAATTCAACAACTTTGAACCTAAATATGTTTAACAGAAAGATCTGACTTTGCTCCTACATGTTCCCTAACATTCAAAAGCTCCGAAAGGGCGAATGGAACACAGTAAAAAAATTAAAATAAAGCTTCTTTCTAGACTGCTAAAGTCCAAATAAGGCTTCAAAGAAAAGCACAGAAAGAAAAGAGAACCCTAATTTCTATTGGCTTAAAAGAAAGCCTCACATCAACAGAAAAACACAAACTGAGACAGACTTCAGACAAGAAAGAGAACCTTAAAAAAAATTAACCATCAAGAAAACACAGGCAACAAAACCCCACATGAATTAAGCTAACAAGAAACAGAGGGGAAAAAAAGTACAAAAAGTCAACTTTAGCAAAAAAGAAGAAAGAAAAGTAGAGTAAAGGGGGTGTTTGGTAATATGTTACCATTGATTGGAATTGATGGTATCACAAATATCAATATTCATAGTCCAATCAGGACCGATCAAGAACTCGCTGGTTGCCTTCTCAACACGAACGGCAGCTGAAGAAGATGAAGAGGAAGAAGATGAAGAAGCCGCACCCAATGATGAAATCATTTTTTTTTTTTTCTTTCTTTACAGAAAATCTTTGTTTGCTAGTTAGTAGTTTGTTGTGGAGAAAACATGTATGTAGGGGTTACATACACCCATTAAGTTTTTGTTGTCCGAGAAAAACTAGGGGAATTTTGGGTTGGGTTCTCTCTCTCTTCTTGGTTTCTTCGAGTATTATGGTGGGTGTTTGGTTTTCCCTTTTTCTTTTTCCGGGAATTTCGTCTTCTTTTCCTTCTTTCCTTTGTATTGTATGTATGTATGTATTATGTGTTCTCAATTATCACCTTCTTCGCTCTGGACAAGCTCATTCTTTTTCTTATCTTCCGATAATAACTCACGCGACCTCGTTGACACGCGCCGCGCCTAAGTGCTTCGGTGCTCTAATGATCCCCCTACCCTACCTCCTTATTCTTTTTCTTCTTTTCCATGTTCGGGTTCCGGGTCAGACTAGTAAATACCCGGAAGTAGTAACGGATTGTTAGAATTAGGGGTGCCCAAAAGCCAATTCAATTTCTCTTTCATATATGTATATATAAAACCTATATATTTCTCTTTCATTTCTATAAACCTATTCAATTTTTTCTTTGCTTGTTAGTTGCTAGTATTTCTATTTTATGCATATTTACTTATCAATTAAATCGAAAACTAAATCGTTAAGGACTAAAAATCAATAAATCAAAAACTGATTAAAAATATCTTATTGGTTTGATTATTGATTTAACATATTTAAAAATCGATAATCGATAAACCAAATCGATAATACATAAAATCGTACCAAACCGACCGATGCACACCCTTAGTTAGAATTGTAGCACAGTTCTAATTTATGGACTAATTTATTTCGATAAAGATGAGATGAAATAATTTCAAATAAAATGAGATAAGATAATATCCTAATATTCAGCCTAGATAAAATTTATAGAGCGATAATTTTTTTTTTTCTGGCTTATCCTAAAATATCCACATTATTCTACGTATCAAACGATAAAAGCACCACAAAGTATTTCTCGTTAATATTTAGTTTAATTTAATTAATGTTATTTTCTTATTAGTTTGGTTAAACATTTGAAATCATTTGCAACCCTTAATTTTACTTTACAAATCAAATCTCTTCTCAATTATCTTTCCCTTTATCTTATTTTTTTTTTTTTGGTAGCAACGGATAGTTTTATATTACACAAGCAAAAAACTTTACAGGGCTGGAGTTTGTGAACTCCTTATTACAAATAGAGTAGTAATAGAAGCACTAGGTCTAATATTTACAACCTGAGCTGTAGTACAACTATTAGACAAGCTAGTAGTATTAACATTAGACGACACTCTCACTCGTCTAAGTACAGGGACTCCATGTTTGTCTGCATGCAAAATATCCAACAAGGATGTTGGAGGCTCCCAAAATAAAGTAATAGAACTGGTAGTAGAATTATCTAATATTATTGTAGTAGTAGTAGTATAGGTCATAACAGCTAGTCCATCATCTAGTTGGTTCTATTCCCGACATACATGACGCAGTTGTGGGTTACCCAGTTCTCGGAGAAGGTACATGCTATCAGCAAATAAAGAAACATTATCATGAGCAGAAACATATATCATGTGCACAAGTTATTGTGAGTTAATATTTACTTCCAATGGGGTAATATTATATTGTTGCGCTAAGCTTAATCCTAACAGAAGTGTTTGGGCTTCTCCTTCTATTGGATGACCAGAATGATAATAACTTTCAAACCCAAGCCACCATTCCCCATTAGAATTCCTAAAAACTCCTCCCAGGGAGCATTGTATCGACTTTGGCTCAAAGGAACAGTCAGTATTGAGCTAAAATATGATTGAACAAGAGGGTTTCATTTAAAATACATAGCGACTCGGGGTCTTTATCTTAAGTAAATATCTAATTTGCCCTTGATGTATTTTAATCCTCCATCTATATTATACTTCATCTATTTAATTTATACGAGTTAGTTTAATTTGACACAAAGTTTAAGAAATAAAGAAATACTTGTAAAAATTATGGTTTAAAATAAGTCACAGAGATTTATGTGACTATAAATTATTTCATTAAAGGTAAATAAATAATTTAAAGTTAAATTATTACTAAATATAAAAATGCGTCATTCTTTTTGGATAGACTAAAAAGAAAATTCAACTATATAAATTGAGAAATAGGGAATATGTTTTTCTATTATATGTTCTTTTACTTTACTCTATTTCCTTCTTTGAACGAATATTTTTCGGCATCTTCTCCGACGTCTCTCCGACGTTCATCTTTTTAAACATTTTTCTTCAATATTTCTCGCCGTCGCCGCCAGTTAAGACCGATGCCGACGATCTCGCCGACAACCGGTAAGGTACTATTCTCACAAATCCCTTCAATGCAATTCTTTCGTCACTTCTCTCTCTCTGCCCTCTTCTCACCTGGTCACCACTGTCTTTCGTCGGTACCACATATTGTCCGGTGATTCCACTACCGGAATCTCTGGTCCGATGATGACGAACAACAAGCAGTTTTTGGTATCAAGATTTGAGAGCTAAAAGGTAAACTAGATCCAACTTTTCAAAGGCCTCCGGTGAAACTTTGACAGCAACACTCCAACACCAGGTTTTCTGGCGGCTCGCAGTATACTTTTTCTAGTGACCAAGTCATTTTTCGGCGGTCAAGGTTGGGGACGATATCCAAAGCAGGAAAAGCCGGCGACAACAACATTCCTGCGACCAATTTCTTCACCAACTTGTCGGAATCCGATGAAACAATCAAGAAAAAATCATCGCTTCATTTTCTCACAGAATCAGATGCACTCGTTTTATCCCTTCTCATTTATTTGGTCTAGGTTCCTAACTATTTGGAGGCCGATACGTCCAGCGTCGTTGATATATATTTTTCAGTCTATTCTCCTTTGATTTCTTGTCATCTTATCTTGGCTGTTCTTGTGGGAATACTGCTTATTGTGTTATTGATTTTTGGTTGTCAAACTTGCATTATAGTATATTGGTTCTGTGGCCACTGGTTATACACGATTTTTCTTGATTTTCCCTGTTGATTTATCTCATTGCTACCTTTGCGTCTTTTTTTAGTGTTGATTTATCTCATTGCTACCTTTGCGTCTTTTTTTAGCCTTGCCTATTTGTTTTTAGTCTTTCCTAATGGTTTTTTAGCCTTACCTATTTGCTCGTCTTTTTTCTCTTTTCCTTTTGAGTAGTGGTTGTGCTGGCCGATGGTAGAATAGGGTCATATTCTAGGTCGGGATTGGGGTTAGGTTTGAGACTAGGGTTTAGGGTAAGGGTGGGGTCTGGGTCTGGCGATGGGTTCGGGGCGGGTCTAGGATCGAATTTGGGGTTGAGGGCAAGAGGTAGTAGGGCTAGGTGGGGTAAGAGAGATTCTAAGTTGAGATTTGGGTCTTGGAACATAGAGACTCTTCAAAGTAAGCCCATAGAGATCGTGAAGATTCTTAGGAAGAGGGGGATTAGTATAACTTGTGTCCAGGAAACAAAATAGGTAGGCACTAAAATGAGAGATGTGGACGGGTATAAATTGTGGTACTCGGGTAGTGTGAGACATAAGAATAAGGTAGATATCTTAGTAGATGAAGATCTTAGAGGCCAGATAGTGGAGGTTAAGCGGGTTAACGATAGCCTGATTTCAATTAGGTTGGTCATTGGAGGATCTACTTTGATTATTATTAGTGCCCACGCTCCACAAACAGGATTGGACGAGGAGGAGAAGAGGAACTTCTATGAGACTTTGGATGAGGTGGTCATAGGCGTTCCGAGCACGAAGATGCTTTTTGTTGGAGGGGATTTTAATGGGCATATTGAGACTTTATTGAGAGGTTATCATAATGTGCATAGTGGTTTCGATTTTGGGGAACAGAATGAAGGAGAAGTTTCTCTTTTGGATTTTGCTAAGGCTTTTGAGTTGTGGGTGGCGAATTCAAGCTTTTCAAAGAGGGAGGAGCGATTTGTAAAGACTGTAAGGTCATACTTAGCGAGAATCTTTCGACTCAATATATATTATTGGTGATGGCCATGGTAATCAATATGGGCAGAAAGAAAATGAGTATGGAGGGTCGACCCAGGATTAGGTGGGGTAACTTGACTTTGGCAAGTGATTTGGAAATGAGGGAGAAATTAGCGATGAGGAGGTCTTGGGAGAGTAGTGGGGATGTGGATAGTATGTGGGAGACAACTATTAATTGCATTAAGGAGACCACTAGAGAGGTGTTGGGTATCTCGAGAGGTAGATCTGGTAAACATCGGGGGGACTGGTGGTAGAATTAAGAAGTTAAGAGGAAGGTGGAGACTAAGACAGTAACTTATGCTAAGTTGGTGGAGAACAAGGATGATGAGGAGATCTAGACGAATAAGGAGGAGTATAAGGTAGCTCGGAGAGAGGCTAAGTTAGCGGTTACAATGACTAAGATAATAACTTTTAAGAGCTTGTATGCGGCTTTAAAGGAGAAGGGCGGGGATAAGAAGTTGTATCGTCTTTCCAAGGCCAGGGAGCAGAGGGCTCGTGACCTTAACCAAGTGAAGTGCATCAAGGGAGAGGATGGTTGTCATGACCTGAACTAGGGCCTGACCGTGACGGGTATCTCGAGTCAGCTAAGGACCGGAGACCATACCTAAATGCCCAAACCACCGACTACCTTACACCCCGTGTCGGATGAATTCCAAACATATAACAAGATAGGATATAATAAAACTTATGATAATTCATGATATATCTATACCAACCACCGATAATCGGATAATCGTCCTTCATCAAACAATCGACCAAACCACCCAAGTCCACAGTAATCCGACTAAGCCTCTATAAAATTAAAAGTCAATAATATGTAGGGACATGCCCACGAAAATAGCCAAAACCAATATTCAAAGAGATAATCCACACATAAAATAAAAACCACAACATGAAATAGGGTCTTCCGAAGGATGGAAGCTCACCACTTCAATCTGACTCCCTAGCTGATCCTGAATCCAAGTCATTGAGCAAGAGATGTGGAAGTATGGATGGTTTTTGCATCGCGTACAGATACAACGTCCGAAGACGATTAGTGATTGGAGCGTTAGCATGTAACCTAGAGATAGAAAAATAAAATAATTCAATAATAATAATTCAAAACCAATACATTATTCAATGCATAATATCATATGAGATACATATACATATATATAATAACACATGCTGGGGTGGGAACAAGGCTTAGCATGAACTTCAAAAACCTTAACCTGAGCTGTGTAGCATAACCATCACATAATAAGGCACCCACGAGCTATATGGGCTGATAATGCTTAACTTATACGTTAATTTGAGTGCAAGACAGTCGTTGTCAATATATTTACCCAACAAGAGTTGGGGTCAAATCCACGAGGAACAATGTGAGTTGCGATTGAGTAGGTTTGGAATAAGATTTACTAACTAAATTCAATCCTATAGTACAAAATGGTTTTTTTTTGATGTTTTTCAAATATGAAAGTAATTCTTGGGATTCTAAGGGACTATTTTGAGACTAAGAATAATTAGAGTGTAATCAATTAGGAACGGATCTTGGGTCTATGCTATCCTAGGGGCAAGATATGCATGGGTATGTAATGATTCGATGCAAATTCTAATTGTTGATGATATAGTAGGCTAGGTTTAAAGTCCTTGAGGCTAGTTTTTCAACAAAGCCACAAAGATGTCACTCATTTTCCCTTTCGAGTACCTAACAAGTGTGTAATTAAAGCCACCCAGTATCTCAATTAGGCACCCCTATTTCTAGGATGGAACCTGAGGGATAGTCAACCTCCTAATCACCCTTATATCTAAGATAGTGAAAAATTAGCAAGACACCCATGAATTGTCTACTATTGATTTGGTTCCCACATCCCTCTTTCAAGGATGATGTGGGTTCCTAAAGTTCACCCCAAACCCCTCTTTCAAGGATGGCTAGGGCTTTCAAGAGCTTGGGATTTTCACTCATCAAACCCATTTGGGGTGTTTGGGGCTTTCACCCATAAATTCCAACCTATTTAATCAAGCAATAATAGAACCTATCATAAAAAAACTAAAATCTACACAAATACATCACAACCCACACACTTGCACCTTATTCAAACATAATCCCAAGAGGAAGAACTAGCACATCATAAGAAAAACACAAATAAACCATGAATTCCATTAAACAAATTCATGATGGATCAAAAGAATGCAAACCAAACTTTAAATCTCCACAAATCTCCAATGGAATTAGCTAATTCTTTACTTGAAAGTCACTTTAATGTCTTCTTAGCTCAAAATTAGTACAAATTAGGCTCAAGCTCTAAGAAATTACAAACCCTAATCTAAGCTAAGATGGAGGAGTATTGTAGAATGATTTCCCTAGAATGAAAGGGTTTTGAGCTTTAAATAGGATTTGGAGTCGGCTGGTCAAAATAACATTTCTGCCCTTGGGCCATTTTTTGCCCTCACGTGATTGAGGAAGATTGGTCGCGATCGCACTCACCGCGATCATGATTTGTCCATTACGATCGTAGTTGGTTGACTAGATTAACTCAACGCAATCGCGGTCTAACACCCACAATCGCGATAACTGAGGGCTAGATCCTGATCCTGCATCAGCTTGTCCAGCTCTTGCATTTTAATTCCCTTTTTTATCCTTTTGAGCTTATGTTTGCTTCTTTTCTTCTCAACACTTGTACACTTGTAAAATATCAGAATTAATATATTTAATCCCAAATGTATCTCACTTTTACATTCAAATCATAGTAGCTTGCATGAATGTTAAGTGCGAATGAGTGGTAATTTCACCACTCATCATGGGACCAGCTCTCCCCAAGCTGGAAGGGCCCCAGTGCGTGTAGCTGCACGAATTAGAGAATATCCATATCTGTATGTGCCTTTATGGGGGACTCAAACCTCCGGTATAATCAAGGTAACTTAGAAACTATTGTATACAACATGGGGGACTCGAACCTCCCGCTCATATATCCAATACGGGGGACTCAAACCTCTCGATCATTTAGACATCCGCATCGTTTAGCGTGGTTTCCTGTGTTAGTCCTTTGGAACCTCCACTTTCACGGCCTGGCTACATATCCTACTTTTAAGCCTAATTTAAAACACTTAATATGCATCACTATTTATTAACCCATTATACAAATAGGCACCCTGTTGGTATCGTCATACCAACACCACTTGCAAGCATATAATATACCATAACAACAATTTCATCAATTGGGACTCGAACCCATTGTTCGAACAAAGTCATCAAATTAATTTACATTTGGGACTCAAACACATTTAGCCAATCAACCCTAAGGTTACAATTTAAATCAATTTATGAGCATCAAGGCCTTCATAAAGCCATTCATTACTCATTCACCATTTTATGCCAATGTATTAGTTCAAAACACAATTCAAACTTGTGACAAGGTCATTCTCATTAACAATTTCACAAACAGGTTGAGGGCGTACCATTATCAATCTAAGACCAAGACAAAAATCATCTATTAGGGGTTATCCATGGCCACTTAGTTTAATCACCATTTCCATGCACCCACATGTGCAAAGACTATGATCAAAGCATGGAAAATCATAATTAAACCATGGGAAAACGTTATTCAATAATAAATATTCAAAACCCTTGTTGCCACCCCCAGTGATGACATTTTATGATAAGTTGTCACAAGTGTGACGACTTATCACCAATGTCGTCAACCTTAAGCAGAAAATCATAAAATCCACCCTTTTGTGATGATATTTCGTGACGACTTGTCACAAGTCCGACGACTTGTCATGAATGCCGTCAGCTATTTTTTCCAGCAATTAAAGGACGTTTTTGCAAGGGTATTTTGGTCTTATCCCATCTTTTGGAGGCCCCTATATATATGAGAATTCCCATCTAAACCCTAATTTCTTCATTCTCTCTTCCAATTCTCTTAAGAAATATATCTAGGGTTTTTATTTAAGGACATTAATCTTCCAAAAATCATCCATAAATCTTCAAGATTTCTTCAAGAATCAAATTCCTCATAGTATGGGCTTCAAGAATTATTTATTACATGTGCGGATAGAGTCTCAAGCACTAGAATTCATCCAATTTCAAAGATTAAGGTATGTGGGGTTTTAAACAAGAGCAATTCTTTCATTCTTGTGCCCAAAGCTTTGATTTCTATCATGGATTTATATGATTTTGCAAGTGGGTTTATACCCAAATTACTTCATCATGGAATTATGAGAATATAAATTGTTCAAGCTTTGTTATACATAATTATTTTGGTATTCCCAAGTTATGACTTGATATTTAATATTGTGAATTTCATATTTCTACCATGAGTTGATATTTCAAGTGCTTTCAAGATATGTGTCAAGCTTTAAGCTTCCTTATGACAAACTGGATTATTGAGTATATTGATTCATGAGATTGAGTTGTTACAATGAGTCTTGATATTTCCTCAAAGTTATTGATGTTGTCATGATTTAATGAATTGATACATTTTGATATTGAGAAAGATTGATTTGATTTGAGTCAAGTTAGGAATCCAGAAATTGATTATGATTTGATAAATGAGAAAGAGATTTGATTTGGTTTTCATGATAGACCCTTGTGATGTTTGTGGTGGATTTCCTAACGCGTTCTGAGCTTGTGTCTGGGAGTAGTATTTAGCACCGAGCGGGAAATGGGGTATTTCCCGAAACTACATGCCACCATAGGATTGATATTGATAATTGTGGGCTAGAGGCCGAGTATGAGATTGTGATCACTAAATTTAGGTTGTAATCCCTGGAAAGAGTACGACGCTCCCGTCAATGTGGGGTTCTCTTCTTAGGAGGGAAAAACGTTGGACTCCATGTAGCTCACATGGTTTATGTCGGTTATAAGAACCTCCCATGTCTATAAGAGTTGAGTTTCTTGAATTACCGAGTCACTCCGAGTCTTGAGTTGAAGAGTTGAGTTATTTATAATGATTTATAAGGTTTTTATCATATGATTTATTTACTATGAGATCATGAAAAGTATGTTTTAACTCAAGCCAAGTGAGCCATCATCGTACATATGCATATTTTTACGAAATTGATGATGATATTTGCATTGTTGCATGCACCCCCACATACTCAGTACATTCCAAAGTGCTGACCCACATATTTTTCTATGGGCTATATTTTCTCATAATGTAGGTTTAGGTATTCAGCCACAACCGCTTTAGCGATATTCGAGTGCCTCAACTATGTTCCCTCAGTGGTGAGTCCTCATGGTTCGAGGACCGTGTCTTTATTTTTGGTGATATCGTTCTGTTGTTATGGATTTTAGTACTGTTTGAGTCAGTTGGGGGTTTGTCCCAATGGCTCCTTGATTTTGATGTATAGAGGCTTTGTTAGACTAGAGGGTTGGTATGTATAGACATTTAATATATTTTAGTTGTACAGTCTAGTATTCTCCAGTATTTCTCTTGAACCCGATGTGGCATATCTCTTTGTTGTGCATGATTATTATTGAATTGAATTCCTTGAGGTAGTGTCTGTCTTCGAGGGTTAGCTTGGGGCTACGTGTAGCCTTAAGCATCGTGTGGCATCTCGAGATAAAATTTCAGGGCGTTACAGCAAGTCACGCCCTGAGACACAAAGTAGAAGTCAAATTCAAAGGTGCATCCACGTTAAGGGCATGTCATTCCCTAAATCACGGATGCACAAGGATGTGCCACGCCCAAGGGAAATTTTTAGCCAACTTCTTCTTTAGCATAAATAAGACATTTGGCTCTCAATGTAAAGAGTTGGGAGGACTTTTGGGAGTGAAAAATATATGAGTAAGTCTGAAATTGGGGTTCTTAATCTTTACTTTAGTCTACTTTTGGTTCTTACTTATGAATTCCATTCTTGTGATACATTGTAAAACTATGAGTGGTTAAATTGTAATGCCCCAAATTTTCAAACTCTAGACCTCTTAAATGATAGGCGACAGAGTTAGCTTTCCAATGCTTCAAGTCTCGCCTTAGTTCAACGTCAAATAAAAAATTATGAAAAATTCTATTAAGACCTGGTATACACTACCATGTCTACAACTTAGATCATGAGTCGTCACGAGTTAGTTGCAGTCACTACAGTGAAGGACCCTCAGTGTAGCCAGTGACCACGACTCCTCCCTATAACCCATAATCAATGGCTATAAGTTGTAAGAAGGGAATCATAGTCATAATAATGTGCTACCCAATACCCTCCTCCAGTGGTTATGAGTTGGGCATGTGACTCGTAGTAAGGCATTACGAGTCGTATAGTAAACTTATAGCCTGACTATTAAGGAATCCAGGAACCAAACTTTAGACTATGATTCTACCCAATGACTTGTAGTTAGTCCCAATGAATCATAAGGTGCTGAATGATAGTCAAGACAGTGAAGGTTCCAAAATCAGAGTCCCAGCTTGTGACTCGTAACCAGTCGTGACGAGTCATAGGATGAGTCGTAATGACTGGGAACCTAGTTTTCAACACGTTTTTACAGGGACTTTTAAATCTTTTCCCACTCCTTTTAAAGCCTAACCCATATCATTTAGTTTTCCCAAAGGGGGTTATAAAAGACCCAAAACCCCTAATTCCATCATTAATCATAATTTAACTTAGAAAAAATAAAGAAGATCAGTTTTCTTCTTCTTCAAGAGAAATTTAGGGTTTCTCAAGAACAAGATCAATTGCAAGGGTTTTACCAAAGCTTTTACTTTAGTTATATGGGATATTCATCAGTGGTTCCTTTCTACCCATTGAGTACCAAGAACTCCCTAAAATTTTAAGTGTAGAATGCTTTTATCTTCTATAGAGTTCTAAGTTAACCATTAATTTTGTGAATCTCCTCTTAATTGTTCTAATTCTGAACCATGAAAATATATCTCTCATGATAATTGCGTTTCCATATGTCTAATAATGAAAATGTCTACATCATGATTAGTTATTGAAACCTTGGGTGTTATTCATAATTTGTCCCATACCATGGATTTCTCAATATTTACCAAGATCAGTTTGCATTAGATTGTGCTGGTGGGTTATGAACACCCGATACCTAGATATTTATGTATGTTTTAGATTTTCAAACTATAAGTTATCCAGATCATGATTGCATCATTATTTTAGATTATAATATTCATATTGATTATTAATCAGTTGTGAATCATGTTAAATTTTATCAGCATCAGTGTCAGTTCAGTTGGTAGTAAGACTTAGCATCGAGCAAACCTAGGGATGAAGGCTCACTCGCCTATTTAGGACCGAGACCTTTAGTAGAACTGTTCCAGAACTATGTAGCCAATATAGGTTATGAGAGGTCATCTGCCAGTTGAGGACTGACACTCTCTTAGGGGTCACCCGCCAGTAGAGGACTGGCATCTTAGTCCATCGGGACACTAGTTTTGTAGGTCTATACAACCTGTGTCGGTACCTGTGGCAAGGTACTGACACGCTTCCAATTGGGGTTATAGGTTGGACCTCGATTAGATTTGATTGGGGCATGTCAGTTAAATGTTAGCTCCCACAGTCTCAGTTCAGTATTTGGATTATACTAGTTCAGGTTTGCATGACCAAATGTCTAGTCTATCAGTTATTCAACTAATTAGTTTTACGAATTATTTCAACATATGATTTACTTGGTCTTGCATTCAATTTACATGTTCATGCATTCATGTTCAGTACTATTATACATATACATATCAGCTAGTCCTTATCTCGCATATCAGTACATTCAAAATACTGATTGCATACTCTCTTTTGCACTATGTTGTCTTATAACATAGGTTTGGATGTTTAGTTCCCCGATCGTACTTAGATAGTTCATGTTCCACTTAGAAGCAGTTGACGAGAGTCGATCTCCTTTGAGGAAAAATTACCCGTAGTTACTTTCAGTACTTTTCATTACAGCCAGTCAGAGTTAGATAGGGGTTTATCCCATCAACTCTTTATGTTAGAGGGTTTCAGATAGTAAGACTTGATTTCAGTATTATTTAGATGTTCATATATATTGAGTATTGTTTTTGTATTATACCATATTAGTTTTTTTTGTATTATACCTTATTAGTTTTACCTATTTTAGCTTCCGTATATTATATTATGTTATTATTATCTTCAATGCTCACAACAGGTACCGAACCATGAGTTAGCTTGGGGTCACTTGTGACTCTAAGCACCATGTTATGACTTGGGGTTAGTATCGGGTCATGAAAAACCTTGTATCACACACAAGTTTTAAAGTAGCCAAGGGTTTCTAAAAGCTGCGTTAAGTAGAGTCTAGTTCATGGGTGGGAAGCGTGCCACACTTATGGGCGAGAGGCTATGAGACATTTTAAGAAAGTTTCCCTTCTTTCAGTATTCATGTCGTACGATGAGGAATAAGCTTCATTAAACTTCTCCTTATAACTAATTCTCTACCATTTACAAAAAATGCCTCTAGAAGGGCTAATAGAAGAAGAAATGACGACCAACCCGCACCACCTATTCACAAAGACCCTTTGAATGAGCAGATCTCCCATACCAAATTCAGGGCTGATTTCAGAGCGTTGGGCCAATCCATGGCTGCTCAGAATTATCAATAATATGTTTCCCCAACCAACCCTGCAGTGAGAACAGAAACATCCAGAATTTGGGACTTCACTCAGATGAATCCTCTAGTGTTCTCTGGATCCAAGTTTGAGGAAGACCCACAAGAGTTCTTGGATTGTGTACAGAAGGTGACAAATATCATGGGTGTTACTTTGAGTGAGAGTGATGACTTAGCTACTTATCAACTGCAAAGAGTGTCTTATACTTATGTTAAGCTATGGAAGGAGGATACAGGTCTGATGCAGGGCCTGTAGAGTGGGATGAGTTTGCCACTGCTTTCTTGGCCAGGTTCTTCCCACTCGAATTGAGGAAGGCCAAGGTATAGGAGTTTATAAATCTAAAGTAGGGTAACATGAGTGGGAATGAGTATTCATTTAAGTTCACCTAGTTAGCAAAGTCTGCTCCGATCACAACGGTTGATTTTAGGTCCAGGATGAGAAAATTTGGTATTTTTGAGGATGTAGTCAAGGAGTGTAGAATATCTATGTTGATTAAGGAGATATACCTTTGTAGATTGATGGTCCATGCTCAGCAGATTGAGGAGGAGAATCTCAAGCAAAGGGAAAGGCAGAATAAGAGGGCCAGAACTAGTAGCTTTAACTTTTCTTAACCAAGGTCAGATGGAGAGAATCGTTCTCAGCTCTACCAGAAATCTTTAGCCCCCACCTCATCCGCTGCTAGTGCTCCAGTGCCTAAGTTTATATTGGACTATCGGGATAGAGCACTAGGCTCTAAGTTCCAAGATAGTATTAATAGTGGCCGCACCAACCCAGTTTGAAGGAGATGTGGTAAGAACTACAAGGGTGAGTGTATAGATGGCAGTGACACATATTTTGGGTGTGTCAAGTCAGGCCACTGAATTAGGGATTGTCTGGTGGTTTCCCAGAGGGGTAAGGATTTTCGTCAATAAGGTCAGGCTAAATTCACTTTAGCTTCAGCAGGTTTTCCGACTCTTCCGGGCACCACCTCTAGTGCCATCAGTGGGCAGCGTCAAAATTGAATCTATGCCCTACAAACTCAATAGGATTATGAAGGTTCTCCTGATGTGGTTACTGGTACGTTACAAGTCTTTTACCTTCATGTTTATGGATTATTAGACCCCGGAGCTTCACTTTCCTTCATGAATCCTTATTTAGCAGTAGACTTTGGTGTCAGTCCCAAAATATTGGCTTTCCTTTCTTAGTGTATACTCCATGGGTAGTTCCATTATAGCCAAACGGGTATACAAAATTTACCCAGTCATAATGTCTCAGAAAGTTACCTCAATAGACCTTGTAGAATTAGAGATGACCGATTTTGATGTCATTCTCTCCATGGATTGGCTCCACTCTTTCTACACCTCAGTTGATTGTAGAAATAGAATAGTCCAATTATAGTTCCCTAATAATCTAGTCATAGAATGGAGTGGTTGTACCTCAGCGCCTATAGGTCGATTCATCTCTTACCTTAAGGTAAGGAAGATGATATCCAAGAGTTGTATCTATCATCTTGTCTGAGTCAAGGACTCAAGTTTCAAAACTAAAAGTCTTGAGTCAGTTCCAATAGTGAATAAGTTTCCAGAAACATTCTCTAAAGATCTTAAAAGAGTTCCTATCGAGAGGGAAATTGACTTCAGAATAGATCTCCTTCTAGATACATAACCTATTTTAATTCCATCTTATAGAATGGATCCAATTGATATTAAGGAATTAAAAGATCAATTGAAGGATCTCCTAGATAAGGTATTTATCAGCCCAAGTGTTTCCCCATAGGGTGCTCCAGTTTTCTTCGTGTGTAAGAAAGTTAGTTCTCTCAGAATGAGCATCGACTACCATCAGTTAAATAAATTCGCAATCAAGAATAAGTATCTTCTCCCTAAGATAGATGACTTGATCGACCAACTTCAAGGAGCGAAGAGACCTCAGATTCGACTACCATCAGCTTAGAGTCAGAGAATGTGACATTTCGAAGACAGCCTTCAGAACTCGGTGTGGTCACTTTGAATTTGTAGTTATATATTTTGTACTAATGAATTCTCCTGCAATTTTCATGGACTTGATGAACGAAGTGTTCAAGAAGTACTTGGACATGTTTGTGATATTCTTCATAGATGACACCTTCGTCAATTCCAGCAGTGAAGTTGAGCATGCAGACCGTTTGAGGATTGTTTTACAGACCCTTGAGAATCATCAACTATTCTCAAAGTTCAGTAAATACAAATTGTAGTTGAAATCAGTAGCTTTCCTTGGTCACATCATTTCTAGTTATGGTATTAGAGTTGATCTTCAAAAGACCAAAGTAGTAAAGAACTGGCCTAGGCCCATCTCTCCTTCAGATGTCAAGAGTTTTTTAGGCTTAGTTGGTTACTACAAATGGTTTGTTGAGGGATTTTCTTCTATTGCTTCTTCCATGTCCAAACTAACTCAGAAGAAAGTCAAATTTCAATGGTCCGATTCTTGGGAAAAGAGTTTTTAGAAATTGAAGACTCGACTCACTTTTACCCAGTATTGACTCTACCAGAGGGTTCAAATAGTTTTGTGGTTTATTGTGATATTTTCAGAGTTAGTCTTGGTTGTGTTTTGATGTAGAGAGGTAAGGTATTCGCCTATGCCTCTAGGCAACTTAAACCCTATGAGAAGAATTACCTTACTCATGATCTTGAGTTGGAAACATTTATTTTTTCCTTAAAGATATGGAGGCATTATCTATATAGGGTTTATGTTGATGTGTTCACTGATCACAAGAGTTTACAGTATGTGTTCATGTAGAATGATCTAAATCTTATCAGAGAATGTGGCTTACATTGTTAAAAGACTATAATATGAGTGTGTTGTATCACCTGGGTAAGGCCAATGTTGTGGCCGATTCCCTTATCAGGTTATCTATGAAAAGTATGGCTCATGTTGAGGATGATAAGAAAGAATTAATTTACGAGGTTCATCGACTTAGAGATTAGGTGTTCGACTGGTTGATTCGGCCAAAGGTAGTACGTGGGTTCAGAATGGTTTGGAATCTTCTTTGGTTTCTGACGTAAAGGAAAAACAAGATAGAGATCCTGGCTTGGTTAAATTGAAGAAGGTATTTCGGGATCATAAGGTTGAGGTTTTCTCCCAAGGAAGATGGTCTGGGATGAGTGGTGATTTTACCACTCATTCACACAAATTATTCGTGCACATTACCATGTTATGAAGGAATAAATGAGACATAATTTTTATTAAATAAACTAATATCCGCATTTGGAGGCACATTATTGATGAGATGGAAAGATGGGGATTGAAGTTAAAAAGGATCAAAAGAAAGCAAAGTAGTGTAGCTGAAGACCTGGAGCAGACATAGCCTCAGTTACCGCGATTGCGGTTTGAGGACCACGATCATGGTCAGTCTAGATTTTCAAGATACAACAATCACGTGGCACTAACCACATTCGCGGTAAGTGTGATCACGACAAAACTGATGCAATCGCAACCTAGTGAAAAATTAGCCTAAGGGAAAAGCCATAAATGTACACAATTGTTCCCAAATTTGCTCTAAAGAATACTCAAACCCTATCATTCCCATATTCTATTGTTCAATTCAAAATTATTGAACATTGTTCTAGCTCTTAACCTTTATACTTGGAGAAGAAAATATTGGATTAATTTTGGGTGAAGAATACACTGGAGTAGCTTCCAAGTGAAGGATTAGCTAACTCCCATTGAAGATTTGTGGATATTCAAAGTTTGAAGTAACATTCCTTAGTCTTTCATAAATCTAATCAATGGAGGTTATTGGGTTTCTCTTGCTTACTATTTCTATGAGTAGCTAGTTTTTCCTCTTGGGACTATGCTAGATTAGGGTGTAAATATCTATGGGATTTGATTTACTTGTGGATTTACTAGTTTGTGATGTTTGGTTCTACTATCGTATGAGTAAATTGGTTGGGATTTGTGGGTGAAATCCCCAAAAACCCAAATAGGTTTAATAGATGAAAATCCCAAGCTCTTGAAAGCTCAAACCATCGTTGAATGAGGGGTTTGGGTGAACTTTAGGAACCCTCATCATTCTTGAAAGAGGGATGTGGGAACCAAGTCAATAGTAACAATTATATAGTTTAAGTTTGATAATTCTCACTATCTTAGACATAAGCATGATTATGAAGTGACTACACTTAGGACACCATCCTAGAAATAAGGGTGTCTAATCGAGGTATTAGGTGGTTTTGGTTGAAGCACTCATTTGGTTCTCGAAAGGGTCAATGAGTAAACCCTTGAGGTTTTGTTGACAAACTAGCCTCAAGGATTTCCAACTCATCATCCTTGAAAGAGGGATGTGGGAACCTAGTTAATAGTAGACAATTATTGAGTTTAGTTTGCTAATTCTCACTATCTTAGACGTAAGGGTGATTATAAAGTGACTATACTTAGGACACCATCCTATAAATAGGGGTGTCTAATTGAGGTATTAGGTGGTTTTGAATGAAACACTCATTAGGTACTCAAAAGGGTCAATGAGTGATACCCTTGAGGTTTTGTTGACAAACTAGCCTCAAGGATTTCCAAACTAGCCTACCATATCACCAATATTTAGAACTTGCATCAAGTATTCACACGCCCATGCATAAGTTTCCCCTAGGAAAGAATAATCCTAAAATTCGCGCTTAATTGATTAGACTCTAATTGTTCGTATCCCCAAATCAATACTTGAGAACCCCACAAAGAAATATTAGTTGTGAGACCTTCCAAACCCCTCATTTTTATCTTCTTGTACTCTAGGTTTGAATTTATCAAGTATTCTTTATTCTGGCATAATTTCAAATCTAATGACATTATTCCTCGTGGATTCGACCCTGACGCAAAAGTTGGGTAAATATATTGACGCCGACCTTCTTGCACTTAAATTGATGTGTAAGTTGAGCGTTATAAAAAAGGGCGCCGTTGCCGGGGAATTATTTGGCGTATTGAGTTAGTTTAGAATTTTAGCTTACTTTCTTAAATTCAATATTTTAAATAAGTATGTGTGATTTTATTTTGTTTTTGTGTTAGGTAGATTTTAGTTTTTATTTACTTTTCTCTATGGAATCTCCGGACTACATGATTTTTGTAATTGGAAGTCCTATCTTGATGATCCATGTCCATATTGTGACGGACCTCACTTTCCAAGAGATTGTAGATATGCTCCCCGGAGAGAGATGGAATCACCATCTCAATCCTATTGGGAGTATGGTTGTTCTTTATATGGTGGTCGAGATAGACATTGGAGTGATTGTCCAAATTCCTCTCCCCCCGTTATGCTAACCCAATTGCTAGTTCTTCTTATGAGTTTGACAGACATCATGATCCAATAAGGGAAGAACAACAAGCCAAGTTCAATTGTTTTGAAGCAATGCTTCAAATTATTTTTGATCGGGTAACTACAACGGGGGAGAATGTGCAAGACATACATTAATCCATAGGGGCATGTAAAGACGAGATCACCAAGATGGGGGAAATAGGCAAGGAATCAAATCTTGCAAATTCCATGTAATGACCCTTCAGATTATTATCCGTGTTCTTGCTTATTTTCGCAGAATTAGCTTCTTCATATCTTCCTTAAGTCATTAGTTACTTGATGGAACCAATAGTTTGGTTACCTGGCGGTTCATTTGTTTTTTAGAGCCACTTTCCCAATTTGAAGTCTTTATTGGTTCTAATTGACCACCGAGTGAAAACTTTTGTAAAACAACATTAAATACAAAATCTGACTTTGCCAACACATTCGAAACATCAAAATCTAGGTGGTTACATATCTCATTTACTCGAAATAGACTCTGGATGTATCTCGAGGCATTGGCCGAAGCCCAAAACAAAGTTCTAAGCTTAAGCCATTGCCTGGCATAGAAAGAGATACCGCGACCCCGATGGGTGAGGTACGAATGCGGTTACACAACCACGGCCAAGCGGGGTCGGTGATCGCACTACCATAGGCCTGGGTGTAGCCTATTTAAAGGCTGTATTTCTCAAAATTTTGGCCATTTGTGCCTCTCTTTTGAGCTATAAAACCCTAATAGAGTGAAAAATATCCAAAGTGAGTCTTGTGGGTTGATTAGGATCTTGAATAACTTGTGTAATTGATAGTTACCAAGCGTACACACAAGTGTATATGGTCTACCAAGTAGTAAAGTGGCCTTCAAGAAAGCCGAATATCGATCCCACAGGGACTTGTGTTAAACAACTATCCAATTCTAGTTTAACAAATTGAGGAGAGTAACAAATAAAGTTTTAGAATTGTAAACTAAAAGTAAACTAATCTAATGTGGAAAAGTAATGACTTTGGATAATCAATGGATAGAGACCCAGGGTTAAGGCTTACAAACAATCATAATACATTATAGAACTTCATTCATTAAATCGCTTATCTTGGTTGTTGATTCGTAGGGTTAATCGCATAATTATGGTCTCCCGACCTCTAATCATTTACCTAATTTGGAAATTACAACTACATCATTGAGAGGGGATGTAATAATCCAACTAAGTGATTTAAAGCTATCATCATACGTGTGAATCAAGAAAGGCTTCTAAGTACATCCCTGTCCTAGATGCTAATTTGGATTCCTTATTTTATAAAATAACATAAACCATACTTTTCTTATCCCCATGTTCTATCTTCCTATTCACTCTTTCGAGATTACAAGGTTGACAATGAATATATTCTAAAGGTGACTACTTCTTAAAATAGCTAAAACAAAGATAAATAAGTAACCATAATGATAAGCGACGCAAATAAACTTGATTCAAAACGAAAGTATTCATGATCTTGGACTTAACCTAGTAAAGGGAGTTTAGCATTTAATGGAAATATTTATCAACCAATCCCTTTATTTGATGATACAAACCATAAAGAAACTAAATTAAAGAATGATAAAACCTAAAAAGAAGTTGTGGTAGCCTCCAATGTCTTCCAAGGACATCCAAAAGTGAATAATAATGTTTAAAAAAGATGTATTTATAGTATCCAATTAGTACCAAGCCAAATAGGAGTATTAGTGAAACTTTTGTCCGTGTTTGGAGGGGCTCGCGACGCGCAATCTAGAAACGGGAGTGGACGTCGCGTCACACAAGATGGAAACGAGAATGTAGGTCGCATCGCGAGGCCTAAAAGCGGGTGTGGAGGTTGCGACACACCCTCATCATTAGGGATAACTGTTTTGGGTCCCTTATAAAGATTTTGGTCCATAGAACACGCCAATTGGCCTTCCCTACAGTCCACACGCGCCCTAGACATTCCAGGACTCCAAATTGCATCTAAGTTGTGTATTGTGTTTTCGTTGATCCATTCCAAGCCTTTTTGAGTTTTTTTCACTTCATTTGAAGCTTGTATATCCTTAATATATCATAATAATCCATTTAAAAAGCATCATATTGCATTAAACACAATAATTTATAGCTCAAAACAACACAACATCCAAAACGGTGAACTAGAAACACGAGCTAAGCATAGGCTTCATTCACTTTGATTTCTAACTTATTGTTTTGACTCTTGTCTTAATCCAATTGACCCTTGAACATATCAACAAATATTTTCACATATAAATACAAAATAACAACCTTAGTAACTCATTAAAACACATTAGATCCCAACACGATAGACTAGACAAGTACCCAGCTCAAGCTAGTAACACATGTTTTCTTGGTTGAACTCTAAATGATCAATTTGAATCAAAAAATATGTGAGACCACCATTAAACATTGTAAACATATACATGGACACTTATATTCACATTTATCTCATTATTAACACATCAATCACATGAATTATACTCAAAATAAGGCTAAAAAGACTAGAATAGTGACACTACAATGAATAAATACACCCAACATCACCACCCCACACTTAAAGCCTTGTCCATCCTCAAACAATTCTTAACTATAAGCATCATGATCTGAAGAGACTCTACACTTCTACTACATGTAAGACACTCAAGCTAGTACTACAATGACTACACAGAATACAAGCTATTACACTAAGCATGTTATACCCAATTGAAAGCTCAAGAACACAACTTCAAAACATACTAGCCTCAGTAATTGACTTAAAAAATAGCAAACTCATGCATATTGATCAATTAGAGACATCATACAAATCACTCACATTCATCAAACATGTGCCCCCCACAACAAGAGAGTTACCCATAATCACTCTCAATTATGCAACTTACTCTCACAAGGAATTCAAAAGTTACACACAATGAACCATAATATTGCCCTTAGTGTAATGCTCCACTAACATCAGAATGATGAGTATAGGATCAATTAGGACTTTTCGAGTTGTAATGTAGGATAAGGGATGGATATGAACTATTTAGGAATAGTGACTAACCTCTCTAAGCGCTTTAATACACTATATTATTCATTTAAAAACCAATCTCAAACAACTAAGTTACACGTTTTTATCCTCCCTTATCTTTTGTTTATCTCCATCTTGATGTTGGGTGAATTTATGCATTCTAGACTTTTTAGCCTTGTTTTGAGGATAATTCATGTTCTTAATGTGTTGATAGTAATATATATGTGCATATAAGTGTCCATATATGTGTTAACAATGTTTAATAGTGTTTTCAAATAAGTTTTGATTCAAATTGATCATTTAGAGTTCAACTGAGAAAACTAGTGTGAGTAGTTTGAGCTAGGTGTTTGTCTAGTCTATCGTGTTGGGTTCTAACATTTTTAATGAGTTTATAAGTTTTTTATTGTGTATTTATATATGAAACAACTTGTTTATAATGTTTAAGGGTAAATTGTATCAAGACAAGAGTCAAAATAATAATCCTAAAATCAATGGGGCCAAGCTTAGTCTTAGCTCGTGTTTCAAGTTCACCGTCTTGAATGTTGTCCTATTTTGAGTTCTAAATTGTTGTGTTTTATGCTATAGGATGCTTTTTTAATTGATTATAATGTTATATTAAGGATATAAAAGCTTCAAATTAATTGTAAACAACTTAAAAAAAACATAGAATGGATCAATAGAAGCACAATACTCAACTTGGACTCAATTTGGACACTTGGAATGTCCAGGGCGAGTGAGGGAGTGTGGAAGGACTTATGGTGCGTGAAATACACCAAAATATTCATAAGGAACCAAAAATAGTGTGACCTTGTAATGACAGTGCATCACAACCCCTACTCAAGTCAAATGACCCTCACGATGTGACCCTTGTTCCACCAACAAACAAATTCGCTTCCTATAAATAGGGCACTTGTAATTGATGCTAAATACCTTGGACAACTTTGAAACATGGACATGGGATGGAAAACACTTCAATTAGGGTTTTTATTTCTTTAATTTATCTTTTTAATAGATTTTGTCTTGTATTCAATTATCTTGATTATGGTTATGTCTATTAGCGGCTAAATGCCCTTTTCGTTTTTAAGGCCAAGAACATGACTACTTTCATTTTGAATTAAGTTTGTTAAGTTGATTATCATTATTTGTTGTTTGTTTATTCTTGTTTTAACTATTTTAAGGATTAGCTACCCTTAGAATACATCAATTGTCAACCTTGTGAACTTGGGAGAGAGAATATGGCGATAAAACATAGGAATAAATAAAGTATGGTTTGTATTCTTTTATGAAATAAGGAATTAAAATTAGTGTCTAGGATAGGGATATACTTATATGCCTTACATGATTCACACGTAGGATGATAGTTTAAAGAACTTAATTAAACTATTACTTCCCCGCTCAACGATATAGTTGTAAGGTTCAAATTAGGTAAACGGCTAGAGGTTGGGAAACCATAATTATGCGATTAACCCTACGAATGAACAACCAAGATAAGTGATTTAATGTATGAAGTTCAATAACGTAGTATGATTGTTCGTAATCCTTAACCCTGGATCTCTACCCACTTATTGTCCAGAGTCATTACTTTTCCACTTTAGTTTAGTTTCTTTTTAGTTTTTAATTCTAAAGCTTTATTTGTTACTCTCATCAATTTGTTAAACTAGAATTGGATAGTTATTTAACACAAGTCCCTGTGGGATCGATATTCATCTTTCTTGAAGGCCACTATATTTCTTGATAGACCACGTACACTTGCGTGTGCGCTTGGGCACTGTTATGTTTTTGGCGCCATTGCTGGGGACTTGTAAATAGACAATTATTTTATTTTAGTTTTTCCATATTAAGATTTAGATAGTTTAGTTGTTTTTGATTTTTGTAACTTTCTTTTATTATTTTTTTATCACACTTCTTGAGATTTCAACCTTGGATAAATGGTTTTCGAGGGATGATAATTCTTGTCATTATTGTGGAGGACCCCACCACGAGGCTTTTTGTCCAGATTTTGATCCAAGTGTTAGGAGGAGATCTATTTTTTTCCAACCTATGGAGAAGACCACAAGTTGGTGTGTGGTTTGTTATAGTATATATCACTCTGCAGCTATGTGTGGTTTTAATATTGATTCAGTCATATTTGAGGGTGATGTTCAAAAGACAACTGAGGAGGTTAAGAAGATGCCACCACCACCATGTTCACAGATACTAGGAGAAGAAAAATATGAGTAGCCAATTTGTGGACCTAACATAAGAATCGCAGCCACTCACCTGTCATCTTTCTTTTGAGACTAAAATTGAGAAGGTGAAAAAAAGTGATAGTGTAGTAGATTGTGTAGATTTTGAAGTGGGATTAGTTGGGCCTCACTCAAAGCACTTTTCTACATTATGTTTAGATGATGTCTTATCTGTGGAATCATTTAAAATAGTGGAAGAGTGTGAAGATGAGAAATAAGAATCCTATATTCTTAATTTTGCTTAAGGCAAGCAACATAAAAACACACTTCACTTCAAGGATGAGTGGTTTATCATGCATCATCCATTACTCGATTCCTTAATCTTTGTACCACCACCCTATGAGCGAGGCAAAAAGATGGATGCTAAGTTGGGGGTGAAATTCATATCCTTAAGGTGGAGGAAAAAGTTAATTGGGTCGTGCCACGACCCTAAATCAAGTGCTTCTTAGGAGGCAACCCAAGAAAGGTATGTTTTTATTTTCAGTTTTGTTTTTATTTCACGTAGTTTTTGTTTTTGGTTGAGTCACAGGTTGATGAGAAATCTGAGTACTGGAAACCTGAGCTAAGGAGCATGGCAAAGGCTGAGTGTGGGGTCCCATGAACCCTCTTTATGTGTAAAGATGCTACTACCTAGGCCTAGATGCCTCATGGATTATTTCAATCTCTTACTTTCAAAGTTCACTTTGGGGATAAAGTAAATTTTTAAGTGCGGGGTGGGAAAATTTCCAATTTTTAGCTCAATTTTAAAAATTTGAGATATTTGAGTTAGTGCTATTTTTGATTGCATGGCGCAAGTTCTTTGTTTGGTAAAAGAATGTTAATTGAGGGAATTTCTTCTTTTTAGACTCTTAGGCGCATGATTATGACTTGTACTTGTTGGCATAAATTTGAATTCATGCTATTATTTAGTTAAGAGTCTATGATGGTCCTATGTGAGTCGAGCATGTGCCGTATGTGTGATGTGAGGTTTATTGTATATTCCTTGTTGCATGTGATCTATAGAACTTGCCCAGTGTGTGTATAAAGTGAAGTAAAGAGTGTGGGTTTAGGAGATGATATAGACATTTCTTTCATAGCCTTGTTTTTACCTTCTCTTTTGCCTACCTTTGTGCATTATCCTAGTTAACCCCCATTGAGCCTTTAGCCTTTTCTTTGGTAGCCACATATGTATCCTAATCCCTTCTATGATGGACCTTAATTTGATCTAAAAAATCTTCTAAGTGCTTTAATTGTAAAATAATTGAGTAAGGAGTTTGAGAAATTGAAGAAGAAAAAGGTGAAATTGATGCCCCAAGGTAATAGTTATTGATGTTTATATTTGATTTGTTGTGGTTGGGAGTAATGTAAATGGTGTTAGAAATATTACCATGGTTGTGAAAAAAGAAAAAAAATTGAATCTTTAATGAATAGACAATACACACACCATGTGTTTGTAAAAATACTTAAAAGAGATGGGGCAAAACAAAAAGATATGGGTAGATAGAAAAGGTGGGAATAGGTTGTTGAAAGTTGGTTTTATGTGAAAAATTGTGATGTATTAAAGCACTTAGGAAAGATAGTCACTATTCTTGGCCAAAATAGTTCCTACCCGTCCCTTAGTCTACATTACGACCCGGAAAAGACCTATTTTATCCTAAATTTAACACTTTGATATTAGGGGAGTATGAAACTAAGGTAAAGCCTATGGTTCATCTAGTGTAACTTGTGAATTCTTTGTGAGAGTAAGCGTAACTTGATTTGTATACCCATTGTGATAAATTGCATTATTGTGAGTGATTATGGGTAACTCTCTTGTTGTGAGGGAAACATGTTTGATGAATGTGGGTGAATTGTATGATTTATTTAATTGAGCAAGATGAATGAGTTTGCCACTTTTGGAGTCCATTCGTGAGGCTAGGATGTTTTGGAGTAGGATTCTTGAGCTTTCAATTGTGTAAAACGTGCTTAGTGTAGAAACTTGCATTCGTGTAGTCATTGAAGTGCTAGCTTTAATTTCTTTCTTGTAGTAGAAGTGTGGAGTCTTTTCATCTCATGGTTTTTATGGTTAAGAGTTGTTCAAGGACGAACAAGGTTTTAAGTGTGGGGTGGTGATGTTGGGTGAATTTATGCATTCTAGTGTTACTATTCTAGCCTTTTTAGCCTTGTTTTGAGGATGATTCATGTTCTTATTGTGATTATAATAAGATAAATGTTCATAAAAGTGTCCATGTATATGTTCACAATGTTTAATCGTGTTTTCAAACAAGTTTTGATTCAAATTGATCATTTAGAGTTAAACCAAGAAAACTAGTGTGACTAGCTTGAGCTAGGTGTTTGTCTAGTCTATCGTGTTGGGTTTTAACATTTTTAATGAGTTCCTAAGTTTTTTATTGTGTATTTATATGTGAAAAAACTTGTTAATAATGTTCAAGTGTCAATTTGATCAAGACAAGAGTCAAAACAATAAGCCTAAAATCAATGGGGGCAAGCCTAGTCTTAGCTCGTATTTCTAGTTCACCATCTTGAATGTTGTGTTGTTTGGAGTTATAAATTGTTGTGTTTTATGATATAGGATGATTTTTTAATGGATTATTATGATATATTAAGTATATAAAAGATTAAAATTAAGTGTAAACAACTCAAAAATTCTTGGAATGGATCAATAGAAGCACAATACTCAACTTGGACTCAATTTGGACACTTGGAATGTCCAGGGCGAGTGAGGGAGCGTGGAAGTCCTTTTGTCACATTCCATACACCAAAATATTTATAAGTCACCCAAAATAGTGTGACCTTGTGATGACGGTGCATCGGAACCCTTACTCAAGTCAAATGACCCTCGCGAAGCGACCCTTTTTCCACCGACAAACAAATTCGCCTCCTATAAATAAGGCACTTGTAATTGATGCTAAACACCTTGGACAACTTTGAAACTTGGAGTGGGGATGGAAAACACTTTAATTAGGGATATTATTTCTTTAATTTATCTTTTTAATGGATTTTATCTTGTATTCAATTATCTTGATTACGGTTTTGTCAATTAGCAGCTAAATGCCCTTTTCCAGGGTTAAGGCCAAGAAATGACTACTTTCGTTCTGAATTAAGTTTGTTAAGTTGCTTATCATTATTGGTTGTTTTTTTATTCTTGTTTTAACTATTTTAAGGATTAACTACTCTTAGAATACATCAATTGTCAACCTTGTGAACTTGGGAGAGGGAATAGGGCGATAAAACATGGGAATAAACAAAGTATGGTTTGTATTCTTTTATGAAATTAGGAATTCAAATTAGTGTCTAGGACAAGGATGTACTTATATGCCTTACTTGATTCACATGTAGGGTTATATTTTAAAGAACTTAATTAAACTATTACTTCCCCACTCAACGATATAGTTGTAAGGTTTAAATTAGATAAACGGCTAGAGGTTGGGACACCATAATCATGCGATTAACCCTACAGATCCACAACCGAGATAAGGGATTTAATGAATGAAGTTCAATAACGTAGTATGATTGTTCGTAAGCCTTAACCCTGGATCTCTACCCACTGATTGGCCAGAGTCATTACTTCTCCACTTTAGTTTAGTTTCTTTTTAATTTTCAATTCTAAAACTTTGTTTGTTACTCTCCTCAAATTGTTAAACTAGAATTGGATAGTTGTTTAACACAAGTACCTATGGGATCGATATTCGTCTTTCTTGAAGACCATATATTACTTGATAGGCCACGTACTCACATATCTTGTAAACATTTTCACAAACACATGGTGGATGTATTGTTTATTCCTTCAAGATTTAATTTTTCTCCTTTTCTACAATCATGGGAATATTTCTAGCACCATTTATATCACTCCTAACCACTACACATCAAATATAAACACCAATAACTCTTACCTTTGGGCATCAATTTCACCTTTTTCTTCTTTAATTTCTCGAACTCCCTACTACATTAAGTTTTCTTTAAAGCACTTAGGTGCTTTTTAAATCAAATTATGGTCTATCAAAGAAGGGGATTAGGCTACATATGAGGATACCAAAGAAAAGGCTAAGGGCTTTATGGGTGTTAACTAGGATAATGTACAAGGGTAGGACAAATAGAAGGTATAAAACAAGGCTATCAAAGAAATGCCTAAATCATCTCCTAAACCCACACTCTTTATTTTGATTTACACATACACCGGGCAAGTTCTAGACAACACATGCAACAAGGAATATACAAAAATATCACACGCACATGGCACATGTTCAACTCAATAGGATCATCATAGACTCCCATCCAATCAATAGCATGAACTCAAATTTAAGACAAACAGTACAAGAGTCACAAAAATGAGCCTAAGAGTCTCAAAAGTAGTAATTCACTTATTCCATATGCTTTTACCAAACAAAATACTTAAACCATATAATTAAAAATAGTACCAACTCAAATATCTCACTTATTCCTATCCTAAATTTTTTTAAATTGAGCCAAAAATTGGGAATTCCCCCCCACCCCCCACTTAAAAATCTACTTTGTCCCTAAAGTAAACTTTTAAAGTAAGAGATAGAAATACTCCCTGAGGACTCTAGGCCTAGATAGTAGCATCTTTAAATATCAAGAATGTCTGGGGACCCCACACTCAGTCTTCGCCATGCTTCAAGCTCAAGTTTTTGGTACTCAAACTTCTGTAACGACCCAAGACTACCCCTTAGTCGTTACACGGTGCTCATGATTGTGAAGCACCACAAGCTAACCCTCTATTGATATCTGTACTTGGACACTGCATAATATATAGATAATAAATGCGGAAACTGGCCATAAGGTTCAAAATATCTAAAAATACTCAAAATTGAAAACTGAACACTAATACATTTGTCCGAAAAGCCTCTAAACTGTCTGAACTGTGGAGTTGATGGGACATGTCCCCAACTAACTCCGTCTACTAAAAATAGACTAAGTCTGATACGACAATAATAAAAATAAGGATCATCCTCAACTGAAGAGGACTCACTTCTATGTCTACTGCTGTTGACTGGGAGTGAGCTGCTAAGGGTACTCTGGATCTCGTTCCTTTGAACCTATGGTGTCAAATTAAACACCATAGTTTAAATACGTCAGTATGGGAATATACCGAGTATGAAGATGAGGTAAGGCTAAATGCAAGGTCTTATGCATGAATAATTACTTAACTCAATAATCATGAGAGTACTGAATTAGAACACATGCATGAATGCACAAACCATAACCGAAATTATCGTGACTCAAAATAATCAAAATCGGATACTGATTTACTGTTATCCAAACTTACTACTAATGCCTGAGATACTGAACAACTGAATCATATGATACTGATAACTGAGTACTGGATTTGAGATCAGTCTTATCTAGCGAGTGATCTCGGGATCTGATATCAAGAATACTCAATTGAATTTGAGACTGAGATCAAGCCTATCTAACGGGTGATCTCTAGATCTGATAACAAGAATACTCAACTGAATCTGAGACTGAGATCAAGCCTATCTGACGGGTGATCTCTAGATTTGATAACAAAAATACTCAACTGAATCTGATACTGAGATCAAGCCTATCTGACAGGTGATCTCAGGATTTGATAATGAGATTACTCAACTGAATATGAGACTGAGATCAAGATTATCTTATGGGTGATCTCTAGATATGATACAAAATAACTTTATATGGGACCAAACCTATCTGACGGGTGGTCCATGAATTAATGAAACTATCTGAGTTCCTCACTGAGATAGATGACTGTATCTGACAGTCCTGATTTCTGAAGATTGATACTGAAATTGTAACTGTGGGAAGTAGTAACTTAACCGACATGCCCCGAATCTTAACTGGTGGGGTCCAATCTGTAACCCCATCTGGAAGGGTGTCAATACCGTGCCATGGGTAAAGACCTCTTTGGTCAAGCCTCTCTAACGAGTGACCCTCGTAGGAAGTCAAGCCTAAGGAAATATAATACTAAAGCCTATTTGAAGGGTGACCAGCCTTTCTTGACGGGTGACTACTGCATCCTGCGTTGGCTATGCAGTTCTGGAGTTCAGGGAATGCTCCTAATGATTCTGCCTCTCTGACGGGGAGCTTCCATCCCTACCATTGCTCAGTGATAGCTCCTACTCCCAACTGAAAGAATCTGAACTGATTCTTAACTGAACAAAAACTAAGCTAAATCTGAGACTGATCATGTTTCTCGAATGACCTGACTGAGTTAAGCTGAATTCACTTGGTTTCATATCTGACGGAATACTAATGAATCTCGTTATATGACTAAATGACACTGAGCTCGAGATAAATTAATCAAATACTACTGAGGACTAAACTGAACACTTGAATACTACTAGATCTAAGCTGGGTACAAAACTGAGGCTAGAATATTAGCGATACTGAGATTATGATGATTACAGAGATTACTGAGATTTCTTAAGTTCTGTATCTGTCTGAGAATACAGAGTTCTATAACTCGCTGAGTTCTAAGAATCATGGCTCGACTGGAATTATCATGAAAACTAACACAGGATCTAGATAACAGCTAACTTATTGTGTATAAATACCCCCAGGGCTCGATAACATAAAAGTAAAACATAACCATTCTTGAATAATCAAGACCATGGACAATCATTCACCATCACAATCACTAAGGCATCACTTCAAGCATTTAGGAATCCTAAACATGTAATAACATAGGGGGACATGCTATTGGATCATACTCCATTCAACAAGGCTTTGCATCTAGCACTTCGCACATATTTAAGTCTTGGCATGTACCAGAGAACACATAATTGGGTAACTTCACGCTATCATGTTACAATTCATTCATCAAACACTTAGCATGTATTAAAGTCTTAGCATGTATCAAAGAGCACATAATTTGGGAATTTCATGCTATCATGCCACAATTCATTCACTAAGGCTTTTCAACAAACACTTGGCATGCATGGGCTCACACATAATTGGGGATTTCTAGTCAACATGCTATAATGGCTCTAATTCATTCACGTAAGCATTTTATCAAGCATATGGGGAGCATGCTTTGCTTATTTAACAATTTCTACACTTAAGTTATATGAACACATCACTTAACAATCAACTTGAAGAGGGTTTGTCATGAACATCACATGGGTATCACATACTAGGGTTAAATCTTAAAAACCTTACAAACAACTATGATTCAAAACTTAATAATAGCATAAACATCAATTTCAACTCACATAAATCATGGAAACTCATAAACATAAGATCTTTGAATTTTTGAAAAAAAGGGTTCTTGAGCTTCTTGGATGAAAGGGACCCAAGAATCAACATCTACATACCTTAGAGAAACTCTTTCTTGAAAGCTCTTGGAGAGATTCTTGATTTCTTGATTTCTCTTGAACAAGAAGGAAGGGTTTTGATTTTGTAGAAACCCTAGCTCTTGTTCTTGAACAACTTTGAGAGAAAACTAGTATTTTTAGGTTAAAATGAGGCCAAATCCCGTGTTAAGGAGTATATATAGGGGTTTGGAAAAAACCCTTTTCGCCCTTATAATTAAACTAAAAAATCCTGATTTTACATGCTGGAGCGACGCGCCCTAATCGCGCCAGCTTACTGGAAACTGGACAATTGGGAAACTGCTTGATGGAGCGACGCGATGGAAATCGCGTTGCCACCTTGGTTGTTAACTGTAAAGGCACCGCGACGCGATGGAATCGCGTTGGTGCACTCCAAATTGACAATTCTAAAATTAAGCCTTGGCGCGACGTGCCATAATCGTGGAGCCTCACTGCATTTTGAAGATTGCCATTTTGGCTAGATCCGCGATGCGCTAAAGTTCCAGGTGGCACACTGCCTCACTAAAATGGCTCTAACTTTTTGCCCGAGTGTCAGATTTGGGCGAATTTTGCATCGACGGAAAGCTTATTCAATTCTTTACATGATAAAAAGTTGATATTAGGGAAATTCTATACGGTTCAAAATACTTCTCACTTAGGAATACACTTCTCAACCTTTTAGGGCTGGATTAACACTTCACTAAACACGCTCTAAGGCTCAGACTACGAGAGAATTTTATAGGGTCTTACAACTTCCCATCAACCTGTGACTCAATCAAAACAAAAATAATATAAAGTAAAAGTGAAAACTAAAAATAAAACATACCTTAGCTTAGGTTGCCTCCCAAGAAACACCTAGTTTAGTGTCGCGACATGACCCAATCAACTTTTTCCTCTACCTTGAGTATATAAATTTCACCCCCAACATCACATTCATCTTTTTACCTCGATCAGAGGGAGGTGGTATAAAACTTAAGGAATTGAATAATATAATATGCATGGTAAACCACTCGGCCTTGAGGTGAGGTTTGTTTTTATATTGCTTATCCGGTGTAAAATCAAGAATATAGGATTCTTGTTTCTCATCTTCACACTCTTCAACTATTTTAAATGATTCCATAAATAAGACATCATCTAAACATAATGTAGAAAAGTGCTTTGAATGAGGATCAATCAATCCCATGTCTAAATTTACACAGTCAATAACACACTCACTCCCATTCACCTTCTCAAGATAAAGATGACAACTGGGTGGCTACGATTCTTATGTTTTTTTCTGCCTTTGTGAAGATGGTGGTGATGGTATTTCCTGAACCTGTTTAACAACTTCATGTTTCGAGTACTCAGACTTCCTCGAATTATCAACAACTTTATCTACAATAGGTTGGTAAGTCAGCTCTGCATCTATCTCCAGCTGATTATACAATTGCTTTGCAGCCTCCTGATGTTCTTCAAGTCTGCAAACATTTGTATTTGAGACGTTAAAAGTTGTTTTATTATCTCTTCCAAATTGCTCGTTTGAGGTATGGCCTGCATGTTTAGTTGTGGTTGCTGCTGGTTGTTCCATACCTAAATTTGTGACTGATTCTGACCCGTTTGATTGTAGCTGCTTATATAATTTTGCCTTTCAGCATAGCCCACAAATAATTCTGAATCTAGATTGACAACACACATAGCTTCAGTATGACCACTTTGACCACAAACCAAACACCAAGTTGCAGTCTGCTCCACATATAGAACAATATCCGCCTCATATTGTGAAGGTCCTATCCACACACTTCCATCAAAATCTGGACAATCAGCCGCATGATGTGGTCCCCCCAAAAAATAACAAGAATCATCATCACTTGAAAACCATTTATCCTAAGCTGCCATGTCAAGAAGTGTGATAAAAAGAGAAAAAAAAAGAAACTAAAAAAAACCTAAAAAAGACTAAACTATTTACAACTCAATGTAGCTAAACTAAAAATAAGATAGTTGTCAATCTATAAGTCCCCGGCAACGGTGCCAAAAATTTGGCAGTGCCCAAGCGCACACGCAAGTGTACGTGGTCTACCAAGTAGTAAAGTGGCCTTCAAGAAAGCCGAATATTGATCCCACAGGGACTTGTTTTAAACAACTATCCAATTCTAGTTTAACAAATTGAGGAGAGTAACAAATAAAGCTTTAGAATTGTAAACTAAAAGTAAACTAAGCTAATGCGGAAAAGTAATGACTTTGGACAATCAATGGATAGAGACCCAGGGTTAAGTCTTATGAACAATCATACTACGTTATGGAACTTCATTCATTAAATTGCTTATCTTGGTTGTTGATTCGTAGGGTTAATCACATGATTATGGTCTCCCGACCTCTAACTATTTACCTAATTTAGACATTATAACTATATCATTGAGCGGAGATGTAATAATACAACTAAGTGATTTAAAGCTATCATCCTACGTGTGAATCAAGTAAGGCTTCTAAATACATCTCTGTCCTAGATGCTAATTTGGATTCCTTATTTTATAAAATAATACAAACCATACTTTGATTATCCCCATGTTCTATCTTTCTATGCCCTCTCCCGAGATCACAAGGTTGACAATGAATATATTCTAAGGGTAGATACTTCTTAAAATAGTTAAAACAAGGATAAACAAGAAACCATAATGATAAGCGACTTAAACAAACTTAATTCAAAATGAAAGTATTCATGATCTTGGCCTTAACTCCGAAAAGGGAGTTTAGACTTTAATGGAAATATTGATCAACCAATCCCTTGTATTTATGATACAATCCATAAAGAAACTAAATTAAAGAATGATAAAACATAAAAAAAAGTTGTGGTAGCCTCCAATGTCTTCCAAGGACGTCCAAAAGTGAATAATAATGTTTACAAAGATGTATTTATAGTATCCAAGTAGTCCCAAGCCAAATAGGAGTTGTAGTGAAACTTTTGGCCGTGTTTAGAGGGGCTCGCGACGCGCAATCTAGAAACGGGAGAGGAAGTCACATCACATAAGTTGGAAATAGAAATGTAGGTCATATCGCGAGGATTAAAAGTAGGTGTGGAGGTCACGGCGTACCCTCATCATAAGGGATAACAGTTTTGGGTCCCTTTTGAAGATTTTGGTCCATATCACGTGCCGATTGTCCTTCCCTACAGCCCACACGCGCCCTGGACATTCCAGGACTCCAAATTGCATCCAAGTTGTGTATTGTGCTTTCGTTGATCCATTCCGAGCCTTTTTAAGCTGTGTCCACTTGATTTTAAGATTTTATATCCTTAATATGTAATAATAATCCATTTAAAAAGCATACTAAAGCATTAAACACAACAATTTAGAGCTCAAAACAACACAACATCCAAAACGGCGAACTAGAAACATGAGCTAAGCATAGGATTCATTCACTTTGATTTCTAACTTATTGTTTTGACTCTTGTCTTAAAACAATTAACCCTTGAACATTATAAACAAGTTGTTTCACATATAAATACACAATAACAACCTTATTAACTCATTAAAACACATTAGATCCAAACACGATAGACTAGACAAGCACCTAGCTCAAACTAGTAACACTAGTTTTCTCGGTTGAACTCTAAATGATCAATTAGAATCAACACTTGTGCGAGAACACCATTAAAAATTGTAAACACATAAATGGACACTTAGATACACATTTATCTCATTATTAACACATTAAGCACATGAATCATCCTTAAAACAAGGCTAAAAAGACTAGAATAGTGACACTAGAATGCATAAATACACCCAACATCAGTAATCCATTTTTTTACACATCTAAGGTAATATTCCTTCTAGTTTGGTGTTAATTTATTGATTTCTCAAACCAAAACTCCTAATTATTTAAGGCTCAATTGTAGCAAAAAATGTGATTGATTTACTCAAATTTCTTGAGGGTTATAGCTCCCTAATGATAGTTTAGCAATGAGTTGGTCACAAAAACTCATTTTCCAAAGGTGGGACCTACTTGGGGGGTTGTTGTCATTTTGGACCCATGGCATAATAGTGCCATAATGGGTGTTGTTAATCTTGTAATGATTCTTAGATTATGTTGTTGATAGCTTGGCTCGTGGAAGAAACTTCAAGAAAAGAAAATGCAATGCTCGTTGGTTTGTGAGCAATTTGGACTCAAGGTAGGTTAGGATTACTCATAGTTAGATTGAGCTTAATTGTAGTATAATTATGATATCTCGTGAGATTGGGCGGGGTCTTAGATGATTAATGGGTAAATGATGATACTTGGGATTAGTTAATCCTCGTAGGCTATTAAACTCCTAAAATGTGATGCTTGACTATAGCCTAGAACCTTGGATAGTTCTACTTGTAGTCTCTTGAATAGTATGAGAATACTTTAGTTGCTATAGTAGAGGAGAATGATATTGTTGACTAATCTTAAGAGTATGTTGACCTAGACATAACTAGTTATGAATTGGCCTTAGTGTTTGGGGTTACTTAAAAAGTATACTTGAAGAAGATTTTCCCTTATAGACTTAGTAAGGATTGATAAGCCCTTATGGTGTGATTTAGACAACCTAGCCTAATTCCAGGTAGAATTTAGTCTTCTAGAAGTTAACTTTGGCATTATTAGGATTTAGGAGTGGGACTTGACCCACCTTAAGCTTGAACTATGAAATTTCTTAGTGACCTAGATACTTGATGAACGTCTAAGTTATGTTATTAAGGTTATAATAGTTAAACCCGATTATCGATTATGCATGTGGTTGATGGTTGGATAATGTGTATACTTGATTTATTATCTTGTTGTCATGATATGGATAGCCTTGGAAAGTCTTGTAAATTGAACTATGGTTATGCTATCGCTTAGATTATTGATGAGTTCACCAAGTGAACCTCTAATTGTGTAACCACTCTTGCTACAACCCAAGCCTAATGATTAAGCTAATGTTTATGTGAAGGATTTTTCTTTGGGGTTAGTATTGTAAATAGTGGGGGTAAAATAGGTATCTAGAGAGAATGCACTCGACTTATGATTGACTTGCTAATAAATATGTTAACTTAGAAATGTGGTGATTGCGTATATCATTTAGATATTCATGCTCATGCATCTACTTATATTATGTAGTGATGATTAATAGTAAATCATGATGTTATCTATTACCTTACATCACTTATACTCTATCATTGTAGGTTGTATATACTTATTGATTTGACTACATATGTATGTGCATATCATTGTCATGGAGGATATGTTAATGTTATGATGATGTTCGGTGAATTTGGAGGATATAATGATGTTATGATGAGATGTTATGATGATGCCCGATAAATCCAGAGGATATAATAATGTTATGATGATGTTCGGTGAATTTGGAGGATATAATAATGTTATGATAATTCCAGGTGAATCCAAAAAATATAATGATGTTATGATGATGCCCGGTGAATTCAGAGGATATAATGATGTTATGATGATGCCCGGTGAATTTAGAGGATATAATCATGTTATAATGATGCCCAGTGAATTCAAAGGATATAATGATGTTACGATGATGCCCAGTGAATCCGGAGGATATAATGATATTATGATAATGCCCGGTGAATCCAGAAGAGTTAATGATGTTATGTGTGGTGAGTATATATAAATACGTAGATGTATGTGAGGTTATGCCGTGTGTTGCTAAACCCATTGTGTACTTGGGACATGATGTCTTCCTTAGTAAATTATTATCCATTTTTTATCATTAATCACTAGATAAGAGGTGTGATCTTTGTTAACTCTAATTAGTAACTAGAAGTAGATTATGCCCTATATTGGGTTAAGGCTAATTGATATGTGTAATCTTGTGTAGAACCAAGGGCTCACCTAGTAAATCTACTTGACTGGGATAAATAGTTACGTTATAGAATTTCGCCTAGTAAAGTTGCTTATGTGATAACTAGTTGTCTCTAATAAATGACTATGACTTGTGGGCGTGGACCTTACTTAGCTAAAATATGGAAACTAGTCCTTAAGGTTGTAACATGCTCAATGATAATAGACTTAGTATTGTATGATAAGTGGTTCAGTTGACATCTAATATGTGAATGCTGTGGTGGCTTAATTGATGACTTATATATTAGATAGCTAACTAAAAGATGGCTTTGTGATGGGTGAATAAATAATAGTGTTGGTAACTTGTTGCTTTTCCTTATTTGATGACTAATAAACTATTAGACTTGCAAACTAGTGGCTCATGGAAATGGAGGCTAGCTAGTATAGGCCAGACTTGAAGTTTATTAATAAGTTAGAGATTAAATAACTATATAACCATGTTATGGTGATATCGGCTTTATTGTGTCAAATTTCGGTATTGATGATGATTGTAGACCTCGGTAAGAGGCCATGGTGGGAATATACAACATGTGGCTTTAGTAAGTTGATTGTATAGTTGTGCCTTGATATGTTGATGGATTTATCTTTTGGTGTACTCTTCGATGGTATGGGACGCCGTGATGAGTTCTTTGCTTGTTTTCCTTGAGTGTACTTCTCAGCTGTATGGGACGTCGTGGTAAGTTCTTTTGCTTTATACTCTAATGATGATAGTTATGTAGATTATGCCAATTACATGATTGCTATTGAATATAGGTGGCTTTACACTTCCAAAATGATTACTCATGTTGTATGAACGTTATGGTATATGTGGATATGGAATGTCGTACTATTATTCTAGTTGATTAGTTATCTTATACAGTGATATCGGAGAAGATTTAGGTTCGATTCTATACCTTGATTTTAAGTTATTGTCTTTCTCTATATCATCCTTATATTATAATTTAGCTTAGTCGGCCAATGATTCCTATTGAGTACTCATGTTTTGGTACTCATACTATACTTCTGTACCTTTTTGGTGCTGACCCAAGTTCTAGTTGCCACCGTTGAGTCAAGATCGTGCGGTGTATATCATCGGGAAATAGGGTGAGCTCTGGGAGTTTGAGTTGCCCTTTTTTTCTTCTATCCTTATTCTATCTTTCGTGTTCGAGATAAATGTTTGAATTATTTAAGACTATTAGACATTGAGTTGTATTTTCTATTATTGAATGTAGAGATACTCTTGTACTAATACTATCAGGTCATGGGATTGGTATTCGAATGTTAGTTTTTTCTTTGTGGAATGTCTTTGTTATATTGTGTTCCTATATAGGGTCCATATTGGACGTTCCTACCAAGGTAACCCATTGCATTAGCTCCGAGTTACGGTGTTGGCTTACCTGCTAGTGGGTTATGGTAGGTTCCATCATGACTCAAAACTCAGGTCGTGACATACCATAACCTTGTCCACTTCCCAACAGGAGGTGAATCAAGAAGAGAAACCAAGCCATATGGTCAATGATGAGCTTGGTAGAGAAAAATCTTTGGAGATTTCCCTACTAACCGAATAACATATTGTTGAAAATACCAAAAGTGATGAAATGGTGCTAGAGTCAAAAGAAGAAGCCAGACAAATTTCTTATAAAGACTCTAGCCCATCTCAGGGTGAGAATGCCAAGAGGGATGTAATTCTGGAACTAAGAGATGAACCTTATTCAAACCATTTTTCAACATTGTGCTTGGGGGATTTGATGAAAATCTATCCACCCGAGCAAATGATAGATTTTGGGGAGAAGGAGCACCACACCTGTATTTTGGAGTTTGACTTTCCTAATGAGTACATGGGCACCCCACACTCCAAGTACATGGAGATCAACTTTCGATGATGAACTAATAACCTATTAATGTTCCTACTTTACCCAAGGAGCTAAACGAGAAATTTGATGTGAAATTGGTAAGAGGTTTAAGCCTTCAAAGCGGCAAGATAGAAGCTTCATCATCATGCCCTTTTCTCTATCTTGTCTCACCTTAGAAGATTTGAATTTTTTGTCCCTCTGCTGCTCAACTCATAGTGAGCAAAAGTTGGGACATATATTCAAATCATCTAAGTGGAAACACAAATGATAGTTAGAGGGCTGCCCTACCACAAAAGATAGGAAGAAACCCATCACACCACGAAGAGTGTCCCGTATCCTTTTATTTATGCATGATAGAGTAGGTTTTATTTTGCATGAACATTTATTTTTGCATTTGTTCATGCATAATCCATGAAAAGGTGGTGCTATAAGGAGTTTTGATTGAAATTGAAATAGGGAATGTGTGAAATTGCAATGGTTGGATTAAACAGGGGAGTACAAGGACCTAAATTTTGGTTTCAATTACTGCGATCGCGTGACTAGGACTGGGATCGCAGTCGAATCAGATTAAAAGACCATTCAACTTCCATTCTCCCCACTTGCACCCCTTTTCCAAATTCTCTCAGATTTTTCACTTTGTGTAAGGGTCCAAATATGCATTCCAATCTTTCTACATTATCTAATGGTATGTTATCTTAAGTCCCTCATTTTTACCATTTTTTTAGGCTTAGAACTTGTAGTTTAGGAATAGGCCTGAAATAGTGTTTTCAATGTTAAATCCATGCATGTTTATGATTATGATTGTGATTAGCTATTGTAGTTAGTGTACACATCATCAGGGAAGTTTTGAGTACCCACATTTAGGCCTAGAACTATTGAAATAAATGTGTACACCATGTGTTTGATTTAATGCCCCAATGAATTTCATGTTAATTTCTTTGAGTTTGAGGGAATATTCATACATTTTAAATTTAAGTTCCTTGAGTATGTTGATTATATGACTAGCTGGAACACAAATTTTGGGTTAAAATTTAGTGTTTAGAGTGATGTTGCAGAACTGTCAACAATGGTCTTAGGTACCGTGAAGGCGGGCCTAATGACCACGATCGCGGCATCGCGATCGCGGTCAAGGCTCTGTAATCGCCATACCTGAGAGCAGTTGTCCGCTGAAACCAAAAATTTTGCACACCCATTCCTCTCCCTAAAATCCTCTATAACACTACCACATGAGTTTATCTGATTAATCTAGCATGATTTTGGTAAGATAATCCTATTGATGGTCTGGTTAATATTGCTTACAAGTACTAGGCCACAAAAATAGTAGACTTTGACAATACCAGGTTCATGGCCGCTGAATGTCAAAACCTCTACTATGGTGACCTGCCTAGGATGAAATTACTCCCGAAAAGGGGCATTTTCCTAGATAAAGTGGAGGAGAAACTCCTGGGCTTCCATGCTAGACCCACTGCTACCGGGTGGATGTGTTTTGCCTCGGTCCCTTGCTATGATAATGAGCATTGGGTGCATGAGTTTTATGCTAACCTTAGTGTAGTTTCTCTCACAAACATAGTGATGATGTTTCAGGGAAAAGGAAGTGCATTTCAGAGCTAAGCAGATCAATGGTATATATGGGCTCCCGGATGCAATCGTGTCTCAGTTTCAGGCAAAAGAATACGAGCCAGGGACTTGGATGGAAAACATATTATGGCCTGGCAAAGAATATCCCTGGGATACCACCAAGAGAGATATTTCCATGAACGACTCTACAGCAGAGGCCAGGGTTTGGCTGAATTTTATTTGTAGTAGAGTATCACCGTGCACACACATTACTACCATCATAGATATGTGAGCTTGGATAGTGGCTTGCATTCTATCTGGCATTCCTCTGAATATGGGCAAGATTGTGATCTCAGAGTGGAGGAAATTTAAGAATTATAGAGCGACGCTTTTTCTCTTTTCTTTCCTTATCACTGAGCAATGAAAGAGGGTAGAAGTAGAGGAATATTCTATAGATACTCAGTGTACCCAAGCCCCCATATCTTTCCATAAAATTTTTAGGGTGACGGTGCCCCTAGTCAGAGAAAGAAAAGAAAGGTAGACTCGGTCAAGGAAACACAGGAGGATACAGATTCTGGTAGACCTTCTTCAGCAAACCCTTTTAATGAGATCTCAGGACAGCTGTAGTGATGAAAGAGCTAGTGTCTAGTTTGCCTCAGGAACTAGGAGAGTCCTCGACTGCTCACCACTAATATGTAGCTCAGTTAGATTAAGAAATATACCGAGAGAAGCAGAAGAAGAAAGAATCCACAGTTTCCAGATTGGAAAGAGACTATTCACCCTTGGTAAAATCACACAGGGACCTCAAGAAGTCACATGACAAGATGAAGAAGAGGGAGAAGAAGAGGGACAAGTTCTTCACAAAATATGGAAGGGAGTTAAGGGCCTACGGAAGGTTCTGTAACCCCACAATCGATTGCCTTCTCCCCGGGTTGAGAGTGATGATGAGGCCGTTGGTGATTGGTCGGCTACTGAGACTGGTGGAGCTGATATAGAGTCTTTAGGAGAGAGCATTTCTTGAGATAGGTTCAGGGAGAATCTTTTTTTTCCTTGCTTTATTGCTTATGTAGTGAGGACACTACTATCTCCTCAGATTGAGGTGCTTGTTTCTGGATTTGTATTGTTTTGACATATTCCTGGATGATTTTTATGTTGTTTGGATGATATTTTATTTTGTTTTTGGGATGCTACACTTGGGCGCTCTAATTGTGCCCACATTTTCATGGATTAATCATGTTGTTTTGATTCTTAATTTTTTTTCACTTTAGTTTTATTTTGATTATGGTGATGCACGGTGAGCTTTTCTCTATGATATATTGAGTAATGACATTATTAAGGGTAAAGTGTCATGATTGGGTTTTGAGCTATAAATGCAGGGGAATTTTGAGTACCCATGGCATCAAGGTCATAAATACAAGGAAAGTCCGAGTACCTGTGGCATTGTAAAATTGGGATTGCACTCATGCCATTGGCGATATATGAGTAGACATATGTTTGGTTTGCTCATATTGAGCCAAAAGGTGAGAATAAGGTTTCAGTTGTTGCCATAAGTTAGAAAATTGTACGCGGTGCAAGTAAAAAACAAATAACCCCCCCGTCCAAACTTTTTCAAAAATCAAGGGCATGGATGTGAGCAATATTGTAACAAATTTTTTTCTCTTTTTCTTGACTCCTTAAATTTTTGACTTGTGAATATTGATAAATACTTTCATTTTTTTCTCTAACGGGAGGGGCAATAGAGCCTCCTTGGCGAATTTGCATACCGTTTGTGGTGAGTTAGTTGTCTACATCTCATGTATACTTGTGTCATCTAGAACTTTCCCCATTAGTCTTTCAAGGCTAGTTTTGATTGTATTTGGTTGGAGAAATGATCTTTGGCCATCTTTGTGATTTTGGAGGCAATTTTAGCCTAAAAGGCCTACCCATGGATAAACTTTATCCCTAGTCACTCACTTTGAGCCTTTGGACCTTTCTTTTGCAAACACATTACAAGCCGTGAGTCATTTAATTTGTATGCCTCTTTTGAACCATACCCTCCTTGAGCTTGAAAATGCAACTTGAGGATAAAAGACTAAGCTGGGGGTGGTGAAGATTAAAGGAAGTAGCTTTGGGCCACGAAGTTGTAAGTGAGTGCCTATGAGTTTAAGATTTGAAAGAAAATTGGTGAGAAAAAAATATCCAACAAAGGAAAGAATTACATGAAATTTGCAAGAAAAAGAAATGGAAGAAAATGGGTGAAACAAAGAAGCAAATAGTAGGCATGTGAAAAAAGAAAAAACAAGAGAAGTGGCCCATAGTCAAAAGAGGATTAAGTAGTGTGATGTAGATTTTCAAGGAGGGTATAAGCCATGTTGCTCCTAAATTATATCCTACCCTAACCTGAACCTACGTTACAAGCTCGAAAAGTCCTTTGAGATCTCCGACCATTTATTTTCTTTGTAGTGGAAATTAAAAATAGGGGTAAGCATATGGTATGACAGTTGTTAACAAAGAGAGTTCTTGTGAGGGAGAGAGTTTTGCACTTAAATTCTTTGTTGCAAATTTGGTGACTTGGTGAGTGGAATTTTCTTTTTTTGTGAGGAGGCGTGTGAACAAGTTAAGGTTGGTGATTTTTTCATCTTCCAAGGATTGAGACAAAAAAAGTATGGATTGGTGTTGGTCAAAAGTGAGTCACTTATAGAGTATTGGTCATTGTTACGTTGTTTCTCTTTGAAGTCTTTTGCATCCTTAGATATTGCATTTTTCTTTGAGGGGTGTAGTGAAAGTAACTTGGCCCATGTGTAAAGAGATATTTATGGTAGTGACTAATCTTGAAGTCATTGTGACCTTTGAGGCATCTAATTTAGGCATAAATATGCATTGTCTCATGGTTAGAGGTAGTGTTTCTTGAGGACAAGCAAAGCATTAAGTTGGGGGTGTTGATGAGTGGTGATTTTACCACTCATTTGCACTCTTCATTCGTGTACTTTATCATGTTATGAAGGAATAAATGAGACATATTTGTGATTAAATGCACTAATATCCACATTTTATAGGCACATTGCTGATGAGATAGAAAGATGGGGATTGGATCTAAAAAGGATCAAAAGGAAGCACAGTAGTGCAGCTGAAGACTTGGAGCAAGCATAACCTCAGTTACCACAATCGTGGTTTGAGGACCATGGTCACAGTCAGTCAAGATGGTCAAGATACCGCTATCGCATGGAACTAACCATAGTCACGGTAAGTATGATCATGACAAAACTGATGCAATCGCGGCCTAGTGGAAAATTAGCCTAAGGGCAAAGACGCAAATATACAAAATTGTTCCCAAATTTTCTCTAAGGAATACTCAAACCCTATCATTCCCACATTCTATTCTACAATTTGAAATTATTGAACATTGTTCTAGATCTTAGCCTCCATACTTGGAGAAGAAAAATTGTATTAATTTTGGGTAAAAAATACATTGAAGTAGCTTCCAAGTGAAGGATTAGCTAACTCCCATTGAAGATTTGTGGATATTCAAAGTTTGAAGTAACATTCACTTAGTATTCCATATATATAATTAATGGAGGTTATTGGGTATCTCTTTCTTACTATTTCTATGAGTAGTTAGTTTTTCCTCTTGGGATTATACTAGATTAAGTTGTAAAGATATATGGGATGTGATTTACTTGTGGATTTACTAGTTTGTGATGTTTGGTTCTACTATTGCATGAGTAAATTGGTTGGGATTTGTGGGTGAAAACCCCAAACACCCAAATGGGTATAATGGATGAAAATCCCAAGCTCTTGAAAGCTCAAACCATCCTTGAAAGAGGGGTTTAGGTGAACTTTAGAAACCCTCATCATCCTTGAAAGAGGGATGTGGGAACCAAGGCAATAGTAGACAATTATATAGTTTAAGTTTTGATAATTCTCACTATCTTAGACATAAGTGTGATTATGAAATGACTATACTTGAGACGCCATTCTAGAAATAGGGGTGTCTAATTAAGGTATTATGTGGTTTTGGTTGAAGCAATCATTTGGTACTCAAAAGGGTCAATGAGAGATACCCTTGAGGTTTTGTTAACAAACTAGCCTCAAGGATTTCCAGCCTAGCCTACAACCCCACCAACATTTAGAATTTGCATCAAGTCTTCACACACCATGCATAAGTTACCCCTAGGAAAGCATAATCCCAAGATCCGTGCTTAATTGATTAGACTCTAATTATTCGTATCCTCGAATTAATACTTGAAAACCCTAAAAATAAATATTAGTTGTGATACCTTTCGAACCCCCTATTTTATCTGCTTATTCTCTAGGTTTGAATTTAGCAAGTATACATTGTTCTGGGCTAATTTGATAGCCACTCACATTGTTCCTCATAGATTTGACCCCAACTCAAAATTTAGGTAAATTTATTGATGACGACCGTCTTACACTTAAATTGACGTGTAAGTTGAGTGTTATCAGTGTGCTTTGTTGTTAGGGCAGGTTGTTTGTTTCGAAAGTGGATGGTTTGAGGCAATGAATATTAGCAGAAGTGCATGGTTCATGATATTTTATTCATCTAGGATCCATTAAGATGTACCGTGATTTGCGGGAGGTCTATTGGTAGAATGTTATGATAAAGGATATAGACGAATTTATGGCTAAGTGTCTGAATTGTCAGCAGGTTAAGGTTGAACACCAGTGACCTAGTGGTTTACTTTAGAAATTCAACATCCCACTTGGAAGTAGGAAGTGGTTAATATGGCTTTTGTTACAGGTTTACCTTGTACGCATCGTCAACATAATTCAATTTTGGTCATCATGGATAGGATGACCAAGTCAGCCCATTTCTTTGGTCCATACTTCATATCCAGTCAAGGATTATGCAACACTTTATCCCAGGGAGTTGGTGAAGCTGCATGGGGTTCCCTTGACCATTATTTCAGATAGAGGTACTAAGTTTACCTCTCATTTTTGGAAGGCCTTTTAGATGGGTCTTAGTACCTAAGTTCATCTCACTACAACTTTTCACCCACAGACAGATGGTCAGGCAGAGAGGAACATTCAGACCTTAGAGGACATGTTGAGGCTTGCGTCATCGATTTCAAGGGTAGTTGGGATCACTTACATTTGATCGAGTTTGCTTTCAATATCAGCTATCACTCCAGTATCCAAATGGCTCTATTTTAGGATTTCTATGGTTTGAGGTATAGATCTCCTATTGGATGGTTTGAAGTTGGTAAGGCTGCTTTGATAGGGCCAAATTTAGTACATGAGGCAATGTAAAAGTTCAATTGATTCGAGAAAGGTTGAAGATAACCCAAAGTTATCAAAAATCCTATGCAGATGTGAGGAGAAAAGATCTTGAATTTGATGTTGGAGATTTTGTATATGTAAAAATTTTGTCCATCAAAAGGGTGAAGAGGTTTGGTTAGAAGGGGAAGTTCAGTCCCTTCTATGTCGATCTGTACAGAATTTTGAGACATTTTGGGAAGTTAGCTTATGAGTTAGAGTTTTCTGTAGAGTTAGCATTAGTGCACCCAGTGTTTCATGTCTCTCTTCTAAAGAAATGCATTTGTGATCCATCTTTTGGTATTCCTTTAGAAAGTGTGGGAATGGAAGATAGCCTCTCCTATGAAGAAATCTCAGTTGAATCCTTGACCGTTAGATTCGTAGGTTGAGGAAAAAGGAAATTTCCTTGGTTAAGGTTCTATGGAGAAACTAGTCCATTGAGTGAGCTACTTGGGAAATAGAAGCCGAAATGCGAGGCAAGTATCACTATCTCTTCTCTATGAATTCAGATCCAGCTTGAAATAATGGCTTTTTAGATTGATTCTCTCATTTTTTTATCTGCTATCTAACCATCCTCCTATCATTATATAAATTCATGAATTCAGTCAGCACATGCATCATTTTTTAAGATTCAGATATTTAATCATGATTCATCTCATAAGTATTCAGTGCATGTCTTCCTAGTACTCCAGCTTAGCTAGTTTCATTTGAGGATGATGGATCCCAAAAGGGAGATGTTGTAATACCCTAAATTTTCAAACTCTATACCTCTTAAAAGATACGCCATGGTGTTAGCTTTCCAATGCTTCAAGTCTCGCCTAAATCCGACGTCAAGCCAAAAGTTATGGGAAATTGCCTTAAAGGCCTGACATACACTGTTATGACTAAGACTCAAGTCATGAGTCGTAACCACTAATGACGAGTCATCATGAGTAGTAGTAGTCACTCCAGTAAAGAACCCTTGGCTGTAGCCAGTGACCATGTGAAACGACCCGAACTAGGGCCTAGTCGTGTCGGGTGGCTCAAGCCCAATCGGGACCAGAGATCACCCTCAATATCCAACTATAACCACCCTACACCCAATGTTGGATGAATCCCGAATATATATATATATATATATATTTATATATAACATAACAAAATGGAACTATCATAAATCAAATACAGTCAAGCGGTGTCAGCCCCAATAACAATACCAATGCCAAGGCTCACACCAATACCGACATTGCCCATGCCAATTCAAAGTAGTCGCACAAAGCCTCTATCCGAAATCAAAACAACATCTACTCAGAACATGCCTCCGACCATAGCCAAAACCAAAGTCCAAGAAATAACCAACTGTACGTAGAGAATTCCATAACATGAAATGGAGCATTCCGAAGTATGGAAGCTCACTACTTCAACCCGATATAAAGTAGTCCCCGAATCCAATCACTGAGAAGGAGGAGTAGTATGTCCAGTTCCTGCATCTCATGGGGATACAGTGCCCAAATACGGGTTAGTGGGTGAACGCTACCATGTACTCAGAGTAAGGATAAAATAATGCCAATATTTAAAACCAAGTAAATAACCATATGCAATCACATCCATATATATATACAGACATACATACACATATATATATATATATATAATCCTTACCGAAAAAGGGAACCGAGTTTAGCATGCATTTAAAACCTTAACCTGGGTTTGTGTAGCTTTACCATCATAATCCACTCATGGGCTATATGGGTCCAGCGTTACCCCCTAAACGGGCCCCAGTACGTGTAGCCGCACAAATCAGAGATATCATAGGGGTAGGGGATTCCCATGTACCCTTCGCCCTCCATGATACATATATACAAGTATAAACTTAGGGGATCCTCGTGTACGACACAAGTATAAGGACGCTATGACCAACTCTCATGTTGGCAAACATAAATTTCCAGTGTCCGTCCACTGGACTCACACCTTTACGGTAAGCTATCACAACCCTCTATTATTGCCCAATTAAAACCATTAGCACATAACTAACGACCAATTTCAAAAGTTATTAACCAAGGCTTTATGAAATGGTATCGTCATACCGACAATAGCTTTCAAGTAATGTCCTTAGCCAATCACTTAGGAGATTCTCATGTACCTCGTAGGTTCCATTATTAGACTCACTTGGGGGATTTCCATGTACCCTACAAGGATTTAAATAAAAGCCATGGCCACCAAGGCCTTACCATTTATCCATTAAAACCATCTACCCAATTTTTGGTTCCATTACCATATTATACCATGCAAAGTTTTCAATGAAAGTCCAACTATGTAATAAAAGCATTCTCATAGGCATTTTAACAAACATGTTGAGGGTATATAGTTTCCAAAACCAAAACCATGTGACAATTGACCATTACTATACAACCACATGTTCAAACCATCAGTATAATATGAAAACCATAAGTAAAACATGGGAAATCAATATCTAACCATTTATAACCAAAACCCAAACATATAATTCAAAACCAAACAATACCCATAATTAAATCATGAAAACCATTCATTAAAACATGAATTTAGTTGAACTAACAATGAGGGAGGAGTAACATGCCTTCAATACCATAGAAGATAGAGAGAAATCACCCTTGAAAGACCCAATTTATATGCTTAATGAAAGCCCTAAGTGTTCTTGACCTTGAGGATTTGGGAGTGTTTGAGAATCTATTTGATATGTTTTTTGATAGCTAATGATGCCCTAACAAAGTTATAAGATGTGGGTTTTAAGTCAGGCAAGAGGAAAAATGTCCAGAATACCCTCATCTTAAATGTTGAAAAATATGCGTGGGAGGGTACGACTCCCCCTTGTCTCGTAGACACAACATAAGAGTGATACCTACTACTCATACCCTAGACAGAATGGTGGACATCACACACTATCCACCATATGACTCCCCTTGCCCAAATTGTACCCATAGCATACGAGTAGTACCCATAAACCATAACTAAGAAAGAATCAAAATTGGTTGACACTGTCCACTAAACGAGTTGAATCTTACCACTCGTACCATCTCCATACGACTCGTATGGAGTGTAGTCATACCTTGGACAGTACATGAGCAAGACACACTGCTTAACATATGACTTGATCCCCCTAGGTCGTACCCACATCATACGACTAGTAAGCCTAAGTTGTATGATGTCCAGAGATTTCAAAACTCAGGAAATTTATAAGGATCAAAACCCAGGGTGTTTCAAATTCCCCCCACTTGGATCATTCATCGTTAAATGATGGAACAAGGCATGACTAGTATGATTTACACCCCACCACCTCAACTCTAACCTTTAACTAATTAAGTAAACAAAGATACAAGGAAGTCAATCTTTCCTTTAACAAAGTTTTAAAAAAAGTATAATGATGAACACATACTTTTTGCATGAATTTTCGAAGAAGAAAACAAGAATAGAAATTCAGACTTCATGTTCTCTTTCGCCTCCTAAGTTTCTTCTTCAACCTTGTGGTTCCTCCAAAGAACCTTGACTGAAGCTACATCCTTGGTTCACAATCGATGACCCTGCCGATCAAAGATGTCAACTGGGACCTCTTCATAAGAAAAAGAATCCAAAATACCAATATCCTTGATAAACAGGATTTGAGACGGATCACCCATACACTTTCTCAAAATAGAATCATGAAATACCGGATGAATAGACCTCAAACTAGAAGGCAAATCCAACTCATACGCAACATTACCAACTCTTCCTAAGACCAAGTAAGAACCAAACATACCGGGGACCGAGCTTCCCCTTTTTACTAAACTGCATCATTCGCTTCATGGGAGATACCTTCAAGAACACCCTATCCCCAACCTCAAATTCTAACACTCTTCGCCTTATATTTGCATAGGATATTTGGAGAATTTGGGCAGGCTTAAGCCTATCCAGAATCACCTTTACCTTTTCCATGGCTTGGTGTACCAAATATGGGCCAAACATCTCCGCCTCACCAACCTCAAACCACCCTATAGGGGACCTACACCTCCTACCAATAAACGTTTCAAATAGAGACATCCCAATTCTAGAGTGGTAGCTATTATTAAAAGCAAACTTCACAAGAGGTAAATACTCAACCCAACTACCACCATAATTAATTACACAAGTGCGAAGTATGTCCTACAATGTTAGAATAGTCCTTTCTGCTTGCTCATCCGACTGCGAGTGGAAAGATGTATTAAAACTCACCTTGGTCCCCTAACCTTTCTGAAACAACCGCCAAAAGTGAGATGTAAACTGTGTACCATGATCTAAGATGATAGAAATCGATACCCCATGCAGCTTCACAATCTCATGAAGATATAACCTCACATAATCCTCAGTCGAGAAGTTAGTCCTCACTGGAAAGAAGTGAGTGGACTTTGTCATCCTATCCATGATGACCCAAACTGAATCAAATTAATTCCAACAACAAGGGAGACCAGTATCAAAATCCATGTTGATCACTTCCCACTTCTACTTTGGCAACTCAATTTCTTGATACAATCCCTCGGGCCTCAAGTGCTCAACTTTTACTTGTTGACACACCATACACTTGGCAACAAAATTTGCCACATCCCTCTTCATATAGTTCAACCAATACATCTCCTTGAGGCCATGATAGATTTTCACTAAACTAGGATGAATGACATAGCGCGACTCATGTACCTAAGCCAAGATCTTCTCTCATAAACCATCGATGTCAGGAACATATAATCTCCCTTGTTACCGCAAGGTACCATCACCACTAATCTCAAAGGCCATTACTTTTTACCCATGAATATCACCCTTGATCCTTATCAATACAGGATCTAACATCTGCTTTTCCTAGTTTTCAGTATTAAGAGACGACTGTGACACCTTCTAAATGAACACTCCACTCTTTCTAGAGTCCAAGAGATAAACTCCAAGGTTATCCAAATGATGAATGTCCTTCACTAACTCTCGCTTCTCCTTATCCACATGAGCTAGACATCCTATGGATAACCTGCTAAGAGCATCACTAACCATATTAGCTTTACCTGGATGGTAGTAAAGACTCATGTCATAATTTTTGAGCCACTCAAGCCATCTCCTTCGCCTTAGGTTAAACTCTTTCTAAGTAAAACCATACTGCAGGCTTTATGATTAAAAAATATGTCCACATGCACTCCATACAAATAGTGATGCCAGATTTTCAATGTGAACACCACAACCAACAATTCTAAATCATGATTGGGATTATTCCTCTCATTCACCTTCAACTGTCTAGAGGTATAATCTATCACCTTATTATGCTACACTAAAATACACCCAAACGCCACACGAGACATATCACAGTAGACCACAAACCCATCATTGCCTTTAGGAAAAGTCAAAACCAGAGCCGAAGCTAGCTTATCCTTTAGCTTCTCAAAAATACCCTCACAAGCATCATACCACAAGGACTTTACCTTTTACTGAGTCAACTTAGACAACGGGGCAGCTATAGAAGAAAAACTCTCCACAAACCTCCTATAATAACCTGCTAAACCCAAGAAGCTCTAAATATTAGTTGGAGTCGTGGGTCTAGACCACTTCTTAACCACTGCAACCTTTTGCAGATCCACCATGATACCTTCACTAGAAATGATATGACCCAAAAAGGTGACAACATTCAACCAGAATTCATATTTCAAAAACTTGACATACAATTGCTGCTCTTTCAAGGTCTGTAATACAACATGAATTTGATCGGTATGATCCACCTCACTCTTAGAGTACACCAGAATGTCATCTATGAAGAAAATGACAAACAGATCTAGAAACTGATGGAAGACCTTATTCATCAAATCCATGAACGCCTCTGGGGCATTGGTCAACCCAAAAAACATAACTAGAAACTCATAATGCCCATACTGGGTATGAAAAGAAGTCTTAGGGATATCCTCATCCCTAATCTTTAACTGATGATACTCAGATTAGAGATCAATTTTGGAGAAAAACTTAGCACCCTACAATTGATCAAATAAATCATCTATCCTTGGAAGAGGATACTTATTATTTACCGTCACCTTATTCAACTGGTGGTAATTAATACACATACAAAGGGAACCATCCTTATTATACATGAATAACATAGGTATACCTCATGGGGACACACTAGGATGGATAAAACCCTTATCTTAAAGACCATTTAATTGATTCTTAACCTTCTTCAACTCAGTTGGAGCCATTTTATACGGGGGAATGGAAATTGGACATATGTACAGAACAAGATCAATCCCAAACTCAATCTCTCTATCTGAAGAAACACCAGGAAGGTCATCAGGAAAGACCTCAGGAAATTCATCCTCCACCGCTACAGATTGCAAAGAAGGATCCTCTAAGTCAGAATATTTAACCTGAACTAGATGATAGAGACACCCTTAGAGATTAATCTCCAATCTCTAAGATATGATATAACCCCACCTTAGGATCTAGGGAACTACCCTCCCACTCAATAACTAGCTCATTAGGGAAATTAAAGACAACCTTATGGTTCCAAAAGTCTAGAGATGCATAGCATAAGTGCAACCAATCCATCCCTAATATAACATCAAAATCCACCATATCTAATTCAAACAAATCCACCAAAGTTTCTTTACTGCCAACAGATACCATACACCCCCAATAGACTCTTCTAAAAATTACTGAGTTAGCTACCTAGGTAGAAACATAAAAAGGGTTCAACACACACTCCAAACTAAAACCAAAATGTACAACCACAAATAGGGTAACATAAAAGAGTGTAGACCTCAAATCAAGTAAATAGTACACATCACAATAAAAGAGTTTCAACATACCAGTCACTATATTAGGTGATGCCTCAGACTCCTAACTAGTAGTGAGAGAATAAAGATGGTTCTTATCAGTGTCGGAGCCCAATGGTGCACCCTTTGGTGCCAGAGCTAAAAAGAGGCATCAGGAACCTTGTTTACCCTATAGGCAACCTTAGAAGTTAAAGCACTTGTCACTTCTCTAGTCATAAAACCCCTGATGCAAGGGACCATAAAATCGACAAGAAGGATATGATGGAGCCAACTGAGCTCCAATAGCCTGAGACTAGACATCTAGTGCCCTAAAGTTGTCCCCACCATGTAAACATCTATCACCCAACGACTTTGGGTAAGGAGCACTAGCCATGGTGAAGGAAACAGAACCCCTCTACTTTTTCTTTGGCCACTTACCACCATTCCTTCTACTCTACTATTGACCACCATCCTGCTAAAAAAATCTAAACTTCTTTCCCCGTCTCTCACTTAACTCAACCTGTTTTTTTTAATTCCTCTACCTATTGCATGTATACAACCAACCTGGAGATATCCATGTACTTGATTAACAAGGCAAACTTACTCTCAAGGATCAAATCATAAGACGATCCCAAATCAAATTTTCTCATTCGGTCCCCTTATGCTAGAAACCAACTCTGGAGCATAATGCAATAACTAGTAAAATTGTAAGGCATACTCCTTAACTGATATATTACCCCACCTCAAATTAACAAAATCTTATACCTTAGCCTTCCTCAAATCCTGAGGAAAAAAGTGTTCCAGAAAAGCATTAGAGAAATCCTCCCACAGTAATGACTAATCAGTGTCACCCCTTGCCAGGTCCTATTCCTCGTACCATTGGTACACCACATCCTTTAACTGATAGGAGGAAAAATATATACACTCCACATTCATGGTATGGATAACTTGGAAAATATTTTCCATATCATCCATGAAACCACGAGGATCGTTCTCTACCTTAACAGTAGAAAAGGTGTAACACCTCATCTTTTTGGGCTAGACTTTGAACCGTCATTCCTACATGTGTAAAATATAATCCCATGAATTATATTTGAATATATGTTTAATGATCATTATATAGTGTGTGAAGTCCTATCTAGGTAAAAAATGTTCATACGAATCACTTAGAGCAAAGTTGAGCTAAGAGTCTTTGATTCGGCCAAATTTTGGCATTTGATTATACAAGGGTAGATTTTGAACGTGTATAAATTTTGATATATGTGTAATTTTTCATATAAATACCCACCAAATGATTGATAATTAAGTTAGCTTTCCAATGATACCAATTTTGCCTTAATCCTATACCCGAGCAAAAAGTTATGACCATTTTTGTGAGAAATAGTAAGCCTCCGTGATAGGACCACAACACATTGGTATCTCCCCTGGAATAAGGTTCACGACACGTTGGTATCTTCCCCAGAATAAGAGACGTGATGTAGAGGTTATTCCCGCACCATATCAGCTTCCTAAGGTTCAAGGGGTAATTTGGTCCTTTCCCCTCAACCCTAATCATCCAAAACACAATTTATAACAACAAAAAGGACATTATTAGCCTATCATCCTCAAGACAACTCATGTAAAAACCCTCTTCTTTCCTAAGAAAAATAATCAAAACTTCTTATCTCAAGAACAAAAGTATTCCAGCTTCAATTTCAAGATTTCTTCAAGAGTCCATTCAATTAAGGTATGTGGGGCATTCATCAAAGTGTCCTTTCACTCATTGAGCCTAAAAACCTTCTCTTTGATTAAAAATATGGATTTTTGCTTTTTTATGGAGTTTTATATGTTCAAGATTTATCAAATTCATGTCTTTCCTTAGTAATTGAATTAAGTTTCATGTCCACGTATGAAAAGATAGGTTAATTCATGCTTTAAAATACAATTTCCCATGTCATGTTCAAGTGAATTTCTTGTTACAATATCAAATTATGAATTTAGCCATGTAATCATGTTGTTTCCTTATGTTTAACACATTCCCATATTCAAGTTCATGATTCTCACTTGTTTGGTGAAATGTTCATATTTTGTGTCTTTGAACCATGATTCCATATTGTAGTTTTAAGTTTTGATATCGTATTTTATGATCATTCAGTGCTGGCAGGTTATGAACACCCGATACCTATGTGTTATACATAATTTTAGATTTTCAAGTAATAGTTCAGTTAAGCCATAAATCTTATCATTATACTCAAATATTTATGATTATGATGAGCACTATCAGAATTTTGTTTTAGTTTTATTTAGTTTAGATTAGTACCAGTGTCAGTTCAATAGGGAGGAGGATTTAGCATCGACCGAACCCAAGGATGGAGGCTCACCTTCCAGTAGAGGGTGTGACCTATATAAGTTGTCTTTGAGTTACAGAACTACATAGATATCATTGATATAAGATGTCTTCCTGCCAGTTATGGGTTGACATATTTCTCATGAGAGCACCTGCCAGTAGAGGGTGAGTCTTTAGTCCTTCGGGACACCAATTTTATGGATCCACATAGCTAGTGTTAGTACCCGTGGCATGGTACTGACACCCTTCTAATTGGGGTTATAGGTTAGACATCGATTAGATCAGATTGGGGCATGTAGGTTACATGATACCTCCCACAATGTCAGTTTAGTTATTTAGACTAAGTACAGTTTAATTTTACATAATCAGTATTCAGATATTAGTTAATCAGTAGACATATTCCAATTTATGAATATTCAAATATCAGTTAATTAGTATTTAGATGTCAGTTATTCAGTATTCAGTCATCAACTATTTAGTATTCAGATATGAGTTAGTCTATATTCAGATATCAGCTACTCAGTACATAAACATTAGCTATCTCTTTACTTATATTTCAGTCATTTAGTCATACAGACATCAGTCATTTAGTTAATTATATCATCTCAATACATGTTATGTTTGGTTTTATATGTTCATGCATTCATGCTCAGTATAGTGGTATATTCAGATCCTCAAGTTATGTCAATTTCCATCACATAATTTCAGACCCAGAATTCATACATGATCCTCAATATAGTTTTACTGCATGTTTAGCTTTATATGAGATTTACATATAGTATTCATGTTTTACCGTATCCCATCTTCACTTCTACTTATTCTACAAAAGTAAAGATTTAAGAAACTAAGTGTTGTGATTCACCAACTTATCAGATTATGTTTGTTACTCATGTTTTAAGATACTTCATCTTTCAGTTGATTTTAGTGTCTTGGTGAGTCTACTTGCACTTAGCATGCATGTTTTAAGATTATGTATCTATTCAGTTTTACTTAATGTATTCACCCCCACTTACTCAATAAATTCCAAAGTACCGATCTACATATATATCTATATGCTATAATTATCTCATAGTATAGGTACCAGTTGTAGCCCACATATCATAATCTGATAGTTTACAGTTTCCAGCTAGCAGGTGATGAGTTCTCTTGTTTCGGGGACTTCAGTCAGTTGTAGTTCATGTATTTTCTTTTATTATTCATATGTATTGATTAATGGTAGTTGGAGGCATGTCCCAGCTATCTATAGTTGGTAGAGTAGAGGCTTCATAGATAGTCAGATAGAGTCTTTACATGTAAATCAAGTTTCTTTCTTCAGTTTTATCATGATGTATAATTTATTAGTATTTTACTTATTCAGATTTTTTTATAATCATGTTTCTGCTCAATAAATTTAGTTTTTATAGAATTTAAATTAGTTCCTCAAGCAGTATGGCAGTTCATGGGTTAGCTTAGGATCACTTGTGGTTCCAAGCACCATGTCGCGACTAGGGGGTAACCTCAGGTCATGACAAAATTAGTGTCAGAGCCCAGAGTTTAAATGTCCTAAGGTGTCTATGAAGTTGTGTCTAGTAGTGTCTTACGAAATGGTACAAAAACATCTGTACTTTTATTTGAGAGGTTACAAGGTATTTAAGAAATGTATCCCTTCTTTCATATCTCAGACCGTGCTGTAGAGAGGTTCTCTAAGAAACTTATACAAATTCACATCATTCTCCATTTATGTCAACTCTGCCTTATTTTTAAGGTAATAGAATCAGTGAAGCTTAAATCCTTACATATAGAGTTCTCTCAGACAGTCCCCACAAACAGTTATAAGATTGCACGTAGGCTCAAAAGTTTCCCATCAGTGCTTTTTAGTTTCAAAGTTTGAAAGATTTTATTCATGTTTATGAAAATCGTGTACTAAGACAAAGTCATTTGTGGCCTCAGATCCCTCCTCAGAATCCTATGATAGCATATGATCTAGAATTAGAAGCATGAACCTAGAAGTTCAGCAGTAGTAAAGTGGGGATAGTGTTTGTCAGGATTTAGTAGACTTTGTATCCGTGGGGCTTGTTGTATAGTATATGATGTTTTTACCAGCTAAGTTATGGTTTATAGGTTGTTGATGTTGGGTATGTTGGTGAAATAATAATTCTTATGGTTTAGGGAAAAATATAAGTTTATAGATGTGATATTAGTAGGCTATAAAGGTTTGGGGATATCCATGTTAAGTGTTAGAATCTAAGTTTGAATCTTTGAAGATTGAACTAATAGGAAGAAGAGTTGAAGCTCTAGATGGTGTGAAATCATAGTATGGTGATACTCCTAAAAATTCTAATTTAATTAGTGTTTAAGTTATTATATGATGACTAGTAGTGCTATAGAAAGTTAAGAGTTGTATCTCAGTAGAAAGTACTAGCAACAGTTTTACACTTTCAGGTGTAGTCTTTCAGGGTGAGTTTATTATTTATGTGTTTGTTATATCCAAGACTCTAGAGTAAAGTGGTTGCAATTTAGTTTAGAGTTTATTAAGGGGTCCACAAACTTAGAATGCTGGGTTAAAGCAAAGGGGGAGATGATATAACAAGGAACCAAGTCAGGCTCTCAGATTCTAGTAGTGATGCCAGTATGTTATAGAACAATATTAAGGTAGGGTGACGCCTAACCCATTCTTACCTCGTTGCAAAGTTTTGTACTTCAGTTATCATGAAATCTACTCACGCCTTACATATCAGCTCCACGATCATAGCTCATATTCATGCACTTTCCATAGAATTATGTACGCTTCCAGTTCTTAGTATGAGGAGTTCTAGTTTACTCTACAGTACAAATCATATTCCATGAATTTATGAACTCCAAACTCAGGTCATGCAGCTCATGCATTACAGTATGCTCAGTTCCCATAACTCATGGTGCACTCTTCATGACCAGCAAAATTTAGAGTATGTCATGTATGTCCTCAGTTTTGATATCTTTAGTGAATTCATGCTTTTGATACTCTATTCCTCAAACCTTAGTTAAGTGTCAAAGTTATTCTTTCATGTTCAAGTCCTCATGGTTTAACTTTTAAGTGACCTCTTCCTTATGAAATGATTGTGGTGATGAACAATTGTTTAGACAGGAGAGAGTAAATATTTCAAGTCGGGGAAAGATTATCGTATGCTTGTTTTGTATAAGACTATAAGTTTGAAGAAATATTAAGGTAGAGCTTTTGGTATATGTCATGGTTAGTTGAAATTTCTTCTATGTTTTCTTTGGGATAGTGCATGGATGTTGTTATTGATAGATGTTTAGAGAATATAGGAAATATGATTTGATGGGTTGTTCGCCTAGAAGTTCATGTGTGTTTATAATGATACGCTTGAATGTCAGGTTTATATATAAGTGGATAGGTTCATCGTGCGTTAGTGAATTCCTTGTAAGAGGTTGAATTTAGTTGTTGAAGTGGTAAGGAGAATTATTCTTAAGATGAAGTTGTGAAAATGCATGTGGTATTGAATTCATAGTTCAAACTAGTGTTATGGTGTTATGTGCTATACCTTGTAATTTTTAGTTAGTCTTGAACATGGTGAGAGCAGGTATTTCAACTCAGACTTTAGCTGGATTGGTTATATGTGCCCATGTAAGTTGAATCAAATGAGCATGGTATTTAAGAGGAAAATTTTAGTTGAGGAAGTATTTGAGAAGTGTGGCTAAGCTTGAAAATTAGAAGTTGCATTGCATAAGACTTAGTAGTTCTATCCTGGCTTATGTTTCATAGGCCTATGTTCCATGTTACAGAGCTATAGCCATATTAAGATCCCTTACTCAGATATCTTATTCTGATTATGCCCAAAATTCTTTGTTCCCTAATGTTATTAGAACTTCTTGCAAAGAGTGTTGAAGGAAATACTCCAGTTGAGTCTAAACTTTTAGTATGAGGTAGTTAGTATAGCCAATAATTCAGTTTAGCAATCAGACAGGTAAGCTCCTATGATTTTCCATCTTTCTATCTAGTCTTACTATCCACAATTTCATGAATATGGCTATTCTATGAGGTAATTTGTTCACGTCCATTCAAATTGCAAATTCTGTTTAGTTCATGCATCATATTTCAGCTTCCACTATTTAGCCATGATTCAGTTCATAAATGTTTAGTAAATGACCTTAGTTTTCCAAGTATTCCAGCTCGGACACTGTGATACCCGTTGTACAATCTTGGTCTCGTTATCTCATGATTCGTGCTTACATAATATTCTTGACAATTCCTAATAAGAAGTTACATATGTTATTCCATCCTCAGTAACGCTTGGGATTTTGTTGCATCAATTATCACTTCGTAGTTGTATAAGTATGATCATATCATGAACATTTCAAGTGAGTTCTAAACTCTCAGCATGAATTATTTCCTTATAGTCAATAGAGTTAAGTCATCTTCAAAATTACTTTCATGATGGATATTTTAATGTTTCATATCAACTATATTCTTCAATACCAGACATGTCATGTGTACATTATTCCATACTTCTAAGGCTTCAACAAATTCCTAACCATTATTCAAGGATGAATGATTCCAAGGGAGAGATAATGTAACACCCTGCATTTTCGGGCTAGACTTTGAACCGTCGTTCCTACGTGTGTAAATTCTAATACCATGATTTATATTTGAATATATATGTCATGATCATTATACTAGTGTGTGAAGTGCTATTGAGAACTTAGAGCAAAGTTGAGCTAAGAGTATTTGATTCGGCCAAATTTTGGCATTTGATTCTACAAGGGTCAAATTTGAAAATGTATAACTTTTTATATATATGGAATTTTTCAAATCAAGACCCACCAAATGTATATAATTGAGTTAGTTTTCTAACGATACCAATTTCGCCTTAATCCGAGACCCGAGCAAAAAGTTATGACCATTTTCATGAGAAATAGAAGCCTTAATGATAGGCCCGCAGTGCGTTGGTCTCTCCCCCGGAATAAGGTGGAGGCACGTTGGTATCTTCCCCATAATAAGGTATGCGGTACATTGGTATCTCTCTCAGAAAAAGGGATACGATGCGGTGGTTATTCCCGTACGATTTCATCTTCCTAAGGGCCAAGGGGTAATTTGGTCCTTTCCCCTCTACCCCAATCATCCAAAACACGGTTTATAACACCAGAAAGGGCATTATTTTCCCATCATCCTCAAAGCAACTCACGCAAAAACCCTCCCCTTTCCCAAGAACAATAATCCAAACTTTTTCTCTAAAGAACACAAGGACTCAAGCTTCAATTTCAAGATTTCTTCAAGGATTCGCTCAATTAAGGTGTGTGGGGTATTCATCAATGGGTCCCTTTCATCCATTGAGCCCCAAAACCTTCTCTTTGATTAAAAATATGGATTCTTGCTTTATTATGGAATTTTATATGTTCAAGATTTGTCAAATTCATGTCTTTCCTTAGTAATTGAATTCAGTTTCATGTCCACATATAATCCCAGGAAAAGTTAGGTTAATTCATGCTTTAAACTACAATTTCCCATGTCATTTTCAAGTGAATTTCTTGTTACAATATAAAATTATGAATATAGCCATGCAATCATGTTGTTTCCTTATGTTTAACACATTCCTATGTTAAAGTTCATGATTCTCACTTATTTGGTGAAATGTTCATGTTTTGGGTCTTTGAACCATGATTCCACACTATATTTTTATGTTTTGATATCATATTTTTATGATCATTCAATGCTGCCGGGTTATGAACACCCGATACCTATGTGGTTTACATGATTTTAGGTTTTCAATTAATAAGTCAGTTAAGCTATGAATCTTATCATTATACTCATATATTTATTATCATGATGAACACTATTAGAAATAATGTTCAGTTGAATTTAGTTCAGATCAGTACCAGTGTCAGTTCAGCTGGGAGTAGGATTTAGCACCAAGAGAACCCAGGGATGGGGGATCACCTGCCAGTAGAGGGTGTGACCTTTAGAAGTAGTCTCTGAGTTCCAGAACTACGTAGCCAGCATAGGTTTGAGATGTCTTCCTGACAGTTGAGGGTTGACACATATCTCATGAGAGCACCTTCTAGTAGAGGGTGACTCCTTTGTCCTTCGGGATACTAGTTTTGTGGATCCACACAGTCAGTGTTAGTACTCGTGGCACAGTACTGACACCTTTCCAACTAGGGTTACAGGTTAGATCCTGATAATCTCAGATTGGGGCATGTTAGTTACATGATACCTCCCGCAGTTTCAGTCCAGTTATTCAGACTAAGTATAGTTCAGTTTTACATGATCAGTATTCAGATATCAGTTAATCAGTATACAGATATCAATTAATCACTATTTAGATGTTAGCTAATCAACATTCAGATGTTAGTTATTCAGTATTCAGTCATTAGCTATTCAATATTCAGATATCAGTTAGTCCGTATTTAGATATCAGCTACTCAGTATATAGACATTAGTTATCCCTTTACTTAGATTTCAATTATTCTGTCACACATGCATCAGTTATTTAGTTAATTAGATTAGATTAGTACATGTAATATTTGGTTTTGTGAGTTCATATATTCATGCTCAGTATATTGGTATATTCAGATCCTCGAGTTATGTCAGTTTTCATCATATAGTTTCTGACCTAGAATTCATACATGACCCACAGTATAGTTTTACAATATGTTTAGCTTTACATGATACAATATTAATGTTTTACCGTATCCTAGCTTCACTTCAACTTATTCTACAAAAGTAAAGATTTAAGAAACTAAGTGTAGTGATTCACCAACTTATCAGATTATGTTTGTTACTCATGTTTTAAGATACTTCAGTTTTCAGTTGATTTCAGTCTCTTGGTGAGTCTATTTGCACTTAGCATGCATGTTTTAAGATTATGTATCTATTCAGTTTCCTTAATGCATTCACCCCCACTTACTCAGTACATTCCAAAGTACTAATCCACATATATGTATATATGCTACATTATCTCATAATGTAGGTACCAGTTGTTTCCCACACATCATAATCAGATAGTTTGCAGTTTCCAGCCAGAAGGTGATGAGTTCTCTTATTTCGGGGACTTCAGTCAGTTGTAGTTCATGTGATGTTCTTTTATTATTCATATGTATTGATTAGTGGTAGTTGGAGGCATGTTCCAGCTATCTATAGTCAGTATAGTAGAGGCTTCATAGATAGTCAGTCTGAGTCGTTACATGTAATTCAAGTTTCTTTCTTCAGTTTTATCATGATGTAAGCTTTATCAGTATTATACTTATTAAGATTTTATTATGATCATGTTTCCGCTCAACAAATTTAGTTTTTATACAATTTAAATCAGTTTCTCAAGCAGCATGCTAGTTCATGGGTTAGCTTGGGATCACTTGTGGTTTGAAGCACCGTGTCGCGACTAGGGGGTAGCCTTGGGTCCTGCCAAAAGGTTATAGGGTTCAACTTTCTGAATTGGCCAACCCTTGTGGCCTCAGACAATGGAGTAACAGGAACACCACACTCAGACTGAGTAGATATTAACACGATCCAAAGTCGGGCCTTGTCAAGTGGGAATCTTAAGCCCAACAAGGACCAGAGATCGCCCGGTTAACCCAACTTAACCATCACATCTGTTGGATGAACTCCGAACATAGAATAAGATGGCGGAAACCAAACTAACAATTCTAACTTAAGAATGTCTAATCATTGCATTCTTACCAGCATACACCATCCAAATTACCTAAGTCCACAGTCATCCACAAGCCTCTACCAATTTGATGTCTATAATATGTCGGGACAAGCCCCCGACAATAGCCAAATACCAAGTCTAAAATAGGTATTTAACATAGATAAAGAGATGATGAAATGGATGCCTTCCAAAGGATAGAAGCTCACCATTTCAATATGAACACACAAACCTCTCGACACCTATTACTGTGCAGGATGAGATGAAGAAGTTTTGGCCCCTATGTTGTATGTTGACATAGTGTTTGGAGATGGTTAGCGGTTGTAGAGCTAGCATGTAACTCAACGATAAGGATAAAATAGTGTCATTATTCAATACCAAGTCAAACCATCATAAGCACCACATTCATGCACATAGACATGTAAATATATGCAAATGCATCAAGTGTAAAAAAGATAACAAGGCTATAGCATGCATTTCAAAGTACTCAATCATGATCCATGAAGTGGAGGATCCTAACTTTCCACTCACTTAGGGTACACCAAGCAAGAGGACTCTAACCCCAAGCCATCTTATTCTGCAAGTGGACTCTAACCACAACCCTTTTTCTAGACAATTGGACTCTAACCACAAGCCATTTTGTTAGACAAGTGGACTCTAACCACTAGCCATCTTATCAATCAAGTGGAATCTAACCTCAAGCCATTTTATTGAACAAGTGGACTCTAACCATAAGCCATCGTGTCCATTACTAGTCGACATTGGGACTCTAACCCTTTGTCCATGCATTCACATCCACTCAATTCAACATTTAAGGACGTTAACCCACTTAGCCATTTCAAGCCATCAAGGCCACAATTCAACACCATACATGACCACAAGTTCTTTATGAACCATTTATGTATCAATCACCTAAATAGGCCAATGCCTTAGTTCCAACTACCATTCAAGTCAAGTTATGGTCATTAAGACCCTTATCAAACCATTCACTATCATTCCTACACCACACATTTGTTCAAACACAATTCAATTTCATGCTTAGGACCTAAAACCCTTTTTCAAGAAAAATCAACCACCAAGGTCACCAATTAACTCATTAAAGGGACAGCAAGGCCTTTACTATGTCATTTAACAATCATTCTTACACGTTAATCCATTACCTTAGTTCAAATCACTATCAACATGTGACTAGTTATTTCTCATAGAATTTTTCACAAACATCTTGTGGGCATACCTTCACCATGACCAAAACCCAAGTGAAAACTATAAATATTAGGGTTACTCATGACCCACTTGTTAAATCACAATCAATAAGCACCCACATGTGTCAATCATTACCCAAAACATGTATAGACACTAGTTCAAGCAAGAGCAAACATTACCCATCACTATACTTCAAGACCCTCAACATTTGTTTCAAAAACCACCCTTAAAGATTCATAGCAATGTTAAAATAATGTGATATTTGAGAAATAATAATTAGGGAAGAGTCACATGCCTGTTACAAGATGATTCCCGGAACGATTCTTGACCCCTTCACCTTTAGATGAACTGTAACGCCCTGAAATATCATTCCGAGACGCCACACGGTGCCCAAGGCTACACGTAGCCTCAAGCTAACCCTTTAAGCCAAAACACTACCCTTGGGTTCCAACACAACAACATACACGCTACACTAAGGATATATATATAAGTACAAATCATATCACCTCACACATGGCACGGAATATCGTTAGACTGTACATAGATGGAATGTCTATACACAAACCAACCCAACAATACACTAGTCTGACATAGCCTCTATACAGCAAAATCAATGAGCCATTGGAACAAACCCCCAACTGACTCAACAGACCAAAGGGATCATAAAAAACAACACCAAAACTAGCAACTTGGTCCTCGAACCATGAGGACTCACCACTGAAGAAACGTAGATGCGACACTCGGATATCACTGTCGCGGCTGCGGCTGAGTACCTGAATCTACATCATGGTAAGAATATAGCCCATAGAGAAATATGTGGGTCAGCACAAGATACGTACTGAGTATGTGGGGGCGCATGCAAAATATAAATAATATCATAAATTTTGTAAAAACGTACATAAGGACCATAATGACACACCTGGCTTGAGTGACATTGAATCATTCAACTCATAACATCTTAGATAGGAAATATAGGAGAAAAACCTCATAAATCATTATAGATCATCATAGGCAACCTTACTTACCACATCAAAACTCGGAGTGACTCGGTATTTCAATAAACATGACTCTTATGGACAGGGGAGTTTCCTATAACCGACAACCCCACGTGAGCTACGTGGAATACCAACGTTTGAAACCCCCGTTGGCGGGAGCATCATACTCTTTGCCAGGGAGTACGATCTTAAAACTGCAATAATCACAGTCGGGCTCTCTGGCCAATAATATCATCATCAAACAACCCTACGGTGGCACATAGGTTTGGGAAAATACCAAATTTCCCTCTCGGTGTTAAGTACTACTCCCCGACAAGCTCAGAACGCATTAGGAAATCCACCACAACATCACAAGGGTCTATCATAAAGACCAAATCAAATCTCTTTCTCATTTATCAAATCATATCAATTTGTGGATTCCTAACTCAACACATTTTAGCTCAAAACATTTTAATCTTCCTCTACATCAACAAGGTATCAATGCATTGAAACATAACCGACTCGACATTTGGACAAGGATATGAAGACTCAATACATAATATTTTCAACAATTTAACTCATCAAAACCATCCGAAAAATACCAAGACTCATTGCAACTTCAATATCAACATTTCTCAATTTGCCATCCAACTCTCATTTAAAGGTACTTGAGACATCAACCCATAGTAGGGATATAGAATTTCCAATATCAATTATAAATTCATAATAAGGAAATAGTGGAATGATAGTATAAATCAAGGCTTAACAAATTAAATCATCATACTCTCATAATCAAATACTTTTTGGACATAATTCCATCTCAACATCATACACATATCGGATGACATAATCCCATAGCTCATGGACAATAATATAAGATATAAAACCATATTTCCAATTCATAGTAAAACATGTAAAATCTCATGTCAATGTAATTCAACAAAAGTACCGGGCACAAGATCGAAAGGATAATCTTGTTCAAAGACCCACATACCTAAAAATGAAAGATGAATATGAACTTTCGACTCCGGAACTTTATTCATGAAAATAAAGGGTGCTTGTCGAAGCCCTTAACATGATCAACTCAAATCCCAAATCAATTTAAAATTTCTATGATTCAATCAAGAGACATAGAAGGATGAAATTTGAAGTAGTAGTGTTGGGGTTTGAGCCTTAGGAAATTTTTGAGAAAAATGAGATATTGAATGCTCTTAATGGGCTTAAATCCATGGTTTACCCGGATGGATTTGATAGGCTGAAGTAGATCGACCATAACCTTTTGCTCCGATGGCCAAATTAGATGAAACCAATTTCATTGAAAAGAGGACTTTCAGAGCTTTCTGTTGATATATAGTAGCTCACCTAGATCATTAGGTACAAGGAGTTATGATCATTTGAATTTGACCCTAAAATTCGCCTGGCCTCAGTATTTTTTTCCTGCACATTTACTGTTCACCACTATTCACGGTTAGATCGGAATGATCATAACTCATCGCTCGAGTGTCCGTTTTGGATGATCCACATATCGTTGGAAATATTATTTGATGCTCTACGCGATGATGGATTTCATATCTAGAAATTCCACACAAAAAAATTATTAATCACGATAAAGAACAAAATTCAACACATTTTCGTCCGAGATCTTAACGGAAAATTTTTTCGGGGCATCACATGAACACTCTTGAAACTCTAGCCTCCAATCTTGTTGAAGTAGTTGAGAGAAGATTTATGAGTGTTTTGTAATGTTTTTGAACTTGTATATGTGAAAAATGAAGGTCCAAATAAGGTTATAAGTCGTGGGTTATAAGGGTTTAGGGGTGGGAAAAGTATAAAATGTCCTCAGCTTAAAAGCTGAAAATGAACTCCCAGGAGGGTATGACTCCCATAAACCCCTAAACTAACAATGATATGACTACACAAATATAACTCGTATCTTAGGGTACGAATGGTACCCTAAACCGTACATTGAATTGTACCTTTGACAGATTCAACTAGACTAAGCATATGGTATCATACAACCCGTACCCTAACATACCACTTGGGAAAGGCTATACCGTATCTTGGAAAGTATGTTATCAACCTAAAAATAATCACCATACGAGAGAGGAGGGTACTACTTGTACCTTACTATACGAGAGGCATGATCAAATCGTACCCTGCCCAGAATGCTCAACAAAGGGATTTTTTCTAAGGGTCCAAAGCCTAGGTGTTTCAATTCTCCCTCACTTGGATCATTCATCCTCGAATGATGGGCAAGGCAAGCACAAGCATAAGTTAACGTATCATAACACATCAAACTAACCTTTAATAAAGTTATAAAACACAAACATACAACAAGGATAAGACACATGCCATGATCATTGTCAATCAACCATTCATTAAATTAACTTTGGGACTCGAACCCATTGTTTATCAAAACACTTGCTCAATTCAAAGTTTAGGGACTTAAAACCATTTCTTATCAAAGACACAAATCAAGTCAAAAAGATTAACACATACCTCAAGCACAAGTTTCCGAAATGAAAAAATACGGATATTTGGAATTCATGTCCTCTTTCGCCTCCCAAATAGCTTTCTCAGACTTTTGGTTCCTCTATAGCACCTTCACTGAAGCCACCTCTTTCATTCTCTACCGATAAACTTGACGATCAAAGATCCTCACCGGGACCTCCTCATAGGACAAAGAGTCCTAAACACCAACATCCTCCAAGGGAATGACCAATGAAGGATCACCCATATATTTCCGCAACATGGACACATGGAATACCAGATGGATGGAGCTCAAACTAGAGGGCAACTCCAACTCATAGGTAATATTACCAACCCTCCTTAAAATTAAATATGGACCAAAATAATGGGGATTAAACGTTTCCTTCTTATCAAATCACATCACTCCCTTTATGGGAGATACCTTCAAGAATACCCAATCGCCAATATTAAACTCCAAATCCCTACGCCTCATATCCACATAGGACCTTTAGTGACTTTGAGAGGCTTTTAACCTATCATAGATCACTTTTACTTTCTCCAAGGCTTGGTGAACCAAATCGGGGCCGACCAATTTACCCTCACCAACTTCATACCACCCAATAGAAGAATGACATCTCCTACCATACAATGCCTCAAAAAGAGCCATACCAATGCTAGAATGGTAACTATTATTATAGGTGAACTCAATAACCTACCACCATAATAATTCATACAAGCACACAACATATCTTTCAATGTTTGGATAGTCCTCTCCGCTTGTCCATCCGCCTGCGGGTGGAAAGTGGTACTAAGGCACACCTTAGATCCTAAACCTTTCTGAAATGACTTCCAAAAGTGAGATGAGGATAGAGTACCACGATCCAAGATGATAGAAACCGAAGCACCTTGCAACTTCACAATCCCCACAAGATACAACTTAGCATAATCCACTGCGGAATAGCTAGTCCTCACCGATAAGAAATAAGCTAACTTGGTCATTCTATCTATAATGACCCAAATAGAATCGCATTGGTTCCAAGACCGGGGAAGACCGGTGAAGAAATTCATATTAATCACTTCCCACTTCCATTCAGACAACTCTATTTCTTGGTAAAAACCATCAGGTCTTAAGTGCTCAACTTTCATTTGTTGACATACCATACAATTAGCCACATAGCTAGCCACATCTCGCTTCATATTATTCCACCAATAAAACTCCTAAAGATCATGATACATCTATGTAGAAACAAGATGAATAGCATACCGAGATCCATGAGACTCGACCATAATCCTTTCCCTCAATCTGTCGACATTGGGAACACATAGCCTACCTTGGTACCTCAAGTTACCATCACCACCAATAACAAAAATGACAACCTTTTGTTGACTCACATTACTCTTAATCTTCATCAAATAGGGATCCAACATTTGCTTTTCCTTTATCTCAACAACAAGAGACAACTACAATACCTGATGCACAAATACACCACCATCCTCAGAGTCCATAAGATGAATTCCAAGATTAGCAAAATATTGGATGTCTTTCACCAACTCCCACTTATCCTCATCCACATAAGCTTAACTCCCCATGGACAACCTGCTAAGAGAATCAACAACTATATTAGATTTACCTGGATAGTAATAGAGACTCAAATCGTAGTCCTTTAGCAACTCAAGCCATCTTCTTTTTCTGAGATTCAATTCCTTCTAAGTAAACACGTACTATAGGCTCTTATGATAAAAAAATATGTCAACATGAATCCCATAGAGATAGTAACACCAAATCTTTAATGCAAAAATCACGGCTAATAACTAAAAATCATGAGTAAGGTAGTTCTTCTCTTGAACTTTCAATTACGTAGAAGCAAAGGCCACCACCCTACCATGATGCATCAATACACAATCGATCCCAATACAAAAAACATCACAATACATTACAAAACCATTATTACCCTTGGGCAAGGTAAAAAATGGAGCCAAAGTCAATTTATCCTTCACCCTTTCGAAACTACCCTCACACGCATCAGAAAATAAAAACATGACCATCTTCTGGGTCAACTTAGTCAATGGGGCAACTATCATAAAAAAACTCTCCACAAATCTCCTATAGTAACCTGCTAGACCTAAGAAGCTCTGAATATCAATTGGAGTCACAAATCAAGGCCACTTCTTAACCGCCGCAACCTTTAGTAGATCTACCATGATCCCTTCACTAAAGATAACATGACCAAGAAATGTCACAACCTTCAACCAGAACTCACACTTAGAGAACTTGACATATAAATGATGGTCCTTAAAGGTTTGCAACATAACACGGAGGTGATCAACATGATCTGCCTCACTCTTAGAATAGACCAATATGTCATCAATGAAGACTATGACAAACAAATCCAAAAATGAAAGAAATACCCTATTCATCAAATCCATGAATTCTGCGAGGGCATTGGTCAACTACAAAGACATAACTAGGAACTCATAGTGACCATACAGGGTCCTGAAGGTAGTGTTAGGGATATCCACTTCCCTAATCTTAAGCTGATGATAACCTGACCTAAGATCAATCTTAGAAAAACACTTTGCACCTTGAAGTTGATCAAACAAATCATCAATACTAGGAAGAAGATGCTTATTCTTTATGGTCACCTTATTCAACTGACAATAATAATGCACATTTAAAGGGAACCATCCTTTTTATGCATAAACAACATGGGACCACCCCAAGGAAATACACTAGGTCGGATAAAACCTTTATCTACGAGATCTTTCAATTACTTATTAAGCTCCTTCAACTCTACCAGAGACATTCTATAAGGAGGGATAGAAATCAAATGAGTGTCCGAAATAATATCAATCCAAAAATCAATTTCCCTATAGGGAGGAATACCAGGAAGGTCATCGAAAAAGACCCCGGGGAACTCATTAACCACGAGAACAAATTCTAGAGAAGGACCTTCCGAGTAAGAATATTTAACTTAGACCAAATGATACATACTTTAGAAATCCAATTTTGGGCCCTAAGTTATGAGATTAACCTTTCCTTAGGCACTAAAGAACCCTTTCTCATACAATGACCGACTCATTAGGGAATTTAAGCATGACCTTACGGGTCTAAAAATCTAACAAAGCATAACAGGAATGCAAATAATCCATCCATAGAATAACATCAAAATAAACCTTGTCTAACTCTATCAAGTCTACAAGAGTATCTCTACCACTAAAAAATACCATACACCCTTTATATATCCTTTTAACAACCATAGAGTCTTCTACCTAGGTAGAAATAAAAAAAGGGGCTGACAGACACTCAGGACCAAAACCAAAATGCACAATAATAAATGAGGTCACATAAGAATGAGTGGACCCTGAATCAATCAAATAATAAATATCACAGGAGAAAAGTCTCAACATACCCGTAACAACATCTGGAGATGCCTCAGAATCCTAGTGAGTAATAAGGACACACAAGCAATTCTGGCCAGTGCCGGTACCAAAAATAGAAACAGAAGCAGAAGCAACACTATTTGGTGCAAGAGCGGATAAAGTAGAAATAGGGGCCCAATTGGCCCAAGAAGCCATTAGAAAGGGGCACTCTCACTACATATGCCCAATCTAACCATATCTAAAATATCTATTCCTCCTCTTCTCACATTAGCCATGATGATGCTGACCACAAAATCTACAAGGAGGGTAGGATGGAGTCGACTAAGCCCTATTAGCCTAAGATTGGGGAACCTATGCCCCAAACCCACCACCAAATTGAGACCGACGATCACCCGATGGCCTCGGGTAAGGGGCACCAGCCGTAGAATAGGAATTGGGACTCACCTAATTCTTTTTCTTGGACCACTTACCACTAAACTATTGACCTCTACTTTGGTAAGAAAATCAAGACCTCTTACCCTATCTCTCATCAATCTTAACTTGTTTCTTGTTCCCTTCTTCTACTTGTTGCATGTATACAACCAATCTAAAGATATCTATGTCTTTGATCAACAAATTCACATTACTCTCAAGAACCAACTCATGAGATAGACCCAAGGAAAACTTCCTCATCCGAGCCCTTATATCCCACACCATCTCCAGAGCATAATAAAATAATTGGTGAAACTTCTTGACGAATATTTTTCCTTGGTTTAGATTAACAAACTCCTCCACCTTTTCTTCCCTCAACTCTAGAGGAAAAAATAGTCCAAAAAGCATTAGTAAAGTCCTCCCATAAAGATGACTCATCAATATCACCCCTTGTTCGTTCCCACTCCTTGTACCATTGGTAAACCACATCCTTCAACAGACAAGATGCAAACTCCACCCCTTCTAAATTAGTGGCATACATAACTCTAAAAATCTTTTCCATCTCACTTAGAAAACCTTGGAGATATTCCTCCACCTTAACACTAGTAAAGGTTAGAGGGCTCAACCTCATGAACTGGCCAACCCTTGTGGCCTCAGAAGATGGAATAAAAGATGCACCACGCTCACCTTAAGAAGCTACCAATTGAGCAATCATATGAATCGACTGATGAAACTCAACATTCAATATGTCATCCTGAGAAACCAGAAGAGGACTAGAGAGAATCGATGGAACTCCCAGAACATCAGGTATCAGACCCCTAGACCGAGTATGGATTCTATAGGTAGAGTGAGTCCCATCAACATCATCCCTAATTGGGCAGAAGGGTTCGCAAGAACTTCAGATCTTCTTGGAGGCATGATCTAAAAGATAAGCAAATAAAAATCAGAAGGATCTAAGACCTTAAACTCTATGGCTTGAAATAAGACAAAAAGAAGGTGAAACATTCCTAAATGCCTTGTAGCCTCTCTCTTATAAGTGTGGTGCGCTACACACCCATAAAAGAGACTCTACTTGGCATAACTTTATGGACACCTAACTGACCAAGAACCTGGATCTGATACCAACTTGACACAAACTAAAACTGCGCCTTATCATGTGGGCATCTCAAGCCCAAAAAGTACCGGAGATTGCCCCATTAACCCAAACTAATCATCATATCAATCCAAAAGTGTTGAATGAACTCTGAACATAGAATAAGATAGCAGAAACCAAACTAACAATCATAACTTAAGAATGTCTAATCATTGCATTCATACCAGCATACAACATCCAAACTAGCCAAGTCCACAGTCATCCATAAGCCTTTACCAATTTGATTTCTATAATATGTCAGGACAAGACCCTAATAATAGCCAAATACCAAGTCTAAAACATGTCTATAACATTGATAAAGAGACGATGAAATGGATGCCTTCCAAAGGATGGAAGCTCACCACTTCAATATAAACACACAAATAGCTCGAACACCTATCACTGTACAGGAAGAGAAGAAGAAGCTCTGGCCTCTATGTTGCATATTGACATAGATTTTGGAGATGGTTAGCAGTTAGAGTGCTAACACGTAACACAAGGAGAAGGATACAATAGTGTCATTATTCAATACCAAGTCAAACTATCATAAGACACCACATTCATGCACATAGACATATAGATATATGCAAATACATCAAGCGTAAAATATATAACAAGGCCATAACATGCATTTCAAAGCACTCAATCATGAACCATGAAATGGAGGACTCTAACCTTGCACTCACTTAGGTTATACCAAGCAAGGGGACTCTAACCCCAAGCCATATTATTATGCAAGTGGACTCTAACCACAAACCTTTTGCTAGACAAGTGGACTCCAACCACAAGTCATTTTTTAGACAAGTGGACTCTTACCACTAGTCATCTTATCAAACAAATGGACTCTAACCACAAGCCATTTTAATGCGCAAGTGGACTCTAACCATAAGCCATCATGTCCTTTACTAGTCGACATTGGGACTCTAACCCTTTGTCTATGCATTCACATCTACCCAATTCAATATTTAAGGATGTTAACCCACTTAGCCATTTTAAGCCATCAAGGAAACAATTCAACACCATATATGATCATAAGGTTTTTATATACTATTTATCAATCAATCACCTTAAAAGTCCAATGCGTTAGTTCCCACTACCATTCAAGTCAAGTTGTGGTCATCAAGACCCCTATCAAACCATTCACTAGCATTCTTACACCACACTTTAGTTTAAACTCAATTCAATTTCATGCTTAGGAACTCAAACCCCTTTTCGACTAAACCAACCACTAAGGTCACCAATTAACTCATTAAAGGGCCAACAAGGCCTTTACGAGGTCATTTAACAATCATTCTTACTCATTAAGCCATTACCTTAGTTCAAATCACTATCAACTTGTGACTAGTTATTTCTACTAGATATTTTCACAAATACCTTGAGGGCATACCTTCACCATGACCAAAACCCAAATTAAAACCATCAGTATTAGGGAAAATCATGACCCAACCATAATCAATAAGCACCCATATGTGTCAATCATCACAAAAAATATATATAGACACAAGTTCAAGCAATAGCAAACATTAACCATCACTATATTTCATGACCCTCCATATTTGTTTCAAAAACCACCCTTAATATGTTCGAGATATGGGTTTTTTCATTCTTCTAGAGGTCTCAAACAAGGTGATCCACTTTCCCTGGCTCTATTCATTTTAGGATCTGAAGTTTTTCCTAGAATGATGAATAATCTGCATAATCATCATCTTTATCATGGGTTTCACATGAAATAGAAGGGACCTCAGATTAACCACCTGAGTTTTGCAGATAATGTGATCATTTATCTTTTGTTAAAGAAACTACTTTGCAGCTCATTGTGGGGGTCTTAAATGATTATGAAAAAGTTTCCGATCAGTTTATCAACAAATATAAGAGCCATTTTATGATCCCTGACAAGACGCCTCAGGATACCATTGATTCGATCAAGGCAATCACAGGATTTTCTAAAGAAGACAGTCCCATCACTTATCTAGGATGTCCGCTTTATATTGGTAGTCGAAGGGTCATTTATTTCTCTGAAATAGTGGCTAAAATTGTGGCAAAAATCAGAGGTTGGAAAGCTAGAATTTTGAGTTTTGGAGGAAGAGCTACATTGATTAAGTTCATTTTGCAGTCTTTTACTATTCACATACTCTCTGCTATCTCTCCAACTAAGACTACGCTCAAATAGATAAAAACTCTCACGATTGATTTCTTTTGGGGTTGGGATAAAGAGAAGAAAAAATACCATTGGGCATCATGGGAAACTCTTAGTTATCCATATGATGAAGGAGGTATTGGTGTGAGATTACTATATGATGTGTGCCTATCATTGCAATATAAACAATGGTGGATTTTTAGAACCAAGAACACTTTTTGGGGTTATTTTGTAAGGGCAAATTATTGTCAAAGAGCTAACCCTGTTATTAAAAAATGGGATACAGGTCAGTTCTTGGTCTGGAAGCATATGATGACAAACAAGATTGACGCGGAGACTCATATTAAATGGATTATAAGCTCAGGAACTTGCTGTTTTTGGTGGGATTATTGGTTAGGTGTTGGTTCGCTGGCTAATCACAGAATTACTGATACAAGACCAACAACATTAAGATTTTAAAATTCTTAATTGATGGAAATTAGAATGAAGACATGGTGAGACAAATTGATCCTCCTTTGTTGATTCCTACGATCCTCAACACTAACTTTCAGTTTCAACAAGGGATTTCAGATTGACCAGTGTGGAATCCAAATGCTAGTAGATATTTTACCTGCTCTTCTGCTTGGGATCTGGTTGGGCAAAAGAAGAACAAAGCTTTGTCTGATTCTTTTATGTGGCATAAGCATATACCTTTCAATTTTTTCTTCTTCTTTGGAGAGCTCTTAGAGGTAAGCTTCTGACTAACGAAAGGATCACTACTTTTGGTTCGAAATCTGCGGATTATTCTTATTGTTATAGACCTGGACCTGATACCATTGATCATATCTTTATGTCTGGGAACTTTGCTAAACATATCTGGAATTTTTTTTCTGATTCTATGAGCATTCAACATAGTTCCATTTCCTTGATAAACTTTCTGATGAGGTGGTGGTTTTCGAAGTATAAAAATGAGGTCCACAAGCTTATTATGCAGGCTACACCCATAGTTATTTGTTAGAACCTCTGGAAGAATAAATGTGCTAAGAAGTATGGAGAAAAGAAGTCCAACACTTTTAGAGTTACTTATTCCATCTCCAATGACATAACTTATCTCCAAATTACTGCCTTTCCTAAAATCAAATGGCCGGTTAGATGGACTGATTTGATTTCCATGGTTGAACATTGCATGCATGAGATCAAGGTTACTAAAATTTGTTGGACTAAGCCTTCATCTCCTGGGGTTAAGATTAATATAAATGGAAGTGCTCTAGAAAACCCAGGTAACATAGGTGCAGGTGGGTTTCTTAGAGATCCTCGAGGCAACTTCATCTATGCTTTTGCCATGCCTTTGGGGATTGGGACTAATAATCAAGCAGAAGTTCGGGCAGCTATTTGTGGTCTTACTTGGTGCATTCAGAATGGGTATAGCAGGATTATTCTTGAAGTAGATTCTGAACTACTTACCAAGTGGCTAGTACACAAAACCAATCCTCCGTGGAGCGTTCAAGAAGACATTACTACTTTTCAGAACTTATGTAACATATTAGAGAGTTTTCATTGCAGACATGTCTACAGGGAAGCTAATTATGTTGCGGATGTCTTATCTAAGCATAGTCACTGTCTTGATAATATTCAACAGTTTTTTAATCATCATTACTTACCTGAAGAAGCAAGAGGATATTTCAAAATGGACAAGCTAGGGATGCCACATTTCAGAAGAAGAAAGTTGAAGCAAATAAAGAAAACATCCTAGATGGAGTTGTTTTTCTGGTACGAGTTCTTGTTTGAATATTGCATCTCTTCTCATCTTCTTTATCTTCGCTATTCTATCTAGTTATAGCTTTTATGAAGTGGCCTATTTTTGTTTTGACCTTCTTACTCTATAGGGGGAGAGTCTCCCTTATTTATCTATTCCTAGATTTTATTGTACTGAGAGGAGTCCTCTATTCTAGGTGCTTAGATCTAGGTTTCATTTCTAGTATCGAGGATGAGTTCACCGGCCTTAGTAGGATAGTTGACTATGAACCACCATAGGGTGGAGGTAAGGTCTATGTACCCCTTCGTGTACTTACTTTATTTTCTTTATGACAAGGCTTGGGGGTGTGTGGCTCAACCCTTAACCGCCACGGGAGGTGAGAGCCCCGGGTAAGGTTCATTTCTCTAAAAAAAACCACCCTTAAAGATTCATAAACAATGTTTAAATAACATGATATTTGTGAAATAATAATAAGGAAAGAGTCACATTCCTTTTACAAGTTTATTCCTGGAAGGATTCTTGACCTCTTAGCCTTTTGATGAACACTCATGAAACCCAAGCCTCCAATCTTGTTAAAGAAGTTGATAGACGATTTATGAGTGTTTTGGAATGTTTTTGAACTTGTATATGTGAAAAATGAAGGGCCAAATAATGTTATAAGTCATGGGTTATAGGGGTTTAGGGGTAGAAAAAGTTTAAAATGTCCCCAACTTAAAAGCTGAAAATGAACTCCTAGGAGGGTACGACTCTTATGTCTAAATCATACCCTAGAGTACAAGTGGTACCCCAAATCATACCCTAGGCCTCACCATGGACCCCTAAACTATCCATGATACGACTACACACACATAACTTGTATCCTAGGGTACGGATTGTACCCTAAACCGTGCCTTGAACCATACCTTGGACAGATTCAACTAGACTAAGCATATGGTATCATACAACTAGGCAACATCCAACCCATATACTAACATATGACTTGGGATAGGCTAAATTGTATCTTGAATAGTTGTTATCAACCTAAACTAATCACTTTATATGTCGCGACCCGAGCCTAGGCCCTAGCCGTGACGAGCATCCCAAACCATGAAGGCCCGGAACACCCATTCTCTATCTGGTTATCATGCACAACATTCATAATCATAATAAAATGCGGAATTGAAACTGAGTACGAAAAACATGGTCAAGTCCTGCAATATTTCTGAATAATACTATCTGACATCAGTCTGCGAAATCTCTACTAGGAACATAAACATTTGTCTGAAAAAAAGCTGGGACAAGGCCCCCAGTAAACCAAAAACATAATAAATAAGATAGTGTCTGACATAATTAGGCCTTCCGAATAATAGAAGGCTCACCACTGTGAGATCAAGTCTGCAAACCCGAGAATGTCTACTGAGTAGCTGGACCCCTAGACTGTGCCTCAGGAGCTGGAAGGAGGGGGGGGGTCAGCACAAAAGTACTAGCACGCGAAGCAATCCAAAAGTAGTATAATGGAACATACATATATATATATATATATTAAGGGAAAGCAATTTTTCATCAAGACATCATGTATAAAACTGTTTCTGAAAAATACATGGGCACTTTCTGAAAATATGCAACCTGTCTGTTCATTTCAAATCATGATCTGTGTTTTACTTCTGAGTTAGGTGGTATTCCCCTACAAGTCTGAATATTCCACGGGCTGTATGGAATCCGCCATTGACTCGGCGGGGAAGCCCCAAACCCAAGTGTGCCGCAAGGGTTGGAGTGTCTGAGTCTGATATGCCACAGGACATTTAAGTCAGCGCATAATAATATACCCGGGTCGGCAAACCACGGTTTTAGGCAAAGAGTTGTCTGAAACTCCCGCCTTCTTCAGGGAACCACCTAAGCTCTCTTTATGACCTATTTTAGCCTTTTCTGAACATGTATCATTCTGAAATTTCTAAATCATGAGAGTCTGATAAAAATCTGATTTCTGAACTAGTCTGTGTCTGTTATGGCATTTGTCTGAGTTGGTATCGTCATACCAAGACTTGCAAGTCCTATTTATGAGCCATAGTACATTTAGCACGATTTTTCATAGAAATAACGTTTCAGACCACCGAAGCATGTAGTTTACATTAAAGATGTCATGTTCCGAAACTCAAATCAAATCCATGCAAAACTTTCATCAAACATATGGTGGTCATGTGGATTTTGGCAAAACCATGCATTCTTTCATTACATGCATATTCAACATTCACAACCCTCTCTTTCGTGTTCAAGAATCGTATTCCAAACATAGCAAAAGTCAACGCACTTCATATCATAATTTCTTTTCTTCAAGATGTCTTTCAAAACAATTTATATTACGTGAAACATGGAAAAATTTACATTAAGAGAGAGGTTTCATGAAAATCATGCTCTAAATTCATATTTCAGGACAAACGCATATATATATATACATATAACTTTCAAATCACTTTGGGGGAAAGCCAAAAGGCCAAAACAATATCATTAAAGCTTCTGAAACATGAGTATGTACATGAATTCGAAAACCCAATTCTTAAAACATGATTTCTATGCCCATGAGATTTTAGGAAAACCCTGCGTACCTTATTCTCCATGAATTTTTGGTGTCTATCGAAGCCTACGTCGAGACGATTCCAAATCTGTAATTTGTTTCACGAAGAAGTTTCGGAATGATCGGTCCTTCAAGCTTATTTTCTCAAACCCTAGTTGCTCCTTCTCTTAAGTTCTTGAAGGATTATACTTTTGGGATTTTATAGGAGGCTTCAATGTTGTTAATAGGCCCAAATCCATTTAGGAGTGGGTAAGGACGATTTTGGGTTTTGTAAGGACTAACTTGCACTTAAAGTAACTCAAAACGGAGTGTTTTCGTCACCTAAAACCATAACTATGCGCTGCCCTTTGCATTGCCTAAATTTACATAGGCGCCGCCCTATGCATCGCCTATATTTACATAGGCGCCGCCCTATGTATCGCCTATATGTGCATAGGCGACACATTCAACTTTGAAAGGCCATAACTTCTTCACCGGGTGTCCGTTTTAGGCGAGTTTGGTATCATTGGAAAGCTTATTCAATTATCTACAATTTGGTATATAGTAGGCCACCCAGTTCATCATATACAATGAGTTATGGTCAATAGAATTTGACACAAATTACAACGTCCACTAAAACTTAATCGATCGAAATAGTTTTAACTCGTCCTTGAGTTGAAGGACTTCTATGGTCTAAATTCATGCTCAAATGGATTCACTTACTACAAACTTGATTAACATGCCAAATTTTCATAGGATTTAAGGCTTGGGGATTATCAACGCATCAGAGTCATATATTTTATTCTAGCCCGAAATGCGGGGCATTACATTATAAGAGGAGAGGGTACTACTCATACCTTAGTATACGAGAGGCATGATCAAATCGTACCTATCCCAGAATGCTCAACTAAGGGAATATTTCTATAGGTCCAAAGCCTAGGTGTTTCTGCTACCAACTTTGCCAATATATGAATGGACTAACGAAACTCAACGTTTGTCGCTCAGCCTGAGGAGCTGAATAAGGACTAGAGGGATCCGGTGGAACTCTAGAACAATCTTGAACTGGACCCCTAGACTGAGTATGGATTCCATGAGTAGGGCGTGCCCAATCTACATTGTCCCAAGTTGGGACAAAGGAGTTTCCATGAAATTAAAATCATCGAGGCATGATATGAAAAGTGAAAAAATGAGAATTAGAGAAGAATTCAAGACTTAGACTCCATAGCTTGAAAATAGAACTCAAGAAAGAGAAACATTCCTAAATTCCTTGTAGCCTCTCCCTTATGAGCGTGGCGCGCTACACACCCTTAAAAGAGACTATACTCAACAAAAATTTGTGGACTCCCAATTGACCATGAACCTAGGGCTCTGATACCAATCTAACATGACTCGAACTAGGGCCTAGTGGTGTTGGGTGCCTCAAGCCCAACCGAGACCGGATACTACCCCAATACCCAACCATAACCATCCTACACCCAATGTTGGATGAATTCCAAATATATATATATATATATATATATAAAATATTACAAAATGGAACAATCATAAATTAAATATAGTCAAGCGGTGTTAGCCCCAATACCAATACCAATGCCAAGGTTGATACAAATACCGACACCGCCTACGCCAACCTAAAGTAGTCTCACAAAGACTTTATATGAAATCAAAATAACGTCTGGTCGGGATATGCCCCTGACCATAGCCAAAACCAAAGTCCAAGAAATAACCAAAAGTATGTAGACAAGTCCATAACATGAAATGGATCCTTCCGGAGTATGGAAGCACACCACTTTAATCCTATACAAAGTTGTCCCCAAATCCAATCACTGAGTAGGAGGAGTAGTATGGCCAATTCCTGCATCGCGCAGGGATACAACACCCGAAGATGGGTTAGCGGGTGAACGCTAGCATGTAATCAAGAGTAATGATAAAATAATTCCAATATTTAAAACCAAGTAAATAACCATATGCAATCACACCAATACATATATGTATATATATATAATTCATGCTGGAAAAGGGAACCGGGTTTAGCATGCATATATATATATAATCCATATCGGAAAAGAGAACCGGGTTAAGCATGCATTTAAAATGTTAACCTGGGTTTGTGTTGCTTTACCGTCATAATCCACCCACAAGCTATATGGGTCCAGTGTTACCCCCTGAACAGACCCCAGTGTGTGTAGCCGTATGAATCGGAGAAATCATAGGGGTAGAGGATTCTCGTGTACCCTTCACCCTCTATGATACATATACACAAGTATAAACTTAGGGGATTCCCGTGTACCCACAAGTATAAGGTCTCCATGACCAACCCTCATGTCGGCAAAAATGAGTTTCCAGTGTCCGTTCATCGAAGTCACACCTTCACGGTAAGTAATCACAATCCACTATTATAGCCCAATTAAAACCATTAGCACATAGCCAACCACCAAATCCAGAAGTTATTAACCAATGCTTTATGAAGTGGTATCATCATACCGACTATAGCTTGCAAGCAACGTTCTTAGCTAATCACTTATATATATACATATATATATAATCCATACCGAAAAAGGGAACCGGGTTTAGAATGCATTTAAAACCTTAACCTGGATTTGTGTTGCTTTATCGTCATAATCCACCCATGGGCTATATGGGTCCAGTGTTACCCCCTGAATGGACCCCAATTCGTGTAGCCATACAAACCTGAGAAATCATAGGGGTAGGGGATTCCCGTGTACCATTCACCCTCCATGATACATATACACAAGTATAAACTTAAGGGATTCTCATGTGCCCCACAAGTATAAGGTCACCATGACCAACCCTCATGTCGGCAAAAATGAGTTTCCAGTGTCCGTTCATCGAAGTCACACCTTCACGGTAAGTAATCACAATCCACTATTATAGACCAATTAAAATCATTAGCACATCCCCAACCACCAATTCCAGAAGTTATTAACCAAAGCTTTATAAAGTGGTATCATCATACCGACTATAGCTTGCAAGCAATGTCCTTAGCCAATCACTTAGGGGATTTTGATGTACCCCGTAGGTTCCATTATTAGACTCACTTGGGGGATTCCTGTGTATCTCACAAGGTTTAAAATCAAAGACATGGCCACCAAGTCCTTACCATTTAGCCATTAAAACCATCTAACCAATTTAGGTTCCATTACCATACTATACCATGCAAAGTTTTTAATGAAAGTCCAACTCTGTAATAAAAGCATTCTCATAGGCATTTTAACAAACATGTTGAGGGCATATAGTTGCCAAAACCAGAACCAAGTGCCAATTGACCATTCCCATGCAACCACATGTTCAAACCACTATTATAATATGAAAACCACAAGTAAAATATAGGAAATCGATATCCAACTATTTACAACCAAAACCCCCAACATAAAATTCAAAACCAAATAATACCCATAATTAAATCATGAAAACCATTCATTAAAACATGAATTTAGTTGAATAATATGAGGGAGGAGTAACATGACTTAGATACGAAAGTAGATGGAGAGAAATCACCCTTAAAATCCCCAATTGATATGCTTGATAAAAACCCTAAGTGTTCTTGACCTTGAGGATTTGGGAGTGTTTGAGAGTATATTTGATGTGTTTTTGATAGCTAATAATGCCTTAAGGTAGTTATAAGACATGGGTTTTAAGTTGGGAAAGAGGAAAAATATCCATAATACCCTCATCTTAAAATAGGAAAAATGTGCATAGGAGGGTACGACTTCTCCCTTGGCTGTTATACACAACATACAAGTGGTACCAACCATCCGTACCCTATACAAAATAGTGGACATCACACGCTGTCCTCCATATGACTCCCCTTGCCCAAATTATACCCATACCATACGAGTAGAACCCATAACCCATAACCAAGATAGAATAAAAATAGGTTGACACTGTCCACCATACGAGTTGAATCTTACCACTCTTACCATCTCCATACAACTCGTAAGGAGTCTAGTCATACCTAGGATAATACATGAGCAAGACACACTACTTAACATACGACTTGGACCCCCTAGGTCGTACCCACATCATACGAATAGTAATCCTAAGTCGTATGTTATCCAGAGAGTTCAAAACTCAAGAAATTTATAAGGATCAAAACCCAGGGTATTTCACCATAACTCCTCCCTACGACCCATAACTAGTGGCTATGAGGTATATAAAGGGAGTATTCACAACAGTGTGCTACCCAAGACCCTTCTCAAGTGGTTACGAGTCGAGAATGTGACTCATAGTGAGGCATTACGAGATATATAGTGGACTCGTAGCCTGACCAGTAAGGAATCCATGGACCAATCTTTAGCCTATGATTCCACCCAATGAATCATAGTCAGTACCAACGAATCGTAAGGTGCTGAATTATAGTCAAGAAACTGAAGGCCCCAAATTTAGAGTGCCAGCCTACAACTTAGACTATGACTTGTAACCAATCATGACGAGTCATAGGATGAGTCGTAATGACTGGGAACCCAATTTTTAGCACATTTTTTAGGACTTTTAAGTATTTTCCCACTTCTTTTAAAGCCCAACCCATGTCATTTAGGATTCCTAATGGGGGTATAAAAGACCCAAAACCCCTAATTCCATCATTAATCGTAATTTAACTCAGAGAAAACAAAGAGAAGCAGTTTCTTTCTTTCCCAAGAGCAAATTAGGGTTTCTCAAGAACAAGATCAATTAAAAGGGTTTCACCAAAGCTTTTACTTCAGGTATGTGGGATATCCATCAGTGGTTTCCTTCCACACATTAAGTCCCAATAACCCCCTAAACTTTCAAGTGTAAAATTCTTTTCTCTTTTATGGGGTTCTAAGTTAACCATGAATTTTGTGAATCTCCTCTCAATTGTGTTGATTCTAAACTTTGAAAATATATTCTCTCATGATAATTGTATTTCCATATGTTTGATAATGCAAATATCTACCTCGTGACTAGTTATTGAAACCTTGGGTGTTATTTATAATTTTTCCCATACCATGGATTTCTAAATATTTGCCAAGATCAGTTTGCATTAAATAGTGCTGGTGGGTTATAGACACCCCATACCTAAATATCATACATGTTTCAGATTTTGAAGCTACAAGTTATTCAGATTATGATTGGATCATTATTTTTAGATTATAATATCCATGTTGAGTATTCATCAGTGGTGAATCATATTAAATTACATCAATATTACTGTCAGTTCAGTTGGGATTAAGACTTAGCATCGAGCCAACCTAGGGATGAAGGTTTACCCTCCAGTTGAGGATTGAGACCTTTAGAAGAAGTTATCGAGTTCCAGAAATATATATCCAGTGTAGGTTATAAGAGGGAATCCACCAGTTGAGGACTGACACTCTCTTCGAGGTCACCCATTAGTAGAGGACTGATACCCTAGTTCTTCGGGACACCAATTTAGTAGATCCACACAGCCAGTGTCGGAACCCATGGCAAGGTACTGATACCCTTCCAACTAGGGTTACAGGTTGGACCCCAATTAGCTCAGATGAGGGCATGTCAGTTAAATGTTAGCTGACAAAGTCTCAGTTTAGTATTTGAATTATACTAGTTTAGGTTTGCATAACCTGGTGTCCAGTTTATCAGTTATTTAGCTAATCAATTTTACAGATTATTTCAGCACATGTTTTACTTGGTCTTGCAATCAGTTTACAAGTTCCTGCATTCATGTTTAGTACCATTATACATATACATATCAGCTAGTCCTTATCTCGCATAGCGGTACATTCAAAGTACTAATCACATGCTTTCTTTTATGTTGTGTGTTGTCTTATAACATAGGTTTAGACGCTCAGTTTCCCAATCGTACTTAGACAGTTCGTGTGCCACTCAACAGTAGTCGTGGTGAGTCCTTATCATTTGATGACAAGTTACCTATATTTAATTTCAGTACTTTTCATTACAGTCAGTCAAAGTTAGTTGGGAATTTGTCCTATCAACTCTTTATGTTAGAGTCTTTAAGATAGTCAGACTTGATTTCAATTTTATCAGATATTCAGATATATTGTGTATTGTTTGTGTATTATAAATTATTAGTTTTCCCTAGTTTAGCTTCCACATATTATATTATGTTATTACTATATTCAGTTCTCACACAGATACCAGACCATGGGTTAGCTTGGGGTCACTTGCGACTCTAATTATCGTGTTACAATAAAAGGGTAGTCTCGAGTTGTAACATAAGCACCCATGTTCTAGGGTTGAGGCTACGCACATGGATAATTATCATATAATTGAGTTGGATTAATGTTGTTTGTCATGTTTGGTTGCTCAAATATTCTTGTTATTACTATTCTAATGATTCCCGACCTCTAGAATAAACCTATATTTTTATTATAAGCCCAAAAGGAGGTAAAATAGATTAGATCATGGAATATATGAAGTGGGTTCTTATATTTTAGTGGAATTAAAGTTAGTATTCTTGGTTAGGATTGGAATATACCTAATTTTTCCCATTTAGTTCAAACACAGGAGGAAATACAAATGCGTTTAAGTTAGTTCTGACATTCCTACTCAACGATGTAGTTGTGGGTCTAACTCAGACAATTAGAGGTTGACCATTCCCTAATTATGTTATCAACCATATGAATCATCAACCAAGATAATTGACTTAACCAATATGATTATATAGCTTAGTAAGATTGTTCAAAGTTCCTTGACTCTTGATTTCTCCTTATTATCGTTCCAATACTTAATAATCTTGTATTTTTTACTGTTACCTTTAATTCTCAAACTTAAACTCTTTTTGGTTATGATTTGCACTTGTTTAACCTTCTTAGTATGCTAAAATTAGATTGTTGCCAAGCACAAGTCCTTTTGGGTTCGACATCCAGCTCGAAAGGCCACTTTATTACTTGCACGGCCACATACACTTGTGTGTGCAATAAGAATGCAACTACTCAAGTTCCAAATTTATCTCTTTGAATCTCTTCAACTCTTTTCCTAAATGGGACAAGTAATAATCAAATGTATCACCAACTATAGAGAAATCATCCATAAATACCTTAATAGAGTCCTCTACCATAACAGAGAGAATCAATATCATACACCACTGGAAAGTAGACAGTGCATCATACAATGCAAATGGCATGCTCTTAATGCAAAAATCTCATAGAGACAAGTGGTAATAGAAATCTGATTTTACCCAACATAACCATCACAAAAACAACAACATCCTCTACCAGCAAGTCAATCTAACATCCAATCTATGAAAGGCAATGAGAAATAATCCTTCTAAGAATATACATTCATCTTCTGATAACTTACACACACGTGCTATACCATAACCAGTCTCAATAAAATCAACTCATTTTTATCATTAGGGATATTATTAATCCCGTTTTTATTAGGCATACACTGAATTGGGCTCACTTACATATTGTATGTGATAGGGTAAATCACATATGCATCCAACGACTTGATAATGGCTTTTTCACAATCTCTTAACATATGGATTCAACCTACTTTGATGCTCAATACCAAAAGTATAGTTAGGTTCCAATTGAATTTTATATGTGAAAATAATGGGAAGGATCTCAATGATGTTGACACTTATTCAATTAATTCCCCACTTGGACCTTCTCAATATATAAACTAGAGCTTCCACTTGCCATTCAAGCAAGTCAAGAATAATGATAATTGGAAAAGTATCATTAGCTCCCAGAAATACATATTTGGGATGTAATGGAAAAACCTTAAGCTCCAACACTTGTAACGCCCCGAATCTGGTACCCGGAATGCTACACGGTGCCCATGACCCCAAAGGACCACAAGCTAACCCATGACTAATATTTGTAATTGAGCACTGAATATTAATAGTAATATCATAAATGTGAAAACATGGACTGAAAGGCTATAAGGTTTAATACTAATACATAACTGAAAATATGGTGTAGCAATACCAAATCAACTGAAGTAACTATCTAACATGCTATAGTCTGAAAGCCTCTAAACTATCTGAATAAGGAGTTGATGGGACATGTCCCCAACTAACTCCAACTATTGAAATAAACTTAAAGCTAAAATAGTAATGTAATCATCATATCCTTGAAGGATGAGGACTCACAGCTGACTCTGACTTCTGAACCTGGATTCTACTGATGCTCTGGAGAACATGCTTCTAAACCTATGGTATAAGACACCATAGCGCGAATGCATCAATACTTTGAATATACTGGTATGCAAGTGAGGTAGGCTGAATGCAAAAAGTTTATATACATGAACAATACCAACTGACTGACTAACATAAACGTGAGAATACATGCATGCATATGTAATGTATCTGACATCGTGATAGGACTGAATATTGAGTTCTGACTACTGAGTTTAATAATAACATGGATTTACTGATGTCTGAGTTTACGAATACTGAGACAGTGAATAACTGAGGGACTGATACTATGTTACTGATACATGGATAACTATTTTTAGGATTTCTAATTATGAAGAACTGTCCTGGTTGACTGTATCTAACAGTCCTAAAGCTGAATACTGATAACATGAGTTCTGATAACTGATATAACTGATAACATGAGTGACTGTATCTGACAGTCCTGAATCTAATGGAACTAGCTGAGTTCCATACTATATCTGAGTAAATAAATCTAAAATTAGTCCTATCTAGCAGGTGATCTCTAAATATGATGATACTGATACTGATTGACCATAGTTGAGATCAGTCATATCTAGTGGGTGATCTCGGAGTCTATTTATAATGATAAGGATTGACTATATCTGATAGTCCTAAATATATACTACTGAACTAAATTTACTGTATCTAATAGTCCTGATTCTATAACTGAAACTGTGGGATGTATCCATCTAACCGACATACCCCATACTAAGCTAACTGGGGTCCAACCTGTAACCTCAGTTAGAAGGGTGTCAGTATCGCGCCACTGGTAAAGACAACTGCTGTGGAGTCAGTCCTAATCTAGCGGGTGACCCCTGGGATCAGTCCTATAGATTTAAATGTGCTAACAGGTGATCCCTGAGTATGTCAGTCCTATCTAATGGGTGACATCTCATTCCTATACTGGCTACGTAGTTCTGGAACTTAGGGATTTCTTCAAGAGATTTAAGTCCTATCTAGCGGGTGAGTCCCCATCCCTAGGTTCACTCGATACTGAATCCTACTCCCATCTGAAAGACTCTAAATTAATTAATTAAACTAAGCTGATTAACCGAATAAAGTTGATTCTAATGGTATTATTTAGCAGAGCTAAACTGAATTTACTGAGATCCGTTGACTGACAGAATGTACTGAGTTCTGAGGACTGACTGATACTATTAAAGTTACTGAGATTGACTGGGAATACTAAGGTTGCTGAGATTACTGAGTACTACGATTACTGAGATTACTGAACTACTGAGATTACTGAGATTTTTGAGATTTCTGGTTTTCCTGAGTCACATGACTGACTGAGTTCTATGGATCATTGCTTGAATGAGAGTATCCTAAAAACATGACATGGCTTTAGGCACACAACTAAATTATTGGGTACAAGTACCCCCAGGATTCGATGGAAAGAAACTGACATAGCATGACTTACGTGAACACATGACCAACAACATAATTCATAATTCATAATTCATATACTGAAGCACTTCATCAAATATGTGATATACATAAGCTTGTACAAACATGGGGATTTCATAATATCATGCTAGTTGGGCACTTTTCCTTCGTATAGGCATTTAATTAAACACATGGTAGGCATAATATATGTAGACAACATTATACAACAATCAAACATCATGATTCATATCTAATTTCATCATCCAAGGGTTTTCATCCTAGGTTTACATGAATCTACATCTTTACTAGTCAATTCCACATGAAATTTATCACCAAACATGGATTAAAACTCAATTGGTCATTATCAACATGAGCAACAGAAACCCAACATGGAATTCATACAAAAATCCATACACTTGAATTTGAAAAGAGATTCTTGGACTTCATGGACAAAACGAGTCCATGAATGAACACTATGCATACCTTAGTTCTTGATTCTATGAAGATTGATGGAGAGATTCTTGAATTTTAGTCTTGGATTTGAATTCCCAATTGAAAACCCTAGCTTATTCTTGAGAGAAACCCTATATTTTGGATAAAATATGGATGAATCACGTGTTATTGGGTATATATAGGGGTGGAAACTTGACCTTTTTAACCCTAGACGCGTCTTTAATTTTTGAGAAAATTTCCCAATTTTCATCCTTGGCACGACATGGCGCTATCGCGTCGTGTCTCTGGAAAATGACAAATGGGAAATTACATGGTGGCGCGATGCAGAGCTATTGCGTTGCCACCTTGTCTGCGACCTGGAATTTTGGCGCGATGTTCCACTATTTCGGAGCAACATTGGAAATTGACAATTGCCATTTGAGCTATCTCCGCGACGTGCTGAAGGCTCAGGTGATACACCGTCTCACTAAAAAAGCTCTAACTCTTCACTCAGGTGTTGGATTTGGGCGAATTTGGTGTCGATGGAAATCTTATTCGATTTCCCACATGATAAAAAGTAAAAATCTTAAAAATACCATGTGTATGAAAGTGGATTCATCTTTCAAGGAAAGCTTCTAACATTCTTGGGAAAATTTTCTAGCTAGGAAAAGTACGGGTATTACAACACTGGTAGATCTTTAATAGACTATTTAACTAATGAAGTTTCAAGGTTTTTTGAATCAAGATCCAAATTTTTCGTTCTTTAGAATAAGACCCCATTCCAACTGGTGAATTCATAGTTTCTTTATAATCATTAATGTTATCAATGTTATCGCCCTCAAAATTTATAAGAACTGAAACTAGCGTCTCAACTGTAAACCTCTCTTCAGCAGACACCTCAACAACATCATCAATAGTGTCTATCACATAAATGACACTAATGTCTCTAGATTGCTTCATATACTAAAAACGCCCAATTACACCCAATAAAAGATGTACATTGTCATTATACAATATATTTACCCAAATATAGAGTTGTTGTTGATCCCACATGAAATGAATGAGAAAGGTTCACCTTAAAGTGTAATAATTCACTAAATGCTTGCTCAAAATGTTGAAAGTTCAATAAAAATAAAATGAGGGTTTGTTTTTAATATTTTTAGATTTAAATTATGAATTGTGAGTTTAATTTGTAAGAACAAGTACTAGGGAATTTTGATCAAATGACAAGGTAATTTGGGGTTATGCTCTTATGAGTATGAATGCATACATGGGTAAGTGAACATTTGGTTTCATTCAACTAATAGATATGTGCATGCTAGAATTTGAATCTTAATGTTAATCTTTATAAAACACTAAATTTCACATGTGGATTATTTTGAACACCTCACATGTGTTTCTTCATAACCAATCAAATACCTCAATTTGATAGCCTTATGTCTAAGATCTACAATTAAATAGTTAGAACCAAGTCATTATTAACCATTACTTCTCACCATTATCCATTTTTAAAACATGATAAAAGATCTAAGCTCAATTAGAGTTTGCAAACTCTAATTTTAGGTTGATAACATGGAGTAATGGCTAAACCCATAATAATTAATCAAATTAGAAAAGCAAATAAATACTACCCATGCTATAATTACTACTTAATCATAAAGCAACCCCAAGATGGAGAGATTAGCCAAGCATAATAAGAGAAAGAGAAATTATTCCAATATGCTCATTGAAATCTTTTATTGGATAATGATTTTCACAAGTAAACATCCAAATCCAATGTAATATACCAAGAACTAAAGTAATCCTAAACATAGGGTCTTAATTACAAGTTCTTAGATCTTAATTTTAGCAAAAGATAGAGTTAAAAGTTGCTAAAAAGCCTTTTATAGATAAAGCAAAAATGGGGCCAAGAATCTATGAAACTGCCATCGTGATCACTTCGACAAAGGGAGGAAGCATTACAAACTCATCAGCAATGCACCAAAGCAGTCTATTGTATTGCCTCGAGAGTACACCCTGGGTGCTACATGGTGCTTACGATCCTGAAGGACCACAAGATAACTCATGACTGATATCTGCTGTGAGCACTGGATAATAATACTAAAATAAATGTAGAATTAGGTTGAAATACCATAAGGTTCAAAATCCAAAATACTAAAAAAATATAACATCTAAAATGGCAATCCGTAAAACTGAATACTATCTAAAAATCTAGTCTGAAAGTCTCTAATATAAAATATTTGAAAGTGGAGTTGATGGAAAAAACCCCCAACTAACCCCAACTAATGATAAACTGAAATAAAAGCATATCCTCGATAGATGAAGACTCACTACTAAATCTGCGACTGCTGACTGGATCTATCTAAGCGCAGTCAGGAACCTGAGCGTCCGAACCTATGATATGAGACATCATAGCGCCAAGAAAGAGTATGCGGTCAGTACGTGAAATGTACTGGTATGCTAGATGAGGTGAGGCTAAATGCAAGGGTTCATATGCATGAATAAAAACTGACTGAATGATATAGAGTAACTGAATATGAGAGTACATGGACAACTAAAACTATGGTAAATACTGAGTATGTAATACTGTGCATATATGCATACTGTAGTTGAGATTTTTTGCAGCTAAGTATTGAGTTATGATAACTAAGTAACTGATATCTGAAGTTATTGATAACTGAATTACTAATACTGAGTGACTGGATCTGACAGTCCTGATTCTGTAGAACTAAACAGAGTTCTAGACTGAAGACTGTAACTGAAACTGAAATTGTAAGAGGTAATCATCTAACTGACATGCCCCAAATAAGATAATATAACTTAGTTGGGGTACAATCCGTAACCCCAATTGAAAGGATGACAATATCATGCCATGGGTACTAACATCTGCTGTGGAGTCAGTCCTATCTAATGGGTGACCCCTGAGATCAGTCCTAAACTAGCGGGTGATCCCTGAGTATGTCAGTGCTATCTAATGGGTGACATCTCATAACCTATGTTGGCTACATAGTTCTGGACCTTAGGGATTGTTTTTAGGGACCCAGTCCTAACTAACGGGTGAGCCCCCATCCCTAGGCTTACTCGGTGCTGAATCCTACTCCCAACTGAATAGACACTGAACTGATTATACTGAATTGGACTTGACTGATACTGAGTCTATTGAGTTTTCCCGAGTTCTATAACTGAATGAGTTCTACTGATCGTGACATAACTGATACTATTTTGTAACTGGTACTGACTAGATTGTCGGGTATTAAATACCCCTAGGACTCGATAGCAGAAAAGAAAGACATAACATGATCATAAAGGCATAACAATACTTGCTTGTTAACAATGCACTCATTTAGACATTTTGTCAGACACTTGATATACATGAACTTGTGCATGAATGGGATCACATAATAACATGTCATGCTTTCACTATTCAAATCACATAAGCATTTTATCAAACACTTATAGGGCATAAGCTTGTACATGATTGGGACCACATAATAACATGTCATGATTCCACTATTCACTTCACATAGGCAATTTGGAAAACACTTGGGGAGCATGGATTATTTACATGATAATGGCCAACACATGAACATCATGATACATTAATCAATTTGTAAATTCAAGGGTTTATCAAGATAATCACATATTCATCACACATTCTATTCAATTTTCATGAAACTTGCAATTAATTCATGGATTAAAGCCCAACTAATATCATGAACATGAATTCAATCTAATTCAAACACAGAAATCATAAATCTGAGATCTTGTATGTTTAAAAAGGGTTCATGGACTTCATGGGTGAAAGGAACCCATGAATGAACACCTAAAATACCTGAGAAGAAGAGTTCTTGAAGATTCTTAGAGGATTTCTTGAGATTGCTCTTGGTTTCTTGGAGTTAGAGTTTTGTATATTAGAGAGAAAGCTCTTGGTTTTTGGGAAAAAATTGAATAATGAATGACTTAAAATGTTTTAAGGGATTTAATCCCATATCTGGATGCAATAAAATCATGGGGAAAGACTAATTTAACCCTAGTCAAAACTTTGGATTTTTGTCAAAAATTTCTGAAATTACCCCCTGGCGCGATGCGGTGCTATTACGCTGTGTCATTGGTAATTGACATCTGCAAATTTTTCCTGAGGCACGACGCACCACAATCATAGTCCCTCACTGGAAACTGACAACTAGGAACTGGGACATCAGCCCGACGTGGTGGTATCATGACGGAACACTGGAAAAGGACAATTGTGAACTGAGCCTATGGCGCGATGCGCTAATATCGTGATGGAGTAATGGAAAGTGACAATTTCCATTTGGCTTGGCTCCTCTACGTGCTGACATTCTAGGTGGTACACTATCTTACAAAAATGGCTCTAACTCTTCCCCCGAATATCGGATTTGGGTGAATTTTATATCGTTGGAAAGCTAATTGAATTTCCCACGCAATAGCAGGATTTAAACGAAAGAATATTGAGTATTTCAAGAATTTTATATTGGATAACTCATGGATTAAGAGTTAATTTTAAGCTAGGGAAATACGGGGTATTACATCTTTATCACCAAACTAGCTTTGAACGTGAGCTTTAATGTTTGGCAACTGTTAACTTTTGTGATGTACTTCTACCATTGTCGAACTACGCAGTGATACACCAAACTCATTCTCTAAATCACTGAGTTGCTTTTTTTGGAACTTGACCAAATTGTTAACTTTGTTGAGGAACATAAACTTTGGTGATCCACCATAATGTTTGACGATCTGCCAAGCTACTTAGGCGTTGCCATCTTTGCTTTTTATTTCTAATTCTCCATCTTTTTGCTTTCTTATTCTCTAACAACTACTTATTAGCTTCAACTCTAAAAAAACCAAACTAACATTAAAATCAACTCAAACTAGCATTGAGAATTTAATTTCTCACTGATTTTAGGACAAATGAGTCCCGAATTACTGACTTATCAACACCTCCAGTTTAAAACTTTACTCATCCTTGAGTAAATCAATGCACACATAACAAAATCAATATTGTCTACAAATAGCACTACTTGGGAGCTTAGACACATATTTCTTTATGAAAATAAATTTACCTTCATGATATTGAAAATGTTGGAATAAGTATCACCTATAAAGCACTCAATTAATAAACTACAAGCCTAAAATGTTGACTAATTGTGAAACACCCCAAACTTTGGCCCTTGCAAAATTTCTTGGGTCTTGAACCTTCTGTGCACCATACGACTCACTATACTAGTCGTATGATATGGGTACGGGTCAAGGACCCTAGTCGTATGTTAGTTAGTGTTATATTGGTCAAGTTCTATTTTTGGTACGAGAAGACATCATATGAGTCGTATGATCATGATACGAGAAGTATAGTGCCAAACCTTATGTTGTTAAGTGTCTAGTCTTGACATTCTGCTTAGGGTACGACTTGAAGGGTATGAGTTAGGATATAGAGTTGTATGTTTGACAGAATGTGATGTCAAACTTTCTGATCAAGGTATGAGTAAAAGGTACCACTCGTATGATGTGGGTAAGAGTCAAGGGGTCCAACTGTACCTTCTTATGAGTCTTTTATAGCTTTTAAGAAGAGGGTGTTTTAGGTATTTCCCACCCTAAGCCCTTAAGACCACACATCCTATAACACTATTTGGTCCCTTATTCCTCACTTTAGAATATCAAAAACACTCTTAAAACTCTCTAAAAATCTCTCAAGAAGATTGGGCTAGGGATTCATCAAGGTGGCCATCTAGAGGCTTACGGATCAAAATCTCTCCATGAATATTCATAACTCAGGCATGTGACTCTTCTTTCATTGTTAGTTCATAAAAATCATATGTTTTAAACATTGTTCTTAAATCATAAATGGTAGTTTCAAAGTCCATGGTTGAGGGTTTGAATACATATTGTTGAGTATTGGTCTCTCATGATTTCACTTGGGTTTATACATGCTTTTGATAATGGTTTTGCACATGTAGGTGCATGGAAATTATGGTTTACTAATTGGGTCATGGTTAACCCTAACATGATGTTTTTGACTTAAATAATGGTTTGACAATGGTATGCCCCTAGCCTATTCGTTAAAATGTCTATGAGAAAATTTTTGTCACATGATGAGTTGCATTTTGAACTAATGCTTGGCATGAGAATGTTAATGAATGATGAATGGTTTTGTAAAGGTCTTGAGGACCATAGATTGAATTGAATTGTGATTTGAACTAAGGCATTGGCCTAATGATGTAAGTGGTTGGTAAATAGTTTCATGAAGACCTTGTGGGTCATAAATGGTTTTGAATTGTAACCTTGGTGGTTTAATTGGATAAATGGGTTTGAGTCCCTAAATGTTAATTTGGATTGATGACTTTGTATAGACAATGGGTTCGAGTTCCAAAATTGAATGATAATAGTGATGGCATGTTGTACTCTTGCAAGTGGGGTTAGTATGACAATACTAAAGGGATGCCTTTGGTGAGTAATTGGACTAATGGTTGTGTGTATGTGTAAAAATGTTTTAAATGGGATTTAAATCAGGATGTGTATCCGGGTCGTGAAAATGGAGTTCGAAGGACTAACACTAGAAACTGCGCTAGCCAGTGTAGGTGACTATATGACCGAAGGTTCGAGTCCCCCGAATAAATATTTGAATGAGAGGTTTCGAGTCCCCCATATTGTATACATTGGTGCTAAGTCACCTTGATTATGTCGAGAGGTTTGAGTCCCGAAAGTGGCATATAAGGATATGGATATTCTCTGGTTCATGCGACTATACGGATGGGGCCCTTCCAGCTAGGGGAGAGCTGGACTAATATAGCTTGTGGGTACCTTATTTATGATGGTTATGCTACACAACCCAGGTTAAGATTTTCAAAGTTCACGCTAAGCCTTGTTCCCTATCCTGGCATAATATATATATATGTATACATGTGATTGCATATGATGCTTTAACTTGGTTTTATTGATGGCATTATTTTATTCCTCTATCCCTGAGTTACATGCTAGAACTCCAAATCCTAACCATCTTCGGACGTTGTATCCCTATTTAATACAGGGACTGGAGCTTCTTCTTCTTTTACTTCACAATGACTAGGTGTTCGAGTGGTTCATGAGTTAACATTGAAGTGATGAGCTTCCATAGTTTGGAAGGCATTTGTTTCATGGTCTTTTTACTCTATGTCATAGACTTTGTTAGATTTGGATTTTGGCTAATATCGGAGGCATGCCCTGACATTTTATTAATGTTAGATTTTAAAGGCTTTATGGATTACTGTGGACTTGGGTGTGGTGGTTTAGTGTTTTATGGTGATGAATGGTTTAGACATTTCATGAGCTATTGTTAGTCTCATTTTGAATATCTTTTTATATGTTCAGAATTCATCCGACACTTGTGGTTGATATATTGGTTAGGTTAGGTAAAGGGGTGCTCTCCGATCCATATGGGACTTGAGATACCCATCACGCCCAGGCCCTAGTTCGGGTTATGAAAAATTTCTCCCAAACCAAGCACATTCTCATAGACATCAATTGCTACCAAACCAAGCACATGTCTCCAAATCTATGAACTTTCAATTACAAATCTCACTTCATAACTCCTTGTCACGACCCGAACTAGGGCCTGGCCATGACGGATATCCGAACCATAAAGGCCCAGGCGTCCTACTCTATCTGATAATCATGCACAACATTCACATAATAAAAGGATATGTGGAAATATAATCTGATACGGAAACATGGTCATACTCCAGATTTAGTTTAATAATAAGGAATGAAATCCAAACACAACTAAACAACATCTAGAACAGTCTGCGAAATCTCTACTACATGAAAATCTGACAACTATCTCAAAGATGGGACAAGGCCCCCAGTAGACCAAAACAACGAAATAACATAATCTGAAATAACAGACCTTCTGGAACAAAGAAGGCTTACCACTGCACAGATCACGTCTCTCTGGGATACTCTACTGATTAGCTGGACCCTTAGACTGAGCCTTTGAACCTGGGAGGTAAGGGGTCAATACAAATGTACTGGTATGTAGAGAAAATCCAAAATAATAATTTATATTCAATATATATGAGAGTAATTTTAAAATAGTTCATAAACATATCATATAGTAAGAAATCTCATGGGCATTTCTGAAAGACTCTGAAGGAAAATCATCTGAACTCTGAGACATTCTTTGTTTTACTTCTGTGCTAGGTGGTATACCCTACAACTCTGAAATTCTGTGGGCCATATGGAATCCACCATTGAATTGGCAGGGAAGCCTCTAACCCAAGTGCGCCGCAAGGGTTGGAGTCTCTGACTCTACTACGCCACACGGCCGTTGCCAGCGTAAAAATAATATACCCGGATCGGCAAATCACGATTTTAGGCTAAGAGTTACTTGAACTCTAGCCCTCTTCAAGCAACCACCTAACTCTCTTTATTCCCATTTTTAACTCTTTAAGACATACATTCTCTGAAAACATACTCTGAAAACTCTAACTCTGTTATGGCATACATTTATATGGTATCGTCATACCATTGACTTGCAAGTCACATCTCTGAGCCATTATTAGCATATAATAATCTCTGTTTCAAAATGTAAATCTGGGACCACCATATCAATAAATCATTTCAAGAAACTCTTTCTTAAAGCTCATGTAAACATATGCAAGAAACTCTCTTTTTCACCATTTCGAATACACAAGGTGGTCATGTCAAAGATATCAATCATAGGCAATTCTTTTATTTTTAAGACAAGGACGAAATCGGAATAAAAAACTCCCTCTCATCATCATAAAAATCATGTTAAATACTTAAATATTGAAAAGATCCCCTTCAAAATATTAAACAAGCATCTCAAATCATTCCCAACAAGTTCATCAACTCTAAATCATCAAAGAGAGGGGTTTCAATAATAATGCTTTCAATCAAATCTTCAATATCATACATATTCATATAAGTTTAAATCAATTTAAGGGGGAAAAGCCTAAAGACCAAAACAATAATATCATCAACACACCTAAGATGCGAAATTTAAATCATAAGTTCCAAAACACCTTTAAAATTCATGCTTGATAATCTTTAAATCATGTTCTAGTGTTGATAAGCCCATGTAGTTTTTAGGATAAACCCCACGTACCTCTATTTAGGAAATTAAAGGATGATTCTTGATGCCCACGACTTGGGGATTCCAAATCTTCAATCAATTTCTAAAACCCATGGTTAAATCTTGAGTTGTTTGGGTTTTCTTGTTTGAAACCCTAAGGAGTGTTCTTGATGGTTTCTAATGAAAAATTAATAATAAGGTCATTTGGGATTAAAATCCTGTGTTTAAACTGATAAGAAGGGTGAAAAATACCCAGTATACCCTTAATGAGATGGAATAAAATATAACTGGGTCTCGATTTTATGGACCACCGCGACGCACCACGATCGTGGTGGCTCACTAAAAATTGACGAACGGGATTTTTAAGGTCACCGCGATGCGGAGACATCGCGTTGTCCCACTAGTTGGGACCTGGAACTTCAGCGTGGTGTGCCACAATCGTGCTATGCTACTGGAATTTGAAAATTACTAAATAGGTCCACTCCGCGATGCACCAAGCACCAAAATGACGGTATTTTATGATTAGGACTTAAATTAGCCATAACTTCTTTCCCGGGTATCGGATTTGGGTGAATCATATATTGATGGAAAGATCATTCAATTTCCTATATGATAAAAAGGCAAAATTAGGGAAATTATATATGGTTTAAACTTTACTCATTTTGGAAGCCAAAAATGAGACTAAGTCTCTTTGACACTATTCTAGTCTTTTAACTCTAAGAGCATATTACAACGAGCTAACGCATGGACGATTTTTCGGGGTGTTACAATCGTCTACCCTAAAAATAGGCTTTTGGATTATGTTAGTGTACGACCTTGCCTAAATTCTTATAAAAGGCATGATTCAAAAGAGAAATTGTACAAGACAGGTTATGGCTTGTAATAAGTTTGTCCAATAAATAGGTTCCAAGGCATAAATTGGGACATTGGTCGCTCAACTCACAATGGGACACTACAATAAAAGGTCTATTTAAGACCAACATTCAGGGATGAGTCAATAATTTTGTCTCTAAAAATATACTTATTAGGATAAGATGAAATTTCGGTCCCTAATTAGGCATTTTATCGTGAAGGTTTAAAATCCGATCCTAAAAAAATTATTAACCAGTCCCTATTACTAATTTAGAGACTTAAAAGTACTACCAAAATGGTCTTATAAATTTTTTAACAAAAAATCTTAATTAATAAAACATAAGGTGCGAAAAAGTAAAAACAACTCTTTGTATTCTCTAAAAAATATTGTAGGTCGTCATTCATGCCCTAATTGTTTCTCCAATATTATCGATCAGTTTTCCATTATTTTCTCACTGAATTCTAGAGTTTTTTATGCTCTAATCTCTCTATTTTCTACCGCAACTTCTATAGCAACTGAGGTATGATTTCTCATCCATTGAGTTGTTTTTTTTTGTTCATGTCCATCCTTTGTATTATGGTACTATATATCATTAATGAGTTTGTAGTCTTTAATATAAGGAGATGGAGTGTTCTTTAAACTTATCCTTAATTTTTTGTTGTTAATATAGTCTCCCCAGAAGTTCACGACATGAAACACAAAGCCTAAAAGATTTAGTTCAAACAATTCTTCATTCTCTATTTCATTGTCGATTGATCAAGAACATATGTACTAATCAAAATCTTAGTATTAGATATTTAGTCTATAGCAATATAACAATCAATACGAAGTTCAAACTATATAGAAATGTTGGAGTATCTAGAATTTAGATAAATGTTAAGTTGTGAATTCTTGTGTTTCTGAATTTACAGTTTATTGCAATTACTATTAGTTACTGTGTCTTTTTCTTTAACACAAATTTTGATTCCTTGTTCTTAATATCCAAGTGTTATTTTAATCTAAGTTAGTCACTATTAACTATAAGCTATAAAAAAGGTATCTAGTTAAATCATCTTTATGTATATTGCCGTTTTATAGTTAGAAAACCAAAAAGATGTAGAGATGTTTTGGGAAAAAGCAAAGCAAATACATCTTTTGCACTCTTGATAATTATCTGTAGCTAATTATCTCAAGTGTAGAGATCAATGACAATATTATTGTGGGAAACAGACTCTACACCTCCTAAGATAGGGTAAGATTTACGTACACACTACCCTCCTCAAACTCTATTTGTGCGATTACATTGCGTTTATTGTTGCTGTAGTAGAGATTGATATCAATATAATGCAAATATCCTCTAAGAATCATATGATCTATAACCTAATTTTATCCCCTGCATGTTAAAAATACTTTCTCTGCTAGTGTTTCCTGAAAGAATCATAGCCATATAATATTTGAGTGAACTCACAAACCATGTCTCTATAATTCAATCGACAAAAGTTCAGCGTCTTTATATGCTAGACATGATTCTCATTATCTAATTTTCCTCAACTAATAACATTGTTTATAGTGAAATTTCTTATCCATCCTAGTGTTCCTCTCCAGGAAGATACATTTTCTGATCTCCTTAGTTAGCTTCCCTGTCCATTCAAAAATTGTGTACTTGATAAGTCACATTAATCCTGGTCTTGAAAGTCTTTTCCAACTATTGTAAGCATATTAATCCTCTCTAGGAATAGTTGCTGCATAAGTCATCTCATTAAACTCAGAAAGGCTCATTAATGTATAGCCGGTTAGGATATTTTGGGAGCAGAGAATATATGGAATAGCTAATATAAGCATAGAAGAGATGTGGATCATAACTGAAGCGACATGAATTATCTTTGATTCCTCAGATTTCTTATTAGCATTAGCTTAATTAATAAATTAGATATATGAATTGATTGGGACAAAGATGAAGGATGGAATAATTGTACAACATGATTCTATTTTCAACATATATATGTATATACACCATATGTGCAAGATATTTTTATATCGTCAAGTTAATTTTATTTGTTATAACATGTAATTTATCTTATTTTTGTTTTTCTGAACTAGAAATCAACCTCATACTTTAATAAAGTTAAACTTATAAATATATGTATTACTTTTGATATTTTTAGATGGGAAAAGGTGAATTCATCATTTGATTTATCTACTATTACCATATATTTGCTTGGAGTAGGTCAGTCCACGATTGCGTCGCTCTCGACTTAGCCACTTGTTTTTTTCTTTTCTCTGTTGACCTGGTTGTTTGCCTAGATTTGTATACACTATTTCATAGTAATCAACTCACTGTTATACCATTGAGCAAGTAGAGCATTTCGATTTCTAATTGTTTACCTTTTTAATTTCGATGAAGTATTCTGATGCATTATTGACATAATTGTCTGGAGTTTTTGCTATAGGCTGAACATATCTAGATGGTGCTTTGTCATCTCTGGTGACATCCAAAAACATCATGCTCTTCTTCCATAAAGGTTGTTTACTCTTCAATTGGTCTTCCCAACTAATAGGAGATATAAAATTATCCTCAATTTCAAGTTCAAAAAAATACCCAACTCGTGCTATAGTCTTCTGAACAAGCAGATTAATCTCATACTGTTTGGTATCTTCATAGTCCTTATCTGTTAACCCAAAAAGCCTTGTCTTTTCAGTTTCATATACCTTCTGAAAAAAATCCAGGATGATCTTTCTTTCTTGGAGTCTTTTTGTTTAATGGTACAAAGTGCACCGCACTTGTACATGACTGACTCCGTCGGGACCTTTTCTCAGTGAAAACTATAGAACAATTCCCTCGCATATCGTGATTGCCAATTTCCACCTGTTCTTTTTATTGCTTTCTCAGAACTGTCCTAGGACCATCATGTTGCCATCCTTGGTATGAATACTATCATACAGTTCTATACAAAAATATTTTCTCACCACTTTAATTTTTTCAGTTGTCTGACAACACAACTAGTCAATAATTGAATCAAGACAACAACAACACTAAAACACAGTAACTTATAAAGGATTAAATGATGCAAAGAACTTAAAATACTACTATTTAATTGTTGAAAAGTTCCATGGTTGTCTTCAGAATTTAGCAACCATTACCATAATGAACACAATAGTAATAATTTTTTTTTGAGAACTTACAATAGTAATAGACTAAGAAAAGATTACAGTGTTAAACTAGGCCAATATATTAGTTTTATGTAGATATATATTATATGTTACTCCCCTTATGTTTTACGTGTCTACTTTTTTCAATATTGTGATACCCCTTAATAAAATTCCTCTCTACCACTATTTGACCTATTGGGTGTAAACTAGAAGAGTTTTCTATGTTTCTACAAACCATTAGCTTTCTAAAAAAACTTGGAAATGATGAGATAAATGGTAAAATTTAAAATAGTTATAAAGATTGGTTAAACTCATGATCAGTATGTTCTGAAGCTCATATAAGATTCTAGGTTGCTGTTGTTCTATAATTGTTCACATCTTAGTTTTTTTTGGAATGTAATTAAAGATAGTTTTTGATATCATATTACCAATTATTGGAACACGAAAGTAGTAGTAGCTCATTTATTGTATTTGGGTGGCACTTCCGGCTTTAATAGTATGTTTGGTATAGGTGCCATTGTAGCATGTGTTTTCAAGCATGAACTACTTACTGGACTAATATGACTACTGTAATTAGCACTGATTAGTTGTTGGATTTCATTAGTTCCCTTGTTTTAGATTGACACTGAAAACAGATTCCCCAGTTCTTTTGTTTTTGCCTTTTCTATTCCTTGTGATTAAGCATCTACCTAATGCTTTTTTATGTATAAAACTTCTTACATTGTCTAAGTGTACATTTGAATTTTAATATCATAAATATCCAAGAGCTAAGCACCTTTCTTTTGATCATCAGTACAATCAGCTTTTTGACAAGATCTGTGAAGCTCCTTCAAAATCTTCCATGGGTAGAATAAAAGGAATATTGAAATGATTCTACCATGATAGATCTGTAATCCATGAGAAAATAAGGATGTATATCCAAATAACACCATACCTTGCTCATTTACCATGCTCGCCCATGCCAAACCAGATCCTTTAAAGATTAAGATTTTTCTTAAACCACAACCTCTACACAACAACTATTTCCTTATCAAAACATCCATGAATAGCAAAAAAAAACTCCAAAGTTGTTACAAACTAACTTCTTTCATTGTACTTCTGGGAATTGACCTCTTAACCTCATGTAGAATTATTTTGTTGAGAATGTGTCTATGTGTCTATGCATCTTATTGATATAATTTTTTTATCCTTTATTTTACTCAATCTAATATTGTATATATTTTACAAGGTTATGGTACCTAGTAAGCAATGGATTCAACTTATTAATGACAGGTCCAAGAAAATCTACAATAATGGGGTGAATTTTTTTTGAATTATGCTTTTCAAAAAACTAGAGTAGAATATGAAATACGATGTCCATGTACTAACTGTTGTAATACTACTTTGGAAACTCATAAAATAGTTGAGAAACATTTAAAAGTATGTGGAATAGTTTAGAATTATACTTTCTGATTTCACCATAGAAAGCTCTTGGGTGAATCATTATATGAATCTGAATCTGAATCAAAAGATGAATATGATGATGAAATGGAAGAATATGAGAGTAAAGATGAAGTGGAAGAATTATTGAGAGATTTTTATCCTAATATTGATGGTGGACCTACACACACTGATTGTGATGATTAAATTGAGGAGGAGCCAAATCTTGATACAATTTTTTTTTTGCAAACTATTGAAGGATTTCGAGCAGCCACTATACCAAAATTCAAAAGTGTCAAAGATTTTTCTTTGATTAAATTGCTTCACATCAAAAGTATGGGCCGTTGGAGTAATACATCATTTACAATGTTATAGAAAATATTGAAAGATGAGTTGTTGCCTGATGGAGCCAATTTGCCAAACTCATATTATGAGGCAAAGAAAATAATTCAAGAACTCGAACTTTCTTACTATAAGATAGATGCTTGCACTAATGATTGCATGTTATAATAGAAAGAAGATATCCTACTCGCTTCTTTCAAAGTTTGTGGTGTGTCTAGGTGAAAAATAGAAACCCATTACGGGGAAACAAGGAATAAAAAAGGTAAAAAGATAGCATAAAAAAGTTTACGCTATTTTCCCTTAGCCTAGACGTCAGAAGTTTTTTATGTCTATAAAAACATCTACTCTATTGACATGACATAAGGATAAAAGAGTTGATGATGGAATAATGAGGCACTTGGCTGATTCAATGGTATGGAAGTCATTTGATGAAATTTATCCTTTATTTACGATTGAGCCCCGTAATGTTAGACTTGGACTTGCTAGTAATAGATTTTAGGTATTTCAGAATTCAAAAACCTCACATAGTATTTGGCATGTTGTTCTTATTCCTTATAATTTACTACCTTGGTTGAGTATGAAATAAGAAAATTTTATTTTGTCAATGCTTATTCCTGATCCAAATAGTTTGGGAGATGCAATTGATATATATCTTCAGCCATTAATTGAGAAAGTTGAGTGAGTTATGGGAAATTGGTGTTAAGACTTATGACGCATCAACTAAATAGAATTTCATATTGTGTGCATCTTTGTTATGGACCATCAATGACTTTCCAACATATGAAAATTTATCTGGATGGAGTACCAAAGGAAAAATGGCATGTCCGTGTTGCAAAAAACACTTCCTCAATTCGATTGGCTAATAGTAAGAAGCAATGTTTTATGGGTCATCAACGTTACCTTTCTCTTAGTCATAAATGGAAATATGAGAAACAGTCCTTTGATGGTATAGAAGAGAAAAGGCCACCAATAAAAAATCATTCTAGTACTGAGATACTTAATTAAGTATAAGATCCATAAGGGCAACAATTATCAAGAGATCCAAATAAAAGGAAGAAGATATCACACAAATATAGAAAGGATAATTGGAACAAGAAAAGTATCTTTTTAAACTTCCATATTGGGAGTATCTCTTATTGCGGCATAATTTGGATGTTATGCATATTGAAAAAAAATATGTGAGGCTTTTATGGGGACATTCATGAATGTTAAAGGAAAGACAACGAATATAATTAACACTCTATTAGACTTGCAAGAGATGAACATTAGATCAGAATTGCACCTTATCCAAAAAGGGGAGAAAGTTAAAGTTCCAACTACATGCTATATATTGCCTTTTGAAGATAAGCTCAAATTTTGTCTTTTATTAAAGAATCTGAAAGTTCCTAATAGTTTTTCATGTAATATTTCTCAACGTGTTAACTTAAAAGATCACAAGATATCTAGGTTGAACAGTCATTATTGTCATGTTCTTCGACAACATCTACTCCCTCATGCACTTCGTGGTATGTTGTCCAAAGAAGCGTGTGAACCACTTATTGAGTTATATTATTTTTTTTAGTGTGCTTGGATCCAAGGAGTTGAGAATTGAGTATTTGGAACATATTGAAGTGCAAATTCCCCTAACATTTTGCAAGTTAGAAAAGATTTTTCCTCCTTTATTTTTTGATGTTATGGTGCACTTGCCTTTTCATTTAGCTACTGAAGATAAGATTGATGGGCCTATTCATTATAGATGGATGTATCCTATGAAATGATGGTTGTATTTTTTGAAATCTCTCATTGGTAATAGGGAATGCCTAGAATGTTCTATTGTAGAGGGCTACATTGCAAATGAGTGTATGACCTTGTGTTCAAGGTATTTGCATAGAATTGACAAAAAATTCAAAGAAATTATGATGGAAGTTTAAAAGAATATTATAGAGGTTTATCTATATTTTATCAACCTAGAAAAACTTTGGGAGCTAAAGATCTATTTGAGATTGAGGCCGATGAATTAGAACAAGCACATATATACATATTGAAGAATTGTGATGAAGCCTTACGATATCTCAAGTATGGAAATCACTCATGTAGTCTCATTTTTGTTATTTTCTTTAGGATAATTTCTTTTCTATATGAGATTTATGATTGACTTTAATTTTGTAGAGAATTTGCACAAACTCATAAGGATACTATTCGACACTTGTATGGTGCAGAATGGAACCGATAATTTATTAAATGGTTAAAAGATAGGTTAAGTAATACATAACCATAAAATTTAATATTTTAATATTATATTACTCATTCTAAAGTATTCAGCTTAATCTTATTGATAGGTTGCACAATTGCATAAAGGAGATGATAGTCGGATCATGGAAGATCTGCTTTCACTTTCACACGGTCCTACCAAATATTTGACACATTGCAATGGTTATATTTTTAATGGATATAGATTTCATGTAGAAAATTATGATAAAAATTTAAGAACTCAAAATTGTGATGTTGTAGTTGGCAATAATGGTACTCCTAGTGAGAACGTTGATTACTATGGAGTTTTAACAAAGGTTATTGAGTTGTAATTTATACTGGATAGAAGAGTGATCTTCTTTCGATGTGAGTGGTTTGATGTGTATGATGAAATAAAGAGAGTAAAAAAAGATGTGTATGACTTCATGAGTGTTAATCTGGGTAGATTTTTTAAAACAAATAAGTCATTTGTTTTAGCAGAACAAGCATCTCAAGTGTTTTATGTTAATGATAATTCCAACAAAGGTTGGCAAGTAGTGAGAAAGACTCAACCTCGTGATTCCTTTGAGACATTGGAAAAAAATGGATGTTGATATTGTAGAGTTGGGAAGTCTATCACAAAAAATGAAAAAAACAAACTAATGAGGTAATGTTTTGGTTATCTAAAATAATAATTATATTGTTAGACCTTCGTATGACATAATGATTTCATGTATTACTATATCGTCCCACATATTTTTTCATATTCTTTTATTTCACTTTTGGTTATTTTACAGGTTCAAGATGAAACAATTGAAAACTAAATATGAGGTCGGATCAACTAAAAAGAGTACTATGTATACATTTGTCGCGCCTGGTGTTATAGGAAAAGGATGAGGATGAGGGCATAGATCTTTATATGAGAAAGATAATATGTCAACTAAGAGTTTATTTCATCAATCTAGTAATGTTGTCAAGCAATACCTCCAAGAGTTTGAAACAAGTAAGATATTTTATATATCGATTGAAATCAAATTACTATTGATATTCTAGGCTGTGAACTAAAGATGTCTTCAACGATCACACTTGTGGCAAAGTTATGTGCCATATATTTATATGAATTTAAATGCGAAAGTATAGAATATGATTTGATTGTCTAGGTTCTATAGGGATGGGTCAAGGACAAGGGCTTAAATACTTCACCATGTTTGCTAGTCAAGGAATGCAAACCATTGGTAAGAATTTCATGCTTATTGAGAAAGAGTAAATAAAAATAATACTCCTCTACATCTACTAATCAAGTTAAGAAATACACTCAAGAATTTGAAACAAGTAAGTATTTGTTCAAATATATTGTATTTTTCCAAATCTACTATGTATTTGATGAATTTTAATGATATATTTTTTGATTTCAAGTGCTATAGGAAAGGGACTAGAGCAAAGACCTAAATCTTTGAGCTCCTCTTTAGGAATTTCTAAAAAAAAAGGTGGAATCTTTAAACAAGAGCACCCTCTGTGCTAACCAACATATTCAAACTCCATCTAAAATCACAAGTTCAAGTTATACCATGCCTTCTAGTCAAGAAATGCAAATAATGGATAAAGATGCCTTGATTCTTGAGAAAGAGGATATGCAAGCCTATATTTCATTGCCTCCATTTGTTGATCAAGTCATGCAACACTCTCAAAATATTGAAAAGGTATATTTTGAATTCATATGTTATTAATTTATTGAAGTAAATTTGATCGTTGTAGTTTTTACCAAATTGTACAACTATACATTCATCTAATCCTGGAAAGGTAAAAAGAGTTCGAGGTAGCACTAAGTGCAAAGAAGTTGCTGCACTTGAAATTGGTGAAAAACTGAAGTTAAACTTTTACAGTAATCGAACGGTTGAAAAAAATTGCAAACTATTTTTGAGGCATTTGGAAAAAATTATTCGTGATCATAATATATGTCCACTAAGAGTATTATCATGGAGTGATATTAGCCAATAAAAATTATATCACATGTGGGCAGCTGTTGAGGTAATTAACATATCTACATCCAATTCAGATTCTTTTTTTAACTATAAAAGCTCTGCTTATTCTTATAAAATCTGAGCTCACCATGTTGTTCATGTTTTGTTCCTTTCTTGGTAAAAAAGTTTTATAGTATTTCCAACGCATTAACTTATCCTATTTTTTGATTATTGTCGGATAAATTTGAGGGTGTTGAATAGAGTGATCACCGTGAACATATTTTGAGATGGATGAATGAGTTATGGAACAAATGGAATGGATACTTATATGTAAAATGTGAAGAATAAGTCACTTCTAGAAGATCTGAAGAATAAGCCAAATGGAATAGATAAGAAAGAATGGGAGTGGTTGGTAAAAGAACCTTTTTCTTCCAAAACTTTTCAGGTATATAAATACTTTTATCTATATTCCTTGTGGGGATTTATGAAACTCCCTTTTGTTTTATAATTTTTTTGGATTATTAAAAGTTAGCTTATTGGTTTACAAATATAGGAGAGAAGATAAGGAATGCAACAAATCGAGCTAAGTTGATGATGCTTCATCATATGGGTAGTAAGCCTATTCGAGATGTTATTTTTGAAAAGGTATTATCATAAAGTTATTTTCCTAAAAAATATTTATGAGGTGTTATTTTACATGTTTGTATTTGATGTAAAAGGGGGAAAGATGACAATCCACCAGATTTGAAGACTATTTTCTATGAGAGTCGAAAGAAAGATAACAACTTGTTGAACCTGAAGCAATTCAAAAACATGTGTGTTTGGTAAATTTAATATGTATATTAATTAATTATAATTATATGGAGCAATGATAGAAAATATATTTTTCTATATTTTGCAGGCTTAAATAGAAGAAATGGTGATGCAAAGCCATCTTTATCAAGCATAAAGCTTGTTGAAAAATGTTTTGGACCTCAAAATTATAGTCATGTAGTTGCCTTTGGGGGTGGAGTAAAGGCGAAAGACTTAAAAGGTGGCACTTCCTCCAAGGCAGAATTATTGTCCACGCTACATTCTACTCAAGAGGAAAACAATTACTTGAATGGGGAAAACAAATCCTTGATTGGTCGTTTGCTTCCCTTAGAAGATAAGATGAAAGAAATCTGCTCAACAATCATAACTCAGGGCTACAACATCGCCAATTTCAACTGAATGACCTCTGCCTTATGCTCTCCAAGTTAGTAACCATATACCTTCTCACTTTTCTCTGTATATTTTTATATTAGTTTGAGAAATTTAGGATGCATGAACTGTAGCAAGTGGTTGATGTATGTAGTATGTAATTATTGTGATTTTTTCATTTTATTGTACTTTTTCCCTCTATTATCTGGTACCGGAGCTATTCCACTTGAGCATGATCTGTTTTATGCATCTGGTGTGATTTACTTAGCTTATTCCCACATGCTATTGGCATAATAGAATAATTGGTGATTCATTTAGTTGTTTCCTTTGACTTGATTTTACTTGGTTATGTGAAATCCCATGAGACATAACTGGTTGATCCTAAAACATCATTAACATACAAACCCTAGTAGAGGAATATATACCTTGATCCTATTAAATTAAAAGGAATGAAGAAACATACCTAATGTATTGATTGGTTAAGGGGCCTAAGTTGTGACGTATGAAAAGTTTCAATGATTTACTTAGTGTTGGTTAAATGGTAATATTCAAAGGCCTTAACTATAATGCTAAAATAAAAGGAGTTGTAGTATCTGTCTTGACAAGGCAAACACTTATGGATTTAGTAGAAGGGGTATGTATAATATCCTTCCTAATTACTATAGAAACAGTAGATATTATGACTGTGTCCCAATAATAATCACCAATGTAAAAGTACTTTGGCGTAATATGATCAGAAAAGAAAACCTAAACAACTTGTATCTAGTCATGCTTAATAATATGCCAACAAGTTTTAAATTTTTTATCTTTCATGCCATCTAGACCTACTGCAGAATGAGGGATTATAGAGAACACCATAGTTTTAAGATATTCTAAGGTAGGGTCTTGTTAGAGAATGTTATTCTGATCATCAATCACCAACCTGGGAATATAGTTGTGGAATTCTTCTAGAACAACCTCCCCTTTTCCAATAAAAATCCCTTGAAAATGGCCACAAGCAGTGCTTTCTTTATTTGGCACTACATTTGTCCACCTCATCCTATAGAATAAAAGTTATAGCATTTTCTGTGATGTTCAAATAAATGAATTTACTAACATTCACATACTTCTATCACTGTTAGCATCCGAACTCTCTATTAGTATATGGTTAAACTACCAAGATGCATTGCTGACTTATGGTGCATGTGTTTGAAGGAATTCAAAATTTATAATGTAGATTTGATATCTACTCATCTGAAATTATTTGTTGAGATAGTCATGCAAAAATTATGTCATTATAGCTGAAACAGGGAAGATTTATGTCACATAGTGAAATTTGTAGTGGGGGTGACATAAGGTCATTAAGCCTAAAATAGTGTCCAAGAAGTTTGATTACCTGAGTTGCACTAGGCAAAACATTGGTAGCAAGTTCCTCGTTCAACAAAATCGGAAGGGGTGGCATTTGGCTCATAATCCCTAGCATATTTCTCATGCTGCAACATAAACAACATTATCAATACAATTGTATGACATCTAAATCTACCCTATCTAGTGTAAGTAATATAGTAATAATATTACTCATTTAAAATTATCATTATGTTATTCCTTGTTAGGATGAATAGATCAAAGTTGTCCTATAATTGCCAATTTACATATTAATATCAGATATCAGCTGATATGCATAACAAAATATAGTTAAGTATAAACTATCTACTGTATTTAACTGAAAGAAAAAGGAAACATATTTGTGTATCTTCTAATTTGTGATTGTATATATTGTCGAAAAAAATGCAAAAACTTGAATTAGCTTTCCAGTGAATGCCTATTTCCAGTTAGGTTGTCCCTGATAATACTTGGTCCTAGATTTCCTTTAGAACAACCATCAGTGTTGAGCTTGTAGAAGTCTACTTTCAGTCTTGAACAAGTGACTGAAATATAACTGATCTTGTCCTTTGCCATTTCAGTGATGCTGAACAAAGTATATTGTGAGGCCTTATTTCTATATGGCCTCCATTTCATTACTTTATTCTTTACTTACTTACTAGAGTTTGGCATAGGATGACTCTACTAATTAAACGTTAAAGAATGCCTTTTTGAACTATAAATGGTAAATAAATCTCAAAGATTTTCTAATTAGTTTCTCTTATTTTGTTGCAACATTCGTTGATGTTTCAAGATAACATTTCGACTACTTTTGGGGTGAGAGGTTTAACTAATTCTAGTGTAAACTTTACATAGATTATTATATTGTAATATTAATTATTTATCATTTTTTCAAAATCTTACACTTATCGATTCTGAAGGCTGAAGACAAGTCAAGATGCAATCGTTGAAGATGCAAAAACTCAGTATTATTTTGCTATGTATTCAAATGTTATGAAAATTTTGATATCATACTCTAGCTTGATCGGGATTGTAACTATATTTTTTGTGAAACAAATATTGAAACTAATATCATGGGATGTTAACTATGTTTTTTGATTTCTAATTATATCATATTTTTGTATCGAGATTCTCGATAGTAATTTGATATTTATTTGATGAAATTTATTATTTTGTGATATTAGGATCACTTGTGGTCAATTAGAGACTAGAAATATTGCTCGTCTTTAAATATTCATCTAGGACTAGAGATGTTGCTTATCTTTAAGGGTTGATCTAGGAAAAGAATTTTGCTCGTCGCTAAAGGATAAATTAGGACCAAGTATTTCTCATCCCTAAAAGATAATTTAGGACCAATTAATTGTTGGTAAAAAAAGAGGTTAACAACCAGGTAGTTAGTCTATTTGGGAGAAAATATACCGTCGCTAAATGATAGTTATGACCAGGTAGTTAGTCTATTTTGGATGATCTACATCATCGCGAAAGAATAATTATGATGAGGTAGTTAGTCTATTTGGGACAAGATTTTCCATCGCTAAAAGATAATTATGACCAGGTAGTTAATCTATTTGGGATGAGATATATTATCGCAAAAGGATTATTATAACCAGGTAGTTAGTCGATTAAGACAAGATATACCACTGCTAAACAATATTTTTGACCAAGTTTTTTGTGGTCTTACAAAGATTTTAAGGACCAGTTTATTAGAGTCGTCGCTATTGTCATTTAGCGTACGATCCTATTAGGATGGAACGTGGCCAACTTTTTACCATCCTAAAAGACCAATTGGGACAAGATTTGGACTTTCCGGGACCAGATTTCCCTTCCGTATATGCTGTTTTTCTTGTAGTGATGTCTATTGGGTTGGCATATAGTCTTACTCTCACTTGATGGCCTAAGGTCATTTGTTCAATGTCACAAAACTCTTTTCTTAGTGATAGACCAATCAAGCAAATTCTAGATGGACTCATCAAATAAGTTCTAGTCAAAACCTCACCACATAGAGCACTCACTCACATAATTAAAGCAACACTTTTACTTTCTCAATTGCTGATTCATATTTATAGCATATAGCAAAGAAGGTACTCAAGTAGTCAAACAAGATGAAGGTTTAATGTCCCTCCATGTAATTCTCTGCTTTTCAACATTTTTTTGCAAATTAGATCTTTGACATAGCTTACCCAAGTAATTCATGGATTGATGGAATTGATAGTTCGGTTACTGGGTAGTTTATTTGGGTTTTAGAGCCAATTCCATATTTTAAAGTCTTCACTGTTAAGGATTATCTACCAAGCCTAAACATCTGGTTAATGACTTTCTATGTCGATTTGAACTGTTCCATCAGTTTCAAAATAATGATTTTAGGCTAGGAGGACTTTTATTTGAGTCCTACAACTTTTAGACTCATTTTGGGCTATTAGGTGGATTTTGGTTAAAATAGCCATTGGGCATAAGTCTCACATTCCATCAAAATGACCCCTGATGAAAATTTAGATGGTGCCATTGAGTCTGAAATATCAAATTTAATAGGGTAGCATAGTTCATATATGTTCACGAGATTCTAAACAAATCCAAAGAGGTCAATGAAAACTTAGCAAAATTTAAGTTTCATCTAATGCATGGACTCAACTGGTGCAACTGCTTAAGCGAACCTCTGGTCGCTTAAGTGGACCTTTGGTTGCTTAAGTGGTGGTCGCTTAAGAAGCTAAGTGACTGCTTTAGAAGACAATTCAGTAACTACCTAGATGCTTTAGCGGAGACCATCCCACTTTAGAAGATGTTAGATAAGCAACATATTAACTAATTTAGCGAAGGTTAGTCTGGGCATAAGCCGCGTAAGCGATCATATGCTGTTTAAGCGGTGATTGCTGAAGCCGTTAAATAGCTGCCTAAGGCAATATTTATAACGCCCCAAAAATGGGTCCCGAGACGTCACATGGTGCTTAGGGTCACAAGTGACCCCAAGCTAACCCTTCTTCTGGCATAATTCATAAGCAACTGAATAACATACATAAAACTGTACAAAATCAGTAGAAAATAACTCTTTCAGAATCCATACTATACAAAACTGAATTTAAAAGATTACAACTCTGCTCTTATAAACAAAATTGATAGTGAATACATCAACTTCTACAGACTGTCTAAGAAGCCTCTACTGGTACTGACTATAGATAAATGGTCATGACTCCCAACTATCCTAACTCAATACGACTGAATAAAGGAAATACAATACTTCTCGAACTGTAAAACTAACACGAGCCTTGAATCAAAAGGACTCATCATATGCTGACTGGAAACTACGAACAGACTGAATATGGTGTATGCGCTACAACTTGCACCTACATTATGACAAAATGTAGCACACAGAAAAGTATGTGGATCAGTACCTTGGGAATGTACTGAGTATATAGGGGTGTATGCAATTTAATAATCAATATCATAATTCTTTATAGAAAACATGCATGCTATAATAGATGACTCACAAAGCTTGAATAAAACTCTCATAAACCATGAATGGGAAAGAGATGTAATATAAATAACGTGAGACATTACACTTTACTCTAAATCTGTATTCTTTCTTTATTCTCAAACTTGTAACTAGATGAAATCTTAAAATATCAACTTTCAGGACATATGCTTTAATCTTATGAAAGCAATAATTTGAGAATCCTAGAAATCTTAGGATCATAGCTTTCAAAATAATATACCTTCAAACTCACACTTTTATATTAAGGATAGTAAAGCTTTTTTAAAACTTAAGGACTTAGTACTTTTGGAACTTTAAGACTTGAGACTCTAAGAAACTTGGGAGTTTCTTCTAACTGACATAAACTATGTGAGCTACATGGAGTCCAATGGCTTGCCCACGTTGGGGAGAAATGTTCTATCCTTGCCATCGGAGTAGAACCTGTATTTTTAGTGATCACTAGCTTAACTAACCTACTTAGATTAAATCAGAAACCTATGGGGGCACGTAGTTCTGGGGCATGAGACCTCGGAATCAAGCCCAACTCGGTGCTAAATACTACTCCCTTACTTAGCTCAAAATTTTTAAGAAAATCCACCTTAAACAATTCAACATTATGTAATGGGAGCCAATATGCATCCCCTTATCTTAAATCAAAATGATGCGGATTTCTTTCTTAGCATAGGATCAAAACTCAATTCCTTTCTTGAAATCTTGATAGACTTATCATCAAAGCTTTAAAATCTCAATAACAAGGAAATATAAATACACTTCTTGTAACACTTTTGAGAGTATCAACAATTCATCATTAAAGAATCACAATTTCACAATAAGGCTCAATTCACGATAATAAATCTTGGAAATTCTTGAAAATATGATAGCAATATAAGAATATGCAATTTATAACATGAATTCTCAATTCAAATCATACTTAAATAAGATAATCATGCAATTCAAGACTCGATCAGTTCCATAATCTCATAAACTTGAACAACAAAATAATATGAATTCATCTTGAAAATACAAAATTCTTTAAGAAAAACTAAAACTTTTGGGCACAAGAACGAAAGGGTGTTCTTGTTCAAACCCCAAATACCTAGAATTTGAAGCTTTGAATGAACTCTCAACTTTGGGTTGCTATTTATGAAATTAATGGGTGCTTCTTTTAGCACTCGCAATGGGGATTCCAAATCTCAAAGAATTATTGAAAACCTATCGTTGAATCTTGAGATATTTTAATGTTTAGGTTGAAACCCTAATGAGAGTTCTTGAGCAATTTTGATGAAATTTGAGTGATTTTGGTGTGTTTGGGATTAAATCCCGTGTTAAGGATGAAAAGAGAATGGAAAATACCATTATGCCCTTAAATTGACGGAAGAAGAACTGAAGATTTTTGGCCTAAGTAGAATACAAGGGAGGAGCCTTGCTTCAGACATGGGAGAACCAAGGCCGAGCCTTGCTTCAGACTGAGGAGAACTAAGGCCGAGCTTTACTTCAGATAGGGAAGAACCAAGGCTGAGCCTTGATTCAGACAGGGGTGAACCAAGGTCGAGCCTTGCTTCAGACTAGGGAGAACCAAGGCCGAGGCTTGCTAGAGCCTTTAGCTACTGGTTTGGGCAACCAAACATGCCCTTATACTATTCGAAAAATTCCAAAACTTACCCGAGATGTATTCTTAACTTGCCCCATCACAACGCAACTTGAAAATTGAAAATTGGAGGTCAGAAAGGTCACACAATAATTCCTCGAAGTTTGAAGGCTCAAAAATAAACTAAGTGTTGAACACTTAGCTAAAAATCTAAGTGTAAGGCTTTTTTTGACTGGTTCAGAAGGCTTTAACGACGAGGGAACTTAGCGGGGTCTTACAATATCTCCCCCTTGGGAACATTCGTCCTCAAATGTCACTATATAGGCTAAGAATACAGAGAAAACTAAGGATACACTGTTGAAAATAACTCACTAACCGACCCTACTTCATTTTAAACTTTGAGTACTTCAAAGAATGGATGAACTCATGATAAGAATAGGTACAAAGCTGAAATGTGGACTAGAAAGGACTAAATTAAGAAAGGCTATTATTTGCGTTTGAATCTGAGCTAACTTGCCTTTACTTATTATAAGGAGTTGACTCATGCTGAGAGTTTAAAAATCTCTTGATGTGCTAATGGTGTGATCGTACTTATAGATTGCGAAGTGATATTTTATGCAGGCATAAATCATTAGAAGACAAGGCTAAGATTACACAATGGTATTACATTGTCTGAGCTGGAACACTTGGAAAATAAAGATCGTTCACTGAAGACTTATGAACTGAATCATGACTAGATATCTGAATTCTAAAACTGATGCCTGGTTCATATACTGAGCTGAATAATCATATTGGTGCGAATCACCATTTCTCGGAATGACCATACTTATGAAACTTCAGGTAGTAAGACCAGACTAGTTCAGAAAAATGGAAAACTATAGAAATCTATCCGCTTGATTGTTAAACCAGACTACCGTCTAGTCAAACTAAATCATACTAGATACTCATACTTAAGTGGAGGACTTCTTCAACACCCTTCTGGGGAGTTCTAACGATGTGAAAGATCAAAGAACTTTGGGCATAATTTGAACAAGACATCTAAATAAGAAATTACAATATTGCTACAACTCCATAGCTTGGAGTCATAGACTGGGATAGAATTTCTGGGCCCTTAGGCAACGCAACGCCTTACTTTAAAACTTAGATCCACTTCTAAAATATTCTACCAACTATTCCTTTACCTTAAAAAAACATACTAATTGATTCATCTTCTTATTCTTACATGACTGTTGATATTTCCATCTACTCATGTCTAAACTGAACTAAATTTCCTCACCATCTTCAAGCCTAACCCAAAATCACAGGATACATCACATAACACCGTAATACTAATTTGAACCATAGATTCAACACACCCTGTACTTCACAACTTCTCATCTCACGAAAACTTCTCATTACCACTTCAACAATCACATTCAACCTCGTACTAGACATTTTACTAACGTATAGTGCCTTCATCCAGATATACAAACGTGATGTTCAAGCCTACTTCTATAACTACATATGCACTTCTAAAAAAACACTCATAAAAATATTCTCAACTAGCCAAGCCATACACAAAACTTCACCTCAAAATTCTTTCAAACTTATAGACGTTCATAAAACAAGCACGCAAAACTTTTCCCAAAATATAACTCATAAAACTTCAGCTAACCATGACATGAATCAAAGACTTGTCTTTCATCTTACCTCCCCCTTTACTGTCTTTGCTAAATAAGCATACAATGATTTTTCATCAACAAGAAATGTTTACTCTTACCCATCTAACCAACTGTTCATTACCACTATCATGACTAAGGAAAGGTAACTAAAATATTAGAACGCGAGGACCTGAAGAATAGAGAAATACAGTGTATAACTTGGCACTCAACTGAGGCTTGAGGAATAAAATATTTAGCATCATGAACTTATCAAAGAAGTCTGATCTGAGGACATACATGATATAAATTTGAATTTCGCTGGCCATTAAAAGTATTTCTTGAGTACTTGAACTGAATATACTGTAAAGCTTGAGTACATGAGTCATGAGCTGCATGACCTAAACTTGGAGCTCGTAACTTATGGAATGTGATTCCAACTGTTGAAAGAACTAGAACTCCTCATTTTGGGAACTAGGAGAGTACATAATTCTTTATCATATGCAACATGAATTAAGATCATGGAACTGAAATGTAAGGCAAGAGCAGGTATCAAAATAACTAAAGTAAACTGCTTAGCTAAGATTAGACTGAGCATCATTCTTTCTCGTGGCTATTCTACAACTTACTGGCACATCTACTAGAATCTGAAAGGTTGACATGGTTACTCCTTCTATTATCTCCCTCTTAGATTTAAGCCATCACTCTAAGTCTATGAACGACTATATAAACTCTAGTCCAACTGCAATCACTTTACTCTAGCGTCTGGGATATAACAATACACATGAACAATAGAACTTAACCCGAATGACTATACCTGAAAGTGTAAAGCCAACTTCTAACACCATCTTCTGCGTTACACCCTATCTTTCTATAGCCCCAATAGTCATCATATAATTCTTGAACACTTGCTAACTCTGTATCTACATAAGCATCCCCATAGTCAGAGTGCACACCATCTAGTGTTTCAACTCTTATTTCTATTAGCTAAATCTTCAAAATTTCAAACGTAGATTCTAATGCTTAACCTGGGTATCTCCAAAACTTTGATGGACCACACAACTTCTGTCATAGCCTACCAATATCACACCTATAAACTTATATTTCTAAACCATGAAAATCAGAATCATACTTAACAGGTTCAACATCTTCAATCATAACTCCTTAACTTAGCTATCAAGAACATCATATATTATCTAACTAGTCTTTCTCCACCTAGTAACTCAACATTACTACTAACCACACAACATGCAATGATTCTCAAACATAATGCAGCACCATAGCACCTTGGGCGTACTTCCACATCATACATACAACATCAAACTTAATCTCAAGTCAATAAACTTAAATTCTTGCACTCACCATTTCAAGCCTATTGGTTCACCTCCATATAACTAGCATCATCAACCAAGTAATCATTATATCCATATTGATAGTCATTTACTAGTCCAACTTAGTGTCTAATGCTAGACATAATTAATAACCCAACTACACATACCATTCTCACTTGGAAGCTATAAAACAAAATATCAAGAAATACTAGTCCACTAGAACTTCATAACAATAATAATCGATCATAACCATAAGTCCTATCTTATTCACAATCCATTAACATATTCTTCTTCTACGCATCATTACTATTTACCCTTTTTATACATCAAAATTACCATCATAGCTCTATAAATTTCAGATAGACTCCTTTCTGTAATCTTAAGAAAACAACACTCAACCACCAAGTACTTTTATCAATAACCTATACATTTCTAACACAACAAATATCATCAATGACTTTCAATTCTTCAAGCAAATAACAATTCACCTTAACTAATAACTCCTTCTCTACCTTCTACTAAACTAACACATAACGACATATCACTTCATTACTAACTCAATCATATGCAAAAAGATTCGGCTATACATATATTCAATAAATCGCACTTACCATCCTTCTTGTCACTACACCTTAAAACTCCTAGTTCCAACCAACACAAGAACAAAAAAATGAACAACAAGTTGCTAGTGAATCGAAATAGGCCTCACACGACTTCACTAGACTTTGATTTTTTTATTTTGAACAAAAAAATGAGATGAATGACAAAGCAACTATACTAGTGAATCGAAAAAGCCCCACACGACTTCATTAGACTTTGATTTTTCAACAATGCAATAATAATAAGGTTACAAGGGATAGAAACTTAAAAAACAATATTTAACGTTTGAAGAATACACATCTTTCTCTGTCTTAACTAAATGGCTCATAAGAATAAGGACATAACTTTAAACTTGAGAGACTTATAACACACTAGAGAACTCTTCTCAAGCCCTTTGTGTAACTTCTGAAACTTTTGCTGGCAAATATATGAACATTATTTGGGGAGGAACTGAGACTTACTGATCATGTTATCTCAAGAATAATACATAGATAGGGAAGTATAGGTTATCATTATGGATTATGAGGAGAAATCTGAAAACACATCTGACTTGAGCTTAATATATGATTTCTACAAACATGATAAAGCACTTCAATCTTTGTAACTCAAAAGCACTGATGGGATACTTTCTAGCCCTCATATAATCCCATAACTATCTGTGAATATTTAAGTTTGACTATTTCTAATACCATGAAAATAAGGCAAATATGGCCCGAATAGAGTAAGATGAGAATCTGCATAAGCTTCTTAGAGGACCTTTTTATGGAATGATCTGAGACTTCAAAGAAGGGGAACATTTCTTAAATGCCTTATAGCCTCTTGAAGAAAAGTCCAGATATCTCCGTACCATTCCACAAGACTCTACTATACATGACTTCATAGACACCTTAGGATTCTTGAACTCTGTGCTCTGATACCAAGTTTGTAACGCCCCAAAAATGGGTCCCGAGATGTCACACGGTGCTTAGGATCACAAGTGACCCCAAGCTAACCCTTTTTCTGGCATAATTCATAAGCAACTGAATAACATAAATAAAATTGAATAAAATCAGCAGAAAATAACTCTTTCTGAATCCATACTATACAAAACTGCATTATAAGATTACAACTCTGCTCTTATAAACAAAATTAAAACTGAATACATCAACTTCTACTGACTATTTATGAAGCCTCTACTAGTACTGACTATAGATAGCCGGATCATGATTCCCAACTATCCTAAATCAATACGAATGAATAAAGGAAATACAATACTTCTCGAACTGTAAAACTAACTCGAGCCCTTGAATAAAAAAGACTCATCACCTGCTGACTAGAAACTGCGAACTGACTGAATATGGTGTATGCACTACAACTTATACCTACATTATGAGGAAATGTAGCACACAAATAAGTATGTGGATCAGTACCTTGGGAATGTACTGAGTATATTAGGGTGTATGTAATTTAATAATCAATATCATAATTCTTTATAGAAAACATGCATGCTATAATAAATGACTCACAAAACTTGAATAAAACTCTCATAAACCATGAATGGGAAAGAGATGTAATATAAATTATGTGACTCATTATACTTTACTCTAAATCTGTATTGTTTCTTTATTCTCAAACTTGTAACTAGATGAAATCTTAAAATATCAACTTTCAGGACATATGCTTTAATCTTATGAAAGCAAGGAACTTCTTTGGAACTTAATAATCATGACACTTGAGAATCTTAGAAATTTTAGGATCATAGCTTTCAAAATACATATACCTTCAAACTCACACTTTTATATTAAGGATAGTAAAACTTCTTTAAAACTTAAGGGCTTAGTACTTTTGGAACTTTAAGACTTGAGACTTTTAGAAACTTAGGAGTTTCTTCTAACCGACATAAACCATGTGAGCTACATGGAGTCCAACGTCTTTCCCACATTGGGGAGAGCTGTTCTATCCTTGCCATCGGAGTAGAACCTGTATTTTTAGTGATCACTAGCTTAACCCACTTAGGATAAATCAGAAACCTATGGGGGCACGTAGTTCTATGGCATGAGACCTAGAATCAAGCCCAACTCGGTGCTAAATACTACCCTATTACTTAGCTCAGAACTTTTAATAAAATCCAACTTAAATAATTCAAAATTATATAATGGGAGCCAATATGCATCCCCTTATCTTAAATCAAAATAATGTGGATTTCTTTCTTATCTTAAGATCAAAACTCAATTCCTTTCTTGAAATCTTGATAGACTTATCATCAAAGCTTTAAAATCTCACTAACAAGGAAATATAAGTACACTTCTTGTAACAATTTTGAGAGTATCAACAATTCATCCTTATAGAATCACAATTTCACAATAAGGCTCAATTCACGACAATAAATCTTGGAAATTCTTGAAAATATGATAGCAATATAAGAATATGCAATTTATAATATGAATTCTCAATTCAAATCATACTTAAACAAGATAATCATGCAATTCAAGACTTTATCAATTTCATAATCTCATAAACTTGAAATATAGCAAAATAATATAAATTCATTTTGAAAATAAGAAATTCTTTAAGAAAAACTAAAACTTTTAGGCACAAGAACGAAAGGATGTTCTTGTTCAAACCCCACATATCTTGAATTTGAAGTTTTTTATGAACTCTTAACTTTGGGTTGCTATTCATGAAATTAATGGGTGCTTCTTGTAGCCCTCGCAATGGGGATTTCGAATCTCAAAACATTATTGAAAACGTATGGTTGAATCTTGAGATATTTTGATGTTTAGGTTGAAACCCTAATGTGAGTTCTTGAGCAATTTTGATGAAATTTGAGTGATTTTGGTATGTTTGGAATTAAATCCCGTGTTAAAGTTGAAAAGGGAATGGAAAATACCAATTATGCCCTTAAAATGAAGGAAGAAGAACTGGAGATTTTTGGCCTAAGGGGAATACAAGGGCGGAGCCTTACTTCAGACATGGGAGAACTAAGGCAGAGCCTTGCTTCAGATAGGGGAGAACCAAGGTCGATCCTTTCTTCAGACATGGAGGAACCTAGGCCGAGCCTTGCTTCAGACATGGGAGAACCAAGGCCGAGCCTTGCTTCAAATAGGTGAGAACCAAGGCCGAGCCTTGCTAAAGCCTTTAGCTATTGGTTTGGGCAACCAAACATGCCCTTACGCTATCCAAAATTTTTTGAAACTTACCCGAGATGTACTCTTGACTTTCCCCATCGCAACACAACTTGAAAATAAAAAATCGAAGGTCGGGAAGGTCACAAAATAATTCCTCAAAGTTTGAAGGCTAAAAAATAAACTAAGTGTTGAACACTTATCTAAAATTCTAAGTGTAAGGCTTCTTTTGACTCGCTCGGAAGGCTTTAACGTCGAGGGAACTTTTCGGGGTCTTACACTATTATAGGACATTTAATCATCCTTCACCCACTTTCTCTCATTATTCTCAATCCCCAATTCCATTAAAGACCTAGAGAGTTGGATAGAGAGTGGAAGTGACCATTTTGGGTTCAAGGTGAGTTGGAGAGTGTATTGGAGCCATTTTTCTATCTTGGGTTTTGTAAGTTTCCATCTAATTACTTGATTAATTCTCTAATTTAACCTTAAATCTCTAGTTCTTTTATGGGTCAATCCTAAACCCGTTTGAGCTTAAAATTTATTCATTCTTGAGGGTAAATGATCCTTGAGCCTAGAGGGACATTTTGATGGTTTTAAAGATGTGATTTTTTGGGCCCCACATGGGAATTTTTGCCTAATTTTTGACCCAAATCAATTTTTGTAATATGATTATCATTATTCTCATATTGACGGGTAGTTCCATATTTTGGTAGCATGCATTGTATGAAGGCTTTATAGAAGGGAAAATATCTTATTTAGTGGACTTTACTCGACATTCGTTGGTATCCCGGTAGGTTAGGCTTACCTTTTTATTAGATTGAGCTTTATAATATGGTATTATGCTAGACTTGGGTTGGAAATTATGACTTGGTTGTATGTGTTATGAAATTTGAAATATCAAGTCGAATAGTGAGTTGTTTTTAGGTGGAATTGGCCTACCCATCTTTTCTAGGGATTGAACTATAATTGTAGGACTTGTTAGAATTATTTGACACCTTGTAGTAGGACTTGGATTCCTTAACCTAGTTAGAGTAGAAATAGCCCCAGTATGAACTTTTGGGATTTAGTAGTAGGCTCCACCACCCCCTTATGGCCAAATATCTTACCAAATATCTTGCATTATTCTTGAACCATAAGAGGACTTATAAATATTTAATATAATTGAATTAATTTGTAGCTTAGATTTATTTAAAGATAGATTTGAGTCTGACATTTATCATACTAAGATTGGTTCGAGTTTGACATTTATTATACTACGATTGGTTTGAGTGCAACAATTATGATACTATTTCTGGTTCAAGTCCATCTTTGAAGAGTAATTATTATGTTAAGGACCCGATTCTAGTCCACTACTTATGGTATGGAAGGATTCATGGGTATGGTTTTGATGTTCAGTTAAGTTATGATTATTACTGATAGTGATTCTCTCTTGATTGTATCCATCAAGCTTATAGGGGCTCGATTTGATTACCTTCTTCTTATTTCCACCTTCTGGGCTTATAGGGGTCCAGTTAGGCTATAGTTAGTTGCATTCTTTTTTGATATTATTTATTTTGTTATTTATTCTCAGACATTTAGAGCGTTATTCTAGGTTTGCCCTTTTATCATGACTTTAGTTTACCTTCTTACATCTTATTATGCTTTATTTTAATTTAGCTTAGTCGGTCGATGATGTCTTCTGAGTACCTATTGTTTGGTACTCATACTACACTTTTGCATTTTTTGGTTGCAAATTCGAATACAATTATCGTGTCATCTATTCTAGTGCTTGTTAGGGTTCAATATATGGTAAGCTTTTAGATACGGAGTTGATTCTCTCTCCCTCTATTATGTTTGGGATAGTCTCTATTCGAGACTACTTGTATATTGATACTACTAGTACTTATATTATTTTTCTTAAAGTTTCTTGTACAAACCTTACTAGGTCGTGGGATACTTTTTTATTTCTTCATCTTTATTTATGATATCATATTTACATTTCTTGTCTAGACATGTTTTATGAATTATATCGGTGTTATTCATACTCTCTACCATCTAACTCCTTAATAGTCATTTCGAGTTATGGTTTGGCTTACGTACAAATGGGTTAAAGTAGGTGCCATTATGTCTCATGGAATTGGGTTATGACAAATTGGTGTCAGAGCCTAAATTTCACTGGTATTGTTGGTGTAAGAGTAAGTGTATAGTAAAGCTCCGCGGATTGGAATGATGATGTCTGTTTCTTATCTTCGGGAGGCTATAGGATATTTATAGGAGATATTTATTTTTTCACTAATTTCGTGCTATGGGTCTACGTTGGTTTTTAAAATTCACTTGGTTTTAATCTTTTGCATATAGGTAGGATGCGAGTTATGACTACTGGGGATGGGGACCTCGAATCCCCAACTAGGGATCCTATTAGAGGTCATGGACAACCTAAAGGTCGGGTGTAGGTGAGAGATATATCCACAACTAGGGGTCTGGATAGGGAGCCTCACCAGATCCTATTCGTGCTCTCACACTAGAGATTTCTCCACCCCAACTAGTGTAGACCAGGAGGCAGTGCAGGCTCCATTAGGGTTTATTCCTTCATTACTTCTTAGAGATGCCTTAGTTTAATTGATAGGATTGGATTTTGGTTCACCATCTAATGTTTCTAAATCGATGAATTAGAGTGGTATACATGCAGGGGTGCAACCTGTAGCTACAACCCTCAGAGTTGATGATTTGCAGTGGATTTATGCACCTCTGTATTGTTATTCGGGCTTATTTAGTTTAGTTTAGAGGACTTATACTGTCAGTAATGCATAAATCATTGTATAAATTAGCATCTAAGTGTTAAAAAATTTCATTATAATGTTTAAGGTATGTTTCAAACAAGTTTGGAATCAATTTGGTCACTTAGAGTTTAGACGAGAAAACTAGTGTTACTAGCTTGGGCTATGTGTTGTTCTAGTTCATATGGATGGATTCTAGTGTGTGTAATGAGTTAATAAGGGTGTAATTGAGTAATTATGTGTGGAATAACTTGTTTATAGTGTTTAAGGTTAAATTGAGACAAGACAAAAGACAAAACACTAAGTTAAAGATCAAAAGGACAAAACTATTACTCTTAGCTTAAGTTACTAGTTCATCGTCTTGGACTGTGTGTTATTTTGGGATTTAATTCGTTGTGTTTGATGATACATGATGCTTGGTGAGTTGATAATGATTATATATGGATTATACACAATCTATAAGTCAGTTATAAACATAACCATAAAGCTTGGAATAGATGGACAAACACTTATGACAAGACTTGACCAAAAATGGAGATTTTGGAGTCATTGGCGTGCCACGGACCTTAGAAACCATGTTAGGGAAGTGACCCAGAATTGGGAGATTCATAATGACTAATTCCATTATATCACCACTATTAGTTCATTCCACATACCCTAGTAACCGCAATAAGGGTGTGGTACAACCCTAAGTCAAAATCAGCAACTTGTGTCCAAGTATAAATAGGACACTTAGTTGTTATGTTTCACACCTTGGACGACCTTGGTTTTGAATGAAGTGTGTAAAAAACTTAAATTAGGGTTTTTATCTCTTTAATTTAGTTTTTTTATACATTTTAACATGGATTATACTGTTGTGATTCTTGTTACGTCTATGAGCGGCTAAATACCTTTTTCCAGGGTTAAGGGCATGAGCATGCGTATTATTGATATTCATTGATTTGTTTTGGTTGTTTATGATTATTTATTGTTTTTAATCCTTGTTACTACTATTTTAAGGCTTCACGACCCTTACAATACATGCTATAACTCTATTGTGTACCCGAAAGGATGAATGGTATAGTAGAATGTGGGATGAATAGATTAGGATCGTACTCTTCATAGAATGATATCATGATTTGTACGTAGGATAGGAATATAATTAAATGCACTATTTGGTTCAAGTAAGGGATTAATACGAATTAATTTAACTTAGTTCTCACATCTCCACCTAATGATGTAGTTACGGGGCTAAGTTAGATAATTAATTAGAGGTTCGTAAGGCCATAGTCATAGTATAGACCCCATGAACCAACAACCAAGATAAATAACCTAACTAATGAAGTTCCATAACATAGTATGATTATTCGCAGTGCCTTGAATCTGGGATTTTCACATTGATTGTTCAAACTTTTATTTTATTGCATTGTTTAGTTTACAGTTACTTGTAACTTATAAACTCTTTTGGTTACGCAACACTTGATTAATATATTAGTTAACTAATCTTGGGTAATTGTTAGCATAAGTCTTTGAGGGATCAATATTCAAATTTTTATAAGGAAATTGTATTACTCGGTGTGACCATGTACACTTGCATGTGTGCTTGGGCGCAACAAGTTTTTAGCGTCATTGTCGGGGACTTGTTATTAGGCAACTATCTTAGTTTAGTTTTAATTTTTGATTTCGTTGGTGCTTTCACTTGTTGGTTTCTGAATTTGTAGGCAACAGGTTAACATACTAGTATGAGGGAAATGATCGAGAATAGGTTGAACAAGACCCCGAGCCCGAGCAATGCTTTCACTAATAGAGGAGATAAGTAGTCCTTCTCTACCATATCCCATAATTTACTAGGAACAAGACATTCCTGCTACCATGGCTGAGGATCCACCAGCCCGTAGGATAGTTCAGTGAAGTGGAAATTTCACTTGCGACCAATGTAACCTCCTCTATTTGAGGATCGGATCCTGGAGGTAGATTTGAATTGAATTAGAATATGGTGTAGATTCTGCACAATAATGGATAGTTCATGTAATACCCCGCATGTTTCTAAGCTAGAAAGTGAATAAGTATTCCTATGTATGAAACCTCCTATCCTGTGAGTAGTATTTTAGTGAATGAATTACAATGAATATCATAATGATAGGATAGCTTATGATGCATTAAGAATGTTCATATGAGTCACTTACAGTAATACAAGCTAAGAGATTTTGAATCTATCAAGTTTTAGTGTTCGATTTTGTAAGGGTCATATTTGAATGAGTATAACTCGATATTAATGTGGTATTTCTGCATATTTAGACCCACCAAATTGTAGAGAATCAAATTAAATTTCCAACGATACCAATTTCGCCTTAATTCAATATCCGAGCGAAAAGTTATGCCCATTTTCGTGAGAGACAGTAAGGATAGGCGATTGGTTAGGCGCCGCCCAACCAAACTTAGGCGATTGGTTAGGCGCCGCCTAAGTTAGTTCCAAGTGCCAAAAACACTCCGTCTTGAGTTATTTTAAGGGTAATTAAGTATTTTAACACTCCTTACACATCCCTAAACTTAACCCTACAAAATATATAGCTTCTAAACATATTACAACCCTATTAACATCTCAAAGCTCATTATCCAAGAGCACTAAAAGAGAAAAACAACTAGGGTTGCATAATTAAGCTTGAAGATCCAATTTCAAGGAAAGTCCTCCATCAATAATCAAGAATCTTCCTTTTAAGGTATGCGTGAGTTGATTCATGGACTCCTTTTGTCCATGAAGCTCAAGAACCATCTTCTAAATTATGTATTATGATGGTTATTTTGTTGAGGGTTGATGTTCATGTGGTTGGAGTTTGATGATTCCTAAGATGGGATCTTTGAATATTTTATGTGAGGATATGGTGGTATTTAATGTATAAATATGTGAAATTGGTGGTTGAATATTTGTAATCTTGATGAATCCACCTATGCCTAAGATGTGCATGTAAGGTGTTTGTGAAAATACCTAAGGGAATAGAAATCATGCTTTTATGACATAATAAGTCCTAAATGACTATTCCATGTTCTAACTTTATGTTCAACGTGATCCCCATGCTATTGTCTTGAATTGAAGATGTTGTATGAGATGCTCATGATATTGTTGTGATATGGAATGACCATGTTATTGAAGCCATGCAAGTATATAAATGTTGTGTGCATTCCCGATCATGTGATAGTTTATTGAGAATCATTCTTATTATGAAATCCTTACTTATGGTATTGTGAATTTTGGATTCCACTCTTATGATCAAGTCACTCATGTGTGTCAGTTTCCTTCCATCGAGTCCTGGGGGTACTTGTACCCGAAAACTATAGCTGTGTGCCTAAAGCTAGTGTCTTGTTTCAAGACATCCTCAGTCAAGCTATGTTCCATAGATTGCAGTTAGTCATGTGACTCAGGAAAGACTCAGAAATCTCATGAAAACTCAGTACTCAGTAAGATCGGCAATCTCATGACTTAGCTAGATATCAGATGTTAGTAGTGTTCCATCAGTCCAAGAAACTCAGTAAACTCAGAATCAGTTTAGTTCAGTTAGTCAATTTAGCAAAGTTAATCTTTTCAGAGTCTTTTAGTTGGGAGTAGGGACTAGCACTGAGCGAGTACAGGGATGGTGGTTTTCCCATTATAAAGGTAGAGCCGTTAGCAGCATTCCCTGTACTCTAGAACTGTGTAGCCAGCGCAGGATAGGAGTCACCCATCAGATTAAGGCTATGCTTGACTATTATATTGCCTTAGGCTTGATTTCCTATTCAGGGTCACCCGCCAGAGAGGCTTGACCATAGTAGAGGTCTCTACCCGTGGCATGGTATTGACACCCTTCCAATCAGGTCAAAGATTGGACCCCACCAGTACAGTATCGGGGCATGTCGGTTAGGTTACTACCTGCCACAGTTACAGTTACAGTTACAGTTTTAGTATCAGTCTATAAAGTAGAAATCAGGAATCAGGACTGTCAGATACAGTCATTGATCTCAGTAAGGAACTCAGATAGTTCCATTGATTCCTGAACCATACCGTCAGATAGGCTTGGTCCCATATTCAGATGCTTATTATTAGATCTAGAGGTCACCCGATAGACAAGCTTGATCTAAATCTCAGATTCAGTCGAGTATTCTCATTATCAGTTTCAGAGATCACTCGTTAGTTAGAACTGATCTCAAACTTAGATGTTCATATACAGTTTGGAACTCAGATAGTTTTCCCCAGAATTAGAACTGTTAGATACAGTTATCCATGTTATTAGTAATTCAGTATCTCAGTATCACGAAACTCATGTTGTCAGAGTTCAAACTCAAGTAGTCAGTATCTCCACGAGTTCAGTAGCAGTTACATATGTATGTATGTATGTATATATGTATTCTCATGTTCATATTAGTCAGCATGTGCATGCATATAAACCCCATGCATTTAGCCTAACCCCACGTATACTCAGTACTTTAGTTGTACTGACGCATTTGCGCTATGGTGCTTTCTTTTTATGTTACACCATAGGTTCTTAGGTGCAGATTCCAGATCAGCGGTAGCAGTTCAGTAAGCAGTGAGTCCTCATATTTCGAGGACATGATCATTACAGTTATTATTCCAGTATTTCAGTTTATTTTCAGTTTAAGGAGTTAGTTAGAGATATGTTCCTTCAACTCCTTATTCAGACAGTTTAGAGTCTTTTAGACGATTATAGAGTTTTCAGATTAGATTTTAGTATGTTTTGGTTTTGTTTTGGTACTGTGATACCACCTTATTTTAGATATTTTATTATTCAAGATTGAACCTTACGCCCTCTTTGTTTATGTTTCCACATTATATATATATATATTATGCAGTTACAGGTACAGATATCAGTCATGGGTTAGCTTGTGGTCCTTTGGGGTCATGAGCACCGTGTAGCATTCCGATTCAAAAAATCAGGGCGTTACAAACCTGGTATCAGAGCCTAAGGTTCAATAGAGTCCTAGGAAATTTGAAAGCTGCATCTAGTAGAGTCTTGTACATGGGTGTGTTGTGCGCCACATTTATGTACAAGAGGCTATAAGATGTTTTAGGAACAGTTTCCCTTCTTTCAGTACTCATATCGTGCCAGTGAGGAAAAGATCAAGTTGAACTCTCAGTTTAATCCTTGTTCCTCTTCTATTTGTAGAACATGCCTCCTAAGAAGTGAACAGGGGATCAGTCAGCCCCGCAGCCCGTAGATCCTTTGAATGAGAATGTGTCACATGCAGAATTTCGAGCAGCTTTTCAGGCGCTAGCCCAGGCTGTGACCACTAATGTTCAGGAAAAACGACAGAATGCAGCCCCAACCCAGTAGGATGGGGATTCAGCTGCAGCCAGAATCAGAAATTTTATGAGAATGAACCCTCCAGAATTCTTTGGGTCAGTAACAGGTGAGGACCCACAACTGTATCTAGAATAGGTAAAGAAGATCACCCAAATCATGCACGTGTCAGAGGAGGAGAGTGTGGAATTAACGTCCTATAGGCTGAAAGATATTGCTCATAATTGGGTAGTGTTGTGGAAGAAGAGTAGAGGGGAAGATGCAACTCCCATGACTTGGCAGATATTTCAGGATGCCTTCTTAGTTAAGTTTTTCCCATTAGAGATGAGAGAAGCTAAGGTAGAAGATTTTATGAACCCGAGACAAGGCTCTATGATAGTGGAAGAGTATTGTCTTAAGTTCAACCAGTTAGCTAAGTATGCTCCTGACTTGATAGCTGACCCCAGAGCGAGTACGAGTAAGTTTGTGACTGGTGTGTCTGGGTTAGTATTGAAAGAGTATAGAATAGCTATGCTCAATAGGTACATAAACCTTACTAGGTTAATGATGCATGCTCAGCAGATAGAGCCAGATAAGTCTAAGGAGAGGGAGAGATCTAATAAGAGATTCAGAATAGGTAGTTATAGCTTTTCTCTGGCTGGGTCACAGGGTGGTAATTGTTCTCACCATAGTCAGAAAAATTCAGCCCCTGTTCCATCTTCAGCTAGTCATGGTGGGGCGCCAGGCTCCAAAGCCCAGAGTAGTGTTAGAAGTAAGCGTACTGATCCGCTTTGTGGAGAGTGTGGCAAAAATCATCTAGGTGCATGCAGAGCTAATAGTCAGGTATGTTTTGGGTGCGGTAAGCCAGGCCACAGAATTCGAGAGTGTAGAGTGTTAGCTCAGAAAGGAAGAGATTCGCGTGAGCAGGACGAAAATCCCAGCACTAATAGTGGTTAGCGTCAGAATCGACTCTATTCACTCTAGACTCAACATGATCCAGAAAGTTTCCCCAACCTAGATTCGAGTATGTTACAAGTTTTTCATGATCATTGTATGCATTGTTAGATATATTGCGCTCGTTTGAGCTTATGTTTCCACATGAGTTAGTCAGTAACATTAGCAGGTCCAGTTCAGTCCATGCATCATGCATTAGTCTCAGCTCTCCAATGTTTAGTTCTAATCTAGTTCGATGATGCCCCGTGCATCACCCCAGTATCTCAGCAAGGTAAACATTCCTAGAGGGACATAGTGTCCCAAGGGAGAGATACCCCACCTTTTCTTGATACTTTCATGTTCCCATTATAAATTACTTATCAAGTGCCATGGCATAATCAGTCAAGCTTTCAAGAGTCAGCTCAGTCAGATATTCAGGCATTAGATATACGTATTCAGTAGAGAAAGTACTATTTATCAGTATTTTCACTCATACATTTACATATCATGTCAGTTATGTAATCATGCATTAGATATGAATGGATTCAACCTTTCAGTTGTGCATCAGATATGCATTCTCATTTTGAGAAAACTCACTTTATTAGAATCCTCAGTCTTATATTCATGAATCAACTTCCCATGCATCGGATATGCATGTTTAGTATGTTGTGCTCAGCTTTCAGTCATGTCAGTCATGAACCCATGTTTTAGTAGCGTATGTCTTGTATGTACTTCCTCTTATCATCTCTCCCGCCTCAGTTAATTTCCATTCGAGGATGAATGTTCCCAAGGGGGAGATATTGTAATACCCCGCATATTTCTAAGCTAGGAAGTGAATAAGTTTTCCTACGTATGAAACCTCCTATAATGTGAGTAGAATTTTAGTGCATGACTTACAATGAATATCCAAGCAATAGGATAGCTTATTATGCATTAAGCATGTTCATATGAGTCACTTAAAGTAATACAAGCTAAGAGTTTTTGAATCCATCAAGTTTTAGTGTTCGATTTCATAAGGGTCATATTTGAATGAGTATAACTCGATGTTAATGTGGTATTTCTGCATATTTAAACCCACCAAATTGTATATAATCGAATTAGCTTTCCAATGATACCAATTTTTCCTTAATCCAATACCCGAGCGAAAAGTTATGCCCATTTTTGTGAGAGACAGTAAGGATAGGCGATTGGTTAGGCGCCGCCTAAGTTAGTTCCAAGTGCCAAAAACACTCCGTCTTGAGTTATTTTAAGGGTAATTAAGTCTTTTAACAATCCTTACACATCTCTAAACTTAACCCTACGAAATATATAGCTTCTAAACATATTACAACCCTATTAACATCTCAAAGCTCATCATCCAAGAGCACTAAAAGAGAAAAACAACTAGGGTTGCATAATTAAGCTTGAAGATCCAATTTCAAGGAAAGTCCTCCATCAATAATCAAGAATCATCCTTCTAAGGTATGCGTGAGTTGATTCATGGACTCCTTTCATCCATGAAGCTCAAGAAGCATCTTCTAAATTATGTATTATGATGTTTATTTTGTTGAGGGTTGATGTTCATGTGGTTGGAGTTTGATGATGCCTAAGATGGGATCTTTGTATATTTTATGTGAGGATACGGTGGTATTTAATGTATAAATATGTGAGATTTGTGGTAGAATATTTGTAATCTTGATGAATCCACCTATGCCTAAGATGTGCATGTAAGGTGTTTGTGAAAATACCTAAGGGAATAGAAATCATGTTTTTATGACATAATAAGTCCTAAATGACTATTCCATGTTCTAAGTTTATGTTCAACATGATCCCCAAGCTATTGTATTGAATTGAAGATGTTGTATAAGATGCTCATGATATTGTTGTGATATGGAATGACCATGTTACTGAAGCCATGCAAGTATATACATGTTGTGTGCATTCCCGATTATGTGATAGTTTGTTGAGAATCATTCTTATTATGAAATCCTTACTTATGGTATTGTGAATTTTGGACTCCACTCTTATGATCAAGTCAGTCATGTGTATCAGTTTCCTTCCATCGAATCCTGGGGGTACTTGTACCCGAAAACTATAGCTGTGTGCCTAGAAGTAGTGTTATGTTTCAAGACATCCTTAGTCAAGCTATGTTCCATAGATTGCAGTTAGTCATGTGACTCAGGAAAGACTCAAAAATCTCATGAAAACTCAGTACTCAGTAAGATCGACAATTTTATGACTTAGCTAGATATCAGATGTTAGTAGTGTTCTGTCAGTCCAAGGAACTCAATAAACTCAGAATCAATTCAGTTCAGTTAGTCAATTCAGCGCAGTTAATCCTTTCAGAGTCATTCAGTTAGGAGTAGGGGCTAGCACCAAGCGAGTGCAGGGATGGTGGTTTTCCCGTTATAAAGGCAGAGCCGTTAGCAACAATAACTGTACTCCAGAACTGTGTAGCCAGTGCAGGAAAGGAGTCACCCATCAGATTAAGGCTATACTTGACTATTATATTGCCTTAGGCTTGATTTCCTGTTCAGGGTCACCCGTCAGAGAGGCTTGACCATAGTAGAGGTCTCTACCCATGGCTTGGTATTGACACCCTTCTAATCAGGGCAAATATTGGACCCCAATAGTACAGTATCAGGGCATGTCGGTTAGGTTACTACCTCCCATAATTACAGTTACAGTTGCAGTTTCAGTATCAGTCTACAGAGTAGAAATCAGGAATCAGGACTGTCAGATACAGTCATCGATCTCAGTAAGGAACTCAGATAGTTCCATTGATTCCTGAACCATCCCGTCAGATAGGCTTGGTCCCATATTCAGATGCTTATTATTAGATCTAGAGGTCACCCGACAGATAGGCTTGATCTCAATCTCTGATTTAGTCGAGTATTCTCATTATCAGTTTCAGAGATCACTCGTTAGCTAGGATTGATGTCATACTTAGATGTTCAGATACAGTTTTGAACTTAGATCGTTTTCCCCAGAATTAGGACTGTTAGATACAGTCATCCATGTTATCAGTCTTTCAGTATCTCAGTATCATAAACCTCATGTTGTCAGAGTTCAAACTCAAGTAGTCAGTATCTCCACGAATTCAGTAGCAGTTACGTATGTATGCATGTATGTATGTATTCTCACGTTCATATTAGTCAGCATGTTCATGCATATAAACCCCATGCATTTAGCCTACCCCCACGTATACTCAGTACTTTAGTTGTACTGACGCATTTGCACTATGGTGCTTTCTTTTTATGTTACACCATAGGTTCTTAGGTGCAGATTCCAGATTAGCGGTAGTAGTTCAGTAAGCAGTGAGTCCTCATCTTTTGAGGACATGATCATTACAGTTATTACTCAGTATTTCAGTTTATTTTCAGTTTAGGGAGTTAGTTGGAGACATGTTCCTTCAACTCCTTATTCAGACAGTTTAGAGGCTTTTAGACGATTATAGAGTTTTCAGATTAGATTTTAGTATTTTCAGTTTTTTTTGGTACTATGATACCACCTTATTTCAGATATTTTATTATTCAAGATTGAACCTTATGCCCTCTTTGTTCATGTTTCCGCATTTTATATGTATATTATGCAGTTACAGGTACAGATATCAGTCATGGGTTAGCTTGTGGTCCTTCGGGTCATGAGCACCATGTAGCATTCCGGTTCAGAAAATCGGGGCGTTACAGTTCACTGGGCTATTACATGATGATCCCCAAGTCCATTTGCAAAAAACTTTTGGGAGATTAGTGACAAATTCTTTCAGATGGGTGTGTCAATTGATTACGTGAGGCTGGCACTCTTTCTCTTTTCACTTTTGGGGGAAGCAAAATAATGGTTGAACACTGAGCTGACAGTTTCAATTACAACTTAGGATGACTTAGCCCGAAAGTTCCTCATCCTATTCTTCTCATCTGGCAAGATTATGAGACTTTGTAATAAGATTTTAAGATTCAAGAAGAGGCCAGATGAGAACCTGTATCATGCTTAGGAGAGGTTCAAAGCTCTCCTATAGGACTATCCACATCCTCAACAATCCAATAAGGTATTATCTCACACCTTTGTAGAAGCTCTTGACTATAATGCAAAGATTTTGTTAGATTCAGCTACAGGTGGTCAATATTGGAAAAAAACTATGATGATCTATATACCTTGTTAAACCAGATTGCATAAGGAAATCTAGATTAACATGGAGATCCTAAGGGATCTTACTAAAAAAGGTTGCTGGTATGATCAAGTTGATAGCATAACAACCTTAGCTGCCCAACTTTTAGTGATGCATAATCAAATGATAAATCAATTCAGCAAGTTCGGCATGCAGCAGCCTCAGAACTAAAATTTCGGTGTCCAGCAGCCTCAGACTCAAGTTAATGCGGTGAAATATGCTACGACATGTGAAATGTATGGAAACAGTGGCCACTCTGCATACTTGTGTAGAGCAATCCTGAATCCGTTAATTTTGTGGGCAATGCTCAAAAGCCGAATTATGGTAATTCCTACAACCAAAAATGGTAGACTCATCCCATTCTTTCTTGGGGAAACAACTAGAAACAATAGTTTCAGTAGCCACAATATAAAAAATCGGCCAGTAACATTGAGGAAACACTACAAAAGATCCTGGCTAATCGGGAGAAGATGGCTGCTGACAAAAAAAATTAGCGAATTGCACTAAAATAGTTGGAGAAACAGTTTAGGCAACTAGACCATGCACATAATACCAGGCCTCAAGGTGGTTTGCTAAGTGATAATGAACCTCCAAAACAAGTAATGACAATCACGTTAAGGAGTGGTAAAGAGCTGAATTATAAACCTATAAATACAAATAAGAAGGTAGATGTAGAGTTAGTTCCTCAACAGGCTATAGGCAAGGTGATGATGATTCAGGGAAGTTTGAGTTCCCAAAAACTAGAGATATTGAGAAGGAATGACCACCACCACTATTTCCACAAAGGTTGATGAAAACCAAGAAGGATACATGCTTCAAAAAGTTTATTGACACGTTTAAAGAGTGTCATATTAATCTTTCTCTTTTAGATGTTTTGTAGGAAATGACCAAGTATGCTAAGTACTTGAAGGATGTAGTGAGTAATAATGTAAAGATACAGTATATAGAAATGATGATGTTGATGGAGGAGTTCTAATCTGTGGTAATGAAAAAGATACCAAAAAAAGCTTAAGGACCTAGGGATTTTCACCCTCCCCATACATTTTGGTGATAGTGAAGTGGTACATGCCTTGAGAGATTTAGGTGCAAGTATAAATTTGATGCCTATGTCCATGTTCAAAACTCTTGGGTTGGATGAGCTGAGAAAATACCCCTTGATGCGTCAATTGGCAGACAGAACCATGGTGAATCCCAAAGGAATAATTCAGGATGTCCAAATAAAGGTTGGTAACTTTGTAATTCTAGTTGATTATATTTTTATGGATTTTGATGCAGATAGCAGGGTGTCAATCATTGAAGGACGTCCATTCTTAGTCACAGAAGGAGCGTTGGTAGATATAAGAGAGGGCAGTCTTATAATGAAATTAGATGATGAAGCGGTAGTTTTTAGAGTGTACAAGCCACTTATCCACCTTCTCTATACAAAGATTTATGTGTGATTACAGTTATGGAAGTGGATACGTGTAGGTTGGAAGAAAGTGCACCACCAAAGACCTCATCGGACAGTCTCATTATATTGCTTGAGACACCACCTGAGCCTAAAGTGATGATCATTGATGATCCTAAAAAGTCTATTATTGATAAACCTATTGACTTTAAGAGTACACACTCAAGAGGTCAAAAAAAATAAGAAGATAGCCTCCAAGTAGGAGAAAGAGGATGAAGGAAGTCGACTGAGTATTGATGTTGGTTTGTGCCGGGACACTAAATCAAGCATTTCTTGGGAGGCACCCCTAGTTAAAGTAGGTATTTAATTTTAGTAGTTTAGTTTTTACTTTATGTAGTGTTTGTTTTTGTTGAGTCACAAGTTGATGAAAAGTCTAAGTACCGATAATCTAAGATAAGGAGCATGACAAAGACTATGTGTGGGGTCCTCAGACCCTCTTGATGTTAAAAGATGCTACTACCTAGGCCTAGAAGCCTCATAGAGTATTTTTTTCTCTACTTTTGAGTTTACTTTAGGGACAAAGTAGATTTTTAAGTGTGGGGTGGGGAAAGTACCATTGTTTCAAGTGAAGTGATGTTGTAGAGTTTTGAGTCTTAGTTGTTTTCTTAGTTTTTAGGTTAAATTCAACATTTTTGAAAGATTACAAAAATATTTTATTTTTAGCTTTTTGTTTTTAGTTAGTTGGGTTAGTCTAGGTGCACACTTCACCCACCCTGTGTTTGTTCTTTTTGATTCTTTTCTATGGGGGTGCCCTTTGAACCCAGTATCCTTTTTCTTTTTAGAAGTAAATTTTAATTTTTGTGTTAGGAATAAGTGGGATGTTCTTGTTGGTACGATGTGTGATTACATGGTGAAAGTGGTTTTTATGTGTAAAAATATGTTATTTGTGTCAATTAATACTTTTGAGACTCCCAGGCTCTGGTTTATGACTCTTGAACATTGTTGTCTTAATGTTAAATTCATGTGATTGCTTGGTTGAGAGTTTATGACGATCCTTCTTGATTTGAGCACGTGCCATGTATGGTGTAAGGTTTTTGTGTATTCCTTATTGTATTTAATATATAGAACTTGCCTGATGTTTGTGCAAAGGAAAATAAAGAGTGTGAGTTTAGGAGATAATATAGTCATTTCTTTGATAGCCATGTTTCATACAATTTGTGACCTACCCTTGTGCATAATCCTAATTATCCCCATTGATCCTTTAGCTTATCCTTTGGTAGCCTTGTATGTAGCTTGCTCCTCTTCTTTGTTTGACCTAAATTTGGTCCAAAGATACTAAGCGCTTTAGTTGAAAATTAATGAAGTAAAGAAATGTGAAAATAAAAAGAAAAAAGGTTAAAGTGAGGCCCCAAAAAGTAGTTATTGGTGTTGCAAAATTGATATGTGTTTTGAGTGGGAGTTATGTGATGAAAAAGAGAGTATTGTGCTAAAATTTAATCTTGAGTTGATTAAGAAAACTCCTTCCACATTATAACTGATTGGCTTAATGAGATGGGGCAAAACAAAAGAGAATGGGTATGATAGAAGTGGGAAAAATTGGTTGTTAATAGATTGATCTTAATGTTAATATGATGTATTAAAGCTCTTAGGGAAGTTAGTCATGACTCCCTTATCCTACATTGCAATCCATAATGACCTATCTAATCTAGAGCCATAATATTCTGATATTAGTGGAGTACTACACTAAGGGCGAGCTTATTGTTCAACATGTGTAATTGGTGAATTTTTTATGAGAGTGAGCGTAAATTGATTCTTATACTCGTTCTTGTAATAATAACTTCTATGTGAGTTACTATGGGTGACTCTCTTGTTGTGAGGGCACATTTTTAATGATAGTGGGTGATTTCTATGTTCTCTTTGATTGAGTAATATGCATGAGTTTGCCAACTAGGTGATCAATTTTTAAGGTTAGAATGTTTAGAAGTAGTGTTCATGAGCTTTCAATTGTGTGTATAACATGATTAGTGTGAAAACTTGTATTTTATGTAGTCATTGTAGTGATATCTTGAATCTCTTTCTTGTTGTACAAGTGTGGAGTCTTCCCTGATTACGATGCTTAGAGTAAAGAGTTATTCGAGGACGAACAAGGCTTAAAGTGTGGGGTAATGATGGACTTATTTAGCTTAGTTTAGAGGACTTATCTTTTGATTAATGAGTAAATACTTGTATAAATGAGCATATAAGTATTGAAATACTTGATTATAATGTTTAAGGTGTGTTTCAAACAAGTTTGGAATCAATTTGGTCACTTAGAGTTTAGACAAGAAAGCTAGTGTTACTAGCTTGAGCTATGTGTTGTTCTAGTTCATCCTGATGGATTCTAGTGTGTATAATGAGGTAATAAGGGTATAATTGAGTAAATATATGTGTAATAACTTGTTTATAGTGTTTAAGTTTCAATTGAAACAATACAAGAGACAAAACACCTTGTTAAAGATCAAAAGGACAAAACTAACACTATTAGCGTAAGTTAGAAGTTCATCGTCTTGGATTGTATGTCGTTTTGAGATCTAATTCGTGGTTTTTTATGGTATAAGAAACTTTATGAGTTGATAATTATGATATATTGATGATACAAAATCTTTAAATAAATTATAAACATCACCACGGATCTTGGAATGGATGGACAAATACTTGGGACAAGATTTGACCAAAAATGGACATTTTGGAGTCATTGCCGCGCCACGGGCCTTAGGTACCATGTTAGGGACATGAAATGGATTTAGAATAATCCTAAATTACTAATTAAATTATATAACCATGATTAGGGTATGAATCATACCCTAGGCACAACGATAAGGGCATGGCACGACCCTAAGTCAAAATCGGCAGCTTGTGTCCAAGTATAAATAGGACACTTAGTTGTTATTTTTCACACCTTGGACGACCTTGGTACATTAAGGGAGGATGTAAAACACTTAAAGTAGGGTTTTTATGGCTTTACTTTAGTTTTTTTTTTAATGGATTTTAACATGGATTATACTATTGTGATTCTTGTTATGTCTATGAGCGGCTAAACACCCTTTTCTGGGGTTAAGGCCATGGACATGAGTATTATTGATATGAATTACTTTTATTTTATTTTTTATCATTATTGGTTTTTTATTTATCCTTTTTATTACTATTTTAAGGCTTCACTACTCTTAGAATACATGCTATAACTCTATTATGAATCCAAAAGGATGAATGATAGAGTAGAATGTGAGATGAATAAAATAGGATAGTACTCTTCATAGAATGCTGTTATGATTTGTACTTAGGATCAAAATATACTTAATTGACATATTTTTTTCAAGTATGGGATGAATATGAATTCATTTAACTTAGTTCTGGCATCCCCACTCAACAATGTAGTTCCGGGGCTAAGTTGGATAATTGATTAAAGTTTCAGAAGGCCATAGTCGTAGTATCGACCCCATGAACCAAGAAAAAAGATAAATAACCTAACTAATGAAGTTCCATAACCTAGTATGATTGTTCGCAGTGCCTTGACCCTTGTCTATTCTCATTGATTGTTCAAACCATTACTTTATCGCATTTTTTAGTTTACTATAACTTGTAACTTACAAACTCTTTTGGTTACATAGCACTTGATTAATATTATTAGTTAACTAAGCTTGGATAATTGTTAACACGAGTCTCTGAGGGATCGATATTCACCTTTTTATTAGTCCACTATATTACTTGGTGAGACCACACACAATGTAAAGTGCTGGTGTTTGGTTTGGAATAGGATGTTATCTATATAAAGTCATGCAACACACTACAATAATACTTTTGTTTTTGAATTCAATTTTCGGAGGGATCTTGGGATAATGTCTACCTAAGGGAAAAGTTGTGCATGGGATCATGATGGTTTGGTATAAGTTCTAATTTTTGATAACATGGTAGGCTAGGTTTAGATTCCTTGAGGCTAGTTTGTCAACAAGGCCTCAAGGATGTCACTTCTTGACTCTTTCAAGTACCTAACTAGTGTATCAATAAAAGCCACCCAAAAACCTCAATTAGGCATCCCTATTTCTAGGAAGATGCCCATGAAATAACCTACTCTCCATCTACCCTTATTTTTAACATAACAAAAGAAAGTAAGATATATTTACAATTGTCCACTATTGCTTTGGCCCCACTATATCCCTCTTTCAAGGAAGCTATGGGTTCTTAAAAGTTCACCCACATCCCTCTTTCAAGGATGATGAGAGCTTTCAAGAGTTTAGGGTTGTCACCTAACAAACCCATTTTGGGTATTTGGGGTTTTCACCCATAAATCCCAACTTATTTAAACCAAGCAATAATGGAATCCATAATCAACAACTATGAATTACACAAGCACATCATCACCCAAACATAATTGCACCTTAGTTCAACATAATCCCAAGAATAGAGAATTTAGTTACTCATGAAATGAAAGTGAAGAAATATACCAAACAATTAATTCATGGCATCCATAACAATAGAGGATAAGGAAAATCTTCAATTTACACTTCAATTTCAACAATTTCAACTTGAAATTTTAACAAAACAAATATTTCCCAAATTCTAGGGTTCACTTTTTTTCTAATTTTTCAATCCTCCTCTCTTGAATAATGTCCTAAGGGAAAAAGTATTGTTATTTAAATGGGAATTAGGATCAGCTACATCCTTTGGTTAAACTTCCCTTGATCATTAAACTCCCTAGGCTGCGATCGCTGACAGTTGTCCACGATCGCGGCTACCGCAACTGCGGTCAGTACTTGCGATCGTGGTATATTGACCTATCTTGACTGGCCGTGATCACTGCCATCAGATCACAATCACGGTAACTAAGGATTGTTTCTTCTCCAGGTCTTCCAGCTGCACTTTTTTTCTCCTTTTGATTCTCTTTAGCTCAAATCCACATCTTTCCATCTCATGACCTGTATGCCTGCAAAATGTAGAAATTAGTGCCTTTAATCACAATTCTATCTCATTTATACATTTAAATTATGGTAATGTGCATGAATGTTGAGTGCAAATAAGTGGTAAATACACCACTCATCAGCACCCCCAAAGTAAAGCTTTTCTTATCCTCAAGAAACACTACCTCTTACCATGAGACAATGCACATTTATGACCAATCTAGATGACCCCATGATCATAATGACTTTAACTTGAGTACTACCACAAATAGATCTTCAAACATGGCCAAAACTATTTTCACGACACCCCTCAACATAAAAAATAATTTTTAAGGATGCAAAAGACTTCATAGGGAAACCATGCATCAATCACCCATCTCAACTTGTTCACATGCCTCCTCACAAGAAAGAAAATTCCACACACCAAGTTATCAAATATACAACAAGGAATTTAAGTGTTAAGCACTCTCTCTATCAAGAACTCTCGATGCTAGCATGTACCATTCCATAGGCTTGCCCCATTTTCAATCGCCACTATAATGAAATACTTGGTTGGAGATCTCAAAAGGCTTCTTGATCTTATAACGTAGGTTCAGGGTAGGTTAGAATATAATTTAGGAACAATCATGGCTATACCCTCCTTGAACAACTACGTCACACTATTCTATCAAACTTTTGATCATGTGCCACTTTTTTTGTATTCACTTTTTACACATGTGCCTACATTTATTTCCTTGGTTCACCCATTTTCTTTTCATTTCTTTTCTTGCACCCTTTGTGTTTCTCTTTCCTTTGATGGATCCTTTTATTTTTCTTATTCATTTGTTCTCAATGCTTATGCCCATAGGAACTCACTTACAACTTCGTGGCTTAAAGTTACCTCTTACAATCTTCACTACCCCTAACTTAGCCTTTTAGCCTCAAGTTATAACTTGAAGTTCAATGAGGGTAGGGTTCAAAAGAGGGATAAAATTGAAAGGCACACGGCTTGTAATGTGTTTGCCAAAGAAAAGAATCCAAAGGCTCAAAGTGGGTGACTAGGGATAACATTTATGTAAGGGAAGGCTTTTTTAGGCTAAAGTGGACTTCCAACGTCACTAAAATAGCCTAAGATCATCTCACCAACCAAGTACAATTAAAATTATCCTTGAGAGACTAATGGGGCAAGTTCTAGATGGTACAAGTATAGATTAGATTTGGACAAATGAGCTTACCACACATGGGATGCAAACTCACCAAAGAGGCTCAATTTCCCCTCCCGCTAGAGACAAGAATGGAGTATTTACCAATTATAACAAGCCAAAATTTTTGGACTCATAAAAAGAGAAAAAAGAATTTTTACAAGGTCGCTCACGTCCATGCCCTTGATTTTCAAAAAATTTTGGTCGGTGGGGGGTGCTTGATTTTCATTTGTACCATGCATAATTTGCTAAATATTGCATCAACCCAGGCCTTCATATCATATTTTGGCCTTCATATGGGTAAACCATATGGATACTTAGACTTTACCATAGGTATAAGTGCGATCCCAAATTCCAAATACCACAGGTACTCAGATCTCCCTTGGATTTATGACCTCGATGCCATGGGTACTCAGACTTCCCCTGTATAGATTGTGCAAACCCAATCACGATACTTTTCCCATAAGAATGTAGTCACCCAATCCATTATAGGGAAAAGTTCGTCCAAAGTTAAGCACAAAGAAAACAAAGGTAGTCTCACACACCCCAACTTAGAGATTTGAAGTGCCCCCACTGCAACATAAATAAGAAGGGCAAGGGTTAGAAGGGACTCCCTTAAGCAGCAAGAAAAATGCCCCTCGAATGCTGCGATCATGGTAGAGATCTCCACGATCGCGTTACCAAGATCACAACCACGATTTCAGCCCACAGACCACGATCGCGGTAACTAAGGCTAAAATCCCCTATTTCTGATTTGTTTTGGTTTCTTGTACAACTTCTATTTTCCATCCCTGTCTTTCACCTATTTTTCTGGACATTAAACTTGAGTTAAAACACCTACAAAACATCAAAGTAAACAAGAAATGAGTCAAGGATGGGTTTCCCCTCATCAAGAGCCTAATTTAATATTGTGGTACGACTCTCCTTCTTCGCCACGTAATATCTTTAAAGCGAACAAACTCCACCTTGGCGACCACGGGGCCTTTCATATTGTAGTGCTTCACCGTTTGGACTTTTACTACAAACTTCTTTCTCTTATGATCTTCCAATTCAATGGTACCACTAGGGTAAATATTAGAAATCATAAATGGCGCCGACCATTTTGAACGAAGCTTCCCCACAAAGAGTTTCAAATGAGAATTGTAAAGGAGTACATTCTCGGCGACATAGAATTCCCTTCTTAATATTTGAGCATCATGCCATTTATTTATTTTATCCTTATAAATTGCGGAAATCTCATAAGCCTTGAGTCAGAAATCTTCCAACTCATGGAGTTTTATGACCTTCACCTCGAAAGTTTTTCTCCAATTCATGTTCAACCTCTTTAAAGCCCACAAGGATTTATGTTTGTAAGACACCACAAAAATCCTAAGCTAAACTCTGTCTTTTAAGATTGCTAAGGGGTCCCAGACTTAGAAAAATTTAGAGAAGTATTCAAACTTAGTGTCATTTTGGCCTTCGTAAGTTGGTAACTCTATTTCACGACCTCTACAACCTTAAAATGTCAATCTTTAGATTGATTCATGATCAAGAATGTCAGTAGGTATTCCCAAATGAGTTTTGGATTTTTTGGACCTCGTTTGAACCATGTTTGGGAATCAAAAATAATGTATCGATGAGATCTTGGTGCTGCGCATCGTCTATCGCATCGATCAATAATTTTCATTGGCTCCCTGTGGAAAATTCTAGTGAAACAATGCAGAATTCACGCACTGCATTGGCCATCACATTGAGTGAACCTAGTGTCTATTTAGTTAGGAGTAGGATTCAGCACCTAGTGAACTCAAGGATGGGGACTCACCTGCCAGTAGAGGATGTGATCCTTAGAAGTAGTCCTTGAGTTCAAGAACTACGTAGCCAACGTAGGTTGAGACATTAAACTACCAGTTGAGGGTTGATGAGGTGATCTACTTGCATGTTGAGGGTACCACCATTCTTGTTCAGAGCACCTGCCAGATAAGGTGACTTATCTTGTCTTTACCAATGGCACGGTACTGATACCCTTCTAATTGGGGTTATAGGTTGGACCCCAATCTATTTAGAAAGAGGCATGTCGGTTAGATGATTACCTCCCACAATCTCAGTTTTAGATCCAATCTCAGTATAGAACTCAGTTCGGTTCTACATATTCAGGACTGTCAAATAAAGTCACTCAGTTTAGTATGAAACTCAACACAGTTCTATATTTTGGACTGTTAGATACAGTCACTCAGTTATCAGTAATTCAGTATCAGTAGACTCAGATACCAGTTAATCAGTATCCATACTCAATATCTAGTGTTATCATGATCTAAGTTACAGTTTACGTATTCATGAATATACTCTCATTCAGTTACATTCATGTCATTCATTCAGTATTGTTCATGTATATGAACCCATGCATTTCAGCCTACCTCACTTAGCATGCCAGTACATTCAAAGTACTGATGCATACTTTTCTCTTGTTCTATGATGTCTTATATCATAGGTTCAAATGCACGGGCTCCCGATCATCCCTAGCAGTTACAGATTTTTAGCAGTCAGAGTTATTGGTGAGTTCTTATAGTTTGAGGACATGATTATTATTTTAGTATTTTAATTTTATTTCAGTAGTCAGAGTTAGTTGGGGACTTGTCCCATCAACTTCACATTTCAGACTGTTTAGAGGCTTTTTAGACTAGAGTATTTTCAGACAGGTGTTTCATTTTTGGTATTGTTATACTGTATTCAGTTTTATTTCAGTATTGAACCTTATGGAATGTTTTCCACAAAATTTCTTTATATTACCGTATTATCATTCAGTTAATGCAACAGGTACCAATCATGGGTTAGCTTATGATCCTTCGAGATTATGAGTACCGTGTAGAATCCGGGGTAAAGAATCGAGGCATTACAAACTTTGTATCAGAGCCTAAGTTTCAACAGAGTCCCAGGAAGTATGAAAGCCGCATCTAGTAGAGTCTTGTACATGGGTGTGTAGCGCGTAATACTTATGGGCATGAGGCTATTAGATGTTTAGGAAAAGTTTCCCTTCTTTCAGTATTCATGTCGTGTGAGTAAGCATGAGCTCAAGTTAAGCTCTCATTTTAATTTATACCTTCCTTATGCTTCCAGAATATGTCTTTCAGAGAAGCTAACGAAAGAAGTAATGAACACCAGTCAGCTCCTCCGTCCATTCTGGTAGATCCCCTGAATGAGCATGTTTCTTAAGCTAAATTTCGAGATGCTTTCACTGCCTTAGCTCATTCAGTAGTTGCTTAGAACAATCAGTTGGTTATTATCCTATCTAGGCTTACATCTTATGCTTCACAAAGTGAGGAGAAAAGGTGTAGGAAAAAGGGGAGAAAAAATAAGAGGGCCAAAATGTCAAGGCCAAAGAGTGCCTAAACAAATCCCTCTTTTCAATAGTGTGGTAGAAACCACTAGGGTATCTACAGAGCTGGAAGTGATATATGTTTTGGATGTGGCAAGACAGACCACCGGATCAGACAGTGTCCTCAGGTGGTTTGTTAGAGTCAGCATAATCGACCCCAAACTTAGTCCGGTCGCTTGAATCAGCAGGGTGCCGCATCCAGTGCCACCAGTAGGAAGCACCCAAATATACTCTATGCTCTTTAGTCTCGATAGGATCAGGAAAGTTCTCCTAATGTGGTTACTGGTACGTTACAAATTTACCATTTACATGTTTATGCTTTGCTAGACCCAGGAGCTTCTTTGGCCTTTGTTACTCCTTATGTAGTTGTTGACTTTGGAGTCAATCTCAAAATCCTAGCAGAGCCTTTCTCATTATTTACCCTAATGGGTAAATCTATCATAGCCCGATGGGTATACAGAGACTGTCTGGTTATGGTATTTCATAAAGTCACTTCAACAGACTTAGTCGAATCAGAGATGACCAATTTTGATGTTATTCTTAGCATAAATTGGCTTCATTCCTGCTATGCCTCAGTCGACTGTTGAAATAGAATTGTCCAGTTTTAGTTTCCGAATAAGCCTATCCTAGAGTGGAGGGGTAGTACTTTAGCACTTAGGGGTCAACTTGTTTCTTACCTTCGGGCAACGAAAATAATATCTAAGGGATGTGCTTACCATCTCATTCGAGTCCAGGACTCTAGTTCAGAAACCCCTACTCTTGGAGCAGTGTCAGTAGCATGTGAATTCTCAGATGTGTTTCTTGAAGATCTTCTTGGAGGTCTTCCCTAAAGGGAAATTGACTCAGAATAGACTTTCTTCCAGATACACAACCCATATCTATTCCACCATATAGAATTGCTAATTTAGAACTCAGAGAATTAAAAGAATAGTTAAAGGATCTCCTCGATAAGGCATTCATCAAACCCAGTGTGTCCCCGTAGATGTACCAATTTTATTCGTGCCTAAGAAAGATGATTCTCTCAGAATGTGTATTGACTACCATCAGTTAAATAAAGTTACGATCAAGAATAAGTATCCCCTTCCCAGAATTGATGACTTGTTTGACCAACTTCAGGGTGCCAGTTACTTCTCTAAGATAGACCTCAGATCAGACTATCATCAGCTAAGGTTTAGGGAATATGACATCCCGAAGATAGCCTTCAAAACTCGGTATGGTCACTTTGAATTCTTAGTTATGTCCTTTGGTCTTACAAATTCCCCTGCAGCTTTCATGGACTTGATGAATCGTGTGTTCAGGTATTACTTGGACATGTTTGTCATAGTCTTCATAGATGACATTCTTTTCTACTTCCGCAGTGAGCATGATCATGCAGACCATCTTAGAATAGTACTACAGACTCTCAAAAACCACCAGCTATTCGCCAAATTTAGTAAGTGCAAATTTTGGCTAAGGTCAGTATCTTTCCTCGGCCATGTTGTTTCTCATGAGGGCATTAAAGTTGATCCCCAAAATATCAAAGTAGTAAGAAACTAGCCCATACTCATCTCTCCATTAGATATCAGGAGTTTCTTGGGCTTGGCCAGCTATTACCGATGGTTTGTTGAGGGATTTTCATCTATTGCATCCCCTATGTCCAGATTGACTCAGAAGAAATTCAAATTCCAGTGGTCAGATTCTTGTGAGAAGAGTTTTCAGGAGCTGAGGACTCAGCTTACTACAGCTCTAGTCCCGACTTTACCAGATAGTTTAGATGGGTTTGTTGTATATTGTGATGCCTCCAAAGTCAGTTTGGGGTGTGTTTTGATGCATAAAGGTAAGTTCATAGCCTACGCCTCTAGACAACTTAAACTCCATGAAAAGAACTATCCTACTCATGATCTTGAGTTAGCAATAGTAGTGTTTGCCTTAAAGATTTGGAGGTACTATTTGTATGGGGTGCACGTTGACATATTCACTAACCATAAGAGCCTACAATATGTGTTCTCTTAGAAAGATTTAAACCTCCTTAAAATAAGGTGGTTGGAGTTGTTAAAAGACTACAACATGAGCGTCCTGTATCATTCAGGTAAAGCCAATGTAGTGGCTGATGCTCTCAGTAGGATGTCTATGGGTAGTGTTGCTCAAGTGGAGGATGGTAAGAAGAAGTTAGTGCAGGAAGTTCATTAGCTTGCCCGAATAGGTGTTCTCTTAGTCGATTCAACAGAAGGTAGTGTATGGGTATAGAGGAGTTCAGAATCATCCTGGTTTCCGAGGTAAAGGAAAAACAAGATAGGGATCCTAGTCTAGTCAAGTTAAAGGAAACTGTATAGATCAGAAAGTAGAGGTCTTTTACCAAGGGGGAGATGGTGTTTTACGTTACCAGGGTCAACTATGTGTGCCAGGTATAGATGACTTGAGATAGGGAATTCTTGGAGAAACGCATGGTGCACGCTATTCTATTCATCCAGGGGTCACTAAGATGTACCATGATTTGAGAGAGATCTATTGATGGAGTGGAATGAAGATAGATATTACAGAGTTTATGTCTATGTGCTCAACATGTCAGCAGGTTAGAATTGAGCATCAGAAGCCTAATGGGTCTATACAGGAGTTCAGTATTCCCAAGAAGTGGGAAAAAGTGAACATGGAATTTATGACGGGTTTGCCTCGTACTCATCGCCAACATGATTCAGTTTGGGCCATTACAGATAGGATGACCAAATCAACTTATTTCCTACCAGCCATACCTCTTATTCAGTCGAGGATTACACCAAACTCTATATCAGGGAGTTAGTTAGGTTACACGATGTTCTATTGACCATTATTTTAGACAGAGGTACACAGTTCACTGCTTATTTCTGGAAGGCATTCCAAAAGGGTTTTGGTACTCGAGTTTACCTCAGTACAACCTTCATCCTCAGATAGATAGTCAGGTAGAGTGGACCATCCAAACTTTAGAGGATATACTGCGAACGTTTTTGATTGAATTTAAAGGTAGTTGGGATAACCACTTGCCTTTGATTGAATTCACATATAATAATATCTATCATTCCAGTATTCAGATGGCTCCATTTGAGGTGCTTTATGGGAGGAGGTGTAGATCTCCCATTGGTTTTTTGAAGTGGGTAAGGCCACAGTGGTAGGTCCTGACTTGGTATTTGATACCTTAGAGAAAGTTCAGTTGATCAGGGAAAGGCTTAAGATAGCTCAGAGCTGACAAAAATCATACTCAGCTTTATGCAGAAAGGATCTCGAGTTTGAGATTGGTGACTGTGTATTTAAAAATCTCTCCTATGAAAGGCGAGAAAAGGTTTGGTAAGAAGGGGAAACTTAGTCCCCGATATGTCATTCCTTACCGAATTCTTAGCCATTTTAGGAAGGTAGCTTATGAGATTGAGTTGCCTTCAGACTTAGCGTCAATGCATCCAGTGTTCCATGTCTCCTTGATAAAGAAATGCATAGGTGACCCAGTAGTCGTAGTCCCTATAAAGGTCATAGATGTTTAGAACAACCTCTCATATGAAGAGATTCCAGTCGAAATCCTTGACTATCAGATTCGCAGACTGAGGAACAAAGAAGTTTCTTTTGTCAAAGTTCTTTGGAGGAATCAGTCCATTGAGGGAGCTACTTGAGAGGCAGAATCAGACATGCGGACCAAGTACCCTTACCTTTTCTCCACAAACTCAAACTCATCCCAAGGTAACAGTTTTCCTTTGAATTACTCAGTCTTATGTTCAGATATCGCTACCACCATAGTATTAATTAACATTGCATACTAGTCATGCATTCACGAATCAGTTCAGTCATGTACTCATGCATCAGACATGCATGTTCATTATATAAACTTAGAGTATCAGTAATCCCAATCACGCATTCATGAATCATGTTCAGCTATGTACTTATGCATTAGATATACATATTCAGTATATCAGTAATTTCAGTCATGGAATCATGATTCAGTCGTGCATGTCCAGTGTCTAAATCTAGTCTATCAGTATTCTCAGTTTAATCAGTCTCATTCGAGGATGAATGTTCCAAAGGAGGAGATATTGTAAGACCCCACAAAAATCCTAAGCTCAACTCAGTCTTTTAAGCTCGCTAAGGGGTCTCAGACTTAGAAAATTTTAGCTAAGTATTCAAACTTAGTGTCATTTTGGCCTTTGTAAGTTGTCAACTCTATTTCATGACCTCAATGACCTTAAAATGTCAATCTTTAGGTTGATTCATGATCATGAATGTCAGTAGGCGTTCCCAGATGAGTTTTGGATTTTTTGGACTTTGTTTGAACCATGTTTGGGAATCCAAAATAGTGTATCGACGCGATCTCAGCGTGGCGCGTCGCCCATCGCATCAATTAATAATTTTCATTATCTCCCATAGGTAAATTCCAGTGAACAAATGCGGAATCGACACAACGCGTTGGCCATCGTGTCGATGTCAATGACGCGGCGCATTTGTCTATGCATTGACAGTTTAGTTTTCAGTCATTAAAAAGCCGCATCCTCAGGGGTAATAGGGTTTTTTTCCCACATTTATCATCCCCAAAATACGAGATTAAGCCCCTTTAGAGGCTAAATTCATTATTTCTTCTCAAATTTCTCAAGAATAGAAACCCTAGGGGGGAATCAATTTCAAATCAAGAACTCAAGAAACCACCACTAATCTTTCATAATTCAAGAACTAAGGTATGTGCAGTGTTCATCCAAGGGTATCCTTCCACCCTTGGAGTCCAAGAAATTCTTTTAAAATTCAAGTTAATTGATTTCATGGATTTCTTATTAGATCTTGAATGTATTCATGATTATGATATTAATGGTGATCTAACTCCATGATTTGTCCCAAGTTTCATGCAAACTAGTTAATTGTGAATTGAACTTTGTGAACTTCATGTTAAATTCTTGAGTTGCAAGTTGAATGTAGAATTCATGATAGTAGTACATGTGTATTGATATGTGAAATACCCATGATTCTCAAGTGTTTGTAAAAATGCCTATGTGAATTGACTAGTCCAATCATAACATGCTATTATATGAATTTAATCTTACACAAGCCTAATGTATATCAAGTGTTTGACAGAAATGCCTAAGTGAATGTATTGTAGTAAGCTAGTACTATTATGCTACTCAAGTCATGCAGTGATTTAATTTTTATGCTATTGAGTTATGGGGTATTGAATACCCAATAATTTAGCTGTATGCCTAGAGCCAGTGTCAGTTATAGAATAGTATTCAGCCACATCATGATCAGTAGAATTCAGTTAGTTAGAGAACTCAGGAAAACTCAGTAGTACTCAGTCAGTTAATAGAATTCAGTAGTATTTCATCAGTCTACGAAACTCAGTGAACGCAGTTCAGTTCAGTTAAGTAGTATGATCAGTAATAGTTCAGTCCAGTGTAGAATAGCTTAGAAATCAGTCCAGTGTCTATTTATTTGGGAGTAGGATTCAACATCGAGTGAACCCAAGGATGGGGACTCACCTCCCAGTAGAGGGTGTGATCCTTAGAAGCTGTCCTTGAGTTCTAGAACTACATAGCCAACGTAGGTTGAGACATCAACCTGCCAGTTGAGGGTTGATAAGGTGATCTACCTGCATGTTGAGGGTACCACCATTCTTGTTCAGAGCACCTGCCAGATGAGGGTGACTTAGATTATCTTTACCTATGGAACGATACTGACACCCTTCTAACTGGGGTTACAGGCTGGACCCCAATCTATTTAGAAAGGGGCATGTCAGTTAGATGATTACCTCCCACAATCTCAGTTTTAGTTCCAATCTCAGTATAGAACTTAGTTCGGTTCTACATATTCAGGACTGTCAAATAAAGTCACTCAGCTCAGTATGAAAATAAACACAGTTCCATATTCAGGACTGTCAGATACAGTCACTTAGTTATCAGTAATTCAGTATCAGTAGACTCAAATATCAGTTAATTAGTATCCATACTCAATAGCTAGTGTTATCATGATCTCAGTTACAGTTTACGTATTCATGCATATACTCTCATTTAATTACATTCATATTATTCATTTAGTATTGTTTATGTATATGAACTCATGCATTTCAGCCTACCTCACTTAGCATGCCAGTACATTCAAAGTACTGATGCATACTTTTCTCTTGTGCTATGATGTCTTATATCATAGGTTCAGACGCACAGGCTCCCGATCATCCCTAGTAGTTACAGATTTTTAGCAGTCAGAGTTAGTGGTGAGTCCTCATAGTTTGAGGACATGATTATTATTTTAGTATTTCAATTTTATTTCAGTAGTCGGAGTTAGTTGGGGACTTGTCCCATCAACTCCACATTTCAGACTGTTTAGAGGCATTTTAGACTAGAGTATTTTCAGACAGGTGTTTCATTTTTGGTATTGTTATACTGTATTCAGTTTTATTTCAGTATTGAACCTTATGGCATATCTTTTGCCAAATTTCTGCATATTACTATATTATCATTCTGTTAATGCAGCATGTACCAGTGATGGGTTAACTTGTGGTCCTTCAGAATTATGAGCATCGTGTAGCGTCTGGGGTGCAGACTCGGGGCCTTATAATGTTCAAGCTCAACGGGAAAATGACATGCCTTTTCAAACACCAATTGGTAGGGGGACATGCCAATTGGGGTTTTGTATTCCGTTATATAAGCCCAAAGTACCTCATCGAGTTTCCTTGACCAATTGGTTCGTCCTATGTTACTATTTTCTCAAGTATTGCTTTTATTTCTCGATTTGAATCTTCAACTTGGCTACTCATTTGGGGGTGATATGGGGTATCCACTTTGTGTTTAACCCCATACTTGTCAAGAAGGTCACCGAATACCTAATTATAAAAATGCGAGCCTCCGTCATTTATGATGGCACGCGACATTCCAAACCTCGTAAAGATGTATTTCTTAAAAAAGAAGGAAATACTTTTTCTCTCATTATTTGAAACTTCCATGGCTTCCAACTATTTAGAAACATAATCAACCGCCACCAATATGTTATGTTTCCAAATGAGCTCACAAACGGGCCCACAAAGTCAATTCTCCATACATCAAAGAGTTCAACTTCGAGGTTTGTTTTGAGAGGAATTTCATGTCTTCTTGAAACACCACCTTGCAATTGACATTGGTGACATGATTTTACCCACTCAATGGCATCTCTATGTATGGAGGGGCAATAATACCCACATTAAAGGATTTTGGCAGTGGTTCAAATCCCCCATGGTGACCACCGTAAGGTGAGGAGTGGCAAGCTTCAAGGATATCATTCATCTCAACCTTCATAACGCACAACCTAATCACACCATCTATGCACTCCCACAATAGTAATAGTTTATCCCAAAAATATCTTTTCGCATCAAATAATAATCGCTTCTTTTGATGGTAGTTAATTCCCTCAGGAAGTACACCACTTTCTATATAGTTGGTATAGTCGGCATACCACGGTACGCTTTTTCCCACAAGAAAGACATGACCACCTCATTGGGAAAAGTATCATCAATTTCAATTTCTCCATGCCTTTCATGGTTACCTTCAAGATGCGTGAGATGGTCGGCCACTAGGTTTTCACACTTCTTTTATTCCTTTACCTTAAAGTTGAATTCTTGCAAGAGTAAAATGCATCTAATAATTAGGTACATCCTTGCTTCCTTATTTGACATGAGTTACTTAAGGGTGTCATGATCCGTATGCACCACTACTTTTGTGCCTAACAAATAGGCGTGAAATTTTTCAAAAGCATACACAACCGCCAACAACTCTTGTTTGGTAACAGTGTAGTTGCGTTGAGCATCATTCAAGGTATTGCTTGCATAATAGATAGGATGAATGATTTTCTCCTTTCGTTGAACCAACACTGCACCCAATACAATCCCACTTGCATCATACATTACTTCAAGAGGAGATGACCAATCCGAGGCCACAATGATGGGGGCCAAAATAAACAATGCCTTAAGATACTCAAAGGATTTTAAGAATGCATCATCAAAGTTAAATTTTTTCTCCTTCTCAAGGAGTTTTCACACGGGATGAGCTATTTTTTAAAAGTCTTTCATAAAACAACGATAAAACCTGACATGTCTAAGAAAACTCTGATCACCCTTTACAGAAATAGGAGGGGAGGGGGATGGTAACTTGACAATTACCTCTAACTTCACTTGATCGACTTGTATTCCTTTCCCCGATATTTTGTGTCTCAAGAAAATACCCTCCTTGACCATGAAATATAATTTTTCTCAATTTAAGACAAGGTTTGTTTCCACGCATCTCTCAAGCACCTTGCTTAGATGCTCAAGACATGATTCGAATGAGTTCCCCACTACCGAGAAATCATCCATAAAGACCTCCGTTGAGTCTTTGACCATATCCGCAAAGATTGACAACATGCAACATTGAAAGATTGTCAGGGCATTGCATAACCCAAAAGGCAATCACTTGAATGCGAATATCCCATATGGGCAAGTAAAAGTTGTCTTCTCTTGGTACTCCGGGGTTATACAAATTTGATTTAACCCTAATAACCATCTAAGAATCAATACCATCCTCGCCCATCCATCCTATCCAATATTTAGTCCATAAAAGGCATCGTAAAGTGGTCTTTTTAGGTTCATGAGTTCAACTTCTGGTAATCTATGCATATCCACTATCCGGTGACCGGTCAAATAGTGATAAAATCATTCTTTTCATTCTCAACTACCGTAGTAGGACCATTCTTTGGGAAACATTGTAACGGACTCACCCAAGTGCTATTTAATATAGGATAGATTACTCCCGCCTTAAGCTATTTTATGATCTCTTTCTTTTCCACCTCTTGCATGGGTTGATTTATCCTCCTTTTATGTTGCACACTTGGTACATAATCTTTCTTTAGCTTAATTTTGTGCGAACAAATATAGGGGCTATCCCTATGACGTTCGCGACCACTATGGTCTGTGCTCGCAATCGTGGTATATTGACCTATCTTGACTAGCCGTGATCGCGGCCCACAGACCGTGATTATGGTAACTGAGGCTTGTTTATGCTCCAGGTCTTATAGATATACTTCTTTTCTCCTTTTGATTCTTTTTAACTCAAATTCACATCTTTCCATCTCATGACCTATATGCCTGCAAAAGGTGGGAATTAGTGCATTTATCATAAAATTATAAATTATCACGAAAGATTGTGGTGGAATCAATAAAATTCCTTCATATTTAATCAAACGAGTGATCTCAAATTCTAGCCCTAAATATGTAAAATTGTGATAGAGAACACTTCTTCCTCTAAAGCTTCTCATTGAGAAGGACTTGGTTTGAACCCAATTTTTTTTATTTATGCAGGAAAAAGAGAGAATAAAGATAACTTATTTGGTCCTTCAATTAGTTTCTGGAAAGTGTAAAAGGGACAACATAGATAGAGTTCACTAGAACTATAAAAATGTAAAGCAACTTCACTTTACAATCAACAAAATTATAAATAGGAAAAAGGGTATCCAGTGATAGTATTTACTTTTTTTTGTGTGTGTCAAATCTTCTACAATGAAAGATGTACAGCAGACAACTGAGTAAAATCCAAATGTTAAGATATATACTTATTACAGTAATAACAAAGGTGATTAAGAAATACAACCAAGATACTCAGAATCTAAATTGCAAAACCCCAAAAGAAAAGTGAGAAACTCATCTTTATGCATGATATAAAGTTCCCAATCAAAACTGCCCAGTGCAGAGTCAGAGTATGATACAATGATATTCACAATGAAAGACTCAATATTTGAAATATCACAGAGTATTGAAAGATCTATGTAATGCATGTACATAAAGGTTCATCACTATAGAATTCACATATATTCACACACATACACAGATACAAATATCATCAACTTACACACAAAACAGATCTTATTTTTTCGATTTATAGATCTATTATATCAATGATTTTATTTTCTCTATACACAAATATTTAAATCTCAGTTATGTTAAAATCTACATATAAGAGAGATTAGGCGAGACTTACAATGTCGACGATGGTGTGGAGATATTCGTGGACTGTTATTCACTCAATTTCTCTGCTGAGCTAAGCTATTATTTATAAGAGACATTTATCATCATCTCTTCCTTGAAATTGTAATATCATCGGCGGAATGGTGTTGTTGGTGATTGATTGATGGCCCGTCGGGCCCAAAAATAGTGGTATAATGGCAGTTTGGGGTAAAAATGGATGAGAAAAAGAGAGGGTGAGGTGGAGTTCATTGGTCCAATGCTGAAGCAACGGAGGATGTGAAAAAGAGGGAAGAGGAAGGGTGGTGGGGCATACTGATCCACCGACCATAGGCGGCCGGTGGTGGTGATGTTGTTTATAGAGAGAGAGTACGAAGGCTGATTTTATTGGGAATGAAATTATGGTTTTGATTTTATATATAATTAAAAAGGAAGTAAAAATTGATTTAATCTTGACCGTTGATCATATATGATGAACGGTTAGATGAAAATTAAGGAGATGAGTTAAATTGGGGATTTCAATTAAGTCAAATTAAATTCAATTGACACAAATTAAGTATAAATTGGCTAGAATTTAAATAATTAGGAAAATTAAATTGAAATAGATTAATATTTAATAAATATAGTAACTATATAAAATTAATATTATAAAATAAAATAAAATTATTATCCTCAAATTAATTATAAATAAGTTATGTAAATAAAACTAATGATGTCAATCGCATAATAATGTCAATGCATATCGTCTACTACAAATAATTTTTGGTTGGTTAACTTTTGAATATGGTATTATATATATATACCTCACAATACAACGTATAATCTGATGAATTATCGGTTAATTAACTTTATTATTATAACTTTAATAGTGTATTATTACCTCTCTCATATGATGTTAACATATTATTCAAAATACTTGGATATAAATTCAATTAGCTAGCTTTTGACTACTATGTACATCACTACACGAGAGATACATATATATACATATATATATATATATATATATATAATTGATTGATTATAAACTTCTAAATATGGAATATATACAACACATACACGAGTTTATTACCTCATAATACAACATATTTCATATATACTCTAATGAATTATCTGTTAATTTAGCTTACATTATTATATTATAACTTCAACAGTATAGTATTACCTTGATCAATCGATAGTATGGTATCAACGTATTCAATATATAATTGAACACATTTATGCACACACACACATAAAATCTCAAAAATGCACATGTGATTGATTTTTAATTAAAATTTATTTTTAGTTTTTTTAAAAAAGAAAAAAAATGACCACAAGTAGTCGCTTACCACCATCCGTGATCACTTTTTGGTGGCCATTTTTTTTTTATTTTTTAGTAGTGCGAGAAAGAAAAAGAACAACCATAGTGGCGGCAGAAGGAGCATAGAGACGGCGGGATGAGAGAGAAGCGACGGCGGATCGAAATTCTTGATAGAGAAAGAGAGAGAAACAATAAAAAGATAAATGAGGAAAAAAGAGAAATAAAATTAGGGTGTTGTCCTAATAGGTGTTTGACTAAAAATTTGACTGAAAAATGGACTGAAAAAATCGACGTTGTCCATCGCTCTTTAAAAAATTTATATATATAATTTAATTTTTTATAATATAAAAATTATTTATTTATTAGTAAATTAAAATACCAAATATCAACAGACAGTCGTTTTCATAAAGTTAATTTTTATTTATTTTTTAACAAAAGCGACACTGTACGTCGCTTTTAGTAAAGATACAGAAAAATTAAAGACAATTAAAAATTTTGATGGATAGCTTTACTTTTCTAAAATTAATATTTTAAAAAACAAAAATTATAGAGACGTTGTCCGTCGATTGTAATAATACTAAATAAAAATAAAATTAAAATTAAAAATGGCACTTTTTAATAATTAATTTTTACTCTTTTAAATAATAAAGACGCTATCCGTCACATTTATTAAAAAATTATAAAGTATTTATTAATTAGTTGGCACCATAATCCACAAAAAATGATGGATATTAAACATTGGCCGTCAATTTAAATAATAATCAATAAAAATTAAAGTTAAATTTTAAAAAATGACAGACAATGTAGCTCTTTTCGTCGCTTGTTAAAAGTGACATCATTTATCACTTTTTTATGTGTCATTTTTTGACCTTTTTTAGTAGTGTGTACTCTTGCTTTATTAGCAGCTCTTGTACTGATATCACCAGGTTTTGGGATTATATTATGTAATTACTTCTTTATTTCATCTATTCTGTAGTTATTTTCCTTATACATTTGGTAGTCCGTTACTAGCCGTTTCGAACTACGTGTTTGGCATACCTACTAGTGGGTTATAGTAGATGTCATCATGACCTAAGAAATTAGGTCGTGACAAGAATAGTAAACTCATAGTCCTTAAGAAACTCAATCCAACGACGCTGCCTCATATTGAGATCTCACTAGGTGAAGAAATACTGAAGGCTATGATGATCTGAGAAAATCTCACAACAAACTCCATACAACTAGTGCCTCTACAACTTCAAAGAAAAAGCAACCGCGCACAACTCCAAATCATGGGTAGGGTAATTCCTCTCATGGAGCTTTAACTGATGAGAAGCATATGCAATCACCTTACCCTTCTACATCAACACTGCACCTAACTTAATACAAGAAGTATCACAAAGGCTGTAAAAACCATGCCCTCCTTGGGCAAGGTCAAGATAGAAGCTGAAGTCAATAAATCCATGAGTGAAAGCTCTCCTAAAAAACATCGGACCACTGAAAGGAAATGTTCTTTTGAGTCAACTTGGTCAATGGAGCTGTGATAGATGAAAAACCCTCAACAAAATATCAATATTAAACTGCTAAACCAATACAACTCTGAATCTCAGTAGGAGAAGTGGGTCTAGCCCAATCACGAACCGCTATAACCTTGGCTGAATCGACCATAATGCCATCTTTGGTCACCACATGACCTAATAAAGAGATAGACTCTAACCAAAACTCACACTTAGATAACTTAGCTTACAACTTCTCATCCCTCAATCTCTAGAGCATAATCCGCAAATGCTTCTCATGATTGACCTCACTCTTGGAATAAACCAATATATCATCTATAAGTACAATGACAAAATAGTCGAGATACAATTAAAATACCCTATTCATTAACTCCATGAACACGACTAGGGGATTGGTCAACCCAAAAGACATGACCAAGAAATCATAATGATCACACTGAGTCCCAAAAATTGTCTTCAAAATATCCAAAGTTCTAATCCTCAACTGTGATAGCCAGACCTAAAATCAATTTTTGAAAACAATGAAGCACCCTGAAGCTGAACAAGTAAATCATCAATATGAGGAAGAGGACACTTATTCTTACCTGTCACTTTGGTCAACCGTCGATAATTAGTACACATACGCATAGACCCATCTTTTTTCTTCACAAACAAGACAAGCGCACCCCAAGGTGATACACTAGGTTAGACAAACACCTTATCAAACAACTCTTGCAACTAATCCTTTAATTTTTGTAACTCTACTAAGGCCATCCTATAAGGAGGAATAGAACTGTGCTTGGTGGCTGACTTAACATCAATAGAAATTCGATGTCATGATTCGGAGGCATACCAGGCATATCCATAGGGAGAAACATCCACAAACTCCCAAATAACATGAACAAAATCCAAAGAGGGAGGTGAAGTAACACTAGTATCATGAATATGAGCCAAATAAGACAAACATCCCCTCTCAACCAAATGGCAAGCCTGAAAAAAAGATATAACTCTCTTGAGTCCCGAATGAAATACGCCCTTCCAAGCTACCCTTAGCACGCCAGGCAAAGCTAAAGTCACGATCTTAGCATAACAATATAGGACAGCATGATAAAGAGCTAACCAGTCCGTACCCAAGATGACATCAAAATCTACCATATCTAATACTATCAGATCTACCAAGGTCCATGCCCAGAAAAAGTCACAACACAAGATCGGTACACCCTATCTACTACTAAAGAGTCTTCTATGGGGGTAGATACACGTATAGTCACATCAAGAGGCTTTCAAGCAGAATTGAAACTCAAAGAAAAGTATGCAGACATATAGGATAAAGTTGACCCCAAATCAAATAACACAGAAGCAAATCTAAAACAAACATGGATGATACTTGTGATGACGGAATCGGAGGCCTCTTCCTCTGGCCTGGTAGGTATACCATAGCACTGATCACGTCCACCACCTAGCTGAGTAGCCCTGTGACTACCACCATGGCCGCTACTAACCCTAACTCTCATACTTTTAGTATAACCTCTACCTCTCACAGTCGATAGATGAGTATCTCTAAAAATACATTATGGATAGTCCTTGGCCACATAGTCTATCTCATCATACACATAGCAAACATTGTGGATCGGTTCAAATAAAGAAGTTATGACTGAACTAGGAAAACTACCTGAAGCTTCCAAACTAGAAGACCTACTACCTAAACTCTGCAAGGTTGCCTGCATAGGCCTACCATGATACCTGCAGAAGCATCTAGAATCTCTACCTCGAGATATATGTCCTTTGAACTCACTCAAATAGTGCACCTTATTGGAACCTCCCTGAGATACTCAAAGAATGGACTCAGACATCTTAGCATGATCCATAATACTATTAAAAGAAGCTCCATACACTATCATTTGAGTCATAGCAAGCTGAAGAGAAACATCCAACATCTGTACAAGCATTCAAATCTTCACAGACTCGGTGTCAATATCGGAATAAAAATATCTAGAAAATGCATAAAATCATGCCTCATATTCCATCACAGTCATGAATCCCTGATTCAAGTAATTAAATTAATCTCTCATTTGATCCCTCAAACTGAAAAGCACAAATTTATCCAAAAGGTTATTGTAAACTAATCCAAAGTTATCTGTGGCAAACCAAGTGGCCGAGAACCAAAAATTAACCTTCACCGATCCCTGGTTGCATGTCTTAACTGGTAAGTAGTATAAGAAACCCCATATGACCCCTATTAATGCCTTGAAAATGACCCTTAGGATACCTATATCGATGGTAAACCATATTTAGTTATTATGGGTCATGTTGGTGGTGTTTTTAGACATTAGAAATGGGTGTGAATCACCAAATAGACCCTCCATAAGGGCTCAACACTGCAGAGAGATCACCAAATGCAATTGGAATGGGATGGGTTTGGGTTGTGCACCGCCAACCCATAGGTTGGCTTTGGCTCTATGCTGCCAACTCTGAGGTTGGCTTTGGCTGTGCATCAACAACCCTGAGGTTGGCTTTTGTTGTTCCCCACCAAGCAAAATCCAAGCATCAGAAGTTGCTTCATTGATTTAATTTAAGGGCGTTGAGGTATTTTCACACCCCAAAACCACTTCTAATCATTCTTAAATGAATTAAGGGGTCTTAAAACACATTATTGCCCATTTTTCATGCGATTAACTCGCATAAAACCTTCTCATTTTTCCAATAACAAGAAATTCAAAATTTCTCTCCAATAATTCAAGTATCCAAGATCCAACTTCAAGCTTTTCTTCAAGGATTCAAGTAATTGAGGTATGTGGGGTATTTATCAATGGCTTTCTTCCACCCATTGAGCTCCAAAACCCTCTTCTTGATTCAAGTATGAATTTTACTCTAATTATGATTAATTTTTATATAAATTATTAAATTTACCCATGTTTTCTCATTAGTTTTACATTCAAGCCATACTAATAGTTTTATCCCGTATGAATCATGTTCCTACATGCTTGACGTTCCAAATCCCTAGGTCATATTCATTTGGCATCATGCCTAATTCTCGAATTATCTTTAAACTATATAAACATGATATTATCATAAGTTTAACTCATTCTCATGTTTACGTTCATGTAATTTATCAAGTTATTGAAATGTCTTATGTTTTTCGTCTTTAACTATGATTTTATACCATTATTTTAAGCATTGTTATCATATTCTTGTAATCATTCAGTGTTGGAGGGTTATGAACACTTGATACCTATTGGTTTATACTTGTCTTTATTTTCAAGTTACAAGTCAGTCAGATTATTTTCTCATTATTATATTCAGACTACCATATTTATGTTGAGTACTTATTAATGCAGTACCATATCATGTAAGACCTATGGTAATACCAGTGTCATTCAACTGGGAGTAGTATTTAGCACCGAGCGAACCTAGGGATGTGGGCTCACCCGCTAGCTAGGACTAGTTTCTTAGTAGCAGTCTTGAAGTTCTAGAACTACGTATCCAGCATAAGATTATGAGATATCACCCGTCAGTTTAGGACTGACACTCTCTTAGGGGTCACCCGCTAGTTTAGCCCTATCCTTTGGGACACTAGTTTAGTTGATCCATAATACTATGTTTTAGTACCCATGGAAAGGTACTGATACCCTTCCAACTGGGGTTACAGGTTGAATCTCAATTATCTCAGATTGGGGCATGGCGGTTATATGATACCTCCCATAGTTTCAGTCAATATTCAGTTAGTATTAGTTTAGGTTTTATTGACCAGTAATCAGTTACTCAGTTATTTAGTTATTCAGATATCAGATATTTAGTTATTTAGATCATTTCAGTACATGTTTTACTTTGTCTTACATTCTAAGTTTTACATGTTTATGTTTTCATAATCAGTATCCATCAATGATCCTCAGTTTAGTTTTGCATCATGTTCAGCTTTACATGAGATTTACATACAATATTCATGTTTTACTGCTTCCTGGCTTATAGAATTATTTTTAGCTCATGATTTATAAATCTCATTATGACTTATAGTTTTCATGTATAACTATGTTTTAAATGTATGTTTCAGCAAATAACTTATTTCCTCTATTTTAAAGCATGTTTAAATATTTCCATGATTTAGTGTATGTCCCTATATACTTAGTACATTCCAAAGTACTGACCACATATATGCAATTCTGGCTTCTTCCCTTCATAATGTAAGTACCAGATGTAGTCCACACACCAAGGTCAGACAGTTCTCAGCTTTCAGCCAGTAGGTTATAAGTCATCTTATTTTATGAACTATATTCCATTATAGTTCATGTGTTGTATTTTGATTATCCATATGTATTGATTAGTGGTAGTCTAAGACATGTCCCAGCTATCTATAGTCAGTATAGTAGAGGTTTCATAGATAGTCAGTCAAAGTCATGATATGTAATGCAAGTTCTTTCTTCAGTTTTATCATGTTTTAAACTTTATAGTATTATACTTATTTGGATTTTCTCATGATTATGTTTCCGCTCGGCAAATTTAGCTTGTATATATATATATATATATATATATATTTTAAATCAGTTTCTCAAGTATCATGCTAGTACATGGGTTAGATTGGGATCACTTATGGTTCTAAGCAAAGTGTTACAACCAAGGGGTAGTATCGGGTCGTGAAAAACTTGGTATTAGAGAACAGAGTTCAATCCTCCTAGGGTATCTATGATGTCGTATCTAGAAGAGTCTTACGGAATGGTACAGAGACGTTTGCACTTTTCTTCGACAGGCTACAGGGCAATTAAGAAATATTTCCCTTCTTTCATATCTTAGATCATACTGTAGAGATGCCCTCTAAGTAACTTATATAGATTCTCATCTTGCTCTATTCATGCTAATTCTACCTTATTCTCGAGGTAGCAAAAATAGTCAAGTTTAAATTCCTATAGATAGGGATTTCTCAGACAGTCCCCACAGACAGTTATGGGATTACATGCGAGATTAAAAGGACCCCATCAGTTCCCTTATGTTTTAATCTTTAAAAGTGTTCATTCTTATTCATGAAAATAGTGCACTAAGACAAAGTCATATGTGCCCTCAGATCCCTTCTTAGAATCTTATGGCAACATATGATCTAGTGTTAGAAATATGTACCTAGAAGTTTAACATCAGTAAAGTGGGATAGTGTTTATTTGGATTTAGTAGATTTTGTATCCACGGGGCTAGTTGTCTAAAAAGTGAACCAGTAGGCGTGAAATAGCGTATGCAAGAATTTAAGTTTATTGATTCAAAATTAAGTATAATTATGTGGGTATGATCTAGAGGTGTACCCAAGGTGATATGGGATTCTATTAACTTTAAGTTTTTACAGTGTGTGTGCTTAGGTAGTACCCTTGAGTTGCTAAGTACGAATGAGGCTAGTTATGTAGTATATGATGTTTTACCACCTATGTTATGGGTTATAGGTTTATGATGTTGGGTATGTTGGTGTAATGGTAATTCTCATGGTTTAGGGAAAAATATAAGTTTAGAGATTTCATATTAGTAGGCTATGAAGGAAAAGAGGCAGATTATGTGTTTAGTGATGTAAGTATGTAGTCAAGAAGGGTGTAAGTATGTGATGATTAGAGAAGCTAAGAAAAGTCAAGGATAGACATATTAAGAGAGTGTTCAAGAATGATGTTAGTATAGTTTGTTAAAAGTTTGGGAGTACCCATATTAAGTGTTAGAATCTAAGTTTGAATCTTGGAAGATTGAGATAACAGAAAGAAGAGTCAAAATTCAAGATGGTGTGAAATTAGGGTATAATGATACTCATGAAGATTCTAAGTTATTATATGTTGATATTCTATTCCTCAGGCCTTAGTTACGTGTCAAAGTCATGAATAATATTCTTCCATACTTCAGGATCTCATGTTCTAACCTTTCAGTGACTCTTCTTATGAAATAATAGTGGTGATGAGTAATCACTGAGATGGGAGAGAGTAAATATTCCTTATTAGGGAAAGATCATTGTATGCTTGTGATATGTAAGGCTATAAGTTTGAAGGAATATTGAAGTAGATCTTTTGATATAATTCATGGTTAGTTGAAATTTCATGTGTGTTTTCTTGGGGATAGTGCATGGAAGTTGTTATTGATAGAGGTATTAGAGAATATCAGAAAGGTTCTTTGGTGGGTTATTTTCCTAGAACGTTATATGTGGTTATAATTATAGGCTTGAACGTCATATTATTATATAAGTGGATGGGTTCATTGTGCTCTAATGAATTCCTAATAAGAGGTTGGATTTAATTGTTGAAGTTGTAAGAAAATTATTCTTGAGATGAGAGCTATAAAACACACATGGGGTATTGAATTCATGGCTTAGACTAGTATTACGGTGTGGTATGTTGCACTTTGTAATTAATTTGAGTTAGGCTTAAATATGGAGAGAGTATGTAGTTCAACTCAGACTTGGGCTGAAGTAGTTATTTGTACCCATATAAGAATTATAAGTTGAATCAAATGAGCATAGTATTTAAGGGGAAAAGAATAGTTGATGGAGTATTTGATAAGTGTGTCCAAGCTTGAAATTTAGTAGTTGTAATGTCTAAGGCCTAGTAATTTTATCCTAGCTTATGTTGTATAGGTCCATGTTGCAGAGTTTTAGCCATATTGAGATTCCTTATTCAGATATCTTATTCAAATCATGCCCAAGAATTCTTTTCTCCCTAATATTATTAGAAGTTATTAGAAAGAGTGTTGAAGAAATACTTCAGTTGAGTATAAACTTTCAGAATAAGTTAGTCCATATAGCCAGCAATTCAGTTTAGCAATCTGACAGATAAGCTCCTATAGATTTTCATCTAGTCTTACTATCTGTAGTTTCATGAATGTAGCTATTGGATGAGGTAATTCATTCACATCCATGAAAGTTGTGTATTTAGTTCAGTCCATGAATCATGTCTTCAATTCAGATATTTAGTCATGATTCAGTTCATAAGTGTTCAACTAATGGCCTTAGTTTTTCAAGTATTCTACCTCAGACATTGTAATACCCCGTGTAAAACCTTAGTCTCATTATCTCATGATTCGTACTTACATAACGTACTTGGTGATGCCATGAAGCCTTTTATATTTTGATTCCTATACGTGTTTTGTTGAGGGACAATTCCTAATGAGAAGTTATATACTTTATTGTAACGCCCCAAAATTGGGTCCCGAGACGTCACACGGTGCTTAGGGTCACAAGTGACCCCAAGCTAACCCTTCTACTGGCATAACTCATAATCAACTGAATAAAAATACAAATCCATACAAATCAGCAGAAATTAACTCTTTTCTGAATCTGATTGATACAAAAATAGAATTTTACAGGATTACAATTCTGCCTTTACAACCAAAATTGAAACAAAATACATCAACTTCTACTGACTGTCTATGAAGCCTCTACTAGTACTGACTGTAGGTAGTCGGGTCATGACTCCCGACTACCCCAACTCAATACGACTGAATAAAGAAAATACAACACTATAAACTCTGCATAACTAACCCAAGACCTTGAATCAAAATGACTCATCACCTGCTGACTGGATACCATGAACTGACTGGATCTGAAGGTGCAACTATACCTTGTACCTACATTCCGATAAAATGTAACCCACATCCGAAGATGTGGGTCAGTACCATAGAAAAGAACCGAGTATATGGGGGTGTATGCAGTTGTATAAACATCATCATCATAAATATTTATAAAAAATATGCAGGATGTATGAAAGACTCACATAGCCCGAAGAAAATCATCATAATCATGAGAGGATGAAATAAGTATAATGACACATGTGAGTCATCATATAATTTGTCAATCACTTTCAGTTCATCAAGAATATCAATTCTCATAATGTAAATATCATTTAAATCTTTCGAAAGAATAACTTTCACAATTCCACTTTCAAATCACTTCACCATTCACCATAGACACAAGGAAACACACACATACTGGGAGATCCTATAACCAACATAAACCATGTAAGCTACATGGAGTCCAACGTACAACCCACGTTGGGGAGAGCCGTCCTATCCTTGCCATCGGAGTAGGACTTCCAGTATCAATTCTAAAACACTAGTGATCACTATATAAATCAGTCTCAGGCTCACATCCTACGGGGGCACGTAGTTCTAGGGAAGTAAGGTCACTTTATACCTCCCACTCGGTGCTTAAGATTACTCCCGAACTTAGCTCAGAAATTTAAATTAGCCTCAGGCTCACATTAAAGAAAATCCAGAATAAACACTTCAATCATTTTCATCGGGAGCCAATTTGCTAACCCTTTATCATAATCAATAAAAACGTGAATTTCTTTCACAGTCGAGTTCAAAATAACTCAATCACGACCAAAAGACTAAATCATTCAAAACATCTCAAATTATTTAGACTCAAGGTGTTTATAACATATGATTTTCTCAAAATAATAATCTCAAATAGGGTTCCAAAAAACCATACATCAATATCACCATAAAACCTTCTAAAGTTTCATACTCTATGACATAAGAACAAAAATAATCACTTAAAACTTAAAATTTCAGCTTTATAATCATACATCTTTGTAAAGAAAATTAGCTTTGGGATTCAAATCTCATTGTGCTTATAGCACATAATTTCTCAAAGTACAATTCCAATTAGGACTCAAGGTCTCATACATCAAAATCATATTAAATTTTCTCAAGATTCATGCTTTTCATCATAAATATATATAACTTACTTTAAAATCTGGAAAATTCAGCTTTATGTACAAAAATGTCATCATTCTCATTCAATTCAACTTTCAAAACATAGAGAGTATCATAATCTCATGTAAAATCATATAGGGTATAAATTCATGCTTCAAATTCATATCAAAACATGTAAAATCATGTATATTCATAAAATAAAAATCAATTTGGGCACAAGAACGAAAGAGAGTTCTTGTTGAAAAACCTCACATACCTTAAATGATGAACTTTAGATCGATACTCATTTTTGAGATGTTAATCATGCCTATGAATGATGGTTCTTGGAGTTCTTGAACTAGGAACTTGGAATCTTGAATAAATTTGCAGAATTAATGGTGAACTTTGGAGGTTCTTGAAGTTCTTGAACTAGGAACTTGGAATCTTGAATAAATTTGCAGAACTAATGGTGAACTTTGGAGGTTCTTGAAGTTGGATGTAGGAGCTTAGGGTTTTCTTTTTGAGGGAATTTGATGAAATATAACATATAATACTTCTAATAGGCTTTAATATAGTATTTTGACGGATTTTGGGTGAGGGGGAATGACCAAAACGCCCCTAAAAATCAAATAATTCTCGAATCTGTCCTTTGGTGGACTGTTTTGATAGTCTGAAGTAGATCAACCATAACGTTTTATTACGATATCCAAATTAGATGAAACTAATTTCAATAGAAAGAGGACTCTCATATCTTTCTGTTGATATATAGTATCTCACCCAGATCATTGTGTACGAGGAGTTATGATTGTTTGAAGTTGATCTAAAAATTCACTTTTGTTAGGCTGAAGTAGATCGACCATAACTTTTTGCTCCGATAGACAAATTGGATGAAACCAATTTCATCGGAAAGAGGACTCTCAAAGATTTCCGTTGATATATAGTAGATCACCCAGATTATTATGTACAAGGAGTTATGCTCGTTTAAAGTTGGAGCAAAAATACGCCAGGCCTCAGTATTTTTTTTCCTGCACGTTTTACTGTTCACTACTATTCACGGTTCGATCGGAATGTTCATAACTCGTCACTCGGGTGTCCGTTTTGGGTGATCCATACATCGTTGGAAATATTATTCAATACTCTATGGAATGGTGGGTCATAATCTAAGACATTACGCATGAAAAATTTATAATTCATTCTAGAAGATAGAACCCAACACGTGTTTACGCACAAAATTTCAACGAAAAATTTCCCGGGGTATTATATTTATTTTATTCATAGTAAATCTTAGGATTTTGTTTCATCAGTTATAACTTTGCAGTTATATATGTATGATCATATCATGTACATTTCAAGTGAGTTCTAAACTCTCAACATGAATCGGCTCTTTTCAGTAAATCGAGTCAAGTCAGCTCAGAAATCAGTTTCATAATGGAAGTTTTAATGTTTCAGCATACCTATATCCTTCATAAGTAGACATGTCATATCTATATTATTTTATACTTCTTAAGTTTCATAACCTCCTACCGATCATTCGAGGATAAATGATTCCAAGGGGGAGATAATGTAACACCCTGTGCTTTTAATGCTTTAGTAATGCCTTATAAATGACCCTTAGGATCCCTATATCGATGGTAAACAATATTTAGTTGTTATGGTCCGTGTTGGGGGTGTTTTTGGATGTTGTAAATGGGTGTGCGTCGCCTAATGGACCCTACGCAAAGGCTCGACACCGCAGAGGGATCGCCAAATCCCACTGGAATGGGTTGGCTAGGAATGCACCACCAACCCTGAGGTTGGCTTTGGCTGTGACCTTCCAAGAAAAACCCAAGCATAAAAAGTTGCTTTGTTTGATTTAATATATGGGCGTTGAGGTATTTTCACACCCCTAAATCATTTCTAATCATTCTTAATTGAATTAAGGGGTCTTAAAACACATTATTGCCCACTTTTCATGAGATTAACTCACATAAACCCTTCCCCTCTTTCCAAGAACAAGAAATTCAGAATTTCTATCCAAGAATTCAAGTATCCAAGTTCAAGCTTTTCTTCAAGTATTCAAGTAATTGAGGTATGTGGGGTATTCATCAATGGGTCTCTTCCACCCATTGAGCCCAAAATGCCTCTTCTTGGTTCAAGTATGAATTTTACTCTAATTATGATCTACTTTCATGTAAATTATGAAATTTACCCATGTTTTCTCATTAGTTTTATATTCAAGCCATACTAATAGTTTTATCCCATGTGAATCATGTTCCTATATGCTTGAAGTTCCAAAACCCTATGTCATGTTCAGTTGGCATCATGCCAAATTCTCGAATTATTCTTTAAACAATATAAACATGATATTATCCCATGGTTAACTCATTCTTAGGTTTACATTCATGTAGTTTATCAGGTTATTGAAATGTCCTATTTTTGGGTATTGAACTATTATTTTATACCATTATTTTAAGCATTGTTATCATATTCTTGTAATCATTCAGCACAGGAGAGTTATGAGAACGCGATACCTATTTATTTATACATGTCTTTATTTTCAAGTTACAAGTCAGTCAGATCATGTTTTCATTATATTCAGACTACCATGTTTATGTTGAGAACTTATCAGTACAGTACCACATATTGTCAGACTTATGGTAATACTAGTGTCATTTAGTTAGGAAAAGGATTTAGCACCGAGCGAACATAGAGATGGGGGCTCACTCACTAGTTAGGACCCGAGTCCTTAGTAGCAACCCGTAAGTTCCAGAACTATATAGCCAACGTAGGATTATGAGATGTCACCTGCCAGTTCAGGACTGACATTCTCTTAGGAGTCACCCACCAGTTTAGGACTGACTCCCTAGTCCTTCAGGACACCAGTTTAGTGGATCCACATAGCCATACGTTAGTACCTATGCAAGGTACTGACACCCTTCCAGCTGGGTTATAGGTTGGACCCCGATTAGCTCAGATTAGGCATGTCAGTTACATAATAGCTCCTATTTTTTAAGTCAATAGTCAGTCTATGTCAGTTCAGGCTTACTTGATCGAGTATTTAGATTCTCAGTTATTCAGTTATTCAGATCATTTCAGTAAATGCTTTACTTAGTCTTGCATTCTCAGCTTTACATGTTCATGATTTCATGCTCAGTATCCATACATGATCATCAGACCAGTTTTGCAGTATGTTCATATGAGATTTACATAGAGTATTCATGTTTTACTGCTTCCCAACTTACAGAATTCTTTTTAGCTCATGATTTATAAATTTCACTATGAGTTACAGTTTTCATGTATAGCCATATTTTAAATGTATGTTTTGAGTTACAGTTTTCATGTATTGCCATGTTTTAAATGTATGTTTTAGCAAATAACTTGTGTCCTCAGTTTTAAAGCATGTTTAAATATTTCCATAATTTAGTGCATTTCTATAAATACTCAGTACATTCCAAAGTACTGACCACATATATGTGTTTGTAGGTACCAAATATAGTCCACACACCAGGGTCAAACAGTTCTCAACTTTCAGCCAGCAGGTGATAAGTCCTCTTATTTTGCGGACTCCAGTCCATTGCAGTTCATGTGTTGTGTTTTGATTATCCATATGTATTGATTAGTGGTAGTTGAAGGTATGTCCCATCTATCTATAGTCAGTACAATATAGGCTTCATAGATAGTCAGTCAAAGTCATGATATACAATTCAAGTTCTTTCTTCAGTTTGGTCATGTTTTAAACTTTATCAATATTATACTTATTTGGATTTTCTCATGATTATGTTTCCGCTCAGCAAATTTAGCTGGTATATACATTTTAAATTAGTTGCTCAAGTATCATGCCAGTGCATGGGTTAGCTTGGGATCACTTGTGGTTCTAAGCTCCTTATTACAATCAGGGGGTAGTCTTGGGTCGTGACACAGATACTTGGAGCCGTCCTCTACATCGATCCCGACCAAGGCTGGAAACTCTCCCTCTAGACTAGGCTCTCTTCTCAAATAAAGATTCCAAATCTCTAGCTTCACTAGATCCAGTCCTCACTATCTGTATAAAAAAGACTGAAATATGACTTAGAACACAAGATATAAAAGTTCGCATGATATAGAATGAAATAAGTAAAGATTCCTATGGACATCTAATAATGTCTTGAAGATAGATATAGACGTCTACATACTGATTCACAAGACTCTATTAGACACCCATTCTTACACTATTGAGACCAATGAAAACCTGGTTGCTCTAATACCAATTTGTCATGACCCAAAAATCAAGGGTCATGATAGCACTTATAGCAACAAGCCTTGACAAGTAAGACTATCACTCAAACTAATATAAAATGAGAAAATCAATACAAAACCAAGGAAAGACCCCTAGAACAGATTCGAACCACATAAATATAGTAAAGGCAGAAATATAATCAAGATACCAACCAAATTTTAAAACCTGGTGTCATAGTGTAAGAACTAACTAATACAAATCGAGGTAAAAAATACATAAGATATCAAAACAGTAGCAAAAATCTCTCTCTCTTTGAATACAAGTAAGTCATAGTCTAGATAAGAAAAGGTAGGAGTCAACTGGGAATTCATAGATCAACCACTACCTCAAATGGGCTCCAAATATCATCTAAATCAACTATTCATGCGACACACTCGTACCTAGATCTACACTGAAAAGTCGTAGTAGGGATGAGTACGGTCCACTTGTACTTAGTAGGTATCATATGCTAACTGTGTAAAGTAGAAAATAAAGCATATAAACAAAAACTATGGGCACATCACCTGTAATCAAAAAATGTCCCAAATAGTAACTCACATTGTCTCCACTAACAATTCTAATATATACACATATAACAAATACATGAAGAGGAAAGAAGAACAAATATACACATACATCAAATACAAGTACAGAAAGACAGAGTAGATAGATAGATATCAAGTCAAAGACAAAAATACAATCACAACATGAGCACAATATATGAGGTGAAATGAAGATGATGATGATGATGATGTGATACACGAGGTTGTCTCACAACATACATATAAAACTACGAAGCTAAAACTTCCCAAATTAGGATCCATGAGGGGCTCATATTTCCTATCAGTAGAGGGTTTTTAAGACGTCATATTTTCTGTCAGAAAAATCCAATATTTCCAGTATTTCCACGGCGGTACAAATATTCCATAGATGAATATGATATGAGGATGTCATTCTCAAAACCAATCAAAATGTGAATATCCAACCAATATACTAACAATGTAAGCCCAAAAAATCCATTCAAATCAACCAACCATCCATGATCCAATATAATTTAGAAGCCATCAAGTGAAACATGCAAGAAAATATCATTGATACTACATAATGACAAAAATCTAGGATTTTTCAAACTAAAAGTGTAATCAAACATACATATATCTATACCAGGGAAACAACATCATATACGACCCCACACGGTCACAAATAGAAAATAATAACTCATAAATCACCAAATATTATCCACATAGGCCCCCACATGGGCACATAAATCACCTAGCATATTTTCCATTATACAACCCATATCCATTACATGCTTTTACATTATTATTAACTACCCAACCCAGTCTAAAGAATGTTCAGCCATAACCAACCTTGAATACTGAAAACTAGTCCATAAAGCCTTAAATTCAGAGTTTATCCCTCATAAACGGACCCAAAATTAACTAAAACGTACAAATATAGAATCTACATGTCAAAAGAAATCCTTTGATACCCATATTAACCACTTTTGAATCCAGATCAAAACAGACCCCCAAAATGGGTTTTGGAAAAACGTAGTAAAACTGGAATTTTTGTCCAAAAATATATTTTTCATGATTAAAGAAACTCATACGAAAAAACTCAAGTGAAAACGGGTTGAAATTGGGATTTAAATTAATGGAATACTATTTTAGGCCTTCCGAGCCAAAATCCCCAAATTTCACCTTGGAATCCAAATTTTAGCAAAGTTTAGATGATAAAAGTTGAGGAAGAGTAATTGAAATAGGGATTTGGAGCTTACCCAAGCTTAAAAATGGAAGACATATCATAGATACTTGAACCCCAAGCTTCAAGTCTTGAAAATGGTGAAAATTGTAAAAATAGGCTATTTAAATATTCTAGGTGCCGCTTTAGATGTCGGTGCTAAAATTCCCAGGTGCCGCTAAAGAGGAACCCACGCCAGGGTGACAGTTTCCTAAAGTGGACCTTAGGCCACTTTAGCGATAGGTGCTAAAGCGCCCAAGTTATCGCTTTAGCAGTTCTTGCTAGGCGGCTAGGTCCGCTTTAGTGCTAAAGGGCCAGTAAAGTACCCAAAGGGCCACTTTAGCAGTCACACCAGCATCACCAGTTGGAGATTTGGAAGAATCCAAGTCTCCGCGGACTCTTTGAGAATCATATGGATTCCCAAAAATGTAAACGGACTATGCTACCTATTAACTTCTATGCACTGGATTCAATGGCGATATTAAATTTTTGACAAGATGTCATTTTCATAGAGTTGACCTCCGAAACGCATTTTCATAACTTTTTGAATGATGGATCAAAATGAGATATAAAATCCATAACACCACACCAACTATGTTACCACCCTAAAATCGATGTTCTAGATCTACTGGTGCAGTCCATTTTGCCATCTGACGCATAGATCAAAAGATATTGACCGAAGCTAACTAGTAAGCCTATATGACCATAAAAAATCATAATCTCACATAAATCACACCAAAATGTATTGGGATCCATGCCAAATATCCCTATACCCTAGAAATACCATAATTCAATCGTATGAAGGGGTTAAATTGTCAAATAACATAGAATGACATACTTCACACAAAACACCAAAAATTAGGCCATTACAAAAATTCATCAGATGAAGGTTCACATCAATAGTAGGAAGGCCTATGAAAACTTTCTTCAAGTTTAACAGTAGTATAATAAAAATGACGATGTTTGAATTTGTTCTTGGTTGCAATGGTGATGGAATAATAGTTGCCATTTCAGTCACCTCTATAAAGTCTAGATCATCCTACATCATCAATTTGAGGAACATAATGTTGTGGAGGCTATTTTCCCTATTTAGTTTTTGTCTATTTTGTTCTGTAAGTTCTTCCAAGTGGGTATATTATTCTTGTCTATCCATTTCTTCCCTTACTACCTACCTGGTAGCTCTTTACCTTGCATTCTCTTTAGTAACAAATCACGCAGTAGTTTGTTCCATAATCTCCTAAAGCCCATGAAGATGTCTTGGCTGATTTAGAACTCTCTTAACTACAACTCCTTCATAATGAACTCCTTGGTTATAAACTCCATCGCTAACTTTTCTCTTCTAGCTCTGAGAGTCCTTTTAATTTCTAGATCAAGTGAAACTAGGGGATTGCCTTGAATCAGAGTGTTGGGCATGCAAAGATGTGCATTTTAAAAAAAAGGAAAATCAGGAAATAAAAATAAATTTGTAACTATGTTCCCCGACAACGACATCAAATTTAATGTTGCCCAAATAATACCATACAATGAAGTATAAAGAAGTAACTGATTAAATATAGAATCCAACTAGGATTGGGTTGATTCTATGAGGAATAAGTCAAAATATCTATCAGTATGTTAATTAGTGAACAATTTCTAATAATGGAGGATTTGAGAACTTTTATATAGTAATAATTTGTTGATTTTCTTTGATTTGTAATCAATGTCAGAGAGGCACTAGGAATGTGCTTCTCATAACTTCACAACTCTATACGTTTGTCGTACTAGTGATCTCTAATGGTGCATGACATACAACATTGATAGGTTTCGTTCATCCAATTACTTTATGGCCCTATTAAATGACTATACGCAATCATGCATTATTGTCCCCTGAGTTTTTCATTACTAACCCCTATCATTGATCCTATATTAGCTATCCTATTTACCTACTCAAGCTAATTAAATGGAGGTTGATACCTCCAAATCTTATTTCTAATTATTTTCCTAAATTTTATACCTTCTTTCATTGTGAGTATGGATAAGGTGAGTTCTAATGTTAGCTACCGTCAGAAAGCAATCAAAGCATAGAGAACAATAATACATACACAAACACCCTTTGACAATCACATTGTACTTTGAAAATTACTTTGTTAATCCGCCATGGTTCTTACAATCCTAGATGTGTTAGATACTCATGATTGCAAGAACACAATAACAATTATGAGAAGAAATCGTAATTATAAACTTACAAAGAATAATATGAAAATCACAAATCTCACTCTGAATTAAAACACTAAAAATCAATGTTTGTACTTCATAGATCAATAATATGTCTCAAAAGTATCAAGATAATGTAAACTAAAATAATAAATTTAATAGTAGTATTTTTATACAAACATAAATCCTATTCTAAATATTATTGGATTTGCCTAGTCGGCTCCTCAGACGAAGGAAGGGACGATCATTAGTAGATACTGCGATTGTCCTTTATGCTCATTGGTTGATGTTATCCTTTATCTAACTTTTGGATATTTGTTGAGATAATTCTCATAATGATATAATTTTTGTAAGGGATGACCGTTAGATCCTCTCATTTGTTCCACCTAAGACGTTAAAAATTTATGTACTTTCTTCTCATGTTAATTAGGATGAGGCCGTTGTTTCTTCCAATGATCATGGGTTCTGTCATCTATTCTCCATTATATTTCACCTTCTTAGATTCATCAAACAATAGAAAGGAATGATTTTTGTTGGATCCAATAGTCGTTGGTTGGCTCGTCTTGTGCTCTTCATTCCTATTTTTTGCAATTTACCTCTCTAAACTTGTTTATCATGAAAATACCATAAAACCAAATCATATCCATATAAAAATGCCTTTGTACTAGTGAATTTCTTTATTTTTAAGACTCAAAAGTTTCATAAAATAGTGATACATCAGTACATTATTTTCATTAGGAACTACCGTGATTCTTTTCGTATTGGGCATACATTGCACCAAGCTCAACCTAGTGCTATTCGAGATTGCATCAATCACTAAGATCCCTTTTAAATATCTAGGTTTCTTCAAGTAATTACATATATTAAAGGTGACATCAAGACCATTGACCCAAAATTTCAACTTAGATTAATCCACATCAATGAGAGATCTTCCAGAAGCAAAGAAGGTATTACCAAGACTGATGAGGGCCTTATAGTTGATATCATGATCAAGAATAACAAAATCAACATGTAATTTAGATCGATCAAATCAAATAAGCACGTCATAGAGGACTCTCACTAGTCTCTCTATGGATTAATACCCCATCAAGAGCCTTATAGTGGCCATCAAAAGCCTCGTAGCAGTGGACTTGGGAGTTCCCAAGCTTAAATATTTGAAAACAGACAATGGCATAAAATTTATGCTTTCTCCTAGATCGCACAACAAAATTGATAAACACCAATGGTATAAGAAATGGTAAAATCCCATATCTTCTTTCTTTACCACCATGTTACTAGATATTATTGCATACAAGGGACACTTTAATCATTTCAAAATCCACGATTCTTTTTTTTAGTTAACAAGTTCTTCATAAACTAGTGTAATTGAGCATTTCAAGCAAGGACTCTACCAATGGGATATTTACTTACAAATTACTGAACTTAGAGAGAAACTTTATGAATTTAGTACTGTCCTCATTCTTCTTGCATCTGTATGGGAATGAAGGAGGTATCTTGATTGTTAGCCTTGAAACAACTAGGATTTCTTAAAGTTTTGAAACATTTTCATTTACCACTTGTTGTTTATCTTCATTATACACTTTTGAGAACGCACACGTAAGTGTACGTGGTCTACCAAGTAATATAGTGGTCTTCAAGAAAGCTGGGTATCGATCCCACAGGGACTTGTGTTACACAACTATCTAATTCTAGTTTAACAAATTGAGAAGAGTAACAAATAAAGTTTTAGAGTTGTAAACTAAAAATAAACTAAACTAATATGGAAAAGGTAAATGACTTTGGACAATTAAAGGATAGAGACCCAGGATTAAGGAACTTAGAACAATCATACTACGCCATTGAACTTCATTTGTTAGATTGATTATCTTGGTTGTTGATTTGTAGGGTTAACCGCGTGATCATGGTCTCTCAACCTCTGATCATTTATCTACCTTGGACATTACAACTGCATCGTTGAGCAAGGATGTAATAATCCAACTAAGTGATTTAACTCTATCATCCCACATGTAAATCAAGTAAGGCTTCTAAGTACATCCATGTCCTAGATGCTAATTCAAAATCCTTATTTTATAAAAGACTACGAACCTTACATTGCTTATCCCCATGTTCTATCTTCCTATTCCCTCTCCCGAGATCACAAGATTGACAATGAATATATTATAAGGGTATCTAATCCTTAAAATAGTTAAAACAAGGATAAACAAACAACCATAACGATAAGCAACTCAAACAAACTTAATTCAAAATAAAAGTATTCATGATCTTGGCCTTAACCTCAGAAAGGGAGTTTAGCCTTTAATGGAAATACTGATCATCCAATTTCTTGGATTAATGATACAAACCATAAAGAAACTAAATTAAAAAATGGTAAAACCTAAAAAGAACTTTTGGTATCCTCCAATGTTTCCAAGAAGATCTAGGGTGTTCCAATGTGTTTAAAACACAATTTAAGATGTTATATCAATAGTAGACAAGTCATAAATTGTCTTGGATTAGGTTTCCATGCTATTTTCTTTTAGATGGGCATAAAAATCCCATTTTTGATGGCCATTAAATTGTGGTGGTGGGATCATTTCTATTAGCCCGTAACGCGGCATAATTGGGCTGAGAATCTAGAAATTGACAATTGCAGATTCACTTTTCACCGTGATAAGGTGTCTCCTTTACCGCTATTACCACCTCAAAGTGGTGGTCACTATTTTCGGCTCCTTATGAATCCATTGATATGACGCATATACCTATTTATCACTCCACGCGCCTCCATTCTCCCAAGACATTTCAGGTGTCCAAATTTGCATCAAGTTATGTATTGTTCTTCCGTGATCCATTCCAAGCCTTTTTGAGTTGTTTGAACTTGATTTGAAGCTTGTATATCCTTCATATATCATCATAATCCATTCACCAAGCATCCTATAGCGTTAAAAACAACAATTTAGAGCTCAAAACAGCACAACATCCAAGAAAGTGAACTTGAAACACGAACTAAGCATAGGCTTCATTCACTTTGATCTTAAGCATATTGTTTTGAGTCTTGTCTTGATCCAATTGACCCTTGAAAATTATAACTAAGTTTTTTCATATTTAAATACACAATAAAGACCTTGGGAGCTCATTCAATACGTTAGAACCCAACATGATAGACTAGACAAACATCTAGCTCAAGCTAGTCACACCAGTTTTCTTGATTGAACTCTAAGTGATCAATTTGACTCAAAACTCGTGTGAAAACACTATTAAACATTGTAAATACGTATTTGGACACTTAGATGCACATTTATATCATTATCAACACATTAAGCACATGAATCATCCTCAAAACAAGTATCAATAGACTAGAATAGTAATGCTAGAATGCATAAATACACCCAAAATCACCACCCCACACTTAAAGCCTTGTTCATCCTTGAACAACTGTTTATTATAAGTATAATGAGCTGAAGAGACTTCATACTTCACTACAAGCAAGACATTCGAGCTAGTACTACAATAACTCCACGGAATACAAGTTTCTAAACTAAGCATGTTTTACACAACTGAAAGCTCAAGAATCTTACTTCAAAACATCCTAGCCTCAAGAATTGACTCCACAATTTGAAAAACTCATGCTACTTCATCAATCAAAGACATCATAAGAATCATCCATATTCATCAAACATGTACCCTCATAACAAGAAAGTTACCCATAATCACTCATATAAATATAAATTATAACACATTGGGTACAAGAATCAAGTTCTGCTCACTCTCACAAGGAATTCATAAGTTACACATAATGAACCATAGGCTTGCCCTTAGTGTAGTACTCCACTAATATCATAATGTTAGGCTTAGGATCAACTAGGTCTTTCTGGGTTGTAATGAATACTAAGGGATGGGTAGGAACTATTTTGGTCAGGAATAGTGACTCTCTTCCCCGAGTGCTTTAATACACTACATTATACAATTGAGAACACTTTCCAACAACTAAATTACACTTTTTTCCATCCACCATATCTTTTGTTTTGCCCATCTCTTTTAAGCACTTTCATAAACACATGGTGGAAGTATTATTTATTACTACATGAATCAATTTTTTTCTTTTTTTTCTTTTTCTTTTTCACAACCCTGGTAATATTTCTAGCACAATGTCTATAACACCCATCCACCACCCATCAATTATCAACACCAATAACTATTACCTTGAGGCATTAAATTCATCTTTTCCCTCTTATTTCTCAAACTCCTTACTCAATTAATTTTTCATTAAAGCACCTAGGAGCTTTTGGATCAAATTAAGGTCTATCAAAGAAGGGATTTGGCTACTTATAAGGCTACCAAAGAAAAAGTTGAAGGCTCAACGAGTCTGACTAAGATTAATCACAAAGGTAGTTTAAAAAGAAGGCATAAACAAGGCTATCAAAGAAATTCCTAAATCATCTCCTAAACTCACATTCTTTATTTTGCTTTGCACACACAAGGAGAAAGTTCTAGGCATCACATGCAATAAGGAATTTACAAAAAATCACATCACACATGGCACATGCTCAACTCACATAGGATCATCATAAACTCCCAACCAACAATATCATGAATTCAAATTTAAGCCACAAATACTAAAGTCATAATCATGAGCCTAAGAGTCTCAAAAGTAGTAATTCTCAAAATCAACATGCTTTTACAATTAAAACACTTGCACCATGTAATAAAAAATATCACCAATAAGAATATCTTACAAAAAAATTAAATTGAGCCCAAAATTGGGAATTTCCCCACCCACACTTAAAAATTTACTTTGTCCCCAAAGGGAACTTAAAAATAAGAGATAGAAATACTCCTTGAGGCCTCTAGGCCTAGACAGTAGAATCTTTTAAGTATCAAGAGTGTCTGGGGAACCTACACTTGGTCTTTGACATGCTCCTTAGCTCAGGTTTTCCGATACTCAGACTTTCCATCAACCTGCAACTCAACAAAAACAAAAAAACTATGTGAAATAAAAACTATAAACTAAGAAAAAAACATACCTACTTAACTTGGGTTTCCTCCCAAGCAACACCTAATTTAGTGTTGAGGCACAACCCAAACAACTTTTTCCTCCACCTTGAGGATATGAATTTCACCCCTAATTTTGCATCCATCTTTTTTCCTCTCTCATAAGGTGGTGGTACCAAGATTAAGGAACTGAGTAATGGATGATACTTGGTAAACCACTTGGCCTTGAAGTGAGGTGTATTTTTATATTGCTTATCCGGTGTAAAATCAAGAATATAGGATTCTTGTTCCTCATCTTCACACTCTTCTACTATTTTAAATAATTCTATAGACAAGATATCATCTAAATGTAACGTAAAAAATTTCTTTGAGAGAGGCCCAACCAATCCCACTTCAAAATTTACACTATCCTCAACACCCTCACTCTTATTCACCTTCTCAATTTCAGTCTCAAGAGAAAGATGACAACTGAATGGTTGAGATCTATATGATGGTGGTGGTATCCCCTTAACTTGTTCAACAACTATATTTTTTTAGTACTCAGACTTCCCCAAATTATCAGCAACTTTGTCTACAATAGGTTGGGAAGTCAACTCTACATCTACCTCCTTAGTTGTCTTTGGAGGTTCTTCATTGAGCTTTGTACCATTCCTCAGAGTGATTGCAATTACTTGTTCATTGTCACTTGGAAAATCACCTTGAGGTCTGGTATTATGTACCTGCTACACTTGCCCTATCTGCATTTCTAAGTTCTTTATGACAATATGATGACTCTCTAGAATAGCCCTATTACTCTTTATATTTGCTAACAACTATGCTTGATCAGCTAGAAGTTGTTTCAGCATCACTTCCAAATTGCTTGTATGAATCGGGACTTGGTTATTCTCAACCTGCGGCTGCTGAAAATATTGTTACTGATTGTAGGCGTTCATATAGTATTTCCTTTGATCATAGCCCACAAACATTACAGAATCGGGGTTGAAAACACACATATCTATGGAATAACCACTATTGCGACAAACTATAAACCAATAAGAATTATCATCACTCGAAAACCATCTATCTCAGGCTGACATCTCAAGAAGTATGAGGAATAAAAAAGAATAAAGAAACTAAAAATAAAAATTACTAAACTATTTACAAATCAATATAGCTAAATTGAAAAAAAGATAGTTGCCAATTAACAAGTCCCCAGCAATGGCGCCAAAAACTTTGCAGCGCCCAAGTACTTATAATACCCCAAGTCTGTACCCCGGATGCTACACAGTACTCATAATCTCGAAGAACCATAAGCTAACTCATGACTGGTATCAACTGTATTAACTTTATAATAATACTGTAATATGCGGAAGTTAGGCAAAAAACATGCCATAAGGTTCAATATTGTAATAAAATTGAATACGATATAACAATACCAAAACTGAAACATCTGTCTGAAAATACTCTAGTCTAAAAAGCCTCTATAGTCTGATCAAGAAGTTGATGGGACAAGTCCCCAACTAACTCCGACTACTAAAATAAACTGAGTACTAAAATAATAAGTCTATCCTCAAATTATGAGGACTCACCACTAAGTCTTCTGCTGGTAGAGTGGGCTGCTAAGTATGATCTGGAGCCCGTGCATATGAACCTATGATATAAAACATCATAGCACAAAAGAAAGGTATGCGTCAGCACTTTGAATGTACTGGTATGTTAATTGAGGTAGGCTGAGATGCATGGATTCATATGCATAAATAATACTGACTGAATGACATGAGTATAACTTAATAAGAGCACATACATGAATACGTAAACTATAACTGAGATCGTGATAACATTGGCTACTGAGTTCTAAATTACTGATTTACTAATATCTGAGTTTACTGATACTGTGTACCTGAGAACTGAGTCACTGTATCTGACAGTCTTGATCCTGTGAAACTATACTGAGTTCCGTACTAAACTTAGTGATAGTATCTGACAGTCCTAAATCTATAGAACTAAACTTAGTTCTATTCTGAGACTGGAACTGAAACTGAGACTATGGGAGGAAATCATCTAACCGACATGCCCCTTTCTGAATAGATTGGGGTCAAACCTGTAACCCCAGTTGGAAGGGTGTCAGTACCATGCCACGGTCAAATACAACTGGCTGTGGGTTCAGTCCTAGTCTAGCGGGTGACCCTTGAGATCAGTCCTAACTAGCGAGTGATCCCTGAGTATGTCAGTCCTATCTAACCGGTGACATCTCATAACCTACGCTGGCTACGTAGTTCTGAAACTTAGGGATTGCTTCTAGGGAACCATTACTAGCTAATGGGTAAGCCCCTATCCCTAGACTCGCTCGATGCTGAATCCTACTTCCAACTGAATAGACACTGAACTGATTCCTAGTTCATACTAGGCTTGACTGAACTATTACTGATTATATTGTCTAACTAAACTGAACTGAGTTCACTGAGCTCCGTTGACTGATGGAATACTACTGAATTCTGTTAACTGACTGAATTTACTGAGGTCTGAACTGAATAATAAAATGGACAGGACTGATACTGAGTCTACTGAGTTTTTCTTGAATTCTATAATAGTCTAAGAGTACTACTACTGATCATGACATGATTGATACTATCCTGAGACTAACTATGGCTCTAGGTAATCAGCTAAATTGTCGGGTATTAATTACCCCAGGACTGGATAACATAAATTATAATACATGGATCAATCTTAAAATATTATAAATAACTACTTGATCATCATTCATTCATTTGGGCATTCTAGCAAACACTTGCATAACATGAACTTGAAAACATGCTAACATGATATAATTTCATTATTTAATTCTCATGAACAATTCATCAAACACTTGGAAGGCATTGTATATTCACTTAGTACTAATCAACAGATGAGCATACCAATTTCAAGGCTTTAACATGAATTCACATGATACTACATACATAATAGTTGTTCTTACATAAATCTTGCACTTACTCATAGAATAGAAATCCAATTAACATTATAATCATGAATACACTTGAATCCAAATCATGGAAAGCATGAAATCAAGCTACTTGAAGTTTAAAAGAGTTTCTTGGACTCCAAAGGTGGAAGGAACCCTTATATGAACACTTGACATACCTTGGTTGCTAAATTCTTGAAGAAAAATGATGAAACCTGGAGCCTTGGATTTGAAATTAAATCACCTAGTGTTTTTTTTCTTGAGAAATATGAGAGAAAGTGAGTGTATTTTGCTTAATGAGGGTTGAATCTCGTGTCTTAGGGCTGAATAGCGGTGGGGGAAAAACCCAAATACCCCTATGGACGAGGCTTTTCAATAACTGAAAACCGAATTGTCGATGCACAGATTGACACATCGCGTCGTTGGCATCGATGCGATAGCCAACGTACTACGTCGAGTCCGCATCGGTTTACTAGAAATTGCCACTGGAAGCTAAGGAAAAATATTGATCGACGCAATGGCTGATGCGCCATGCCGAGATTGCGTCGATGTACTATTTTGGATTCTCAAATGTGGTTCAAACGAGGTCTAAAAAATACAAAACTCGTCCGAGAATACCTAATGACATTCCTGCTTATGAATTAACCTAAAGATTAACATTTTAAGGTCATAAGGGTCGTGAGATAGAGTTTCCAACTTACAAAGGCCAAAATAATACTAAGTCTGAATACTTAGCTAGAATTTTCTAAGTTTGGGACCCCTTAGCAAGCTTAAAAGATTGAGTTGACCTTAGTATTTTGTAGGGTCTTACAATATCTCCCCCTTGGGAACATTCATCCTTAAATGAGACTGATTAAACTGAGAATACTGATAGACTGGACTTAGACACTTAACATGCACAACTGAAGCATGATTTCATGACAGAAATTATTGATATACTGGATTATTATACTGAACATGCATATTTAATGCATGAGTACATAGCTGAACATGATTCATGAATGCATGCCTGGGATTACTTATAAGATGGGCTTATATACTGCACATGCATGTCTGATGCATGAGTACATGACTGAACTGATTCGTGAATGTATGACTGAATATGACACGGTACTGGAGGCCAAGTTTATAACTGTAACTGAACATGGACTAAGCCAATCTAAGGAAGACTGTTACCTTAAGCTGAGAATACTGATGAATCTGAGACCATTTACTAAACATGTATGAATGGGAACATAAGAACATTACTGATACTAAAATAAGATACATGAACTGAATATCATGAACTGAACTGAGCCCCTAAACAAATGGTTTGTGGATGAGATTGGAACTTGAGGGTCTACTCATGAGTACCCAGTATTCCAAACTGGATTCGTTACATGAAGAGAAACTGCGAGGTTTAGGACATGAAAGCTCGAGGGTTATGGTGTATCTCCCCCTTGGCATATTATGTCCCTTAAGGAACGCTGACTTAGTTGAGAAACTGAGGAAAAGCTGGAATGATGCATAGGGCACTTCCGAACTGAGTCATGACAGAATATCTGGCATCTCAATCTGGGATATGATACATGAACTGAGCTAAATACACAACTACCTAGTTGCTCCATCTTGGAATATTTACATTCATGAGGCTCCAGATAGTGTGACTAGATGGAAGGATGAGAAAATAAACCATACAAACATTGTTCGCCTAACTGCTAAACTGAATTGTTGGTTTTGCAGACTAACTTATGCTGAAAACTTATATTCAACTGGAGCCTTTTTGTGACACCCTTTATATAGAGTTCTAGTGTCTTTAGAGAGAAAGGAGTCTTGGCATGGCTAAATAAAATAGCTGAATAAAAAAATAACATCCTGGCTAAAATTCTGTAATATGAGTCGGGGCCTACGAAACATCATCTAAGATAAAGTGACTACGCCTTATGCACTACAACTATAATTTTTCAAGCTTAGACATATCCCTTGAATACTCTCTCAACTATACTCTCCACCTTAGTACAACACTTCTCCTGAGACTACTGAAATATTTACATGGGCGCGGAGCACGAGTGCATAAACACACTAACTTATCTGTTTATTTGAATGACTGATAACTGAATACTTGGTCAAGTAATATTAAACTATACTTAGTCTAAATAACTGGGCCAAAACTATAGGGTGTTATGCATATGAGGTAAGGACTAATTGTGTAATAGGAGATGACTGAGCTTGAATTCATAAAAATAGTATTATTTGAGAAAGCAAGACCAATCATATAACATGACTCTGAAATAGTCTGTAAATTGAGGTACTGAAATAATGATAACTGAATAACTGATAATTGTACGCTATGATTAAGCAAAGCTGAAACTGAACTGATTACTAGACTGGGACTGTGACTGAGACTGTAACTAAGACTGTAACTGAGACTGTACTGGGACTGAATACTGGGTTCTGATAACTCTACCTACTGAGGGATAATCTAGACTGAATTCTCTCTCTATGTTTATGCCTACTCAAATCTCCGAAATACGTTTAGTCTCTGACACATCAACATGACATTCAAGCCTATCTTCATAACTATAGCCTCATGTAAAACTAGCATGCAATAATCTTTTCTTAACATGAAACATTTACTCTCCCCCTTCTAAGAAACTGTTTGTTGCTATATCACTTCATAAGAAGAGTTTACTGAAGGTTAAAACATGTATACCTGGAGCATAAATGGCATTATACCAAACTTGACACTTAAATAAGGCCTGAGGAATAGGACATCAATATCCTATATTTTATCAAGAAATCTAAATTGAGGATTTACATGACAAAATCCAAATTTAGATGATCATTAGGAGTATAGCATAAGTCATGGGAACTGAGCATACTACAAAGTATGACATAAGTACATGAGTCATGAGTTGCATGACCTAATTTTGGAGTTTCTATTTTCATGAAACGTGATTCGTAACGCAGAGTGGACTAGAACTCCTTATATTAGGAATTATAAGCGTACATAATTCTTGTTAATGTGCACGAATATGAGCTATGATCATAAAGCTGACATGTAAGGCATGGGTAGTTGTCGTGATAGATGAAGTACAAAACTTTGCACTGAGGTAAGTATGGGTTGGGAATCAACCTCTCCCACCTCTTTTCTACACACGCTGACATTACTACTAAAATCTGAAGGCTTGACTTTCTAAGATATCATAACCGGACAGTTCCTGTATACCCGCAGGCTATGATAAACTGACATACTGGGGTGGAGACTGAGAAAGGTTCTGTTAAGGTTTCTGATCTGACTTTGAAATCGACTACTATGTAAGGAGCTACGAAAGATAGAGAAGCTCATGAATCTAATAAGACAAAACATATAAATGAAATATCTACAACGTACCAGTGAACGCATCAGGATAATTGTCCTAATCTCGTCTGGACTGAAGTGCCTAGAGCCTATTTGGGCATTGCCCACTGGTGGAACTAGAAATGGCACCTTGCTGATTCGGGCAACCGAATTGAGCTGAAGGATGATTATACTGACCCTGTTGGTGCAAATCTTTTCCCCTCTGAGCCATTACTCTACACTCCCACATCCTATGGCCTGGGTCACCACATCCAAAACACACATCGTTGCCTTCTTTACACACACCTAGGTGATTTCTACCATATTTTTTACAAAGCGGGTGGATACGACCACTGCTCACACTACCCTGGGTTTTGGAGCCTGGCTCTCCATCATGACTATCATTCCTGAACTTTGGTACTGGTGCACTAGCTGAGGGTGGAGCTGGAACTAAAGATTTTGGATGAAACTGGGAACGGTTATTGCCCTCTGACTTAGGCTGATTGAAATTAAAACTACCTGTTCTAGATCTCTTCTTCTCCTTCTCTTTTTTCTTAAGTTTCTTCTCCTCAATTTTATTAGCATGGACCATAAGCCCAAATATGTCCATCTCCTTAATTAGCATCACTGTTCTGCACTCCTTAACCATACTATCTGACACCCCAGACACTAACTTGCTCATTCTGGACCTATTGTTTGCTACTACATGGGGAGCATACCTGGCTAACTGAATAAACTTAAAGGAATACTCTTTCACATTCATACATCCTTAACTAAGATTGATGAACTCTAACACCTTGGCTTCTCTCAACTCTAAGGGAAAGAATCTATCTAGAAAAGCAGTAGCAAACTCTTCCCATTCTATGGGCGCTGCATCTGTGCCCCTGTCTACGTTTCACTTCTTAAACCACGTATTAGCTATATCTTATAGATTATAGGAATCTAACTCAGCACTTTCACAAGAAGTTACTACCATAATATTTGTTACTTTCTGAACCAGATCGAAGAACTCCTGTGGATCCTCTTCTGACTTAGATCTTGAGAATGAGGGAGGATTCATTTGGGTAAAGTCCTAAATCTTGGCTGCAACAGTATTGATCACTGGGTTGTCCTAAACAGCAGATGGTTGTTTGTTTTGAGCTACTACTGAATTGGCTAGAGTAGTGAATGCAGCTCTAAATTGTACATGAGAGACATGCCCATCCAAGGGATCTGCCAGAACGGGCTGAGGTACTGACTGATTTCTAGTTCTTTTTCCATTAGTCTTTTTAGGAGAAATGTTCTGTAACCAAAAGGAAGAAAAGGATTAGACTGAGAATTTATCTTGAGCACATGCTCACTCGCACGACATGAATACTGAAAGAAGGAAAACTTTTCCTAAAATATCTCGTAGCCTCTTGTCCATAAGTATGACGCGCTACACACCCATGCACAAGACTCTGCTAGATTCGTCTTTCAGACTTCGTAGGACTCTGTTGAACCTTAGGCTCTGATATCAAGTTTGTAATGCCCCGAGTCCATACCCCATACGCTACACGGTGCTCATAATCCCAAAGGACCATAAGCTAACCCATGACTGGTACCTGCGGTATTAAATATATGATAATACTATAATATATAGAAATTAGGCGGAAAACATACCATAAGTTTCAATACTATAATAAAACTGAATACCATATAACAATACCAAAAATGAAACATCTATCTGAAAATACTCTAGTCTGAAAAGCCTCTACTGTCTGAACAAGGAGGTGATGGGACAAGTCTCCAACTAACTCCGACTACTGAAATAAACTGAGTACTGAAATACTAAAATAATAAGTCTATCCTTGAACTATGAGCACTCACCACTAAGTCTATTGCTGATAGATCGGGCTGCTAAGTATGATCGGGAGCTCGTGCGCCAGAACCTAAGATATAGACATCATAGCACAAAAGAAAGGTATGTGTCAGTACTTTAAATATACTGATATGCTAAGTGAGGTAGGCTGAGATACATGGGTTCATATGCATGAACAATACTGACTAAATGACATAAGTATAACTAAATAAGAGTACATGCGTAAATACGTAAACTATAACTGAGATCATGATAACACTGGATACTGGGTTCTGAATTACTGATTTACTAATATCTGAGTTTACTGATACTGCGTAGCTGATAACTGAGTGACTGTATCTGATAGTCTTGATGCTGTGAAATTGTACTAAGTTCCGTACTGAACTGAGTGACTGTATCTGACAGTCCTAAATCTGTAGAACTAAACTGTGTTCTATTCTTAGACTGAAACTGAAACTGAGACTATGGGAGGTAATCATTTAACTGACATGGCCCTTTATGAATAAATTGGGGTCCAACCTGTAACCCTAGATGGAAGGGTGTCAGTACCGTGCTATGGTAAATACATCTGGGTTTAGGGTTAGTCCTAGTCTAGCGGGTGACCCCTGAGATCAGTCCTAACTAGCGGGTGATCCCTGAGTATGTCAGTCCTATCTAATGGGTAACATATCATAACCTACGCTGGCTACGTAGTTCTGGAACTTAGGGATTGGTTCTAGGGACCCAGTCCTAGGTAACGGGTGAACCCCCATCCCTAGGCTTGCTCGGTGGTGAATCCTACTCCCAACTGAATAGACAGTGAACTAATTCCTAGTTCATACTAGGCTTGACTGAACTTTTACTGATTATACTGTCTAATTTAACTGAACTGAGTTCACTGAACTCCGTTGACTGATGGAATACAACAGAATTCTGTTAAATGGCTGAATTTATTGAGGTCAGAAGTGAATACTGAACTGGACTGGACTGATATTGAGTCTACTGAGTTTTTCCTGAGTTCAGTAATTGACTGAGAGTACTACTAATCGTGACTTGACTGATACTATCCTGAGACTAACCATGGCTCTAGGTAATCAGCTAAATTATCGGATATTAAATACCCCCAAGACTCAATAGCATAAATTATAAGACATGGCTCAATCTTGAAACATGATAAATAACTATTTGATCATCATTCATTCATTTGGACATTCTAGCAAACACTTGCATGACATGAACTTGAATACATGCTAACATGATATAATTTCATTATTTAATTCTCATGAACAACTCATCAGACATTTGGAAGGCATTGTATATGCACTTAACACTAATCAACACATGAGCATCACAAATTCAAAGCTTTAACATGAATTCACATCATACTACATACATAATAGTTGTTTTTACATAAATCTTTCACTTAATCATGGAATAGAAATCCAATCAACATTATAATCATGAATACACTTGAATCCAAATCATGGAAAGCATGAATCAAGCTACTTGAAGTTTAAAATAGTTTCTTGGACTCCAAGGGTGGAAGAAACCCTTGGATGAACACTTGACATACCTTGATTACTAAATTCTTGAAGAAAAATGGTGAAACCTTGAGCGTTGGCTTTGAAATTAAATCACCTAGGGTTCTTGTTCTTGAGCAATTTGAGAATATGATCATAGTTTGCTTAATGAGGGTTTAATCTCATGTTTTTGGGCTAAATAAGAGTGGGTAAAAAGATCCAAATACCCCTATAGATGAGGCTTTTTAATGACTGAAACCAAACTGTCGATGCGTAGGTAGACGTGTCGCGTCATTGGCATCGATGTGATAGCCAATGTATCACGTTGAGTCTGGTTGGTTCACTGGAAATTGCCATTGGGAGAAAAGGAAAAATATTGATCGACGCGATGGCCGACGCACCGCGCCGAGATTACATCGATGCGTTATTTTGGATTCCCAAACGTGGTTCAAACGAGGTCCAAAAAATACAAAACTCATTCGAGAACACCTACTGACATTTCTAATCATGAATTAATCTAAAGTTTGACATCTTAAGGTCATAAGAGTCGTGATATAGAGTTGCCAACTTACGAAGGCCAAAATAATACTAAGTTTGAATACCTAGCTAGAATTTTCTAAGTCTAGGACCCCTTAGCAAGCTTAAAAGACTGAGTTGAGCTTAGGATTTTGTGGGGTCTTACAGCGCAAACAAGTGTACGTGGTCTACCAAGTAATAAAGTTTCCTTCAAGAAAGCTGAGTATCGATTCCACAGGGACTTGTGTTACACAACTATTCAATTCTAGTTTATTAAATTGAGAAGAGTAACAAATAAAGTTTTAGAGTTGTAAACTAAAAATAATCTAAACTAATTCGGAAAAGTAAATGACTTTGGACAATCAAAGGATAGAGAGCAAGGATTAAAGCACTTAGAACAATCATACTATGCCATTGAACTTTATTCGTTAGATTTCTTATCTTGGTTGTTGATTTATAAGGTTAATCACATGATCATGGTCTCTCGGCCTCTTACCGTTTACCTAACTTGGACATTACAACTACATCATTGAGCGGGGATGTAATAATCCAACTAATTTATTTAAATCTATAATCCTAAATGTAAATCAAGTAAGGCTTCTAAGTACATCCTTATCCTAGACGATAATTCAAAATTCTTATTTTATAAAAGACTATGAACCTTACTTTGTTTATCCCCAAATTCTATCTTCCTATTCCCTCTCCCGGGTTCACAAGGTTGACAATGAATATATTCTATGGGTAGCTAATCCTCAAAATAGTTAAAATAAGGATAAACAAGCAACCATAATGATAAGCACCTCAAACAAACTTAATTCAAAAGGAAAGTATTCATGATTTTAGCCTTAACCTCAGAAAGGGAGCTTAGCCTTTAATGGAAATACTCATTATCCAATTTCTTGGATTGATGATTAAAACCATAAATAAACTAAATTAAAGAATTATAAAACCTAAAAATAATTTATGGTAGCCTCCAATGTTGTCCAATCTGTTGATACCCATATTGACCAATTTTGAATCGGGATCAAAACAGACCCCCAAAATGGGTTTCGGAAAAAACATAGTAAAACTGGAATTTTTGTCCAAAAATATATTTTCCATGATTAAAGAAACTCATAGGAAAAAACTCAAGTGAAAACGGGTTGAAATTGGGATTTAAATTAATGGAAGACTACTTTAGGCCCTTCGAGCCAAAATCCTCAAATTTCACCTTTGAATCCAAATTTTAGCGAAGTTTAGATGATAAAAATCGAGGAAGAGTAATTGAAATAGGGATTTGGAGCTTACCCAAGATTAAAAATGGAAGAAATATCTTAGATACTTGAACCCCAAGCTTCAAGTCTTAAAAATGGTGAAAATTGTAAAAAAAGGGCTATTTAAATATTCTAGGTGCCGCTTTAGATATCGGTGCTAGATTTCCCAGGTGCCGCTAAAGAGTCACCCATGCCAGGGTGACAGTATGCTAAAGTATACCTTAGGCCACTTTAGCGATAGGTTCTAAGGCGCCCAAGTTATCGCTTTAGCAGTTCTTGCAAGGCGGCTAGGGCCGCTTTAGTGCTAAAGGCCCAGTAAAGTACCCAACGGGCCACTTTAGCAGTCACACCAGCATCACCAGTTAGAGATTTGGAGTATTCCAAGTCCCTGCAGACTCTTTGAGAATTATATGGATTCCCGAGAATGCAAACGGACTATGCTACCCTATTAAATTCTATGCTTTGGATTCAATGGTGATATTAGATTTTTGAAAAGATGTCATTTACACAGAGTTGACCTCCGAAACGTATTTTCATAACTTTTTGAATGAAGGATCAAAATGAGATATGTTCTAGATCTACTGGTACAGTCCATTTTGCCATCCGATGCACAGATCAAAAGATGTTGACCGAAGCCAACTAGTAAGCCTATAGTACCATCAAAAATCATAATCTCACATAAATCACACCAAAATGCATTGGGATCCATGCCAAATATCCCCATACCCCAGTCATACCATAATTTAATCCTATGAAGGGGTTAAATTGTCAAATCACATAGAATGACATACTTCACACAAAATACCAAAAATCAGGTCATTACAAAAATTCATCAGATGAAGGTTCACATCAATAGTAAGAAGGCCTATGAAAACTTTCTTCAAGTTTAACAGTAGTATAATAAAAATGGCGATGTCTAAATTAGTTCTTGGTTGCAATGGTGATGGAATAATAGTGGACATTTCAGTCACCTCTTTAAAGTCTAGACCATCCTACATCATCAATTTGAGAAACATAATATTGTGGAGGCTTTTTTTCCTGTTCAGTTTTTGTCTATTTTGTTATGTAAGTTCTTCCAAGTGGGTTGATTATGCTTGTCTATCCGTTTCTTCCCTTACTACCTGCCTGGTAGATCTTTACCTTGCATTCTCTTTAGTAACAAATCACGCAGTAGTTTGTTCCATAATCTCTTAAAGCCCATGAAGATGTCTTGGCTGATTTAGAACTCTCTTATCTACAACTCCTTCATAATGAACTCCTTGGTTATAAACTCCATCGTTAACTTTTCTCTTCTAGATCTGAGAGTCCTTTTAATTTCTAGATCAAGTGAAACTAGGGGATTGCCTTGAATCAGAGTGTTGGGCATGCAAAGATGTGCATCCTAAAAATAAAAAAATAGTAAAATCAGGAAATAAAAATAACTTTGTAACTATGTTCCCCGACAACGATATAAAATTTAATGTTGCCCAAATAATACCATACAATGAAGTATAAAGCAGTAACTGATTAAATATAGAATCCAACTACGATTGGGTTGATTCTATACGGAATAAGTCAAAATATCTATTAGTATGTTAATTAGTAAATAATTTCTAATAATGGAGGATTTGAGAACTTTTATATAGTAATAATTTTTTGATTTTCTTTGATTTGTAATCAATGTCAGAGAGGCACTAGGAATGTGCTTTTGATAACTTCACAACTCTATAGGTTTATCGTACTAGTGATCTCTCAGGGTGCATGACATACAGAATTGATAGGTTCCGTTCATCCAAGTGACTTTATGGCCCTATTATATGACTATCCGCAATCATGCATTACTGTCTCCTGAGTTTTTCATTACTAACTCCTTTCATTGATCTTATATTAGCTATCCTATTTACCTACTCAAGCTAATTAAATAGAGGTTGATACCTCCAAGTCTTATTGTTAATTATTTTCCTATATGTTATGCCTTCTTTCATTGTGAGTAAGCATAAGGCGAGTTCTAATGTTAGCTACCATCAGAAAGCAATCAAGCATAGAGAACAATAATACATGCACAAACACCCTTTGACAATCACATCGTACTTTGAAAATTACTTTGTTAATCTGCCATGGCTCTTACAACCCTAGTTGTGTTAGATGTTCATGATTGCAAGAACACAATAACAATCATGAGAAGAAATCATAATTATAAACTCACAAAGAATAAGATGAAAATCACAAATCTCACTTTGAATTAAAACACTAAAAATCAATGTTTATACTTCATAGATCAATAATATGTCTCAAAAGTATCAAGATAATGTAAACTAAAATAATAAATTTAATAGTAGTATTTTTATACAAACATAAATCCTATTCTAAATATTATTGTTTTGCCTAGTCGGCTCCTCAGACGAAGGAAGGGACGATCATTAGTAGATACCGCGATTGTCTTTTATGCTCATTGGTTGATGTTATCCTTTATCTAACTTTTGGATATTTGTTGAGATAATTATCATAATGATATAATTTTTGTAAGGGATGACCGTTAGATCCTCTCATTTGTTCCACCTAAGACGTTAAAAATTTATGTACTTTCTTCTCATGTTAATTAGGATGAGGCCGTTGTTTCTTCCAATGATCATGGGTTCTGTTATCTATTCTCCATTATATTTCACCTTCTTAGATTCATCAAACAATAGAAAGGAATGATTTTTGTCGGATCCAATAGTCGTTGGTTGGCTCGTCTTGTGCTCTTCATTCCTATTTTTTGCAATTTACCTCTCTAAACTTGTTTATCATGAAAATACCATAAAACCACATCATATCCATATAAAAATGCCTTTGTACTAGTGAATTTCTTTATTTTTAAGACTCAAAAGTTTCATAAAAAAGTGATACATTAGTACATTATTTTCATTAGGAACTACCGTGATTCTTTCCGTATTGGGCACACACTGCACCAAGCTCAACCTAGTGCTATTCGAGATTGCATCAATCACTGAGATTACTTTTAAATCTATAGGTTGCTTCATATAATTACATATATTAAAGGTGACTTCAATACCATTGACTCAAAATTTCAACTCAGAATATTCCATATCAATGAGAGATCTTCCAAATGCAAAGAAGGTCTTACCAAGACTGATGGGGGCCTTATAGTTGATATCACGATCAAGAAAAACAAAAACAACATAGAATTTAGATCGATCAAATCAAACAAGCACGTCATAGAGGACTCTCACTAGTCTCTCTATGGATTAATGCCCCATAAACAGCCTTATATAGGCCATCAAAAGCCTCGTAGCAGTGGACTTGTGAGTTCCCAAGCCAAAATATTTGAAAACAGACAATGGCATAAAATTTATGCTTTCTCCTAGATCGCACAACAAAATTGATAAACACCAATGGTATAAGAAATGGTAAAATCCCATATATTCTTTATTTACCACCATGTTACTAGATATTATTGCATACAAAAGAAACTTTAATCATTTCAAAATCCATGATTCTTTTTGTGGTTAGCAAGTCCTTCATAAACTGGCGTAATTGAGCATTTCAAGCAAGGCCTCTACCAATGGGATATTTACTTAAAAATTACTGAACTTAGAGAGAAACTATGAATTTAGTACCGTCCTCATTCTTCTTGAATCTTTATGGGAATGGAGGAGGTATCTTGATTGTTGGCCTTGAAGCAACTAGGATTTTTTAAAGTTTTTAAACATTTTCATTTACCACTTGTTGTTTCTCTTCATTATAAATTGTTGACAGTACACACATAAGTGTACGTGGTCTACCAAGTAATATAGTGGCCTTTAAGAAAGCTGGGTATCGATCCCACAGGGACTTGTGTTACACAACTATCCAATTCTAGTTTAACAAATTAAGAAGAGTAACAAATAAAGTTTTAGATTTGTAAACTAATAATAAACTAAACTAATGCGGAAAAGTAAATGATTTTGGACAATCAAAGGATAGAGGCCCAGGATTAAGGAACTTAGAACAATCATACTACGCCATTGAACTTCATTTGTTAGATTGCTTATCTTGGTTGTTGATTTGTAGGGTTAATCGCATGATCATGGTCTCTCAACCTCTGATCATTTATCTAACTTGGATATTACAACTACATCGTTGAGCAGGGATGTAATAATCCAACTAACTGATTTAACTCTATCATCCTACATGTAAATCAAGTAAGGCTTCTAAGTACATCCATGTCCTAGACGCTAATTCGAAATCCATATTTTATAAAAGACTACGAACCTTACTTTGCTTATCCCCATATTATATCTTCCTATTCCCTCTCCCGAGAGTATAAGGTTGATAATGAATATATTATAAGGGTAGATAATCCTTAAAATAGTTAAAACAAGGATAAACAAACAACCATAATGATAAGCAACTCAAGCAATTTAATTCAAAATGAAAGTATTCATGATCTTGACCTTAACCTCAGAAAGGGAGTTTAGTCTTTAATGGAAATACTGATCATCCAATTTCTTGGATTAATGATAAAAACCATAAAGAAACTAAATTAAAGAATGGTAAAACCTAAAAGAATATGTGGTAGACTCCAAAGTTTCCAAGAAGATCTAGGGTGTTCCAAGGTGTTTAAAACAAAATTTAAGATGTTATATCAATAGTAGACAAGTCATAAACCGACTTGGATTAGGTTTCCATGCTATTTTATTTTTTATGGGAATAAAAATCCCATTTTTTAAGGCCATCAAATTACGGTGGTGGGATCATTGCTATTATCCCATAACGCGGCATAATCGGGCTGAGATTCTAGAAATTGACAATTGCAGATTCACTTTTCACGCGATGAGGTGCCTCCTTCACCTCTATTATCACCACGAAGTGGTGGGTCACCATTTTGGGATCCTTCTGAATAAATTGATATGCCACATGCAACTATTTATCACTCCATGCGCCTCCACCTCCCAAGACATTTCAGGTGTCCAAATCTGCATCAAGTTATGTATTATGCTTCCGTGATCCATTCCAAGCCTTTTTGAGTTGTTTCAACTTGATTTGTAGATTGTATATCCTTCATCTATCAGCATAATCCATTCACAAAGCATACTATAGTATTAAATACAACAATTTAGATCTCAAAACAACACAACATTGAAGACGGTGAACTTGAAACACGAGCTAAGCATAGGCTTCATTCACAGTGATCTTAAGCATATTGTTTTGAGTCTTGTCTTGATCCAATTGACCCTTGAAAATTATAAATAAGTTTTTTCACATATAAATACACAATAAAAAACTTGGTAACTCATTAAACACGTTAGAACCCAACATGATAAACTAGACAAACATCTAGCTCAAGCTAGTCACACCAGTTTTCTCGATTGAACTCTAAGTGATCAATTTGACTCTAAACTCATGTGAAAACACTATTAAACATTATAAACACATACTTGGATACTTTGATGCACAGTTATATCATTATAAACACATTAATCACATGAATCATCCTCAAAACAAGGCTAAATAGGCTAGAATAGTAATGCTAGAATACATAAATACTCCCAACATCAACTGTATTTTCAACTTCTCTAAAATTTCAATGTTATACTCTTTGGTAATAATAAATTCTCCATTAATCTTGTCAAATTTTTTACTCTTTTATTGGGGTCTTTATTGAGATCCATCACCTCACCACAAAGTGTATTTCTTCTCCTAGTAACAATGGCCATGCAATGAGCGTCATTCTTCAAATTTATCATGACGTCACTAGGGAGCCCTTCCTTTTGTCTATGGCTTAGGTGAGATAATATTTGGCTCAATTATATCAAGTTATTTAATCAGAGTCGCATAGTAAGTGAATATTTGGCTTAATTGAGAGAAGTCACTCATTATTTCTGTAAGCATCCTATGACTCCCTTCAACTCCAATGGGAATTTTAGCAACCACATTATCCTTTTTGTAGTTTTCTTACTTTGAGGAGTTGGTATTTTTGCCTATTTTTCTATCATGATATGGGAAATATGTACCACAATTACACTCATTATCCATCTATTCACAGTGTCTCTCTTATTCCTTGTTTCTCCATTCATGGTCACAGTCAAATCTCTTCAATCACGATCTTTGTCCTTCCAATCTCTATCTCTATTCTTTCAACCTTGATTCCTACCTTGCCTTTGATAGCTAGGTCTGGAACCACCTATTTGATTCTATGATAAATAGATATCTTCATCAAATGAATTGGAATCATCATTCTCATAAGATTTATTTTCTCTTGAAGCTATGACATTAACCATTTTGGGGGTTGACCCTATGAAGTGTTTTATTAAGAGATCTATTTGTGTCATAATCTTTGCTATGTTTTATCTCTCTCTCTATTTGTACTTTTTTATTTTCCTTGGATCATATAATACATGGAGGGATCCCCCACGGCCACCTCAGCATCTCATGTGTGTCAAGCTCAATTTTGCTTCATCATTTGGTCTAGCAAGCTTGTAGCAACTTCAAATGTTTGGATTATCAAAGACCTACTGACCAAATTATCCACTACGTCTTGTTCAAAGAATTCAAAAATCTATATAATAATGGTGTAACATCTTATCTGGTAGCTCATGTTTGGGAGAATGAAGTAACTTTTTCTTAAATCTTACCCATGCCTCATGTAAGGGTTCACTAGTCACTTGGCAAAAACTTACAGTTTCATCTCAAAGCTGACATATAAAAGATAAAGGAAAGGATTTATCAAGGAATGCCTCCATCAACTCTACCCATGAAGTAATGGATCCTTCTGGCAAAACCCTTAACTAAGTAATCATCTCTCCTATTAAGGAGAATGGGAACAATCACAACCAGATGGATTCTTGGGAGTTGTTTGAATTTCAAAAGGGGTGCAAACATCAATGAAATTATTTAAGTGCATGTTGCATGTTCATGTGGTTGACCACCTAAAATCTCTTTTATTTGAAGAAGTTAAGCTTTACACTAGTAACATGGAAATATGCATTCCCCACCATAAGTGGTCAGAGAATAGCACTAGCCCTTATAGCTTCTCCCAATTGGTCCTCATCCTCAACTTCCCCAACATAACTTGCGGTATCACTATTGTTTTGACCTATATTATCTTGTTGTCTAATATTCTCAGATAAAAAAATAAAAACAACAAACAAAGTAAATTTAAACTATGGCTAACACAAGTAATTCACAATACAACAAAAAGTGAACTTTAACTTTCATTCCTTAGCAATAACGTCTTTTTCAATAAAGCTTTATTACACCAAAGAAATGTTGTATGCAATTTTTATGCAATATATTTATCCAATTATAGAGTCGGAATCGACCCAAAGAGAATGAATGAGAAAGGTACACCTTAGAGTGTAATAATTCAGTAAATGTGTGTTTATAATGTTTAAAGTGTAATAAAAGTAAAATGGGAGTTTGTTTGAATGCTTATAGATTTAAATTATCAATTGTGAGTTTAATTTGCAAGTACGAGTACTAGAGAGTTGTAATCAAATGACAAGGTAACTTGGGGTTATGCTATCATAAGTGTGAATGCAAATTTGGGGAAGTGAACATTTGCTTTAATTCAACTAATAGTTATTGGCAGGCTAGATTTTGAATCTTAATGCTAGTCTTTCAATAAAACACTAGATTTCACATGTGTGTTCTTTCAAACACCTCAAATTTGTTTCTTCATAACTAATTAAATGACTTAATTTGATAGCATTATGTCTAAGATTTACCATTAAATAATAAGAATCAAGTCATTATTAACCATTAGTCCTCACTCATTCCCCTCTATCAAGGATGATAAAGGATCTAAGCTCAATTAGAGTTTACAACCTCCAATTTTAGGTTGATAACATGGAGTAATGGATAAATTCATAATAATTATTCAACTAGAAAAGCAAATAAACACTACCCATGCAATAATCACAACTCAATCATAACACAATCCCAAGTTGGGGAGATTAGTCAAGTATAGTAAGAGAAAGATAAATTATACTCATATACTCGTTAAAATCTTCCATCGGATCCAAATATTCACAAGTAAAAATCCAAATCCAATGTAAAAGAAATCAATAAATAAACTAATTCCAACCTTAGAATTTCAATAACAAGTTTCTAGATCTCAATTTTGCAAAAGGTAGGGTTGAAAGCTGCCAAAGTGCCTTTTATTGTTGAAGAAAGATGAGGACAATAAATTACAAAACTACAATCATAATCACTTCAACAAATGCGCGGTAGCATCGCTGAACTTATTAATCATGTTCCGAAGTGAGTCTTTAGTGTCGAATTGTCTTTGAATATGAGCTTCAATAGTTGGCAACTATTAACTTTGGAGATGGACTTCTACCATCACCAAACTCCACGGTGATATGCCAAACTCTTCCTCCTTATTGTCGTATTGATTCCTTTGAAACTTGAACAAATTGTTAACTTTGGCGAGGAACCTTCACTTGATGATCCAAAGTAATGTTTAGTGATCTACCAAACTACTTAGGTGATGTCATATTTTTTTTCTCCAATTCTCCATATTTTTTCTTTCATATACTATAATAACCACCTTTTGGCTTCAACCCTCAAAAACAATCAAACTAAAATTAAAATTAACTCAAATTGGCATTGAGGACTTGATTTCTTACCAATTTTAGGACAAATGAGTCGCAAATTACTGAATCATCATATAGCAGCAAACTTCTAACATATCTTTCTCATCATTTGACCTAACTTTCAGCTTACCACTCTCTATATCGACAAGAGCTTTACTTGTACCAAAAAATAGTCATCCTAAGATTATGGTAACCTCAAAATCCATTATGTAGTCTAAAATAATAAATTCAACTAGGAAGATAAAACTCTCAACCTTAACAATATATTATACAGTACGCCAACCGATATCTTAATAGTGAGATTAGACATCAATAGCCGCATAGTATTCAGTTTGGAACTCCTAAGCCTAATACTCTATAGACAAAAAATGATATGAGATTTATGACTGTACCAAGTTCACATAATGCCTTATTAAATTGTACCTCTTTGATGGTGCATTGAATAATAAAAACACCTAGATAGTTTTTCTTTTGAACTAGAGAACATGAAGCAATTACACTATCCTCACGACCCAACCCATGGATCATGAGGGAACCTACCTAACACTTACCCCAGACAGGAGAACACTTATTACACAACCATTATATAAATTCTTCTATTTTGGTACAACCATTAAAGAAGTTAAATAATTCATCTCCAACAATACAATCTAGTTAATTCGTACATATATAGTTTTACTTTAATATATTTGATACATAAAGTAATGTAGAATATAATCAATAGTGAATCCTCAGAAACTAGCCTAAACTGGTACAATATCACTAAACAGGAAATAGAAAAATTCATAACACAACATCTATGCAGAATAAAGAAGGCAATAGATATTGTTGAGTGATCGCCTTCACTATTATAGAAACCTCAACTGACCTGCACCATGGCTATATCCCTGTTTAGAGATATTGTAAGTGTAACATCAATATAACACATTTAATGGTAGGAATCATCGACTGACTAAGGTTAAAAATAAATAACATTAATAAAAAATAGGGAGAAATCACAACATCCAATAAAGTTTTGATTTCTAAATCCCAAGTTATGAATTCATTAACACCACACTTTTAACATCTCTAGGATCTAACTGTCATTTGAGATTTTTGTATATATTTTTCCTTTAACCACCCACTCTAACTTATGCCTTTTTACCCTTTACTAACTCATTATCCAGGTCTCTGAAGCTCCTAAACCACACTAGACAGAATCTTCTCGATAATTCATTGTTAGAATGCACTATAGGATTTACCATCATAAAGTCTTAGAATTCTAAAAACCCTACATGAAGGGAAAAATATATAGTGACCTTGTCCATCATTATGTATAAACATCTTGATTAAAATTTTATGCTAAAATTCTACATAGATTTATAGTTATGAATATAATGCTAGGCAAATTTTTGATAAAATCAGAGTAAGGTATGTTCTAGGGAAATTCGAGAGATATTTAGGTAAGTATGGTGGTTTTTTATCTGATCCTCAGGTAGCTAAGATGACAAGAAACCTATAGAATTTTATGAAATTAAATTTACGTAATCAGAACTCCCGAAATTGATCTTAGCATAAAGGGTATTATTTGGAATGTCTTGGATTTAAGGTGTGTTGTGAAAAAAGAGATTTTTTGAAGAAATTATACTTTTTGTATCATCTACATCTCTATAGAGACATGATCAAAAATGAGAAAATTTTCTTTATGGCAACCAATCAATGCAGTCAAGGGTTGCTATAGCAACTATAGAAACATGTGTTGCTATAGCAACATAAAATGGTTGTTTTATTTCAACCACCCCAAGATGGTTTATTTTTAGAAGAATTATTTGGGGCTTCACAGTGGATAGTTGGGGCCAAAACCATATGTTTTTGATCATATTTTGTTGTTAAGGTAAGAAATCACCCCCATTAACTAGTAATATAATTATCTAGCCTTAGAATTGCTAGTCTATGTAGTTTGGTGAGGGCTTAAGGGATGAATTTTGTTTGTTTTCTGGTGCAAAGGATTAAATTAGGTATAAAATCATTGAGTTTTATTTAACAATGGTTAATTTAACCTTGCATGTTATTAATTTACTAAATCATCTATGGAATTGATAGTTTTAGGTGAATCAAGATAGAAAAACCCTAGAACAGGGAGGGAATGATTATGAAATTGACCTTAGGGGTTGGGTGGGGTTATAATTCCCAGCGTGGTAGGTCATTACATAAATTATGTGTTTGTATGCATTTTCTATACCAAGATCAAGCGGAAATTTCATGGAAGGGCAAGGTTTCAGCTTAGTAGAGTTTCACAAGCTTATTTGAGGTAGGTTGTGGTATTATAGTTCAATCTAATTTGTAATATATGTGAATGTTAACTACTTCTTAGTATGACTTGTTAGTACTATGCTTTGGTTAAATGTTCATATTTTTATCTTGGGTTGGCCAAATGACCATGTCAATATACTATTATTCTTCTGTGCCGATACTACACCTGCTCTTAATTTTGTTGAGTGCACCGCATATTCTAGCGGCTTGTAACGCCCCGAAATCAGATCCCGAGACGTCACACGGTGCTTAAGGTCACAAGTGACCCCAAGCTAACCCTTCATCTGGCATAACCCAAAGCAACTGAATAAAATAAATAAAATAGAAGGACTAATGCGGAAACAACCCATAACTTAGTCTGACCAACATGAAAGTAAATTTATACGGTCACAATTCTGCTAATATATATACAAATCTGAAACTGAATACACTGACTACTAGTGACTGTCTATGAAGCCTCTACTAGCATTGACCAAAGATATCTGGGTCATGACTCCCAACTACCCCTACTCAATACGACTAAATACAGAAAATACAATACACCTAAAATCTGAACAACTCAAGTCCCTGAATCAAAAGGACTAATCACCTGCCAATCGAGAGCTGCGACCCAGCTGAACATGATATGTGCGCTACAGCTTGTACCTACATTTTGGTAAGAATGTAGTCTATGGAAATATGTGGGTCAGCACTTTGAAATGTATTGAGTATGTGGGGGTGCATACAACAATATAAATAGTATAATCAATTTCATGAAAACATGCATACGGACAATGATGACTCACTTGGCTTGAGTTATATCAAATCATACTTTTCGTAATTTCATAATAAATAGTTCATATGATAAAATCTCGCAATCCACGTAAATCATTATAAATCATAAATTATGATAAATCATCATAAATTATCATATCGTCAAAAATCATCATAAATTATCATATCCTCAAAAATCATCATAAGTAATTATAAACCATCATAAATGACCATAAAACATCATAAACATCTCAACTCTTTGACTCAAATCTCGGAGTGACTTGATAATTCAAGAAACTTAATCTTATGGACACGGGAGATTCCTATAACCGACAACCCCACATGAGCTACGTGGAATACCAACGTTTGAAACCCCCATTGGTGGGAGAATCATACTCTTTGCCAGGGAGTACGACCTTAAAACTACAATAATCACAATCGTTCTCTTCGGCCAATAATATCATCATCAAACAATCCTACGGTGGCACACAGGTTTGGGGAAATACCAAATTTCCCTCTCGGTGCTAAGTACTACTCCCCGACAAGCTCAGAACGCGTTAGAAAATCCACCACAACATCACAAGGGTCTATCATAAAGACCAAATCAAATCTCTTTCTCATTTATCAAATCATATCAATTTGTGGATTTCTAACTCAACACATTTTAGCTCAAAACATTTTAATCTTCCCCAACATCAACAAGGTATCAATGCATTGAACCATCACCGACTCGATATTTGGACAAGGATATGAAGACTCAATACATAATATTTTCAATAATTTAACTCATCAAAACCATCCGGAAAATACCAAGACTCATTGCAACTTCGATATCAATATACCCAATAACTCAAATCGTCATAAGGAAGCTCAAAATTTGACACATGGCTCGAAAATACTTGAAAATACCAATAATTCATTCTTGAACTTAAAACGTGGATACATGTTCAAAATATATCAATTCTTGATAGAAACACCAAGAATCCCAATATTAAATCTCAATTCATAGAATGAAAATAGTCAAATACTCATGTGATTCAAAACTTACTATTCAAATCTTTATAAGTTCATAATCAAATTATTTAGACATAATTCAACTTACAGAACCATATGAATCCATTAAATAATCATAATTGGAAAGATTGAACAATGTACATATATACATAATCAAAATCTCATGGTAGGATATCTTGGAAATAAATTCATTTGTCAAATTCATAATAATCCATAATAAAAATTAAAGATACGGGCACAAGAACGGAAGAATTATTCTTGTTCAAACCCCACATACCTTAAAATTAAAGATTGGAATGAATTCTTGCCTCGGAAAACTATTCACGAAATTGATTGATGCATCTCAAAGAGCTTGGAACGGGAACTTCATTTATCGGATTAATTTAGAATTTCCATGGTGGAATTGGAAGATTTAGGAAGGGGAATTTAGAGGTTTAGGGTTTCTTTCTTGGAATTTTTTTGAAAATAACAAACTTTGATGCCCAAAATCAGTTTTTATACTTATTTCCACGAAATGGGGCAAGGGTGAAATGACTGGATTGCCCCTAAGGAAATTAAAAAATGGCAGAAAAATCCTGCATACCTTGGCCACGAAAAACTGAATAACTCCTCGTTCGGGTATTGGATTTTTGCGAAATTTATATCGTTGGAAAGATAACTCAAAGATATTTAATTTTATATATGGTAGGCCACCCAGTTCGTCATATATAAGGAGTTATGATCGACCGAAGTTGACCCAAATCAAATCCGTCCCTCAGTTACTGATTTGACATGCAGACATAAATTGATCGTAACTTATTACTCTGATGTTGGAATGGGGTGAAACCAATTGCATTGGAAAGAAGATTCAAAGATATTTTGTTTTATATATAGCAGATCTCCCAGTTCCTTATATTCAGGAAGTGATGATCATTTGAAGTTGGCCCTGAAATGCTGAAAATTTCTGGAGCATGCTAATCGCATGGTGCCACTGTTTTGGGCACCCAAACGTGCCCTTATGCTACTCCAAAAATTCCGAAACTCATTCGGGATATATTACGACCTCTACCTATCTCAACACAACTTGAAAATCAAAAAACGGATATCGAAAAGGTCGTCAAATAAATACCCGAAGATCAGAGGTCTAAATGAGAAAGTTTCAACACTTAGCAAATTTTTTATTTTTTTTTGAGTGCTAAGCTTCTCTTGGCAAGATAAAAAGGCTTTAACGACTCGACACATTTGGGAGAGAAATATTTAATGGGAAAAACTCGAGGTATCACATCATCTCCCCCTTGGAAACATTCGTCCCCGAATGTCGCTCGTTAGGTTAGGAAGGCAAGGAAAATTGAGGATACGCAACTAAAATAGCTTGATGAACATGTTTATATTTTTCTAGTACTTTCCGACGCATAAGCTCATGATAATCACAACGACATAGTTGAGTCTATTACTAAAAGAGTTGGATGAAGGAAAAATTATTAACTTCGATTTAAATCCGCATTCACAAAGAAAGAGATGAAAGATCTAGGATATGAAAACTCGAGATATCACAATATCTCCCTCTTGGGATCGGTTCTCCCCGAATAATACTAATTGATACACGGGACACTTTATGATTGACCCATGGCTTAATACTTGGGCCGGGAACAAAAGCAAAGGCTAAATAGAATTTGGTAACTCGCTTCGACGCAAATAAATCATTCTTGAAATGGTTATGCTCACGAAACTTCAAGTAGTGAGATTGGACCACATCGGAAGATGGAAGAAATATATGAATCCGTCGAAATAACTATCAAGTTGAATTTCTAGGTGCACGGACCGAATCAAGACACGCTCTCATTCAATTAGGACATGATTCAAAATCTTTCCAAGGTACTTTCAATGCTACTAGGAAGCAATTGGGTTTGGGATATGGTCCGAACAATATATATATATATATATATATATATATATATTGAAATAAGGATTTATAACTCGACCTCAATTTTAAGTACGGAGCGTAGGTTGATCAGTCTTATATCAAAATAAAAGTACTAGACCCCACGCAGTACAACTTACTTTCAAGCTTATCAATACGCTTCGCACACCCTTTCTCCGCAATACTATTTTCCCCAAATACCAAACTTACTTGATTCAATTCATAATTCTCACAAGGCATTTACAATCTTGGCTATTCAAATCTAACTAAGCCAAACTCTCTCTCCTCATTTTGAAGCTTAATTTGGAGTCACCAATTCCTCCACCCAACACCGTAACATAGCACCATTCCGAATTATAAATTTACACACATCCACATTGTTACAATTCCTTATCTCACAGATAATTCTTATTACCACTCAATCAACTCTAATCCACTTAATACTCACCATTTTCAACCATCATATTCATATCAACAAGTCTTGAAGCTTAGGGAACTATTCATAGGCATATACGCAAATCAACTTATAGCAAGGCCAAGGCTTGCAACTAATATCCTCAGACAGGAGATATATTCACAATACATGAGTGCTATGCAAGATCAATTTACAAGAGCTTTTAGCTTACACTTCTAAATCAACATAGACACCAAAACTTATCGATAATATAAACTTTAATCTCCGTCCATAGATACACACATGATGTTCAAGCCTATCTTTATAATTACGTATACACTCCTAATTAACACACATAAAATTCTTTTTTCAAATTCTACAATCCTTTATTAAGACAACTTCCGGGCACTATTCTTAAGAAAACACTCACTAACTTTTCCAATTAACTAAGCCATGCACAAGACTTCACTTCAATAATTCCCCACCTACAAACCTAGATAAACCATCACACAAACACTTTCACAAACACAACACGAAATGCTTCAAATAACCATGACATCCATCAAAAGCCTAGCCTCAAGCTTACTCCACACTTGCCACCTTAGCTAAAATGAACATGCCACAATCTTTATCAACAAAAACCCGCTCACTCTCTCCTATCATCACCATTGTTCATCCACACTGCCTCGACAAATGGAAAGTCATGAAAGGGTAGAATATGAAGGGATATTATGTATGACTTGGTGCGGTTATTGAGGCCAAAGAACTAGGGCATCAAATGCGTGAATTCAACCAGAATCAAGATTAAAGATTAAGGACACCCAGGACATAAATTGAATCTTATTGGTCGCTAAGGGTGTTGCCGGTGGACTGAACTTGAACATACAATAAAACTTAAGCACATGCATTATGAACCGCGCAACTTGAGTTTGGAGTTTATAGCTTATGGAATGTTGATTTTGCCCGTTAGAAAAATTGGGGCTCCATATTTCGATAGTTAGGAGAATACATATTTTCCCATGATATGCATGAACATGTATTATGATCGGGGGAATGAAAGATAAGGCATGAGAAAATATCGAAGTCATTGAAAAGGCTGGGGTAAAATAGGATCAACACCACTACTTCTCATCACCAACTTGCAACCCACCGATACACCTACCTGAATCCCGCAATCTTAACTTAGTTAAGCCAACACTCCGAGTCAATGAATCACCATACAAACTCTAGTCCATGACATTCGCTTTACTCTAGGTCCCCAGATATACCTATACACAAGATCCATAACTTAACCCGCATAACTACACCCTCGAGTGCAAAACCCATTCTTAACATAACTCTCAAATACCCACCAACTTAGACAACTTCAAAAGTTATCATACAACAATTCATGCACTCCGCAGCTTAGATTCTAGCACTTACCATGGATACATCAAACCTTCGCTAAACCATACTAACTTCTTCGTGCTTTACTACTATCACATCTCAAACTAACACCCTCGTCAACCTCTAATGCCCAAGTTAACTCACAATTACATCGTATACCACATATCCTCATTCATACTTACCCGATCAAGGATAACACTAACCGCTTAACATTTAATATCTTAGAAAAAAATCCCCATAACACCTTGAGCATACTACTACCTCAACACACAATATCACACTTGATCACAAATAAATAGACTTAAGCTCCCGTACATACGGTTCAAACCTACTAAATCTCCTCTCTATCACTAACATCACAACAATTCAATCATTAAATTCATTTTTCTCATCACCCGCTATACAAACTTAACAACTCACTCTGACTATGATTAACAATAATCTCAACAACCATTTCCATCTATCAAACACCCGAAACATACTAGTCCACCAAAACTTCATAATGACAATAATCATCCATAATTCCATGGCCTATGCCATAATAATTTATTAACACCGCCTTCCACCACATTTCCAACCACTGCAAGAACAACAGAGTAAACAACCAGCTGCTAGTGAATCGAAACAGGCCTCACACGACTTCACTAGACTTTGGTTTTGTATTTTGAAAAAGAAAATAAATATCAAAACAATTATTCTAGTGAATCGAAATAAGCCCCACACGGCTTCACTAGACTTTAAGTTTTCATCAAAAGATGATCAAAAAATATTTTCAAGAAATAAAAGCCTGGTACACCATAATCAAGGATCCGAGAATATGTGTCTCGCTTTATCTCAACTGAACGACTCAAGAGGGATGAGGGTACATCTTGAAAGCTATGGAACCTTTGCTAGTAAGACCAGGAATTTAATCAAGAGAGAAAATTGGAACTAGTTAATCACCCTGTCTCAATATTAGTACACGGATAAGGAAAATACGAAATCACATCATGAATTCTAGGGAGAAATCCAAAAACACTTCCGACATAGGCTTAATGCACAACCTTCAAGAACAAACATATGACACCTCAATTTTTCAGAACTCAAGAGCACTAATGAAATCATTTTTTTTCTAGCTCACTTACAAACCCGTAATATCAGAGGAGATTATCTAAGAAAGCACCATCTATAAGGATTTACGCTTGACTATATCCGGTATTTTAGAGCAAGGCAAAATCGCCCAATTTATGCAAGATATGAACCCATATGAATTTCTTAAGGAACCTTTCCACAGCATGATCTACGACTTGTATGAAAGGGAACATTTTCCTAAATGCCTCATAGCCTCTCAAAGAAAAGTACAAACGTCTCCGTACCGGTCCGCAAGACTCTACTAGACACGGCTTCATAGACACCCTAGGATACTTGAACTCTGTACTCTGATACCAAGCTTATAACGCCCCAAAATCAGATCCCGAGACGTCAGACGGTGCTTAAGGTCACAAATAACCCCAAGCTAACCCTTCATCTGGCATAACCCAAAGCAACTGAATAAAATACATAAAATAGAAGAAATAATGTGGAAACAACCCATAACTTAGTCTGACCAACATGAAAGTAAATTTACACGGTCACAATTCTGCTCATATATATACAAATCTGAAACTGAATACACTGACTACTAGTAACTGTCTATGAAGCCTCTACTAGCATTGACCAAAGATAGCTGGGTCATGACTCCCAACTACCCCTACTCAATATGAATGAATACAGAAAATACAATACACCTCAAATCTGAACAACTCAAGTCCATGAATCAAAAGGACTAATCACCAGCCGATCGAGAGCTGCAACCTAGCTGAACAAGATATATGCGCTACAGTTTGTACCTACATTTTGGTAAGAATGTAGCCCATGGAAATATGTGGGTCAGCACTTTGAAATGTACTGAGTAAGTGGGGGTGCATGCAACAATATAAATAGTATAATCAATTTCATGAAAACATGCATACGGACAATGATGACTCACTTGGCTTGAGTAATATCAAATCATACTTTTCGTAATTTCATAATAAACAGTTCATATGATAAAATCTCGTAATCCATGTAAATCATTATAAATCATAAATTATGATAAATCATCCTAAATCATCATAAATTATCATATCGTCAAAAATCATCATAGGTAATTATAAATCATCATAAATGACCATAAAACATCATAAACATCTCAACTCTTTGACTCAAATCTCGGAGTGACTCGGTAATTCAAGAAACATAATCTTATGGACACGGGAGTTTCCTATAACCGACAACCCCACGTGAGCTACGTGGAATACCAAAGTTTGAAACCCCCGTTTGCGGGAGCGTTATACTCTTTGCCAGGGAGTACGATCTTAAAACTGCAATAATCACAATCGGGCTCTCTGACCAATAATATCATCATCAAATAACCCTACAGTGGCACATAGGTTTGGGGAAATACCAAATTTCTCTCTCGGTGCTAAGTACTACTCCCCGACAAGCTCAGAACGCGTTAGAAAATCCACCACAACATCACAGGGGTCTATCATAAAGACCAAATCAAACCTCTTTCTCATTTATCAAATCATATCAATTTGTGGATTCCTAACTCAACACATTTTAGCTCAAAACATTTTAATCTTCCTCAACATCAACAAGGTATTAATGTATTGAATCATAACCGACTCGACATTTGGACAAGGATATAAAGACTCAATACGTAATATTTTCAACAATTTAACTCATCAAAATCATCCAAAAAATACCAAGACTCATTGCAATTTTGATATCAATGTACCCAGTTACTCAAATCGTCATAAGGAAGCTCAAAATTTGACACATGGCTCGAAAACACTTGGAAATACCAATAATTCATTCTTGAACTTAAAACGTGGATACATATTCAAAATATATCAATTCTTGATAGAAACACCAAGAATCCCAATATTAAATCTCAATTCATAGAACGAAAATAGTCAAATACTCATGTGATTCAAAACTTACAATTCAAATCTTTATAAGTTCATAATCGAATTATTTAGACATAATTCAACTTACAGAACCATATGAATTCATTAAATAATCATAATTGGCAAGCTTGAACAATTTACATATATACATAATCAAAATCTCATGGTAGGATATCTTGAAAATAAATTCATTTGCCAAACTCATAATAATCCATAATAAAAATTAAAGATACAGGCACAAGAACGGAAGAATTATTCTTGTTCAAATCCCACATACCTTAAAATTAAAGATTGGAATAAATTCTTGCCTCGGAACACTATTCATGAAATTGATTGATGCATCTCGAAGAGCTCGGAATGGGGACTTCATTTATCGGATTAATTTAGAATTTCCATGGTGGAATTGGAAGATTTAGGAAGGGGAATTTAGAGGTTTAGGATTTCTTTCTTAGAATTTTTTTGAAAATAATAAACTTTGATGCCCAAAATCAGTTTTTATGCTTATTTCCACGAAATGGGGCAAGGGTGAAATGACTGGATTGCCCCTAAGGAAATTGAAAAATGGCAGAAAAATCCTGTGTACCTTGGCCACGAAAAACTGAATAACTCCTCGTTCGGGTATTAGATTTTTGCGAAATTTATATCGTTGGAAAGCTAACTCAAATACCTTTAATTTTATATATGGTAGGACACCCAGTTCGTCATATATAAGGAGTTATGATTGACCGAAGTTTACCCAAATCAAATCCATCCCTCGGTTACTGATTTGACATGCTGACATAAATTGATCGTAACTTATTACTCTGATGTTGGAATGGGGTGAAACCAATTGCATTGGAAAGAAGACTCAAAGAGATTTCATTTGATATATATAATATCCCCCAGTTTTTTATATTCAGGAAGTGATGATCGTTTGAAGTTGGCCCTGAAATGCTGAAAATTTTTGGAGCATGCTAATTGCATGGTGCCACTGTTTTGGACACCCAAACGTGCCCTTATGCTACTCCAAAAAATTTGAAACTCACTCGGGATGTATTACATCCTTTCACCATCGCAACGCAACTTGAAAATCGAAAAACGGATGTCGGAAAGGTCGTCAAATAAATACCCAAAGATCAGAGGTCTAAATGAGAAAGTTTCAACACTTATCAAAATTTTTTTTAATTTTTTTTGAGTTCTAAGCTTCTCTTGGCAAGATAAAAATCTTTAACGACTCGACATATTTGGGAGCGAAATATTTAACGGGAAAAACTCGGGGTATCACACGGCTCCTGCATGACCTTAATAGTGATTTAAGCCCGTGATTCCAAATTTCAAAGGTGAGCAGCTTATTTGGCTACCACAGAATCTTTTCTTTATGTCATGGTCCATTATTTGGATTCTATGCACAGTCTTTTAGTGTTTAGGGTTGCATCCCCTTTCTTGACATCTCAGTATATTTTGGTACATCGACTTTTGGATTCTAGGGGTGTTGTAATTGTAGTTTTATTTCTGCTTTTCTGTAAATGTTATACATAATGATCTTAAAACTATTAATGGGATGGATAGTTTCTTCTATTTTCTCTAAGTGTTGATTGATGCTTCTAGGTTATTGGTTCTCCCACCAGAAAAATATGGTGGGCGTTACTTATATCCAATTGGGCCATGACAATATCATACAATATGCTCCCATAACTATATACTTAGAATGGTTAACATTAAACTTGAATCAGGACGTACCTTGAATTCATGGTGTGCTACTATATTCCATCAGCATTACCAATAGACCGATCCTCTTAAGAAAACAACAACAATAAATAAAATATAATAGAATGTCAATGCATATGAATGAATGCATGTATGCAAAATGTGTGCATCATCTGTTTCTCTTCTCAATCTCATTAACATTAGTTTCCACATCATGAACATCATGATCAATACCAATATCACTACCATCATCATCAACTCATCAACATCAACATCATGATTTCAATAACACCATTAATATCCATATCATCTCACCTCCAAAACATCAAAGTGTATGAATATGCAATACATCCAATGATCACAAATACATTGCCTGAAAGAAATCACAATTATTGTTTCACATATAATCATAAGACATATTGACATGACCCAAACTAGGGTTGAGCCGGGTCGAGTATCTCAAGTCTCGCATGGACCGAAGATCACCCCCTTCGCTTAACAAAATGTAACCCCACATACACCAATGACTAATGAATTCTAATCATATAAAAAGATAGCGTGCAATAGCTTAAGAAAAGTTTAATGCACATATATAACCAACAGCCGATGACCTTCCTAACAATTGAATGAAACCACCCAATAACCACAGTAGTCCAAACAAAGTCTTCTAACAATGATCTAAAACTGAATATCAATAAAGTATCGGGACATGCCCCTAACAATAGCCAAAAAAAAGTCTAAGACATAAAAGGAACAAAACACGAAATGTACACTTCTGATATATGGAAGATCACCACTTAAATGTCAACTCATGAGTTGATCCTAAATCCTAATCACTGATCATGAGGATAGAGGTATGACTAATTCCTACATCGGTGAAGAAATAACGTTCAAAGAAGATTAGTGGGGTGAACGCTAGCATGTAACTCAGGGATAAGGACTACATAATGACATGATCAACAGTTCAATAATCATTAAAACCAATGTAGTAATCAAATGCATATACATATATATATATATCACATATCAGGAAAGGGAACAAGGCTTAACATGCTTTTCAAAACTTTATCTTGGATTGTGTAGCTCAACCATCATAATATGTACCCACGGGTTGTATGGGCCCAAGCTCTCACCCCTGGTCGGGCCCCAGTATGTATAGTTGTACAAACAGAAGAATAAACATATATATATATGCACATGTGGGACTCGAACCTCCCAAAATATACTAAGGTGACTTAAGCACACGATCATATAATGATTTACGGGGGAATCAAACCTCTCTAATCATGAAATAATAATGCGAGGGACTAGAACTTCCCTGGTCACTTTGACCCCCACATCGACAAATGCAGTTTCCAATACGATCACTCAGACCTTCACTTTTACGACACAGCTTCACAATCTTTATTAGATCCCGATTAAAACAAGTATCACATATCTGCATTTATTTAACCACATTCCACATTAAGGTATACATTGTTGGTATCGTCATACATATTACACTTGCAAGGTAACAACAACATGCCAAAACAATTTCCATTAACTTGGTGAAATTAACTCCCTTTGTTCATTAATACAGGGTGGGGGACATTGACTCCCTTTGTTCATTAAATCATACCATTGCATTTCAAATACCTCTTTATAACATGCAATAGTTCAATACTAATTTAATTTTACAAATTTTCATATTTCTCATAATTAAAACTGATTTCACATTATGAGGTTAGGGTCATAACCACTTCAAAGGTCACAAGTTTGGGAAAATCACAATTCCCTAGTTCATTCACCACACCCATGCACCCACAAGTTCAAAAATATAATTAAAGCATGAAAATCATATATAAACCATAAGAAATATTATTCAATTCATAAACATTCAAAAAAACTAACCATTATTTTAAAACCAATGTAACATCTCATGAACTATACTTTAAAACACATTCTTTTATAAAATTAACAATGAGGGAAGAGTAAAATGCCTGAATAGTAAGATGAATGGAGAAAAATCATTGTAGAAGGCCCTAAGTGATCAACCTCTTGAAAATCCTAAGCGTTCTTAACCTTGAGGAATTTGAGATTATTGAGGAGTTACTTTGATGAGTTTATGAGGGCTAATGCTACCCCAAAGGGGTTATAATTCATGGGTTTCAATTTGGATATGAGGGGAAATGTCCAGAATTTCCTTAACTTAAAAGCTGAAAAAGCATCGCCTTTGACTATGGGTCAACCCCAGACTCGTAGCCACTCCTTATGGCTCATCACCACGAGTCATAACCAAGGCAGTACTACCAAGGCACCCTAAATTGTTGACCCTATGACTCAGCCACAGAAATTATAATGGGACCCTACGACTCGAAGGGTCCAGTCGTAGTCAACTCAAAACCTAAATTGAGACTTACACTAGACACCCTATGATTACACCTAACGACTTATAACATATCCTTACGGCTCTTAGTGAACCACTCATACTAAGAGTAGAATCAAGCCACAAACTTTCTGATTTGGTTATGACTCATCCCAATGACTTGTTGGACACCCTACGACTCATAGGGTGAGTCGTTACCAAGGTAGTAAGCTCAATGCTCAAGAAATTTCCAAAGGGCCAAAAATCTGGGGTGTTTTACATATATCTTAGTTCCATACATATTATTAGGTACATGCATTGTTAAAATCATTTACACTACATCTCCTACCAAACTGCAGTGGTTCCACCTAGGTGCCATTGTTAACCTTGTCTATTCTTTCATTCGTATTACTGACATAGTACTCAAATTCCTTCCTGAATACTTCTATTTGAATTATCATACTTGACGTTTCAACCTTACCCTAATTATTCAATGATTCTTATCCACTTACTTATTCTACCATGTACCCTGACACTAGGTTCTCTCAAACTATCCTACCCGTTTAATTCCACTTTGAGGTTGCCTAAAACTCTCTTAGGTTACTTTTAAACCCAATTCCATATTACATTTTATTAAGCTTCATTAAGGGAAGATGTAACTTTCCAATTAACTAAGAGAACCCTCTATAGCACCCTAGCTTACTACTACTCCCCCTTTTTATTATACCTAACCCCTATCACACTTATACATGGTATTCATTAAACTATTTTAAGATTATCACAGAGTTTGACTTATTCCATGCAATGAATATCACATCAACAGGGTTCAGCCATAATTTACCACATTAAAGCCCAACTGGGTGTTTATTATTTTTGTCCTTCCAAACACCTTGCCCAAAGGCCTAATGCATGAGAACTCCCGACATTAATATCTACGGTAGATGAATCTAAACCAAGTCTAATTGCAACAATAAATAAAGCATAATCTACCTTCTAGACAAAACATGATGCTATTGAGAAGAGAGAGCTATCCTGCGAGTGCTAAGCGTCTTCCTATGTTGGGTTCCCATGGGGTGTGCTTCAAAACTGCCCTTATGTAGCTTGGCCTTTGGGATTTTATTGCTATGGTGGTGGGATTTATTTTACGTGTTTTTAAGGAGAAAGGCAATTGGGAGGATTAAAATGAAAAAAGGGTTTTACAAATATCCCAGGCTGGTAACAGTCGAGTTCTGTTGTAGCGGTAGGCCGCAAATAGACCAATTCCCTTACTGGCCCAATCACTTTGGTCCTTATTTTTCTCCACAAAATAATATTTTTGGATCTATTTAGATAATTTTAGATGTCATAATTTTTTTTTGAGGTGTTTTCACACAACCATATTTTGGGTCATTACAACTACAATGGTGTGTTATCAGTCGATCAAAACTACCAATTCACTTTTTTCATCACCCGATCCTTTATAAACTTTGCATAACGAGGAATTCGCTAAAGTTCCTTAACTAGTGGGATATTTATGAACAACTGATTCAAGATGAAAATAAACTTGTCAAACTTACCATCTTCCACTTTTTTTCAAGAATTGTGGGAAAGGAGTGGGAGGTCTAGGTATGAGTTAAGGATCTTTGGAATCTCCTTGCTGTTCCTTTTTCTATGGTGGTATCTTTTGCATAAACCAAAGACTTTTCAATATTTTCACAGTCATCATCATTAATTATTGGCTTCTTAGAACTAGAAGCTTTACCTTTCTCAACATTCTCTTCTACCGCAATTCATGAGTCTTAGGCAATCTCATTTCTATATTTAGCTACAATAAGTGGATGCACTTTCCTACTCCTAGACGTGACAACCCTACATTGAACATCATTCTTCAGATTTGGTATTGTGTTACTAGGTAATGTAACATTCTTTAGCTGATTCAGAGATGTAGATATCTAACCCATTTGGTGTTTAATTTATTTGATAAAGTAGAATTTGATTCCACCAACTGACTAATGTTAAATATGTATCCTTCATCTCTTTTATATCAGAGTCCATGGCTTTGAATCTATTCAGTACCTTTACTAGCATCTCCTCCATTTTTAACTACAGACATCATTAGTTTCCTGATCGCATCCCTTAGGAGATACATATATACCACTCCAATCATTCTTTTGGCCATCTTTATTCTTCCAAATTATCCGGTCTCTATCTTTTTCCTTTCTCTCTGACCATACATCTTAGAATTGCTATCTCTATAATTGTTCCAAACTTGATTTCTTTGGCCTTAACACCAATATTCTTAGTTAGAACCTTGGGTGTTGGCCCAGAAACCCCAATCTAATTGTTAACAACATTCACCTTCTCATCCAAATTAGAGTAATAATCATCATGTCAAGGTGTTTTGCTTATGAAGCCATAACAGTAACCTTTTTTTAATTGAACCCATCAAATTCTTCCTAATCAGGTCCATGATTTTTCAAGTGAGGCTATCTCTTTATCACATTCTTCTTCTCATCAGAGCTACTCTACTAACATCCCCTTTGGATAAGTGTAAACAGAAACTTCTAAATCTCTTGTATGTTAAGCTCTATTTTTTGGTGATCTAATACAACATCTTAGCAGCCTATGAATATGCATGTGCCATCATAGGACCATCAACAATGTCTTAAGCTACAAGTTCTTTGTGGAATTCAATGACCAATAAAACATCTCCAATAGAAGTTCACCCAGCAACATGTGGTTTGGGCACTACTTCACTTTCTTCTTAAAACACAATAATGCTCCATACAAGGCTTCACCCGATTATTTCCTAAATTTGTTAATTTTATCTCTCAATTGGATTATTCAAGATAGTGGAAATAGCCTTTCTAAAAAGGATCTATTCAGCTAGCTCAAGTAGTGATAGAGTCATCGAGTAGTTCCATAAGTCAAAGAGTACTTCCCCAGACAATAAGGAAATAACCTAACTCTAAAGACCTCCTGAGTGACACTAGGAGACCTATAAGTTTTGAAAATTCCAAGGAAGTTCAGTAGGTGTAGGTTTGGATATTCTCTAGGTGCTCCTCCAAACAACCCCTTCATATCCAGCAACCGTATCATGGTACTTATAATATCAAACTTTGTACCAAGGTCCAGTGGAGGTGGAACTATTTCAATTATAGTACATGTAGTACCTGCTTCATTAAAATCAATGTTTTTCTCCTCCTTTAAAACATATCATAAATTTTTTCATTCATTATTGCCTGTATCACATTGGTTGCTAGTGGCATTAGAAATAGCTACAATGTCTACAGCCCTTCGAGCCTTCTCATCCTTTTGAGCCTCTTCATCTAGACAAGTTATATCAGCTTATTGGTCATTATTCAGGTTAGCCAGCCCTTGTCCTTTGGGTCATGTACTATCTTTCGTTGCTCCTGAAATAAACAAAAATAATAGAATAGTAAATTAGAAAATGAGGACTATAAGTCAAATAAACACTATTGAACTATTTTTAAATTTTATTCTCCATCAAAAGTGCCAAAATTTGATACGCTCAAATTACACCTCTTAATGGAGTATATAGTAGTAGATGTTCAACTATATAATCCAACTAGATTAGGTCGAATTCGATAGGGGATATAGGAAAAATAAGCTCAATGTGTTTATTTCAACTAGTAATCAGTTATTTCAAAGGCGAATTCAAGTAATAAGTAATAGATTGTAAAACTTTGTAATATCAAGCAACCATTGTTGAAAATTTGTTGTTTGTAATCAATCAGTGAGAATGGACTGGCACTGTATTTCCTATGGTTTCATAACTTAGCAACTCTATTGGATTAAGGATCTAACTCGATGCTATGCATGTAAAACTAAAACTTATGACTCATCTAATGTGTTTTGACCCTAATAGATGAATGCCACTCTAAATCCTTTTGGCTTTCAAGTGTTTAGTATTAAACCTTCCATTAATCTCCAAATGACTATCTTTGTTAAAGCTTCAGTCATTGGATGAGGGTTAAAAGCCTTAAATCTTTGTTGTTAATCTCTTTTCCTAATGTCTACTTCTTTGATTAAGCAAGTGAAGGTTTATGGTGAGTTCTATCATTTGCAATAATTGAAAAGCAATAAAAGCAAAGAGAATGAAAATGCATGCATGGACATGTAACGTCTTACTCTTTTAATTTTATAAATAGGTTTTACGTCCAACTTCGTTTTTTAAAAATAGCAAAGCATGCATGAACGCCATTTAAAGAATCACTATTTTCTTTGACCTACATTCATCATTACATTAGGGTTCCCACAAACCTAGTTATGTGGTTTAACTACATATGCTCAAGAAAAAATCTAGATATGTTGTAGAAATCATAATAATGAACTTACAAGAAGAATTAGTAAAACCAGGAATTTTCTTGTCACACGAAGAAAATCACAGAACCAAGATTAAAGTGAACAAAATTGAGTTTTTATCGCAAGAACCCAAGAACAATATGTTTATCAAGAACAATAGTGCATAAAATTATTTATAATACACAAAAACAATCGTAAATTAAATAGGAAAATTAGGTTGCATTAGCATTATACGAGGAGGTTGGGAATTCAACTGTGCTTTGTTTCTGTAGACTTGATCTAGGACTATCTATATGGGGTAAAATTGGCTTGGGAACACATGTCACCAACAACAAGGCTAAAATAAAGTCTCGACACAATAAAGGATGTTAAATCTCAAGAGGCCTTCTATGTGAAAATGATGCTAGAAACCTTATCTTATATGGGATAAGCATCATAGAGTTATCACCCATAGTGATGAGATAAAAGAGACAAATGGGACAAGAGTGTCAGACTGCTCAGGTGCATGGATGATCTCAATGGATTTGAGTGATGTAGGAATATTAGTTGGTGCCCTCTAATGAATTGTATGCATGACGTAGAAACATAGTGTTAGTAGTCTAGTGCTCTGGTGATATTCTTTTTATGTGCCAAGGCCTTAATCCTGTAGCCTATAGATAATCTGGAATGGCCTGAATTTGTGAATTTGTCATTTTTATGTATTTTTATCATTTTATTCTTCTCTGTAGTTGCTATATGTTGATTTTGAGGTTTGAGGATAGTTGGCATAATTCTGAATACGATCGGGAACAATTTGTGTGAGTTTGTGATTTTTAGAAGCTTGAGAAGTCATATAGTTGACTTCGGTCAACATTTGTGGTTCTAAGTGTCAGATAGAAAAATATACTACGCCAGCAGATCTGAAGTGTCTAATTTGGGTTAGTAGCGGGGTTGGTTCGATTTTGGGATCTTTATAATCACATTTTGACCCTTTATTTGGAAAATAGTGAAAGGGCGTCCCGAGGGTTAATTTTATAAAAATGATCTTTTTTTTTAAATCCGACCTCGTCATAGAGTTCAAAATGTTTAAATTAGCCTAGTCTCATAGTTCATTTGCATTAATAAATTTCAAATGAATCCTGAGGATGCGATTGAGAACTTGGTATTTTTTATCAACGTTGTTGATATAGCATCAGTTGGTGCAACTGCTTAAGAGACCCATTGGTTGTAAAAGAGGAAGTCACATAAGAAACTAAAGGGTCACTTTAGGAGAGGGTTCCTCAATGAAGCAGGGACTGCTTAAGAGAAACCTAACTATTTTGGCTTGGTCGCTAAAGCGACGTACCAGCCACTTAAGCGGACAACACTGGTACAGTATATAAGTTTTTTTCTTATTTTCCTCTATTTTTGGACCTTTGATCTTTGAATTTGTGCAATTTCGAGGGTTTATTCATCATTTGAGCTTGGGTAAGCTCCAAAGCCTTATTCCCATTACGTTTTATTGATTTTATCCTCCAAAATAAGTTTAAATTATGATTTCAAAATAGAAAATTATGATTTTTATCATAAAGTATTAAAAGAGGTTCTCTTTAATTTGGACCTTGTTTTTAACCCATTTTCGGATGGGGTTTCTCTAGTAGACTTCTATAACCTTTAAAAATATGTTTTTAAAACAACATTCTAGTTTTACTCCTTTCATTTTCAAACTCATTTTTTAAACTCGTTTTGGACTAGACCTAATTATGAGTGATATGGGTATCGTTAGATTTAATTTAATGTATAGATGTTACATTTGAATTTTATAGTTGATTCTGAGGTCATTCACAAGGGTAAGGCTCTATGTTGGAGCACTTTAGATTGGGATTTCATTATTTTGAGGTAGGTTATGGCTTAACTTCTTTTAGATTGTGTTGGTAGTTAATAAATAAGTAAAGCATGCTATGAGTTGGGGTAAATGACAGTGAGGTTTATATTTTGAGAATATTTAATTTTTATGTGATCGTGGGGGGTTTATATTTCATTGTTGTTGACCTGTGATATCTGATATTGTGCATTACCCAAGTGAGGGATTTATTTGACATCATTGGCCTTATTTTATGCATTTAAATGCTTTTATTTTAGATATGACACCCGTGTGGAGGCTTATTTTGCTAATATAGGTTTTATGCTTTGATCAAGATAAAAATACCTGAGATTATATATACTCAAGTTGGATGGATTGGATATCATTCTTTGAGTTGAATATGAGCATTACATCCCCATTCCATACATATACATTCATGAGATACTGGTACCCCTAAAAAACATTATTTTTGAAAGAAAATGAGATACTTGTATGAAAATTCTCTCTGTGAACACGAGCCAGAGAGGTGAGATATGTTGAGATTGAGATTGATATATGAGATACAATATATGTAAACCCCCCATGAATCCTACCTTGTAGCTGTGAGCTCGATGAGTGTCTACAGAAAGTCATGTAATGGATTTTATCATTCATCCCATGAATCTAACATTGTATTGTACTTCCATATACATCTTGATTATTGTACTTATTTCCTTGACTTGTGCTTAGTTTTGTGTATTTTTATATATTTGTGTTGGTTTTGTTTTCCATTGATTTATATATTAGAACTGTTAGTGGTGACAGTGTGAGCTACAGTTGGGAGTTTTCTACTTGTAGGTGATGTACTCATAGTATATTTTACTTATCTTATTTTCAACTTTGATCAGTCGGCCTATGATACCTATTCTGTACAAGTGGATCGTCCATACCCCTATTGTGTTCTTTCGGTGTAGATCCTGATTGAGTTCAACTCACAGTGGTTGATCATACTTTTCTTCGATTGTGATAGAGGTACTGAGTTACTCTAGGGATCAAAGTTGACTTTTGGACCTCCTCTTACCTTATTATATCTTTTCTTGTTTTTAGAGACAGACTTTGTATTTTACTTGTACTTATATGATATTAGATGCTCTACACTTTGACACCACTTCTTGGGGGTTTTATGTTATGTTACTCAAATTTTAGTTTCATTTATGTCTTTTGTTTGTTTGAATTCAATATAGAAGTTTCACCTTAGTTAATTTTGTGTTTCCTTCATCAATTTAAGTGATCGACTTACTTATCAAGGCTGGAACGCGATAAGTGCCATCCTGGCCTAGTTTTTGGGTCATTACAAATTGGTATCAGAGAAGCTAGGTTCACCAATTTCATAGTGTAAGAGCACGATGTCTAATAGAGTCTCGCAGATCGATACATAAACGTCTATATCTATCTTTAAGAGGCTATAAGATATCTTTAGGAAAAACTTCTCTATTTTGATTCTTAGGTCATGCGGGTTATTCTTACCCAATGTTCTAAGTTGTGTTCCATTCTTTTCTTTGAGATGTTAATGACTAGATATCATGAGGCTAGGGATGCTGAGCTAGCACCCATGGATTGCGCTTAGACTAGAGGGTGAGGCAAGGGTCATGGATGGACCAGAGGTAGAAGACGAGCACGAGAAGCTTCCCTCATCAAAGTTAGTGCTAAAGGGACCTCTACTGAGCTCGAGGTCGATCTTGTAAGGGATACAGGGCCAGCTTAGGTCCCATACGGCTTAGTTGCTATCCAATTTTAGAGGTTCTATTGATTTGATTATTGACTCGATTGGATGGTGTTCCCTTGAGTGCACCTGGTATTCCTCTAATTCTGAGTATATTATCATCGTCAGTGACAATATCTGCATATGGTATTCCTCAGACTTCGAGTGGTGCTCCACCTTCTGTGCCAGTATCTTATTTTAGTATTCCTAGTTAAGGGGTTGCAACCTTCATCTATGGTACCCTCATGTGTGGATTCTCAACCTGCCAGACTTACTATTCTTCATTTCAGGTACAGTAATGTCTTCTGATGATCAAAAGATATTTTAAAGTTTTATTTGCTTGGATCCGCATAAGTTTAGTGGAGCTATTAGTGAGGATGCCTATGAGATTTTAGTTAATTACTAGGAGATGTTACATAATTTTGGATCATAGAGTTGCTTATACTACTTATCAGTTGAAATTGAAGGATGTGTCTAGGGATTGGTAGAGGTCATTTTCTAGTTGTAGACCTTTGGGTTCACCTACTATGACTTAAACTCAATTTTTTTAGGACTTCTTAGAGAGATATGTACAATATAGTTTGAGAGATCAGATGGTGATGAGTTTTATCATTTGGATCATGGATCTATGACTATTGCTGAGTCTGAGGTTTGTTTTCACACTTTATCTAGGTATTCAGCTACTAATAGCTCCATCTAGTCTAAATGAATTTCAAAGTTTGTAAAGGGGTTAGATAGTACTTATCAATTGGATGCAACTCAGATATTAATTTTAAGGGCTTCTATCTAAAGTATTATTAAGCATGACAAAATGACCAAGTAGATTATCCAGGCTCAAGGAGGCACCAAGAAAGTGTATCGTCATGTTGAGTTTTATGGGCATGCCTCCTAAGGTACATACTTATCTAGTAGAGGTTCCCGTGGTTATCATGGTAGGCCAGTTTAGGAAGCTTTATAAGGATCAGGTAGTAGGCCTTAAGGTTTAGTGACTTTGAGTAACCAAACATCTAGCGAGGGTGGTCGTTCTAGCTCATACGCACCTCCTCAGATTGAGTCAGGATGTCGAGGATGTTTTAGTTATAATGAGTTTGGCCATAAGGCCAAGGATTGACCCAGGCATATTTGAAGACCAACTCATATATTTGCAATGAGAGGTGGTTCTTCGAGTGGTAGGGGCACTTCTAGAGGTGCCCATGGCATAGGTAGAGGTGCTAATGGAGGCGGTTGTGTGGTTACTCATTTCGAGAGAGAGCATAGTCAGTGTTATTATATATCCACTAGACCTGAGATAGAGGCCTCTAATGTTGTTATAACAGGTATCATATTTGCTTTCATGTTATTTGACCTTAGGTCGACTTTCACTTATGTGTCTATATATTTTGCTTCTGGTTTTGATGTTGTGTGTGAACCTCTTTCTATGTATCTTTATGTTTCTACCCTCATAAGAGATTCTTTAGTAGTGGATTGGGTATATCAATCTTATGTGGTTACCTTTGCAAGCGATGATACTTGAGTATGCTTGATTATTTTAGATATGATCGGTTTTTTATTTTATCTTGGGTATGAATTAGTTAACTCCTTGTCATGCTATCCTAACTCTTATTCCAAGATTGTGACCTTAGCTAAAATGGGTGATCGAGGTTAGCTTGGAAGGGCACATTTAATTTATGTTCAAAGAGTGCTATATATTTTTTGTGTCCTCTTGCATTATAGAGAGAGGTTGTTTGTCTTGTTTAGCTCATATTCATAATACTAGAATTACCTCACCGCCTCCTATGGATTCAATTTGACTTGTTCATGAGTTTATGGATATTTTTCCTATAATTTTTCCTGGTGTGTCCTTAAATTATGCTATTGATTTTGCTATTGATGTGGAGATGGGCACCAAGCCCATTTCTATTCCTCCTTATAAGATGTCCCCAAGATGAGTTGAATGAGTTGAAGTATAAGTTGCAAGATTTGTTGAGTAAGGGGTTCATTAGACCTAGTGTATCCCCTTAGGGTTCGCCTATCTTGTTTATAAAGAAGAGAATGATTCTATGTGTATGTGTATTGATAATAGGTAGTTCAACAAAGTGATGATTAAAAACAAGTACCCTCTTTCTCGTATTGATGATCTCTTTGACTAGCTTCAGGGAGCTTCGGTGTTATCCAGGATAGATTTGAGATTTGGGTATTACCAATTGAAAATAAGGACTTTGAATGTTTCAAAGAAGGTTTTCATACTTGATACGGTCATTATGAGCTCTTAGTCATGTCTTAGGGATTGATGAATGACCCAACAACATTTATAAAGTTGATGAATCAAGTGTTTCAACCATATCTTGACTCTTTTGTAATTATATTTACAGATGACAGTCTAAGAGTGAGGCCGACCATTTGAAGCATTTAAGGATTGTACTTCAAAAGTTGCATAAAGAAAAGTTATATGCTAAGTTTTCTATGTGTGAGTTTTGGTTCAATTCTATCTCTTTTTTGGGTCTTGTGGTGGCGAAAGATGGTATTATGGTTGATCTAGACAAGATTGAGGTGATTAGTGATTGGGCTAGACCTACTTCTCCTACCAAGATTTGGAGTTTCATTGGTTTGGCAGGTTATTATCAATGTTTGGTAGAGGGTTCCTCATTTATTGCTTTTCTTTTGCCCAAGTTGACTTAGAAAAAGGTGGTGCTCTAGTAGTCAGATGCGTGTGAGAAGAGCTTCCAAAGGCTCAAAGAGTTCTTGACTTTGGCTCCTATCTTGACTTTGCCCAAGAAGGGTGTGAGTTTTACTATGTTTTGGATGCTTCAGGTATTATATTGGATGTGGTGTTGATGCAGGAGGGTAAGGTGATTACTTAAACCTCTCTCTAGTTGAAGCCTCATGAGAGAAATTACCCTGTCCATGATTTACGGTTGGAAAATATAGTTTTATGTTAAAGTTGTGGTTCCATTACTTATATGGGGTCCATTTTGAGATCTTTTCAGACCATCATAGTCTTTAGTACTTCTTTAGAAAAGGTAGATCCTAATATGAGGCAAAGACATTGGCTTGATTTGCTCAACGATTATGACCTCACTATTTTTTATCATCAGGGAAAGGGTAAAGTAGTTGCGGATGCCTTAAGCTGGAAGTCAAATATTATGGGGATTTAAGCTCATCTCTTGACCCAGGAATGGCCTATATCCTTAGATTTGAGCTCACCAATTGATGATGATACGAGATAAGGTATTGAGTTGTGAATCTAAGGAAGCCTCACTTAATTTTGATGGTATTTTAAGGATTGGTGGCCAAGTTTCTGTACCGAGAGTCGGAGATTGGGTGAGATTGATTTTGGATGAGGCTCATTGTTCTAGATATTCTATCCATTCAGGTGTAACCAAAATGTATCGTGATATATAGAATCTTTACTGGTGGGGTGGTATGACGAGGGATGTGGCAGATTTTGTAGCTCGTTTCTTATATTGACAGCAGGTGAAGGAAGAGCATCAGAGACTGGGTGGTTTACTTCAGAGATTACCCATTCCTAAGTGAAAGTGAGAATTATGATGAACTTTGAAACTGAGTTGCATTGTACTTCTCATGATTCTAACAATATTTGTGTCATTATGGATCGATTGACTAAATCAATGCATTTTGTACTATTTAGATTTCCTTGAGCACTGAGTGATTAGCCTGTATCTATGTTTGTGAGATAGTTTGTCTTCATTGGGTACCCATGTCTATTATATCAAGATCAGTGTTTACTTTTATCTTTTGATGTACTTTTCACGAGGAGTTGGGTACTCGAGTTGACTTAGCACTATTTTTCACCCCCGAGATGATGGTCAGTCGGAGTAAACTATTTAGATTTTGGAGGATATGTACGTGCATGGGTGATGGACTTCGAGTCAGTGGGAGAAACATTTGGCCTTGGAGGGTGTCATTTGAGTTTGATGGATTGGATATCATCATTTGAGTTTATTATGAGCATTACATCCTGATTCCATACACATACATTCATGAGATACTGGTACCACTAATAAATACGATTTTTGAAAGAAATGAGACACTTTTTATGAAAATTGTCTTTGTGAACACAAGCCAAAGAGGTGAGACAAGTTGAGATTGAGATTGAGATATGAGATACGGTATATGGATTGAGAACACCCCATGGATCCTTCCTGGTAGCTTCAAGATCGGTAGGTGTATACAGAAAGTCATGTGATGGCTTTCATTATTCATCTCATCCACGTTGCATTGCACTTGCATACAGATTTTTCTTGTTTTTCTTATTTCCTTGACTTGTGCATAAATTTTATGTATTTTCCTATATATATTTATTGCTTTTGTTTTTCATGTACTTTTTATATTAGAACTATTAGTGGAGATAGTGTGAGCTACAGGTTGGATCTTTTCTGCTTACGGGTGACGTGCTCATAGCATATTTTTGATACGACCCGACCTCGGTCCTTGTCGTAATAGGCATCCCAAGTTCAACCAGGACTGGAGACCGCCCCCTGTTACCCAACCCAACCACCTATGTCCAGCCAAAGATGGGCTGAATTTCAAACATATAACAAGATAGCGTTATTGTTCTCATCAAGACTCTAGGATAGATTCACGACCGTGACCGACCCAACCGAGTCCAACCGTACTACACCAACCTCCCAACCATACCAAGACAAACCATAGACCATAAACTAAAGGGAACACCAAAACATAATATGAAAATTAATCCCAAAATATAATAGGATGGAACGACTAACAATATCATTCAATGATGTCAGCCCACCGGCTTATTCCAATGACAAGGCCGATACCAATACTAATCCCGCTCATACCAACCCTCGGAAGTACTACAAAGCCTCTATCCAAAAGAGTAAACAAATTCGATTGGGACATGCCCCCAACCATGGCCAAAGTCAATATCCAAAATAACAAAAAAGTGTCTAAAGAAATCCATAACATGAAATGATGCCTTCCAAAAGGATGGAATCTCACAACTTCAACCCAAATGTTGATACTGAATCCATGTGCTTAACAAAAAAAGTAGAATGGTCGGTTCATGCATAGCATGAGTATACAACCGCTAGCAGACGGGGTTAGCATGAATCTCAGGGTAAGGATAAAATAATTCCAGTCATAAAACCAAGTAAAACCATCCATAATGCATACTACCATACATATATAAGTCCCGGGAAAAGGGACTGGGTTAAACATGCACCTAAAACCTTTACTTGGGTTGTGTAGCCGTGTTGTCCTAACCACCCACGGGTGATATGGGTTCAGCTACCCCTGTTGAAAGGGTCCCAATGTGTGTATCCGCACGACCGGGCAATATCCCATGGGATGACTAGTACATCCCTCCAAATAAAATATGACACTCGCACGTGGTCATTAAGGACCCCTCATATCGACAAATATGAGTTTCCAATTTTGGTGCCCCCGGGACCGCTACCTTCCACGATTTAGCTACACAGCCTTCTATTAATGCCTAATTAAAACTATGTCAAAACAATCAATTTACTATTTATTAACCAAGGCCAATATTGGTGATATCTTCATACCATCCCATTACTTGCAAGTAATATCCATAGCCAAATCATTTAGGTTAAGGGGGACTTAGGTGCCCTTTCCATAGACCATATTAAATCCACTTGGGAGACTTTCGTTTTCTCCACAAGCATAACCATTTAGCCTTTAGCCTTTCCAAACCATTTAAACCATGCATAAGTTTTTTCCAGTTTAAAACATGCAAGAGTTCCATTAAAAGAAGTCAATGCAATGAACATATCTTTATAAACATTTCATCAAACACCTTGGGGAAATAATATAACCAAAACCAATTCCCAAGACCATTAAACCATTAACATGCAATCCAATTGTCCAAAACCACCATTAATGCATATAAAAGCATAATTAAAACCATAGGAAACCATAACCAAGCATTCAATACCAAAACCCCAAATAATAGTTGAAAAACCATAATCATGAAATAGTAAAAACCATGAAATCAATCATATAAACCATGCCTCTAGTTGAAATTACAATGAGGGAAGAGAATCATGACTTATACGAAAGAATTGATGGAAACAAATCACCAAAGCAAGCCCCAAAGCAATCCCTTAGTTGAAACCCTAGTTTCCTTGCCCCAAAATCTCTTGAGAGAATTATGAGATGTTTTGGAATAGTTTCTATGTGTTAATAAATAGAATAATAGGGTAAATAATCTCCTAAGTGTATTAGAAGTCGTGGGTCCTAATTAGGGTAAGTAGAAAAATGTTTAAAATACCCCCACTTAAATCCCTTAAAAATTCCATCACAGGGATACGAATGAACCATACGAGTCGTACCCTCATATTCAATAGGTATCCACCACTCGTATCTAAACCTTAACCCTTGGATCAAACACTGTCCAGTATATAACTCACCAACCAAGTCGTAACCACGCATACGTTCTGTATCCATGACCTATATCCCTGGAAGAATAAAATACCTGGGTAATTGAACACTATTTACCATACGAGTCTAGACTACGGCTCGTACCCTGGCTTACGGCTCATGGTGAGACACTCGTACTCAGATCTAACCTAAGTAACCAAGTCAAAGATTAAGTTAAGGAACCAAATAAACCGTAACCACCAATACGACTCGTACCCCTAAGTCGTACCCATTTCAGTGACAAAAAAATCCCACCAACTAACCTAGTCAGTTTACGATTGGACCGTACCATTCATACCCTAGCATATGGCTTGTATCGATAAGTCGTATTAGGTTAGGAGAATATATTTACAGGAAATTTTCTAAGGATCAAAACCTAGGATGTTTCTGTCTCTCCCACTAGGAACATTCATCTCCAAATAACGGGCAAGGTAGGGGTAACCATACACAGAGTCATTTGCATTATCAAACACCCCTTTAACAAAGTTTGAAAATGAAGAGGTAAAGATGTTAATCTTTCCTTTAACAAACTCAAAAAATAAAAATGTGTTAAAGGACATATACCTTCCGCACGAATCCCAGGAGCAAAAAACAAATATAGATACTTGGACTTCATGTCCTCTTCCGCTTCCCAAGTAGCTTCTTCCACCTTATGGTTCCGCCATAGAACCTTACCATAGACACATCCTTGGTCTGCAACTGACAAACTTTCCTATCTAATATCTATACCGGGACTTCTTCATAAGATAGAGAATCCAAATTACCTAATCCTTCCAATGAAATAACCAAAGAAAAATCACCAAGTCACTTCCTCAACATAGAAACTTGAAAGACCGGACGAACCGAACTCAATCTAGATGGCAACTCTAACTCATAAGCAACATTGTCAATTCTCTGCAAAATCACATAAGGACCAATAAACCGAGGACTGAGTTCCCCTTTTTGCCAAACCTCACCACTCCCTTCATGGCAGACACCTTTAGGAACACCTTATCCCCGACCTCAAACTCCAAGTCTCTATGCCTAACATCTGCATAGGACTTTTGGCGAATTTGGGCAACTTTAAGTATATCCCGAATCTCCTTGACCTTCTCTATCACCTGATAAACCAAATTAGGACCAAACATGTCTGCTTCTCTAAGCTTAAACCACCCAATATGAGATCTACACCTCCTACCATACAACACCTCAAAAGGAGCCATACCAATACTCGAATGATAACTATTGTTGTAAAATAACTCCACCAAAGGAAGATGCTCAACCTAATTTCCACCATAGTCAATCACGGAGGCACGAAGCATATCTCCAATGCTAGAATAGTTCTCTCTGCTTGTGCATCCGACTGTGGCTGAAAGGCAGTACTCAAACTAACCTTAGTCCCCAACCTTTTCTGGAAAGACCGCTAAAAGTGAGATGTAAAATGTGTACCACGATTAGAGATAATCAAAATAGGTACCTCATACAGCTTCACAATCTCTTGAAGATATAACTGCACATAATCCTCTGCCAAAAAGGTAGTCCACACTGGCAAGAAATGAACAAACTTGGTCATCCTATCCACGATAACCCAAATCGAATCATACAGATTCTGAGACCGAGGAAGACCGGTAACGAAGTCCATAATGATCACTTTCCACTTCCATTCGAGAAAATAAATTTCTTGATACAACCCTCCTGACCTCATGTTCTCAAACTTAACCTGTTGACACACCATGCACTTGGCCAAAAAATCAGCCATATCCCTCTTCATGCTATTCCACTTGTAGATCTCCTTGAGATCATGATACATATTAGTCGAATTGGGATGAACAACATAGCGCGACTCATGCACCTTAGCCAAAACCCTTTGCCGCAACCCATCGACATCAGGAACACATAACCTTCCTTGGTACCGTAAAGTACCATCACCACTGATCTGAAACACCACTACCTTTTGCCCACCAATGTCACCCTTGATTTTCATCAAGATAGGATCTAGCACTTGCTTCTCTTTAATATCCACACCAAGAGACAATCGAATCACTTCTTGCACCATCACACCACCATCATTAGAGTCCAAGAGATGAACTCCAAAATTAGCCAAGTGGTGAATATCCTTCACCAATTCCCGTTTTCCTTCCTCCACGTGAGCCAAACTCCCCATGGATAACCTGCTAAGAGCATCAACAATCACAATAGCCTTACATGGGTGGTAGTGAAGACTCATATCATAATCCTTGAGAAGCTCAAGCTACCTCCTCTGCCTGAGATTAATCTCTTTCTGAGTTAACACGTACTGAAGACTCTTGTGATCAGAAAAGATATCCACGTTAACACTATACAAATAATGCCGCCATATTTTCAAAGCAAGCAGAACCGCCAACAACACCAAATCATGAGTAGGATAATTCCTCCAATGTACCTTCAATTTCCTGGAAGCATAGGCAATCACCTTCCCATAGTGCATCAAAATACAACCAAGCCCTACCCAAGATGTATCACAATAAACCACAAACCCATCATTGCCTTCCGGCAAGGTCAGGATTAGAGCCAAAGTCAACTTATCCTTCAACTTCTCAAAAATCCCTGCGTAAGCATTCAACCAAGAAAACTTAACCTTATTCTAAGTCAACTAGGTTAAAAGAGCAGCTATCAAAGAAAAACTTTCCACAAACTGCCTATAATACCCGGGCAAACTCAAGAAGCTTTGGATATTGGATGGAGGTGTGGGCCTAGGCCACCTTTTCACCACAGCAACCTTCTGCGGATCCACCATGATACCTTCACTAGAAATAACATGACCAAAGAAAGTCATAACATTCAACCAGAAGTCACACTTAGAGAACTCGGCATACAACTATTGTTCCTTTAGGGTCTGCAATATCAGACGGAGGTGATTAGCATGATCTACCTCACTTTTCAAATAAACCAGAATGTCATCAATAAACACAATGATGAAGATATCCAAATACTTCCTGAACACTGTGTTCATCAAGTCCATAAATGTTGCCAGAGTATTAGTCAACCCAATCAACATCACCAAGAACTCAAAATGCCCATACCGAGTATGAAAAGCCATCTTAGGGATATCCACCTCCCTAATCTTAAGCTGATGGTACCTAGACCGAAGATCTATCTTATGAAGAACTTGATACCTTGTAACTGATCAAACAAATAATCTATCCGAGGAAGAGGATACTTGTTCTTGACCATCTTCTTGTTCAACTGCCTGTAGTCAATGCTCATCCAAAAGGAACCATCCTTCTTCCGCACAAAAAACACCGACGCACCCTACAAAGAAACACTAGGACAAATAAACCCCTTATCCAAAAGATCTTTAAGTTGCTCCTTGAGTTCTCTCAACTCAGCTGAAGCCATTCTATGCGGAGGAATAGAAATTGGATGAGTGTCCGAAAGCAAATCAGTACCAAATTCTACTTCCCTATCTGGAGGAACACCAGGAAGATCATCCAAAAAGACCTCTAGAAATTCACTAACCACAGGGACTGAAGACAAAGAAGGACCTTCCGAGTTAGAATCTTTAACCCAAACCAAGTAATAAAGACAACCCTTAGAGATTAACCTCTGAGCTCTAAGATAAGAAAAAAAACCTCCCCCAAGGATCTAAGGAACTACCTTCCCACTCTATAACCGGTTCACTAGGAAACTTAAAGATAACCCAACGGGTTCGATAATCCACAAACACATAACAAGAATAAAACCAATCCATACTGAAGATTACATCAAAATCTACCATATTTAACTCAAGCAAATCTTCCAAGATCTTTATGCTACCAACGGATACCACACACACCCTATAGACTCTCTTAGGAATAACCGAGTCACCTACCGGGGTAGAAATAGAAAAAAATCTGAAATAACTTTTGGATCAAAACAAAAATACATAGCCATATATGGAGTCACATAAGAAAGAGTGGACCCCGGATCAAGCAAATAATATACGTCATGAGAGAAAATATATAACGTACCAGTAATGACATCAGGTGATGCGTCAGATTCCTATGGGATGCCAAAGCATACAACCTATTCCGACCAACACTAGAACCAGGAGCAGTAACAAAGCAGGTTCCACACCACCAAGTACAGGAAGAGAAGCTAAAGCAACAGAAATCTTATTCGCCCTCGTAGCTACCTTATTGACCGGATAATCCCTGAGACAATGGCCTACCTGGCCATATTTGAATTACTTGTCCCTTCCTTCCTCACAATAACCCTGATGAGGACGACCATAAAATCGACAAAAATGACATAAAAAAACTGACTGACCTCCGCTCACCTGCGATTGGGAAACCTGTGCCCGAGAATTATCACCACCTTGATGACGACAATCTCTCGACTGTTGTGGGTAAGGAGCACTGGCATAAAAGGATATACAACTCCTCCACTTCTTTTTCTGCCACTTACCACCATCTCTACCACTCTGAGACTGAGCTTCTTCCTGAGAAGAAAACTTGTTCCTCTTCCCCTGCCTTTTCACAAACTCCGCCTGTTTTCTCTTCTCATCCTCAACCTTCTACATATGAACAGTCAACCTCGATATGTCCATATATTTAATCAGCAAGGTAGTTTTGCTCCACAAAATCAAATCTCTATTCAACCCAAAAGCAAACTTCGTTATTCTCTACCTCATATCAACCACCAAATCAGAAGCATACCTTGATAGCTAATGAAACTTCAAAAATATTACTTTACAGACATCCTTCTCTGCCTGAGGTTCATAAACTCCTCTATCTTTGTTTCCCTCAACTCTTGAGGAAAAAATCAATCTATGTAGGCATTAGAAAAAGCCTCTCACTACCCTTTCTCTTCCATATCACCTTTATCTCTATCCTACTCCTCATACCACTGATAAGCAACATCCTTGAGCAGATAAGCTACAAAGTTATCCCCCTCTACATTAGTATCCTATATCACCTGAAAGATCTTCTTTATTTCATCTAAGAAGCCCTGTGGATCCTCCTCCACTTTTACCTCAGTAAAAGTTGGAGAACCCATCTTCATAAATTGACCAACCCTTGTGGCCTCAGCAAACAAAGCACCAGTCGCACCTGCTCAGCCTAAGAAGCAACCAATTGGGCAATAATATGAATAGACTGGTGAATTTCTGCATTCGTCACATTGCCCTGAAGGACCTAATAAGAACTAGCCAGAATAGAAGAAACTCCAGCACCATCAGATATAGGACCATGAGATCAAATATGTACTCTAGACGTAGGATGTACCCCTTCAGCATTATCCCTAGATGGGACGAAAAAATTTCCTTGTGTTCCAGAACTATGAGGCATGATATGAAAGACGAACAAACAAGGATTAGAGCAGATTCCAGGATTAAGAACTGAAGCTTGAAGATAGAATACCAAGAAAGTGAAGAATTCATAAATTTCTTGTAGCCTCCCTCTTATGGGTGTGGCGTGCTTTACACTCCTAAAGGAGACTCTACTTGACACGGCTTTTTGGACTTCCCAGTTGAACATGAACCTAAAGCTCTAATACCAACTTGACGCGACACGACCCCTGGCCTTGTCATAATGGAAATTTCAAGTCCAACCAGGAACGGGGTTCGCCCCCTATTACCCAACCCAACCACATATATCCAGCCTTAGATGGGCTGAATTTCAAACATATAATAAGATAGCGTTAATGTTTTCATCAAAACTCTGGATAGGGTCACAACCATGACCGAACCAACTAAGTCTAACCATATTGCACCAATCGCCCAACCATACCAAGCCAAACCATAGACCATAAACCAAAGGGAATACCAAAATATAACATGAAAATAAATACCAAAATGTAATGGGATGAAACAACCGATAATATCATCTAATAATGTCATCCCACTGGCTTATTCCAATGCCAAGGACGACACCAATACCGATCCCGCCCATACAAACCCTCAGAAGTACCACAAATCCTCTATCTAAAAGAAAAAACAAATTCGGTTGGGACAATCCCCTAACCATGGCCAAAACCAATATCCAAAATAATAGAAAAGTGTCAAAAGAAATTCATAACATGAAATGATGCCTTCCGAAAGGATGGAAGCTCACTACTTCAGTCTAAATATTGATACCAAATCTACATGCTAAACAAAATAAGTAGAAAGGTTGGTTCATGCATAACATAGGTATATAGCCATAAGTAGACGAGGTTAGCGAATGACCGCTAGCATAAATCTCATTGTAATGATAAAACAATGTCAGTCACAAAACAAAGTAAAACCATCCATAATGCATACAACCATACATATATAAGTGTCAGGAAAAGGGAACGGGTTTAGCATGCACGTAAAACCTTTACCTAGGTTATGTAGTCTTGTTGTCCTAACCACCCACAGGCGATATGGATTCAGCTCCCCCAACTGAAAGTGTCCCAGTGAGTGTAGTCGTACGATCGATAAATATCCCATGGGATGACTAGTATATCCCTCCAAATAAAACATGATACTCGCACGTGGTCATCAAGGACCCCTTATATCGGCAAATATAAGTTTCCAATTTTTGTCCCCCGGGACCGCCACCTTCCACGGCTTAGCTACACATCCCGCCATAAATGCCCAATTAAAACCATGTCTAAACATTTTATTTAACATTTATTAATCAAGGCCAATATTGGTGATATCGCCATACCATCTCATTACTTGCAAGTAATATCCATAGCCAAACCATTTAGGTTAAGGGGACCTTAGGTGCCATTTCCACATACAATATTAAATCCACTTGGGAGACTCCCATGTTCTCCACAAGCATAACAGTGTAGGTTTTATTCATACCAAACCATTTAAACCATGTATAAATCCTTTATCTAGTTTAAAACATGCAAGAGTTCCATTAAAAGAAGTCAATTTAATTAACATATCTTTATAAGCATTTCATCAAACATCTTGGGGGCATAATTTAATAAAAACCAATTCTAAAGACCAATAAACCATTACCATTAAATCCAATTGTCCAAAACCACCATTAATGTATATAAAGCATAATTAGAACCATAGGAAACCATAACCAAGCATTCAATATCAAAACCCCCAATAATAGTTGAAAATCATAATCATGAAATAGTTAAAACCATGAAATCGATCATATAAACCATGCCTTTAGTTGAAATTACAATGATGCAAGAGAATCATGTCTTAAACTAAAGAATTGATGGAAAGAACAAGCCCCAAAGAAATCCCTCAGTTGAAACCCTAGCTTCCTTGCCCTAAAAGCTCTTGAGAGAATTATGAGATATTTTGGAATAGTTTTTAAGTGTTAATGAATAGAATAATTGGGTAAATAACCTTCTAAGTGTATTAGAAGTCGTGGGTCCTAATTAGGGTAAGTGGGGAAAATGTCCATAATACCCTTACTTTAATTCCTTAAAATCCCTGCCACAGGGATACGACTGACCCATATGAGTCATACCCCCATATACGATAGGTATCCACCACTCATATCCAAACCTCAACCCTTGAATCAAACACTGTCTAGTATACGACTCATCCAACCAAGCCGTAACCACAACATACGATCTGTATCCATGAACCGTATCCCTGGCAGAATAAAATACCTGGAAAATTGAACACTGTTTACCATATGAGTCCTGGGTACGACTCGTACCTGGCTTACAACTCATGGTGAACCACTCGTACTCAGATCCAACCTAATTAACCAAGTCTAAGATTAAGTTAAGGAACCAAACTAACACTGGTCACCATACGACAGGACCATTCGTACCCCAGCATACGGATCATACCCATGAGTCGTATTGGGTCCAGAGAATGAATTTCTATGAAATTTTCTAAGGGTCAAAACCCAGGATGTTTCAATTTTACTTATCTTATTTCCTAATTTACTAAGTCATTCTATGATACCTACTGAGTACAAATGGATCGTACTCACCCTTACTATACCCTTTTGGTGTAGATCCTTGCTAGAGTACGACTCATAGTTACTGATCGTACTTTTATGATATTGTGATCGAGGTACTGGGTTGATTTAGGGATCAGAGTTGACTTTCAAACCTCCTCTTATCTTATTATGTCTTTACTTATTTTCGAAGACAGACTTTGTATTTTACTTGTATTCAGATGATGTATTAGATGCTCTACACTTTGACACCACTTCTTGGGGTTCTTATGTTATGTTATTCAGATTTCTATTTCATTTATGTCTTGTGTTGGTTTAACTTCGTTCTAGAAGTCTCGCCTTAGTTATTTTCCTATTTCCTTTATCAGTTTAAGTGATCGGCTTGCTTATTAAGGCTAGTTCGCGATAAGTGTCATCACGACCTAGTTTTTGGGTCGTAACATAATTGATCCTCCTTATTTGTATAGGCATCATCCTGCTTCTTTAAAACAATAGAATAATAACTAACAATTTTCTTGGACTCCAAGCATTTTTTTTATTTGCGTCTTCTTTTGTTTTCAATAGATATTCAAGTAACTGATCTTGGATTAACCCATATTCACTTTGGACACGCCTAGATTTTTTTTCTTTACCTTACTTTATTTTTACTATATTTTATCTATCTTTGTTATTTGTTAATAATCAAATCTAAAAGAAGGTTAAATTATTATGCGTGTTCTTGGCTCTTACAAATTTAATTGTACTGATTTCAGGTTAAACAAAGAAGACAAAGAAGAACATTATATTATCAAAAAAAAATTCTAATAAATGTAATTTTCTAGCAATACATTCAAATATTATAATGGTCCCTAAAATGCTTCCTCATTATAACATCATTTCACTATAAGAACCTAATTTTCTTTGGAATCATTTTTTCATATTTATTTTACTTCTCTAAAAAGGCATTTTATCTATAACAACAATGACATGTATTACAATGGTACACTCTCTGTAAAATTACCTCTCTATAACAATACATTCAAATATTACGTTATATTAATATTTTATAAAAAATATATTATGTACTGTATAAAATAAAATATTAAAGTATATATGATTAATCATCATTAAATTAAGCAAATTACAAGATTTTTTAAGTTTTTCAACCGTTGTACTTTGTCACGACCTGAACTAGGGCCTGGCCGCGATGGGTATCTCAAGTTTGTCGTGGACCAGAGACCACCCCCTTTGCCTAATAAAATAGAGCACACACCTTAGTAGAGACTGAGTTCCAAACATATAACAAGATAATTAAAGATAACTCAAAGACATCTATGATATGTCAAAACCAATAACCAACACCCAAGTCCATTGTAATATCAAAAAAGCCTCTAACTAACTGAATGCCAATAAACATTGGGACATGCCCCTGACAATATCCAAAAATAAGTCCAAAGAAAAGAGTAAATAACATAAAGAAACCCCAAATATGAATGAGGTCTTTCGAAGTATGGAAGCTCACCACTTCAATCTGACTCACAAGCTATCTCACGATCACCTAGTCACTGCGCATGAAAAGTAAAAGTATCTTTGGTTCCTATATCGCGTAGGGATACAACAACTGGAGACGGTAGCGGGTTGAGCGCTAGCATGTAACTGAGGGATAAGGTAAAAAATAATTCCATGATCAACAATTAAAAAATAGTCAAAATCTAATACACATAACCATATGCAAATACATACACACACACACATATATATATATATATATCTATCATATGTTGGGGTAGGGAACAAGGCTCAACATAACCTTTAAAACCTTATCCTGGGTTGTGTAGCATAATCGCCATAATAAGGCACCCACGGGCTATATGGGCCCAGCTCTCCCCCAGCAGGAAGGGCTCGAGTGTGTGTACCCGCACAAACCAGAGGATAACCATACGTGTATATGCCTATGGGGGACTCAAACCTCCCGGCATATATCAAGGTGACTTAAGCAACAAATCATGTAACATGGGGGATTCGAACCTCCCAATCATATAATAAAGGGGACTCGAACCTCTCGATCATTTAGATCCCTGCATCGGCAATCGTGGTTTCCAGTATTGGTCCCTCAGGACATCCACTTTCATGACCCGACGACACAGCTCTCTTTTAAGCCTAATTTAAAATATTTAGCAAACGTTCACATTAATTGAATCAAATTTTACATTAAGTTGTTCTGTTGGTATCGTCATATCAACCCCACTTGCAAGTTCATTACCATGTTGTGTACATAATCCACCACACGGAGAAATTCATGACCCCTTAGGTTCAATTATCTATTCATACGGGGAATCCACATACCCCAAGGTTCAATAAAATCAATCCATGGTTTATTAACCTTTTATACCAATGCATTAGTATAAGTGAACAAGTCAAACCATGTGACAAAAGCATATTTATCATCAATTTCATAATTTCGGTTGAGGGGGCACAATTTCCCAAACCATATATCTAGGTAAAATCATCAAATTTGGGAAAACCATAACCCATTACTTTATTCACCATGCCATTGCACCTCATAAGTTCAAATAATTAATAAAGCATGATCAATGCATAATAAATCATGGGAAATCAATTTAAGAGTCGACCATGCCAAAATCCTAAATCCACATCAAAACCCTTATTCAAATCCACAAAAACAATTATGTAATTTCATGCCATAAGTAAAACAAGTTTAAAGGTAGAGTCGCATACCTAGAATATCAAGAATTATGGAGAGAATTTGCGCTTAGAGGCTCTAATTGACCAACCTCTTGGAAACCCTAATACTCTTGCATGAAAAAATTTGAGAGAAAAGAGAGTGTGTTTTTATGAGTTATGTATGAGAATAGGGTTCCAATAGTGTTTTAAGGTCATGGGTTATGTTTAGGGAAAGAGGGAAATGTCCATAATACCCTTAGTAAAAAGACTAAAAATATGTCGCCAAGTCGCTACAAGTGACCTTACGACTCGTAGGGTCAACCTATGAATTATGGCCCTTAATCGTAGGCTGGACAGTGTCCATAGGCACCCACACTGGATTGGTTATGAGTCATACCATACAACTCGTATTGTGACCCTACGACTAGTGGGGTCCAGTCTTTGGGAATTACACTGGTTACCTTATGAAAGGCACGTTACGACTCGTATATAGTCATTACAGCTCGTTGAGTCTTGTCATAGTTACATCAGAAACTTGGGATAGTGCACTGGTTTTCCTACAATTTAGACAATACAACCCGTAATAAGTCCTAACGACTCCTGAGGTACAAGTCATAATATGATCAGGAAACTTGGAAATTACACTGGACAGGCTACGGTTGTGGTCTCAAGACCCATATAGAGACCCTACGACTCGTATGGTAAGTCATAGGTTGGACAGTGAGTTCTAAAACTGAATTTTTTTCAAAGGCCAACGCCCGAGGGTGTTTCATTCTCCCTCCTTAGGATCATTCATCCTCGAATAATGAGACAAGGTATCCATTATCAGGATTTAACGTAGAAACACACCCACACTTTCCTTTGACAAAGACAGAAAACAAAGATGCTAAGATACATATACCTCAAGCACGATTATATGGAATGGTGAACAAGAATGTATATTTAGACTTCATGTCCTCCTCGGCTTCCTAAGTAGCTTCTTCAACCTTTTGGTTCCTCCATGGAATCTTCATCAAAGCCACATACATTGTCCATAACCAATAGACTTGATGATCAAAACTCTCAACCGAGACTTTCTCGTAACATAAAGAATTTGAAATACCCACATTCCCTAAGGGAATAATCAAGGACGGATCACCCACTCACTTCTTCAACATTGAAACATCGAACACCAAATGACTGAAGCCCAAACTAGGAGGCAAATCCAATTCATAGGTAACATTACCTATTCCCAACCAAATACAGACCCATATAACGGGGACTGAGATTTTCTTTCTTCCCAAACTGCATCACTACCTTCATGGGAGACACCTTCAAGAACACCCAATCACCAACATTGAATTCTAATTTTATTCACCTCACATCTTCATAGGACTTTTAGTGACTTTGGGCGGTCTTAAGCCTATCCTGAATTACCTTCACTTTCTCCATGGCTTGATGAACCAAGTCAGGACCAAACAACCTTGTCTCTCCAACTTCGAACCATCTAATAGGAGAATAACATCTCCTACCATACAACACCTCAAACGGAGCCATCTGAATACTGAAATGACAGCTATTATTGTAAGCGAACTCTATAAGAGGCAAATGATTAACCCAACTACTACTAAAGTCAGTCATACAAACCCAAAGCATATCTTCCAAAGTCTGAATCATACTTTCCTCTTGTTCATCCTCTTGAGGCTGGAAAGTGGTGCTAAGGTTCATCTTAGTCCCCAAACCTCTCTAAAATGAGCGTCAGAAGTGAAATGAGAACTGAGTACCGGGATCAGAAATAATAGAAATAGGCGCACCATGCAACTTCATGATCTCTTGGATAAACAACCTCACATAGTCCTCGATAGAATAATTAGTCCTCATTGTCAAAAAATGAGTAGACTTAGTCATCCTATCAACGATGACCCAAATCGAATCAAACTAATTTCGAGATCGTGGAAGAACAGTAACAAATCTATATTAATCACTTTCCACTTCCACATAGGTAACTCAATTTCATGAAACAATCCACCAGACCTCAAGTGCTCCACATTTACTTGCTAGAAAACATATACTTAGCCCCAAAATTAGCCATATATTTCTTCATATTATTCCACCTATAAATTTCTTTCTAGTCATGGTACATCTTCGTCAAACCAGGATAAATACCGTGACTCATGAGCCTTAGTCAAGATCCTCTCTTGAAATCCCTAAACATCAGGAACACACAACCTTCTTTGGTACCTCAAGATACCCTCACCCCTAATCTAAAAATTCAGGACTTTCTGCTAACCAATATCATCTTTGTTTTACATCAAGATAAGATCCAAAACCTATTTCTCTTTTGCCTCAGCACCAAGAGATGACTTTACCACCTTTTACACAATCACACATCTATCCTTAGAGTCTAAAAAACTAACTCCAAGATTTGACAAGAGGTAAACATCCTTCACCAAACCTCGTTTCTACTCGTCAACATAAGATAAGTTACCTATGGAAAACCTACTAAGAGCATCAACAACCACTTTAGCTTTACCTGAATGATAATATAGTCTTATGTCATAATCCTTGAGCAACTCAAGCTATCTCCTTTGCCTCAGATTTTGCTCCTTCTGGGTGACCATGTACTACAGCCTGTTATAGAATTATAGGTTTTGGTGTTTGCATTTATTCTGATCATAACAGCCTGTAGTTGCGTAAGCTTCTAGGCAGTTGCAAACACCAAAACCTATAATTCTAAGTTATGCGTCGGATGATTCTTCTCATGAACTTTCAACTGCCTAGAAGCTTATGCAACAACCTTACCATGCTACATCAAAACACAACTAAGTCCCACATGGGACGCATCACAATACACAACGAAACCTACAGTACCCTCAGGCAGGGTCAAAATAGGAGCAGAAGTCAATTAATCCTTCAACTTCTCAAAACTTCCCTCACATACATCAGACCATAGAAACTTTACCTTCTTCTGGGTCAACCTAGCCAGCGAAGCAAAAATAGATGAAAATCTCTCCACAAACCTTCTATAATACCCGGCTAAACCCAAGAAACTCCAAATATCAGTTGGAGTCATGGGTCTAGGCTACTTCTTTGCTGCCTCAACTTTTTGTAGATCCATCATGATCCCTTCACTAGAGACAACATGATCCAAAAAAGTAACGACATTCAACCAAAATTCACACTTCAAAGTTTTATCGTACAATCGTTGATCTTTAATGAACTGCAACACTATACGGAGGTGATCGACATGATTTACCTCACTCTTATAATAGACCATAATATCATCAATGAACACAATCACGAACAAATCCAATAACTGATAAACTACTCGATTCATAAGATCCATAAATGTCATCGAGGCATTAATCAAACCAAAGGGCATCACCAAAAACTCAAAGGGTAAATACAGGGTATGGAAGGCAGTCTTAGAGAGATCTACCTCCCTAATATTCAACTGATGATAAATCGATGAAAGATCAATCTTAGAAAAGTACTTGGCACCCAGAATCTGGTCAAATAGATCATCAATCCTAGGAAGAGGGTATTTATTCTTAATAGTCACCTTATTCAGCTGACGGTAATCTATACACATTCAAAGGTAGGGGTGGGCATGGTATGGTATGGTATGATATTTGAAATTTTGGTATGGTAATTTTGGTATTCTGTTTTTAAAAACATTATACCATTACCATATATATTAATTTGGTATGGTTCGGTATTTTGATGTTTGGTTTTGGTATTTTGCGGTATGGTAATCGGTAACCATAGTTTGTTTAACTTCGATAATATATACTCGTATACTAGAGTATTATTACTTCAAATTTTCAAAAGCACGTCATAATACTATCATAAATACACATTAATGATGTAGAAATAGTGAAAAAGAAGTACAAACAATTTCTTTTATTAGTCAATTACACCAAAAAGATATTTAAATCAAAATAGAGTAGCGAAAGTTTCAATGTCTAAACATTTTTATACTAATACTAAGTATTATATTTGTGTGTCTCTCTGTGTGTATATATATATCTATATGTATAAAAATTACTTATGTAACTATATATATACTTCGATATGGTATTCTGTATTTCTGTATGTCATTTGTAAATACCGAATACCATAACATATACCAAAAAAAATTAAAATGCATACCATATACCATACCAAATACCATAATATCAAAACCACGGTATTAAAATTTTTTATTTGGTATGGTAATTCGGTATATACCATACCATGCCCACCCCTATTCGAAGGTACCCATCTTTCTTATGCACAACGAGTACAAAAGCGCCCCACAAAAAAGCAATAGGGAAGATAAAATCCTTATCAAGGAGATCTTTAAACTGTTCCTTAAATTCCTTCAACTCAGCTGGAGCCATTCTATAAGAAGGGATAGAGATAGGATGAGTGTCTGGGAAAATTCAGCTGAAGGACCCTCCAAGTTAGAATCTTTAACCCGAACCAAATGATAGAGGCACCCCTTGGAAATTAATTTACAGGCTTTAAGATATAAAATAAACCTTCCCTTAGGACTAGGGAACTCCCTCCCTACTCAATAACCGGCTCATTATTAAAAACAACCATATGGGTCTAACAGTCTAGAGAGGTATTACACGACTGCAACCAATCCATCCCTAAGATCATATTAAAATCAACTATATCCAACTCTATCAAGTCTACCAAGTTCTCTCTACCATAGATAGCTACTACACAACCCCTATAGTCTCTTTTATCAACCACAGAATCACCCACCCGGGTAGAAATAAAAAAGGGGTCCAAAATACACTCAGGAAAGAAACCAAAATAAACAACCATATATGGGGTTACATAAGAGAGAGTAGATCAAGAAAGAAATACACATCATGAGAAAAGAGTTTAAATATAGCAGTAACAACGTCGAAAGACACCTCAGACTCCTAACAGGTGGAAAAAGCATACAGATGATTTCGGTCAGTGTCGGTGCTAGAAGTAGCACCCTTTGGTGCAGGAGCTGATGAAGTAGCAACAGGAAACTTATTTGCCCTGGAAGTAACCCTTGAAGGACAATCCCACTATATATAACCAATTAGACCACAACTATAATACTGATTCCTCCCATTCTCACGCTAACCACGATGCAACTGACCCCATAATCAACAAAGAGGATAGAATAGAGCTGACTAGGCCCTATTTGCCTAAGATTGGGCACCCTGGGCCTTGGGACCATCTCTACTCGAGAAACGGCGATCACCGGACGACTTCAAATATACAGAACTAGTCATTGAATAAGAACCAAAATTGTCTCACTTCTTCTAAGAACATTTTCCACCATCTCTACCACTCTATTGCCGACTACCACCCTGATCTAAATATTAAAATTTCTTACTTTGTCTCTCCCCCATCTCTGTTTGTCTCTTTTTTCTTCTTTGACCTATTGTATATACACCACAAGTCGAGAGATATCCATATCCTTATTCAAAAAGGCAGTTTTTCTTTCTAAAATCAAATCATGAGACAACCTAGAAGAAAATTTCCTCATTCTAGCCCTTATGCTAGACACTAACTTAGGAGCATAGCAAAACAACTAATGAAATTTCAAGGCATACTCCTTGACTGTCATTTTTCCTTATTTGAAATTCACAAACTCCTCAATTTTTGCCTTCCTCAAATCCTAAGGAAAGAAGAGATCAAAAAAAGCACTAAAAAGTCATCCTACAATGTTGACTCAGCATCATCGCCTAAGCTGCTCCCACTCTTCATACTATTAATATGCTACATCCTTTAACTAATAAATTGGCCAGTGAAACCCGAAGGATTAAACCTCATAATTGGCCAACTCTATTGGACTCAGAAGAACTCACAGCAGCACCAGCAGGACCCAAATAACGTAACTGAGATGTCACCAACTGGGTTAATAGATGAATAGAGCGGTGGAACTAGACATTAGTAATATCTCCTTGAGATGATTGGGGAGGAGTGTAGATCGATAAAACTTCACGGGGGAAATCTGAAGTAGCGACCCTAGACCAGATTTGTACCTCATAAGTAGGACAAGTTTCGACCACATTGTCCTCAAGAGGGACAGATGAGTTTCCACGGGTATAAGATCTTCTTGGAGGCATGATCTGAAAGGAGAACAAATAGTAATTAGAGGAGATTCAGGACCTTAGACTCTATAGCGCGATAATAGAACAACAAGAAAAGAAAACATTCCTAAATATTTTGTAGTCTCTTTCTAATAAGTATAGCACGCTACACACCCATAAAAGAGACTCTACTTGACACAATTTTTAGGATACCCAATTGACCATGAACCTGTCTTTTATACCAATATTGTCAAAACTCGAACCAAGGTCTGGCCACGACGGGCATCTAAAGTCCACCGTAGACCGGAGACTACCCCCTTTGCTTAATCAAACAGAGCACACACCCTAGCAGAGACTAAGTTTCGAACATATAAAAAGATAATTAAAGATAACTCAAAGAAATCTATGATATGTCAAAAACCAATAACCAACACCCAAGTCCACAGTAATATCCACAAAGCCTCTACTAATCGAATGCCAGTAAAAGTCAGGACATGCCCTGACAATAGCCAAAAATAAGTCTAAAGGAAAGAGTCAATAACATAAAGAAACTCCAAACATGAAATGAGGTCTTCTGAAGTATGGAAGCTCACCACTTTAATATGACGCATGAGCTATCCCATGATCACCTAGCCACTATACAAAAAAAGTAAAAGTATTTTTGGTTCCTGCATCGCATGGAGATACAACATCCGAAAATAGTTAGTGGGTTGAGTGCTAGCATGTAACTCAGAGATAAGGGAACAAAATAATGTCATGATCAACAAATCAAAACTAGTCAAAATCCAATACACATAACCATATACAAATATATATATATATATATATATATCTCATGTTAGGGTAGGGAACAAGGCTTAACATGACCTTTAAAATCTTAGTCTGTGTTGTATAACATAACCATTATAATAAGCCACCCATGGGCTATATGGGCCCAGCTCGCCCCCAGATGAAAGGTCCCCAGTATGTGTAGTCGCATGAACCAGAGGATAATCATATGTGTGTATAACTTATGAGGGACTCAAACCTCCTGTAATATATCAAGGTGACTTAAGTACCAAATAATGTAACATGAGGGATTTGAACCTCCCAATCATACAATAAGGAAGACTCAAACCTACCGATCATTTAGACCCCCGCATCAGCAACCACAGTTTTTAGTAATTGTCCCTCGGGACCTCCACTTTTACGACCGGCTACACAACTCACTTATAAGCCTAATTAAAATTATTTAGCACACTTTCCCATTAATTGAACCAAATTCTACATTGTCATCCCATTGGTACCGTCATACCAACCCCACTTGCAAGTTGATTACCATATCGAGTCCATTATCCATAACACAGTGAAATTCATGACCCCTTAAAATTCATGACCCCTTAGGTTCAATTATCCATTCATATGGGGAATCCATGTACCCCAAGGTTTAATAAAATCAATTCATGGTTTATTAACCTTTTATGCCAATGCATTAGTATAAGTGAACAAGTCAAACCATGTGACAAAACCATATTCATCATCAATTTCATAATTTGGGTTGAGGCAGCACAATATCCAAAACTATATATCAGATAAAATTATCAAATTGGGGAAAACCATGACCCCTTAGTTTAGTCACCATGCTCATGCACTCCACAAGTTCAAAATCATTAATAAAGCATGAACAATGCCTAATAAATTATGGAAAATTAATTTAAGAGTCAACCATGCCAAAATCCTCAACCAACATCAAAACCCTTATTTAAATCCACATAAACAGTCATGTAATTTCATGCCATATGTAAAACATATTTAAGGGTAGAGTCACATGCCTGGAATATCAAGAATTATGGAGAGAATTTTCCCTTGGAAGCTTTAATTGACCAACCTCTTGGAAATCCTAATACTCTTGCTTGAGATAATTTGAGAGAGAAGAAAGTGTGCTTTTTTATGAGTTATGTATAAGAATAGGGTGCCAATAGTGTTTTAAGGTTGTGGGTTATGTTTAGGGAAAGAGAGATATATCCAAAATACCAGTAAAAAGATTGAAAATATGTCGCCCAGTCACTACGGGTGACCTTACGACTCGTAGGGTCACCTTACAACTCGTGGCCCTTAGTTGTAGGCTTGAAAATATCCGTGGGTACCCACACTGGATTGGTTATGAGTCATACCATATGACTCATATAGTGACCCTACGACTCATGGGGTTCAAGTCATACTCAAGACAGATCACTTTGGGAATTACACTTGTTACCTTATAGAAGAAACGTTACGAATTGTATAGAGTCATTACGACTTATTGAGTCTTGTCATAGTGACATCAGAAACTATACGAGTCATTACGACTCATTGAGTCTAGTCATTGTGACATCAGAAACTTGGGATAGTGCATTGGTTTACCTACGATTTGGACATTACGACCCGTAACGAGTCCTAATGAGTCGTGAGGTACAAGTCATAATCAGATTAGAACACTTGGGAATTAGACTGGACAGGTTATGATAGGGGTCTCAAGACCCATATAGAGACCCCATGACTCGTATGGTGAGTCGTAGGTTGGACAGTGAGTTCTGAACTCAAAATATTTTCAGAGACCAATACCTGGGAGTGTTTAAACTTATGGACAACATAACTTCAATGATAAAGTTTCATTATCTCATGACAACAATTATAGAATTCATACGACAAGCTTGAAATATTTAAAGTTTCTATTAATTTTAAATGCATATGTTCCTTATATTTTAATTCTTTATCAGTACGATATGTCTAGTTATGAACTTTTTTAATAATGTATTAGTCCTTTCAAAAATAAAATATGAAAATCAATTGATATTTTAAAGTTAACAAATATTTTATTCTCGTTTATAACATAAAATGTACCATTTTTCCATATTTTTATATATAATAATTAAATAAAATTTAAATTTCAAATGTCATTATACATGTACAACAACACTTCTCTATAACATTCATCAATTTTCCCAACAAATATTATCGCTCTAGAGAATTTTTCTATATTAGTATCTAAAAAGTAATGGTTATCTAATTTTTATTAATATTAAAATCCTTTGCTACCTAACAAAAAAGAATCATACAATTATTTGGTTCAACTCAGACATATGATATCATCCTTTTTTTCTTATTTCATATTAGCGTCTTCTTCATTCTTTTTCCCCTTTTTGGAGGATAATGACTAACTTTACTGTCCAAACATTAACCGTCTATCCCGAAAAAAAAAAAGACTTTTGACCTAAACCCTACTTTTGACCTAAACCTGTCATGGTTGTTGTTGTCGGTGGGGTTGACCTGTCGATCTTAATAAGTTACAGAAATATAATGAGAAGATTGATGATATTAATAAGGATTCATCTATGAAAATAATGTATGCAAACTTATTTAAATCCAAGATAACTACGGTGGAGTTGGAAAAGGTGTCTCATAAACCAGTGGTAATCAAAGAAGGATAGCCGAACATAATGTGGAAATCATCAGAAATAAAAAAATATGATAATGCATGAGAATTTGCAATTTGTAATCATTGGCAAATTTTCATATGGCAAACCAGATATCACAGAGTTACATAAAGTTATTCCAATGCAGTGTGGACTCAAAGGATCATGTAGTATAGGGTATTTAGATGCTAGACACATTTTGATACGTCTGGAAATATTGGAAGATTATATTAATATGTTGTCAACATCAGCATATTATATAAAAGCAAAGGACATGCACTGGCAAATGAAAATATTGAAGTGGGATCCATGGTTTGAACCAGATGTAGAAACAACGATAAGAGTTGCATGGATTTCTTTTCTAGATATTCCTCCAAATTTTTTTGTGAAGAATGCAATTTTGTTAATAGTATCAGCGGTGGGAAAGCCTTTGACACTACATATGGCAACAGTTAATAAAACAAGATCTAGTTGTGTTGGGGTCAAAGTGGAGGTAGATTTAATTGCCAATTTGCCAAAAAGGATTAAAATAAATTAAGAGGATAATGTAATAGGTCATATTAAATCAAAATGGATTCAAATTCACTATGATTATATGCCTAAGTACTGTAAGGAATGTTGTTTACAAGGACATGATGAGAATTCATATTGGAATGCACATCCTAAATTGATGAATAAATATAATAATAAGGAGAATGCAGGAGTGTCTAAGGAGAAACAAGTAGATAGGGGAAGTAAGCAGGAACCAGTAGCTACTACAAGTTATAGAAGAGGTGGAAGATATACAAAACAATGGTACACCAGAAGGAACAGGTATAACAAAGACCAATTTGGTCATATTTTAGGAGAAGTAGAATTAGAAGGGTAGAAGGAAATTCAAATATCAAATACTTTTGAGGCTCTTATAGATATAGAGGAATCTAAGAAGGAGAAGAATGATGGCACAAAAAATTATTTAGAGGAGAAGAATTTACAAAAAGCTGAAAAGGAGGAGATTGTGAAGGAAAAAATTCCAATGGACAAGAATGAGTTAAAGGTGACTACAAAAGAGTGGGTGACATAGACATTTAAAGAGGAAGAGATCAACAAGTATAGCAAGTAGAAGAGAAGATAGATGGCAAGACAGAGTCAAAAGAGCAAGTCTTAGAAAAAGGTATTTATCAAAGCGAGCAAAATGATGGGAAGTCTATGGAGTTAGTGCTAGATAATCAACAACAACCTAAAGGGGTAGAAATTATTGAGAATGTCATCCCATTGGCAATTTAAACAGAAAATCAAATTCAGGTTTGTAATAATTAAAGAAAGGAATTAGATGAGAGTGATTTGAGAAAGAATATAGAGGAGGTTGCTAAAGATGGTGATTTATCACCAAAGATGATCTCCAAGATGAAGGCATCTTATGGAGTGCATACAAGACATGAAAAAGTAGACAAAACAAATCCAAGGCAGACAAGAAGGCCAACCAAGAATAAATCCAAATGAATGCACTAATTTGGAATATAAGGTCAGTAAATACACAAATATCTTTTACAAGGTTAATTACTTTGCAAAGAAGATATCATTTCTCATTTATTGGGTTGATGGAGCCATTCCAAGATAATTTGAAAATAGAAGACTATAAGAAAATGTTGGAAATACAGTATGCAATATCAAACACAACAGGAAAAATATGGTCCATAGTGGATGCATTAGTGAGTGTTAATGTGATAACAGATGAGGAACAATAGCCCACATTACAGTTACAGAATGAAGATACAGGAATATCACTGGTGGTAACACTAGTATATGCCAAATGCAATATGAATGAAAGAGTAGCTCTTTGGAAATCTTTAGAGGACTTGGCTATGAGACTTACAAAACCATGAATTGTGGGTGGTGATTTCAATGTCATCATAAGTGAGAAAGAAAATCATAGGGGATTACCTATAACAGCAGATGAGACTGAAGATTTCAGACAACGTATTAATTTGTGTAATTTGGAAGATGTTGGATTTAAAGGAAACAAGTATACATGTGGAATTCTAGAATAGATAAAGAATGCATTTTCAAAAGACTGTACATATTAATGTTTAATGAAAAGCTGAAAGACTTATTTCCAGTAATGGAGGTGGAACACTTATTCAGAAGTGGATCAGATCATACCCCAATCCAAATCAAGTTTAGCACTATGAATGAGCATATTACTAAGTCTTTCAGGTTTTTAAATATGTGGTTGTCAGAGAAAGAGTGTATGGAAGTCATCAGAGAAAATTGGCATACTCAGGTGTAGGGGAATCTATTCATCATGTTTCATCATAAATTAAAGTAAGTTAAAAATGCTTTAACTAAATGGATCAAGGAACACTTTGGTAATATTTTCCAGGAAATTGCTACACTGGAGGAGATTGTTAAAGAGAAACAAAAACAATTTGAAGAGAGGCCAAAGAGAGAAAATAGAGAAGGATTATTTAAGGCTTAGGCTGAGTTGAATGTGTAGTTGAGGAGAGAAGAAGAACTTTGGAAGCAAAAGGCTAGATTTCAATGGTTCAAGAATGGAGAAAGTAATTCAAAATTTTTCCATGCAATAGTAAAAGGCAGAAGAAGTAGGAAGGTGCAAAGAATTTAAAATGAGGAAGGGGAATGGATAGAAGATCAGAATAGCATTGCAGATGCAGATGTTGCTTTTTATCAGAAGCAATTCTCCAAAGAAGCTGTAATTAAGGATTTTACTATGTTAGATAAATTGCTAACAATAGTAACTGAGGAGCAAAATGGGAAATTAATTGTCATTCCAGATATTCAGGAGGTTAAGGATGCAATGATGGGTTTAAACAAAAATAGTGTAGGAGGACCAGATGGGATGACAGGGGCTTTTTTTCAAGATGCTTGGGATATAATAGGAGAAGATGTTCATCAAATAGTATTAGCCTCCTTCTGTATACAGGAACTACCTAGATTTGTAACTCATACAAACTTAGTACTCTTACCAAAGAAACAGGTGGTGAACACATTTTTAGATATGAGAGCTATTTCTTTAAGTAATTTTGTCAATAAATTTTTTTCAGAATTTTACATGACAGAATAAAGAAGTTGTTATCATATATTATCTCAGAAAGGCAAGCAAGATTTGTTAAAGGGAGGACCATTGCAGGGAATATATTGGTGGTTCAGGAGATTGTATCTGAAATAAAGAAAAGAGGTAATATTCCTAATATGGTGATCAAGCTAGATATGATGAAGGCATATGATAGGGTGGACTGGTTATACCTTACTAAAGTGAGGAGAAAGTTGGGTTCAATGAAACTATTATTGATATGGTGTATAGATTAGTAGGTAACAATTGGTATTCCATACTACTGAATGGACAACCAAGAGGATTTTTCATATCTTATAGGGGTTTAAAGCAAGGAGATCTTTTATCCCCTACACTCTTTATTATTGCAGCTGAGCTTATGTCTAGAGCACTAAAGGCATTGATAATAAAAGAGAAATTCAAGTTATTTGGAATGCCAAGAGAAAGTCCAAAGGTAAATTATTTAGCATTTGCAGATGATATGATCATACTTATCAAAGCTGAGTTAGGTACTTTGAAAAACGTTACCTCTACTTTGGAGAAGTATGAAAACATATCAGGACAGAAAATCAATAAGGAGAAAAATGCTATTTACTTGCATAAAGAGATTTCTCAAGCAGTGGTGATTATGGAAGAAGTGGCTACTGGGATCCTAAGAAAAGAATTTCCTTTTACTTACTTAGGATGTCCTATCTTCCATATGAGAAAAAAGAAGGATTACTATCAGTTCATTATGAAGAGAATTAGTAGCAAATTTCAAAGTTGGAAGGGCAAAATGCTATCTTATAGGGGAAGAGCAGTATTGATCAAGCATGTTCTTTAAAGCATTCCAATTCATTATCTTTCAGTAATGAACTCACCAATAAATATGTTGAATTTAATACAAAGAATGCTTGCTCAATTCTTCTGGAGTAATCATATTGGTGGAAGGAGCAGACATTGGGTAAGGTGGAAGCAATTATGTTTGCCTGAAGAGAAAGAGGGTTTGGGAGTTAGATCATTACAAGATATAAGAATGGCTTTAATCTATAAGTTGTGGTGGAATTTTAGAACCAATTCCTCTATTTGGAGTGAGTTTATGAATAACAAGTACTGTAAAAATGATGACCCAAATCTGATTGTATGGAGGAGAGGAGGAACATCTCAGGTTTGGAAGAAAATATTGCAAACTGGGGAACTGGTTGAACATCATATTTTGTGGAAAACAAATCAAGGGAATGTAAATTTATGGCTAGACAATTGGACAACTCTTGAAAGCTTATACAGTATTGTTCAAAACAACAGGGAATGGGATATCAGGTATCAGGAGGTAAAAGATTTGATCCAAAATAGAGCATGGGATTATCAGGTATTGAATCAACTATTTCCTTCTGAGATAGTTTCTCATATAGTAGGCACAAGGGTAATACCATGTAGACAGAAAGAAAAGGATAAACACATATGGATGCTTGAAGCAAATGGAGAGTTCACTGTTAAATCTGCTTGGCAGTACATAAGGCATAAGGAGGATAAGAAAGAATTATTTAAGGAGATGTGGATAAAAGGTGTGCCATTTAAGATAGTGTTTATCATGTGGAGACTTTGGAAAGGAAAAATACCCGTGGAAGAGAATATTAGAAAATGGGGAGTACAAGGTCCATCAAGATGTTGGTGTTGTAGAGCTCCAAACCAAGAAACCACGTCTCATGTGTTTCGAAGGTCATCTATTGCTAACTGGACTTGGTTTTATTTTTCTTCTTTTGTAGGTATTAACATTAGAGGACTAGGGATAAGGGAAACTATTCTAGCCTGGTGGAATGTAGAGGTGAGAAGCAGAGATAAAGCTTTGCCAAGCATAATAATTTGGGAATTATGGAGATTAAGGAATTGCAGAAAGTATGAAGGCAAGGCAATTTCAGAACAAAGAGAAATATTAAATATTTCTAGAAACATTGGATTATTTCTTAAAGTTAGAAGGCCTCAGAAGATATTTCCATATGCATGGACGAACATCTTGGAGTAATTTAAGAATAGCAGAGTTAGAGTGAAGGTTATTCAAGTGTTGTGGAAATTTCCCAAATAAGGGTGGGTCAAATATAATACAAATGGTGCATCCATAGGAAACCCTGGTGTTAGTTCATATGCCTATTGCTTAAGGGATGAGAGAGGTGATTTACTTCATGCTAAAGGGGCTAAGATGGAAGATACTACCAATTTGGAAGCAGAAGCTTATGCAATGTTACAAGGAGTTCTACATAGTTCTAATTCACAGTATAAAAGGATAATTTTTTAGACAAATTTCCTTGCTATTTTGAAAGTAGTTATCGAAGAATGGAAATGTCCTTGGAGTATTCTACAGTATTTAGAGCAAATATGGCCATATACAGTTCATAAGCAGATAGAATTCCAATATATTATTAGGGAAGGAAATCAGCTAGCAGACCATTTAGCTAATATTTTCATAGATAAAGGATCATTCACAATCAGTTCATTCAATCAGTTAGAAATCAAAAGAAAGCAGATACTAAACAGTGATAAATTACAATGTCCCTATTTGAGAGTTTCACCAAATACTGGGTGAAAAGGTTGATATGGCTACTATTTTTAGAGTTTACAAGTAATATTTAAAATCCAACAAGGGATTAAAAAGTTGAAAATCTACCTAGTCTGAACTACTTCAGCCATCAATAAGGACTCACAGCAAAAGGGGAGGGTTATAAGGATATTTTGCATTGCATACACTTGTATAGCTTGTTATTTTCCAATCACTCGTGGGTACAAGCATCCCGAAATATTTCTCCCTGCCATAACTGGAGGTATACAGAGTGTCAAGGAATAGATGAGTTTTGTACAAGTAAACACATGAGGGTCTTACTTAGAGAGATAACAACAATCAAGGACTTCTAACCCTCAGCAGAGCATAAAAAAAGGTTTTTTCCCATCTACAGGAGATCACAACTATGAGATGGTTCAAGTTCAGGATTAAATAAAGATCAAATTCATATAAATATAAAAGGCAAGTTACACTCACTCTTGAAAGATGATAAACACAGCAACCATGATGAACCACGGAATAGAATTGATGATCCAAAAAAGTTTCAGCGAGAATTGAAGATTGAAGAAGGGGAAGCAGCTCATTTCTTATCTCAAGCGGTGATGGAGTTGAATACACAGAAGGAAACCCTACTGATAAGGGTATATGTAATAAAGTAGAGCCTTTGGACCGGATCGGGTTGCGGATTGGGCCATTTCAATTTGGATATGTTTTTAGTTTATATGGATTGGTCCATATCATTGTAAAGGCTATTTGTTTGAATGAATTTATAAAATACCAAATTAAACTAAAAAAAAGACTAACTTTACTGTTTTTGCTTTTCCTTACACCTTTTTAGTACGCTTATTTTCTCTTCCAAAATATCTTCCTTCCAAAATTATCTTTACTTTATAATTTTCTTTGCGTTGTAGGGAATAGTTGGAGAAAAATATTTTCATATATGGTATTTGATAATTGATTTGCTTCTCCTTTCTCCCTTTTGATAATTTGAATTTTAATTCAAAGGCGCCGTTGGATATGACAATAATTTTATTAATTCAGTTTTCAAACTTTTCATAAAAATCATATAATATATTATTGTTTGATGTATTCCTTTGTTAACATTTGTTACATTTTTTTTTTAAAAAAAGCAATCATAGTATCCAAAATTTCAATTGGGCTTGACTTCGTTGACCCAATCATATCCCACTTATTTTATTTATGATAATGAAAATGAATATTTTTCAAAATTTATGGAACTGTGTAATTCTGAATAACGTTTTCTAGATAATAATACTTTCACCTTTTCTTTGGATAAATGATGTAAAAGTATTTATACCTTTTATATGATTGCATTGGTGAGCTCACATATGATGAGTTTCGTAATAATGAGAATTGCGATCAATTGTATCTATTCCCTTTCTCACAATTGTAAAAATTAGGTATCTCAACTTTGGTATCAGAGCTATGTTATTTAAAAATAGAAGAGTTGTATGTATTTATATTATGATAGAACTAAATTTAGAAATCTACCAAAATATTATAAATACTAATGAATAAAATAGATCAATCCCAAAAATATAAAAAAACTAAAACAAATATTATCTTAGAAATGAAGAGAATTAAAAATAAGAAAAGAAAGACTACAGTATAATTTAATTGTTGGAGTATGTCTAAAATCAATAAAAGCACAAAAAGAGGAAATATCATATTTAGAAGCTCTAATAGATAACCTAGAATACATACATCAACATGACTTATATACAATCAAATAGATAAAATGAATAAAGAAGAATTCATAATAGATGAAAAAACATATGAAAATCACGAAGGGTTAAAAATAAGAATAGTATTTTCTAATTTAGGAAGAAGATATAAGAAAATAGGTGAACATTTATATTTAATGTTAGAAAAAAAAGAATTAAAATTAGAAGATAAACTAAGAGCTATGGTAAGAATAGCAAAAGAAAATGAAGAAATAGATAAGAAAAAAGAAATAGAAAAAATAAAATAATAAACTACGGATGAAATACGGAAAATAGAAGAAATAAAAAATAATAGGATTACTGAGTTAGAAAAAGAATTACAAATACTAAAAGATCTATATGAAAAAAGACAATGAGAAAAAGACGAAAAGGATAAAGAACAAAAACTACTAGATGAAATAAACCAATTTCAAGAAAAATTACCAACAAAAAATGAAAAATTAAAGATCAATGAATTAGAACTAAATACAATAGATATTGAAAAAATAAATGATTATGATTCAGAAGATAGTGAAACATATAAAAAAATTTAGAAAGAATAGAAGATCTAGAAATTAAGGAAAAAGAAGAAGCAGTTAATAAAGAAAATATAGAAGAAATAAATACTCTTAAAAAAGATGACGAAAACATAATACCTAGTACATCAGAAATAAGAAATCCAAAATATAATTACAAAAATAAGTACAACCCAAAAATGAATATAGATGGACACCAAAACAAATAGTTAATAAAAATTACAACTTCTTAGATTTAGACTGTGTAATAGATACAGATAAGACGATACAATTATGGGTAGGATATATATCAAAACAATTACTAGATAATAGCATAAACACGGCAAATACACCAAAATATATAGAAAGAACACTAATAGGAATAGTAAAATTATGGCAATCAAATTTAACTGAAGAAAGTAAAAAGGTACTAAGATCTGACAAAAATACAGAAGGAACAACTAAATAAGGAACAACTAAAACATCACCCATAGAAATATTCAAAAAATATGAAATGGCTATAAGAAATGAATTTAGTAGTATAGAAACAGAAGAAGAAGAAGAAGAAGAAGAAGAAGAACAAAATGTAGAAAAGGATACAAATAGGAATTTAATGTTGAAATTAGCAATATGTAATATGTGCTACATAAATGAATATACATGCGCATTCAAAGACTATTATTATAAGGGAAAATATAATGCAGAAGAAAGTAAGGAAATAAGGAGATTATATTTTAGCAAACTACCAGAACCATTTAGTTCAAAAATAATAAAAAGTTGGGATGAAGCAAAAATAGTAGATACTCTAGGAGAAAGGATAAATTTTTTACAATAATGGTATAGGAATATATGTGAAAAATATAGGGAAGAATTAAGAATGGAAAAAACATTAATAAAGAATTTAGCATGTTACAAAGATAAAACAGCACCCCAATTTGGATGTGAAGAAAAACACTACAAGAAAAGAAAAAGACATAAGAAATATAATAAATATAAGAAATCCTAGTATAAATATAAAAAACAAAGAAAAAGATATTACGTAAAAGACTATAAACATAAAAGACCATATAGAAAGAAGAAATCTATAAAAGAATGTAAATGTTATAATTGTGGAAAATTAGGACACCTAGCTAAAGATTGTAAAGTACCCAAAGATCCAAAAAAGAAATAAATATCAGAAATAAAGATAGAAAATACAGAATATATGCAAATAGATTATATAGATTATGAATTAGAAAGTGAAGATAGTATATATGAAATCTCGGAAAATGAAACAGATAACGAAATAGATAGCGAATTAGATGAATTAAATGACTGAAGAAAGTATACAAATAATAAAAAAGAAAGAATATTTAAATAAAGAAGAGATAAACCAAAAAATTATATTTGATAGTAATATTTTTGAAGAAATAAAAGGAAAAGAATTAGACTTAAGTGTAGAAAAAATATTTAAAATACCAACAATAAGGAATATATTTAATAGACAGAAAGAAGAATACTGCGTAGTAAGCCAAAAAGGACATTTAATAGATTGTAGATACGCGAAAGCAAAAGCTAGTATACCACTAGTAACAAAAAGAATAGTTAATAAAGAAATACAAGATATAAAAATTAATGACCCAATAAAATATGTACACCTTGGAGGAACAGAAATATTAATAAAAGCATGTTTTAGAGAAGGAATAGATACACCAATAGAACTATATTTAGCAGATGATAGGATCGTAAAACCTATAGAAAAAAACATAATAAGTGTTATAAGAGGAAATCTAATATACCAAAAATTTAAATTTATAATAAGTGCAAACTATTCAGTACTAATAACAGATAAAAATATAGATAAGTCATTAGTACTATATTGGAAAATATCTGAAAAAGAATTAACCCAAGGAAGTAAAATATTTCCAGCAAGATGTAAGAATTTATATGTATTAACAACAAAGCATAAAATAACTGGAAAAAAAAATAAACAAAATACAAATAGCAAGCCCTTTTGAGCAATTTGTAAAAAGCATAGATAATAATGATTATAGCTACCAAAATATAGATATAAAAGAAGATTTGAAAATAGTAAATGAAAGAATAGGAACACTGTAACGCCCCAATTTTCTGAACCGAAATGCTACACGGTGCTCATGACCCCGAAGGACCACAAGCTAACTCATGATTGATATTTGTACCTATATACTGCATAATATACATAAAATGCGGAAACATGAACATGAAAGGCCATAAGGTTCGAACTGAATAAACGTCTGATAACAAAATGTCTGAAAAAAGGTATAACAATACCAAAACAAGTCATAAATATTGAAAATAATGAGATCTTCATATCTAATCTGACATCTAGTCTGAAAGCCTCTAACTGAACTGAATAAGGAGTTGAAGAAATATGTCTCCAACTAACTCCATCTAGTAACTGAATAGTTAAAGTAGCAATAATCATATCGCCCTCGAATGAGAAGGACTCACTGCAAACTCTGAACACTGGAATGCTACTGTTGATCTGGATCTCGTGCCTCTGAACCTATGGTGTAACATAATAGAAAGCACTATAGCGCAAATGCATCAGTACGTCTGAATGTACTGAGTATACGAGTGAGGTAGGCTAGATAATATAAATATGAGAATACATACATGCATAACCAACTATAACTGAACTCGTGATGATGCTGACTACTGAGGCTGAATACTGACGACATGACTTTACTATTACTGAGGTACTGAATAGATTATTGACTATTTCTGACAGTTCAAATTATGAAGAACTGGTTTGAATGACTGTGTCTAACAGTACTGAAACTGAATACTGGTAATGTGAGCTATGACAACTAATATAGTTGATATAACTGTAATGATCGGACTAATCGATATAACCGATACTGAGCGACTGTATCTGACAGTCTAAGTTCTGATGGAACTATCTGAGTTCCGTTCTACTTGGAGTAACTAAATCTGAGATCAGTCCTATCTAGCGGGTGATCATGAGTATACTGATCATAAGGAAGATTTGACTTAGTCTGAGATCAGTCCTATCTAGCGGGTGATCAATCTAATGATTCTGATACTGATTAATCATAGTTGAGATCAGTACTAGCTAATGGGTGATCTTGAAGTCTATTTACAATTATAAGCATTGACTGTATCTAACAGTACTGAATCTGTTTTACTAAGCTGAGTTGACTTTGTCTGAAAGCCTTAATTCTGTAACTGAAACTGTGGGATGTGTTCATCTAACCGATATGCCCCAAGCTAAGCTGATTGCGGTCTAATCTCTAACCTGACTGGAAGGGTGTCAGTACCGCGCCACCAGTAAAGACATCTGATGTGGAGTCAGTCCTAATCTAGTGGGTGACTCCTGGGATCATTCCTACACATATAAATGTGCTAACGGGTGACCCCTGAGTATGTCAGTACTATCTAACAGGTGATATCTCGTACCTATATTGGCAACGTAGTTCTGGAACTTAGGGATTACTTCTAGGGATCTCAGTCCTATTCTAGCGGGTGAGCCCTCATCCCTAGGTTCGCTCGGTGCTGAATCTTGCTCCCATCTGACAGATACTGAACTGAATAACTGGGATAAACTAAATAACTTAACTGAACTGATTTGCTAAACTGATATTGATTAAATGAACTGATACTAGTGGTATTGTTTAGCGGAGCTAAAACTGAGTTTACTGGATTCTGATGACGGACGGAATATAATGAGTTCTGAGGACTGATTAAGAGTACTGAAGTTACTATGATTTACTGTGATTACTGAGGTTACTGAGCACTGAGATTACTGAGAATACTGAACTACTAAGAATACTGAGTTTTTTTGAGTCACATGACTGGCTGATTTTTATAGATCATGGCTTGACTGAGAGTATCATGAAAACATGACATGGCTCTAGGCACACAGCTATATTTTTCGGGTACAAGTACCCCCAGGACTCAATGGAAGGAAACTGACACACATGACTGACTTGATCATAAAAGTAGAGTCCATAATCCACAATATCATAAATAAGGGATTTTATACTAAGCATGGTTCTCAATAATCTATTTCATGGAAGGGAAATTCATACAACATGTATATACTTGCATAGCTTTCAATATCATGCTCATTACATATTACAACCACAATCCATAATATCATAACTTGGGGAATTTCATGAAGTACATGGGTATTCTATATCTTGTACATGAGTGGGTTTTGCAAGTAAGCATAGCATAATTCCATAAGTCTAGTTCATGAGTAATCCAACAGTGTTCACAAGATACATTATCAACATAGATGACATTGAATCATAGAGGCCTATCATGAATCCTTCACTTAGTCACAATTTAGCTATAATGCATGATTTCTAGTCTCTTAGGAATTTTATCAAACACCTTACATGCACTCTTTAAGGCATAGGTGTATTCACAAACTTACACCACTTTAATCCTCCCAAATTCATGGTTTCCAACTATATGATCACAATCTTCCTGGAAGTTCTTCAAATTCCCACTCTATAACACAAACCACAAACAACAACATGAATACAACCATATCACCATAAAACATTCATGATTTTTTTATCAAAGATTAATTCTTGAATTCCACGAACGAAACGGATCCGTGGATGAACACTACGCATACCTTAATGGCGATGAAATTGTTGAAAGATTGGACCTTCAAGATTAATTATGCAATCCTAGTAGTTTTTCTCCTTCTTGTGCTCTTGGATAATGAACTTAAGATGTTAATAGGGTTGTAATCTGATTAGAAGCTATAAATTTCGTGAGGTTAAGTATTGGGATATGTAAGGAGTGTTAAAAGACTTAATTATCCTCAAAATAACTCAAAAAGTAAGTGATTTTCGTGGCTGAAATCATAAGTGTGCGTCGCACACCTCATCACACATGCTAAGGTGTGTGCCGCACATCCTATAGCATAAGCTAAGGTGTGTGTCACACATACTATCGTACACTTGAGGGTGTGTGCTGCACAACCTATTGCACACTTGTTCCAGTAGCCATGTCCGATTGTTTATGCATCGTACTTCTACTTTGCAGGACCATAACTTCTTGCTCGGGTATCGGATTTTTTATAAAATTGGAATTGATGGAAAGATAATTCGATTCTCTACAATTTGGTGAGTCCAAATCTGCCAAAATGTCACATATAAATCAAGTTATCTCGTTCAAAGGTCACTCTTGTGGAATCACACACTAAAACTTGATGGATCCAAAAGCTATTAGCTTGCCTTACTCTAAGTGACTCACGTGAGCATGCTTAACATATCATAAGCTATCTTATAGCTAGGATACTCATTGGAAATCATGTACTCAAATATGAATCACAGGATATGAGGTTTCATACGTAGGAGAACTGATTCATTTCCTAGCTTGGAACCATACGGGGTATTACAATATATCCCCCTTAGGAAAATTCATCCTCGAATGATACTGGTTGAGATGAGAGAAAAGACAACTTACACGAATATATAGCATGAATGACTGATCATGATTTCATGGATGACATGACTGAAAACTCAGCATATCATACTGTACATGCTTATCTGATGCATGGGTAGCTGATTTATGAGTGTAAGACTGAGTGTTCTGATAAACTGAGTTTCTCAAACTGAGAATGCATATCTGATAAGTTAAATCCATGCATATCTGATGCATGATTATATGACTGCCATGATACGTGAATGCATGACTGAAAGTACTGATAAGCTGACAATGCATATTTGATGCGTGAATATATGACTGAACTGACTCACGAACATGCGACTGAACATGCAATGGTAAAGGTACTAAGATTGAACTGAAACATGAGAACATGACTGATTCTGCTACGTGACATATGGACTGAACATCATAAACTGAACTGAACCTCTGAATACTTGGCTTACAGCTGAGGTCTAACTTGAAACCCTCTATTCTAGACTGAATTCGTTATGCAAGGAGAAATTAAAGGATCTAAGGCATGAGAGCGTTAAGAGAAAGTGGGGTATCTCCCCCTTGGGATGCTATGTCCCTCTAAGAACGCTTACTTTACGGAGATACTGGGTGATGCACAGGGCATCTACGAACTAGATTATAACTAAACTTTAGGAGACTGAAACTAATGCATGATGTATGAGATGAACTGAACTTGCAACTACTAGGAGGTTCTACCTTGAAATAGTTACATTCTCTGAGATTTAGGATAGCATGAATAGATGCAAGGATGAGAAAACAAGCTATACAAATCTGACTGCTCACTGGCACGACATGAATACTGAAAGAAGGAAAACTGTTCCTAAAACATCGCATAGCCTCATGCACATAGGTGTGGTGCACAACACATGCATGTACAAGACTCTACTAGATGCGGCTTTCAGACTTCCGAGGACTCTATTGAACCTTAGGATCTAATACCTAGTTTGTAATACCCCAATTTTCTGAAACCGGAATGCTACACGGTGATCATGACCCCGAAGGACCATAAGCTAATCCATGACTGATATTTGTACTTGTATATTGCATAATATACATAAAATGCAGAAACATGAATATGAAAGGCCATAAGGTTCGAACTGAATAAACGTCTGATAACAAAATATCTGAAAAAGGTATAACAATACCAATACAAGTCATAAATACTAAAAATAATAAGATCTGAATATCTAATCTGACATCTAGTCTAAAAGCCTCTAACTGAACAGAATAAGGAGTTGAAGGAACATGTCTCCAACTAACTCCATCTAGCAACTGAATAGTAAATGTAGCAATAATTATATCGCCCTCGAATGAGAAGGACTCACTGCAAACTCTGAACACTGGAATGCTACTGCTGATCTGGAGCTCGTGCCTCTAAACCTATGGTGTAACATAAGAGAAAGCACCATAGCATAAATGTGTTAGTACGTCTGAATGTACTGAGTATACGAGTGAGGTAGGCTAAATGTAAAGGGTTATATGCATGAACAATGCTAGCTAATAAAATGTGAGAATACATACATGCATAAACAACTATAACTAAACTCATGATGATGCTGACTACTGAGTTTGAATGCTGACGACATGACTTTATTGTTACTGAGGTACTGAATAAATTATTGACTATTTCTGATAGTTCAAATTATAAAAAACTGGTTTGAATAACTGTGTCTAACAGTCCTAAAACTGAATACTGGTAACGTGAGCTATGAAAACTGATATAGCTGATATAACTGTAATGATCAGACTAATCAATATAACTGATACTGAGCGACTGTATCTGACAGTCTAAGTTCTGATGGAACTATCTGAGTTCCGTTCTACTTGGAGTAACTAAATCTGAGATCAGTCCTATCTAGCGGGTGATCATGAGTATACTGATAATAAGGATAATTTGACTTAGTTTGAGATCAGTCCTATCTAGCGAGTGATCTTTAAATCTAATGATTCTGATATTGATTAATCATAGTTGAGATCAGTACTATCCAATGGGTGATCTTGAAGTCTATTTACAATGATAATCATTGACTTTATCTAACAGTACTGAATCTGTACAACTAAGATGAGTTGACTTTGTCTGAAAGCCCTGATTCTGTAATTGAAAATGTGGGATGTGTTTATCTAACCGACATGCCCCAAGCTAAGCTGACCACGGTCTAATCTCTGACTTGACTGGAAGGGTGTCAGTACCGCACCACCAGTAAAGACATTTTTTGTGGAGTCAGTCCTAATCTAGCGGGTGACTCCTTGGATCAGTCCTATACATATAAATGTGCTAAAGGGTGACCCCTGAGTATGTCAGTCTTATCTAACGGGTGACATCTCGTACCTACGCTGGAAACATAGTTCTAGAACTTAGAGATTGTTTCTATGGATCTCAGTCATATTCTAGAGGGTGAGCCCCCATCCCTAGGTTCGTTCGGTGCTAAATCCTACTCTCATCTGAAAGACACTAAACTGAATAACTGGGATGAACTAAATAACTTAACTGAACTGATTTGCTACACTAATACTGATTAACTGAACTGATATTAGTGGTATTATTTAGCGGAGCTAAAACTGAGTTTACTGGATTCCGATGATGGATGGAATATAATGAGTTCCGAGGACTGATAAAGAGTACTAAAGTTACTGAGATTTACTGTGACTACTGAGGTTACTGAGCACTAAGATTACTGAGAATACTGAACTACTGAGATTACTGAGTTTTTTTGAGTCACATGACTAACTGATTTCTATAGATCATGGCTTGACTGAGAGTATCATGAAAACATGACATGGCTCTAGGCACACAACTATATTTTTCGGGTACTAGTACCTGCAGGACTCGATGGAAGGAAACTGACACACATGACTGACTTGATCATAAGAGTAGAGTCCATAATCCACAATATCATAAATAAGGAATTTCATACTAAGCATGGTTCTCAACAATCTATTTCATGGAAGGGAATTTCATACAACATGTATATACTTGCATAGCTTTCAATATCATGCTCATTACATATTACAACCACAATCCATAATATCATAACTTGGAGAATTTCATGAAGTACATAGGTATTCTACATCTTGTACATGAGTGGGTTTTGCAAGTAAGCATAGCATTATTCCATAAGACTAGTTCATGAGTAATCGAATAGTGTTCACAAGACACATTTACAACATAGATGACATTGAATCATAGAGGTCTATCATGAGTCCTTCACTCAGTCATAATTCAGCTATAATGCATGATTTCTAGTCTCTTAGGTATTTTATAAAACACCTTACATGCACTCTTTAAGGCATAGGTGTATTCATAAACTTACACCACTTTAATTCACCCAAATTCATAGGTTCCAACTATATGATCACAATCTTCCTAGAAGTTCATCAAATTCCCACTCTATAACTCAAACCACAAACAACAACATGAATACAACCATATCACCACAAAACATTCATGATTTTATTATCAAAGATTGATTCTTGAACTCCACAAACGAAAGGGATCCGTGGATGAACACTACACATACCTTAATGGCGATGAAATTGTTGAAAGATTGGACCTTCAAGCTTGATTATGCAACCCTAGTAGTTTTTCTCCTTCTTGTGCTCTTGGATAATGAACTTAAGATGTTAATAGGGTTGTAATGTGATTAGAAGCTATAAATTTCGTGAGGTAATGTATTGGGACATGTAAGGAGTGTTAAAAGACTTAATTATCCTCAAAATAACTCAAAAACTAAGTATTTTTCATGGCTGAAATCATAAGTGTGCGTCGTACACCTCATCGCACATGTTAAGGTATGCGTTGCACATCCTATCTCTTAAGCTAAGGTATGCGTCGCACATACTATCACACACTTGAGGGTGTGTGCCGCACAACCTGTCGTACACTTGTTCCAGTAGCCATTTGCGATTGTTTATACGTCGCACTCCTACTTTGCAGGGCCATAACTTCTTGCTCATGTGTCGGATTTTTATAAAATTGAATCGTTGGAAAGCTAATTAGACTCTCTACAATTTGGTGTCTCTAAATCTGCCAAAATGTCACATATAAATAATGTTATCCTCGTTGAAAGGTCACTTTTGTGGAATCACACACTAAAACTTGATGGATCCAAAAGCTATTAGCTTGCCTTACTCTGAGTGACTCACATGAGCATGCTTAACACATCATAAGCTATCTTAACGCTAGGATACTCATTGTAAATCATGTACTCAAATATGAATCACAGGATATGAGGTTTCATACGTAGGAGAACTGATTCATTTCCTAGCTTGGAAACATACGGGGTATTACAAACACGAAGAAGAATATCTTGTGAAAAAACTGAACCATCTAAAAGAATAGCGTATGAGATAACTCCAAAACCTAATCTAACCCAATATTACATAATAGGAACAATGGATGAAAAAGAATATCTAATACTAATAAACAGAGGACAAGAAGAGAATAATATAATGAAACACTTAGTAAAAAATGAAGAAATTTAAACTAATAATGATATATATCCAGATTTTCCAAGGAATTTAATAATTATTAAAAATACGGCTGAAAAAGAAATTATAATAGGAGTCAGAAAGATAAAAATTGAATTTGAAGTAAAAGAAGAAACCCAAAAATCATATATAATATTAGGAATAAAATGGTTAGAACAGGTAAAATCATACAATATAGAACACACTCAATTAACTATAACCCATAACAAAGAAAAACTGTTAATGAAAATAGCTTTAATATGAAAATATATGTACTTATGAAGATAATAGTAGAAGGATATTATAATAGATATTATACGCCAATGATAGATACAGGAGCAGAAGCCAATTTATGTAGATATAACTGTTTACCAGAAAGTAAATAGGCTAAGTTAAGAACATCAAAAGTAGTTAAAGGATTTAATAATGAAGGGAGTCTAATTACATATAAAGCTAGAAATGTAAAAATACAAATATGGGATAAAATATTAATAATAGAAGAAATTTATAATTACGAACTAACATCAAAAGATATGCTTTTAGGAATGCCATTTATAGATAAACTATAACCACACATAATAACTAAAACACACTGGTGGTTTACAATACCATGCAAACAAAAGGTAAGAGCAAAAAGAGTTACTAATAAAATAAGAAAGAAAACAGATTGCATAAAAGGAAGTGAAAAAATTACACAAAAATTAAAAAATAGAAAAACTACTGAAGACACGATAGAATTAATTATATTCTCTATAAATAAGGAAGAAATGACCATATTTTCAATAGATAAAGTAGAAATAATCAAAAATAAATTAAAACAATTATATAGTGAAGATCCATTAAAAGGATGGAAAAAACATAAAACTACTGTAAAAATTGAACTAATAAATATAGTATAATAACTCAAAAACCACTGACATACAATTTTGACGATCTAAGAGAATTTGAAATGCATATAAATGAACTATTAGAAAAACAATATATACAAAAAAGTAATAGTAAACACGCTAGCCCAGCATTTATAGTAAATAAACATAGTAAACAAAAATGAGGAAAAAGTAGAATGGTTATTGACTATAAAAATCTAAATGCAAAAATTATGACATATAATTACCCAATACCAAATAAAATATTAAAAATAAGAAAAATACAAGGATATAATTATTTCAGCAAATTTGATTGTAAATCAGGATTTTACCATTTAAAATTAGAAGAAGAATCTAAAAAATTAACTGCATTCACAGTACCACAAGGATTTTATGAATGGAATGTACTACCATTTGGATATAAAAATGCACCAGGTAGATATTAACATTTTATGGATAATTATTTCAAACAATTACCTAATTGTATAGTATACATAGACGATATATTGCTATATTTAAAAACTAAAGAGGAACACCTAAAATTATTAGAACAATTTATAAATATAATAGAAAATTCAGGAATAAGCTTAAGTGAAAAGAAGGAAGAAATAATGAAAAACCAGATAGAATTTTTAGGAATACAAATAGATAAAAATGGAGTAAAAATGCAATACCATATAGTACAAAAAATAATAAATTCAAAAGAAGAATTAGATACAAGAAAGAAATTACAATCATTTTTTAAGATTAGTAAATCAAGTAAGAGAATACATACCAAAATTAGCGAAAAATTTAAAACCATTACAGAAAAAATTGAAAAAGGATGTAGAATATAATTATAGTGAAGAAGATAAAAAAACAAGTGCAAAAAATAAAGATACTTTGTAAAAACCTGCCAAAATTATAATTTCCAGATGAAAATAAAATTTTTACATACATAGTAGAAGCAGTTACAAGTGAGCACAGCTACGGAGGAGTACTTAAATACAGGTATGAAAATAAAAAATTAGAACATCATTATAGATATTATAGAAAAGAATTATGTTCATTATATAAGTGTTTATTAGCATTTGAACCATATATTGTATATAACAAATTTATTGTACGAACAGATAATACACAGGTACGATGGTGGCTAACTAAGATAATACAAAATTCAGTAACAACAAAAGAAATACGGAGATTGGTATTAAATATATTGAATTTTACATTTACAGTTGAAATAATCAGTACTAACAAGAATGTTATTGCAGATTACATATCAAGACAAATCTACACAAACTCATATAACAGAAAATGATACATTAGAAGAGATACTCAAAACCCTAACTACGCTTTCACTGAAAGTGGACAGTATGGGCAATGAGGTAGAAAATCTAAAGACTAATGAAGGTAAACTGAAGTCCAAAGCTACAAGTCAGCCGCATGACTATAAAAATGCAGAGCTATGTCGATCAGAAGACATCAAAATTTCAGAGCTAAATGGAGACGTTGGGACACTCCATAAAACCCATAATCTTTATCAATCTATGTCTGCAGGTACAAGCAAAGGAGTTAGTAGACAAGGAAGAAATTTGAACAAGATATTTGAAAAATCATTTATACCAAAAATACCAAAAGACCCTCTATTTATACCCCCACAAACTACCATATATCTAGAAAGTTTGAACCAAGACAAAAAAGCATATAACCATATAACTAGATTATACATAGAAAACATCCATAAAATACAAACTTACTTGAATATTAAACCCAAATCTATAAATATACAAGAACTAAACATAGACTATATAACCCAAAAACTACAAGGATACAACAAGTTAATTGCACTACCAAAAACCAACCCAAATCTAGTTAAAACTTATTTTAGTTATGGACTATTAAGTACCGTATATACCCAAGATGGAAACGAACTAACAACTATACCAGAAATATACAAAGCCTTCATTACTTACAAAAAAATAATCAAAGGAAATCTATTTTTTATAAAATTTTACACTGCACCAGCTGAGATATTATATGATGAAATAAAATCAGTTATACAAGTTGTGAAAATTAGATTAACCAGAGATATAATTATACCAGAAGATATTAGATAATAGCCAGAGATATCTAAAGTTGAGATTCCTAATTTTTATGTAAATAAACGAATCATTGGAATATCTATAATTATTCAAGAGCTAGCAAACAATTATCTCAATGGAAACCCTATATGGAGTTACTATTCACGAGACCAGTTAATGATCTATTCTAATTCAAGGGAGCTACGACACTCAGATATGAAAGAAGTCCAAAGATGAATTTTGACATTACTCAATACAGAAAAACAACCTACCACAAGAGCAGTTAAGAAGGAATTTATTTCAGAAGAGTTACTGACAAGATATTGTAAATTAATAGGATATAAATATCCAGACCACCTATGCTCAAAATGCAATGGAGAAAATAATATAATTCCAGAAGTTCAACTAGAATAAAAGAAGATAAGGACACCAGCTAAAAGATGGACAAAAGATAGAAAGCAACAGAACAATGAAGAGATAAAGAAAAAGACAAGATAAAACTATGAAAAAGACATGTAATTAAACCTTTTTGACTTTTTAGGACCTATTGTATAGCCTTTATGACTTTTTAAAAAGTAAATTATTAATATTCATTACTAGTTTTGTCTTTTTTGACAAATGTAGAATAGGAATAACTTTAGGATTTTCATTACTTTTTGACTTTTGTAAAAAGTAGGACAGGTGTAAAGTTAGGAATAGTAGTTTACGCGTTTTTCATATTTTAGAGATTATAAATAGAAGAGCTGTTGGCAGATCTAAGGCAAGACTTTCTACACAGAAAGCAAGCTTCCTTGTACACAACCAAAAATCTCTCAAAATATTTAATAAGATATTCAGTTTTATACTCAACTATGGAAAATCAAAGCTCAGAATCATCAAACCTACGAGAACAGATATTTTCATTTATAATTATGAATAGCTAAATTCATAAATTCCTGACAATCATGATATAATAAAATAAGTTCATGTTAGTTACTATATAGTAGAATTATTCGAAGGATAATATGTTCTGAAGTTTATTTGCAAAGAGGAAAAGGAGAAAAATTTCCAGAATCTATCTCATCCTAAAGGTGAAACCAGTAAGGCAGAGAGGCCGTGATAGGGTAGTAACCAGAGTTGAGACGTTGTTTAGGAAAGAAGTATCCAAATATACCATGCTAATAGTGACAGAGGAGCATAATTATCTAAGGATTATTTAGTACATAGTGATCTAAGATGATCATATTTTGTTATGTATATGATTGAAGGGAATATTTTGAAATAAGCATCATATGAAATAAAATGACTAATTACTTATCTGATGAAATGATAGATAGGGTCAAGATACTTATTTTGTATATACTTAAGGATATAGAAATAATAGATATAAGAAAACTCATATGGGAAAAGATATTTGATTTTGAAGATGGGTTACTAAATACTGAATGGATAGAACAAGAGTTAGAAAATATAGATTTTGAAGGTAGATATTATTATTCAGATTGGTATTACTCAGACTAAACTGATAAATTATGAATACTTAGAATATTGGAGGAAAGATATGGAGCAAATAATATTAATAGAAATACTTATGGAAAAAAATCTACTTGACTACATAAAAACTAGAAATATGGAGCATATAGTATACCTTAAAAATAATATAGAAGAATTAATAAGGTTAAAACAAATAACTAAGGAATGCTATGACATAGCATTTCAACAAATATGATGAGTTGGATTCTTTTCTTTTCTACTATATAAAAGAGAAAAAAGTTAAATATACCCGTGAATTATATCAAACAGGTTAATTCTACTCTGCAGTATATTTTAAATTTAAAAAATCTTTGCACTTGTTTATTAGTCCCAAAATATCATTCAACTATTTAAATATCTCAAATATACTTTTTTTTTATAAGCACTTTCTCCAAAATCAAGGAGCAAGGACAAATTTTACCCTTGAGCTCTTCAACATACGTAATAAAAAGACTTCCAATTATAAAAAATAAAAAATGATGACATATAGTTTTTTTTGTTGGTTTCTTATATATTTGGTATGAATTATTATTTTTGAACATGAAATCACAAACTTTTTCTAACATAACTATTTAAAATTATATTTTTTACATTAATAATAATGTACTTATTTCACTAACTCTAAAAATGATATTATAAAATAAATAAAATCCAAAGCGTTCTTAGTACGTTATATTACTTGTTGAGTTGCAGGGTGTTCGTAATACGAAATGGAAGATAAAAAGAAACCCTAGACAGACTTATTCACGTCTAAAATTTATTATCATATAACAGAAGAGGTTTCAAGAGAAGCTTGGTGATTGTCGTAGCTCAGAATTTCTTCGATAGTACGAAGACTATATGCATATCCACATCGAGATCGATTATTTCTATCAACTACTTGATCAATGAAACTCGCAAAAAAATTGGATTACAAATAGTATGTTGAAGGTTTTCTCAAAAATCTCAACCCACAATGAATGGAACAAGAAAACACTTTTCTTGTCAATTATATTTTTTCTCTTGATTTGGAATTTGTCACGCCTCAAATCCCGTTAGGGAGAACAGGCACCGGTAGTTGTAAAGGCCTGAGAGCACCAACTCATAACCTTGTACTTTTTATGTATGTAACTATGACATTCAAAGGTCCTGCCAAGTATGGATATGATGCATTAATGAAAATAAATCACGTAAGCAATCCCAAACCTACATGTACAAGACATGGCCGTTGGGGCCATAACGTCAAAAGAACATAATGCTACCATGCTTATCTTTACATTGGTCTACAAAGCCTCTAAAAGATACTTGGACTTAATTAAGGTCGGTATAAACACCCGCCTTACTCATAACTACTATACAATACCAAAATATATATAACAGATTTGTAAAGCCCCGAATCTACTTAGAGCTCACCAATAGCCGTTGGATGTCCTGAACTCCTACTGGGGTGGTCTACAAGCTGGAGTACCTGTACCTACGACATGAAACACAGTGTCCCCCTCTCCCTGAGGGACATCAATATAAACAATGTACTGAGTATGTAAGGCATAAAGTGACTATAGGTAAGACAAGAGCTCAAGGAAATTAGATATCAATATATAACTATATAGATAAGGATAGAAGACCACATTTGCTTGTACTTGTGAAATCATGTACATTACATCCTTTACTTTTCTTTATTCTTCTTTAGTTTAAAATTATAAGTCATGATACAAAGACCAGCTGATCAGTGGTAAAAGAGGATGAACTATGCTAGATATTTTAACCCCTGGAATACAGTCCTCGTAAATACACAAATTGGGATCGTCCCACCCTAGGATTTCTTTTCACCCTCGGGATACCGCCCATAATGGTGGGATCGACCCATGTTAGGTGTTCCTTCCACCCCGGGATACCACCCAAGAATATATAGATTCACTTCAGATCATTCTTTTTATCTTTAAAGTTATTATTTTGGTGGTCATGAAATTATTAAATTCAGAACTTTGGACTAGTAGAAAAAGGTATAAAAATATGCACTAGATACAGTAACAATGAGGTAGGATGTAGCAATAATAGAAATATAACACATAGAATCATAATTAACACCATGGGCCATGTTGACTAAGAGAATAACTCATAAAGCTTGTTGTTGAAAAAACCTCTATCATACTAGTACTTAGAAGGAAAAATGTGCAGATCTAGTAACAAACACATCTTGAGGTACTTTAATACCCTAACGAGTTAGAATAAGGTTGTTAGTCAACTTGGAGGTTGTACGTTGCCTTTATGTATAATTTGAAATGAAGAGTGCTTAGGAAACTTACTTTGTAGCACAAGAGTTAGATTCATGGCAAAGAGTATAGGATCAATGGACCGTGCATGCCTTGCTGCACAACTGATCGCAATCTAACTTAACGGCCTTTCTTTTAGATTATTAATCTATAATAGAGTAAAACTAGTATTAGTAGCTAATTAACACATTCACGCTATTTAATCTTACCAAAACAGTAGTCAGATAGTAACCCATAATTAATTAATTTAAGGGTGTTCTTTCAACCATGTTCTCCTCTAATTAAATTCACATGCAATGTAACTTGTTATAAGGTCCCCTTAACATTTTTGTCTTCATTGTAGTCTCAAAATAGTATATCAAGTGGAGTGGTAGTAAGTTTAGACGACGTTCAATTCGGTGGTGTACCACTATACCCTCCTTCTACCTTTCAATGAAAACTATTCACAAATTTTTCCAATATCAACCAAGCAGTCCCCAACATATACACATAAAATAGTTCTAAAATAGACCCAAATATCCTTTAATATGGCAACCAATTTTTTAACTCACCTTCCCTTGGGTTCTTAACAACAATATATACACAATCCTCTATCAACATATGTATATAGGAAAAGGGCAAAAATGAGCAGTAGTCATACATTAATTTCTATGGTAGTTTATTCTCTTAATGTGTATATATTCAATAGTTTGACTCCATCACACACAAATGAAAGGTGAAGAGAAAAAGTTCTTAATAATCAAGAACAATGGGACTGCCAAACTTAAAAGGGATTGTCTTATAAGTTAATCGTGGAGAATATAATTCTCATAGTATTCTTAAGATAAGATCATGATTTGATCACTTAACTTTATATTGGAAGTAATGTAAATCCCAAGAATCATATTTGAATTATAGGGATATTGTATAGCTAAGAGAGAGCGAGAGAGAAAACCTAGAAAGCTGTTTTTTGTTTAAGTTAAAATGAGCTAAAAGAGTTGGTTTCAATCACTTAAAAAGGAGATTCTCTTGGACGATTTTCTTGGAAACTTTGGGCTATAAAATGTTGAGTAGGTGATGCACCTACTTGCCTATTATATTGGTCCTTTGTGGATCTGAAACTATTAGTCCTTGGTTACCCATTCTCCTCTATTTCTCTCCATTAATTTGGGCCAGAGTTAATTCAAGTAGGTGGTAGTGTTATTGACACAATAATCTGGTCAAGGGAGTCTTAGTAGGTGATGCACCAACTTAGTTACTAAGTTGATCAAAAGGTCAAAGTAGGTGCACCTACTTGCTTTATTCAAATCTAAAATGGGCCATTAACTAATTGGGCTTTTGGGATAGATTTGGGAATTGGGCTGCCCATTCTCTTCAACATTTATTTTAATTATTATGGGCCTTAAATTATCCCATTAATGTAGGCCCTAAATCCGGTACATTGTTCTAAGTCCTACTAACTTGGTCCATATGACTCAAGTAGGTGACTCAGCTACTACCTTAAATAAGTCAAGCAAGCACCTTAATATTTTATTTTATTTTCAGATCAAAATACTTTTAGTTAAACATAAAACTTATTTACACTTGGTCACTTCAACCTTTAGACTCAAATACCTACTTAAAGACCCAAGTATAAATACTCTCATCGACGGTAACTTGATCGTACCACATTTAAATATATGAAAAATTCCTTCAAACCTATCTTACTGTCACTAATCACATGGGATACCAAGTCCATTACCTATCCCATAAGGCTATATCAAGTGACATATAAGTAGAACCAGTACATGCAAAATATAGGGTGTTACATCCTCCCTCCCCCCTTGAAACATTCGTCCTCGAATGTTAGCATAACTAGCTAGCCTAAATAGATATAAGACTATGTTTAAACTCACCGTTATCCATATAACATATACATATTTATACTTGTTAATGCTCCAAATTAGCATCCTTGGACCTTCTCTTTGGATTCGAATAAATGAGGGTACTTTGACTTCATCATTTCTTCAGCTTTCCATGTAATTTTTTCTACTTGCGGGCTCTTCCAAAACACTTTTATCAAAGCTAATTCTTTATTTCTTAACTTTTTAACTTCATGATCTAGAAGAGCAATAGTCACTTTCTCATAGGTGAGTTCTTTCATAACTTGTATATCTTTAGTAGGAGTGATATGAGATAGATCTCCTATGTACTTTCAAAGCATTGAGACATGAAACACTGGATGCACCATTATAAGCTCCTGGGTAGGTCAAAATCATATGCAACTTGGCCAAATCCTTGAATAATTTTATATGGCCTTATATAGTGGGGACTTAGTTTTCTTTTTATACCAAACCTCATTACCCCTTTCATTAGTGACACTTTAAGAATACCCAATCTCTTATAGAAAACTCTAACCCTCTTCTTCTAATATCTGCATATGATTTATGTCAACTTTGAGCTATTTCAAACCATTGTTGTATCACCTTAACTTTTTCTATAGCTTGATGAACAAAATCTAGCCCAAATAAGGTAGTTTTACCCATTTCAAACCACCCAATTGGTGATCTACACTTTTTTCCATATAAAGCTTCATAAGATACCATTTTGATACTCGAGTGATAACTATTATTGTATGCAAACTCAACAAGTGACAAATGATTATCCCAACTACCTTTGAAGTTCAATGCACAAGATCGCAATATATCCTCTAGTTTTTGGATTGTACATTCTTCCTGGCCATCCATTTGAGGGTGAAAAGTTATGCTTAAAATCACTTGTGTTACCAAACTCTTCTAGAATGGCCTCCAAAAATTTGCAGTAAATTGAACTCCTCTATTATATATAATAGAGATTGGGACTCTATGTAGCCAAACTATCTCTTTAATATATAATTTTGCATACTCTTCAGCCGTGTAAGTAGTCTTAACAGGTAGGAAGTATGTTGATTTGGTAAGTCTATCAGTTATTACCCATATAGAATCAAACTTTGAAGATTAGTAAGGTAAACTAGTGAATAAATCCATGTTGATCATATCCCACTTCCAAGTTGGGGGCTACATAAGTTGCATATAACCTCCTAGCTTTTGGTGCTCCACTTTAACTTATTGATGATTTGGACATTCAGCTATAAATTCCGCAATGTTCTTTTTCATGTCACCCCACCAATAAACCTCTTTCAAATCATGATAAATTTTAGTTGAACCGGTATGGATAGAATATCTTGAATGATGTGCCTCTGTCGTAATACGCTTTCTTAGCCCATCTACATTAAGTACACATAATTTGTTTTGGCACCAAAGTATTCCTTCTTGTGTAAGCTCAAATGCTTTTGTAATACCTTGTTGTACACTCCCCTTAAGCTGTAATAGAATAGGATCCACATATTTCTTCTCTTTAACTTTGGCTACTAATGAGGATTTTGCTGTATTTTGCACAATAACTCCTTTGTCTAAAGACTCAAGGAGGCAAACCTCCAAGCTAGCTAATTGGTGAAGATCTTTATTTATCCCTTGCCATTATATGGACTACCCATAGGTACTCTCCATTTCCTTACAACTTAATGCATCAGCTACTATATTTTCTTTCCTTGGATAATACAAAATATTAACATCATAGTCTTTTAATAGCTCAAGCCACCTTTGTTGCCTCAAATTTAGGTCCTTCTAGTTAAAATTTATTGAAAACTCTTGTGGTTGATATATAAATATATATATATATATATATATATATATATATATCAACATGAACCCCATATAAGTAGTGGCACCATATTTTTAAAGCAAATATAACTGTTGCTAGCTCAAGGTCATGTGTTGGATAATTCTTCTCATGTGTCCTCAACTGTCCTGAGGCGTAAGCTATTACTTTACCATGTTGTATCAAAATACATCCTAATCCAACTCCTGAAGCATCACAATATATTGCATAGCCTTCTGTGCCTTCTGGAATTACCAATACGAGTGTAGAAGTTAACTTATTCTTCAGATCTTGAAAACTTCTTTCATATATTTCATTCCATTAAAGCTTGGTTGCTTTGTGTGTTAGCTTTATTAAAGGTGCGAAAATGGAAGAAAACTCCTCAACAAACCTTCTGTAATAGACTGTCAAACCTAGGAAACTACGAACCTCCATAGGTGTTATAGGTCTCAGCCAGTCCTTCACTGCTTCTATATTTTGATAATCAACTCTTATTACTTCATCAGATACAATATGGCCCAAGAATGCCACTGATTTTAACCAAAACTCACATTTGGAGAACTTCGCTTACAACTTACGATCACAAAGACTTTATAACACCTATCCCAAATAATCAGCATGGTCCTCTTTCGATCTTGATACACCAGAATATCATCTATAAATACAATAACAAACATATCCAAAAATGTCTTGAACACCCTATTCATCAAATCCATGAAAGTTGTTGGTGCATTAGTTATACCAAATAACATAACTAAAAACTCAAAATGACCATATCGCATTTGAAAAGCCATTTTAAGTATATATTTCTCCTTCACTCTCAATTGGTGATAACCTAACCTCAAGTCAATTTTTGAGAAACACTTAGCCCCTTGTAACTGATCAAACAAATCATTAATTTTAGGAAGAGGATATTCGTTCTTAATTGTCACCTTATTCAATTTTCGGTAATAAATACACATTGTCAACGTGCCATCTTTCTTATGTATAAATAACACGGGTGCATCCCAAGGGGATATACTAGGCCTTATGAAACCCTTTTCCAACAAATCTTTTAATTATTCCTTTAATTTATGTAATTCTGTAGGGGCCATTATATATGGAGGAATGAAAATAGGTTGAATACCTGGTATCACATCAATACCAAACTCTACTTCTCGTTCTTGAGGCAAACCTGCAAGATCTTCATGAAATACATCAAGAAATTCATTTAGCACTAAAATGGATTGAAGACTCGGTGACTCTGCATCTATATCCTTTACTCTCACTCGATGAAATATGTACCCTTTGGACATTATCTTCTTTTCTTTAACATAATAAATAAACTTACCCCTTGGTGCCCCAATATTACCCCTCCATTCAAGGACTGCCTCCTTTGGAAAATAAAAATGCACCCTTTTGGCTCGGTAATCCACTGTGGCATGACAAGAAGACAGCCAATCCATACACATTATAATATCAAAATCTACTATTTCTATCGTAACAAGGTCAGCCAATGTATCATGATTACAAATAGTTACTATATAATTATGATAAACTCTTCTAGCTATAATAGACCCGACAATTAGTGTAGACACTTCAAATAGCTTAGCTAGTAATTCTGGTGTTTTTTTTAACTTTCCATCAATTAATAGATTGGCATATAATAGAGTAGATCCTGGATCAATTAATGCATATAAATATATGTGAAAAGATGGACAATGTACCTATAACCACATCAGGAGAAGACTCTAAATTTTATCAACCCGCTAGAGCATATGTACGATTCTGAACACGACTACAACTAGTTGTCCCCTTAACACCCCTACCAAGACTAGTAGGAATCTATTGAATCCTACCAAAATAAAGAACTGAGGATCATAATGTAATAGTCAATCTAGTAGGTCGTGTTAAATCAGCCATGACCTTTTTTGGGCAATCTCTCATTATGTGTCTCGGTGTGCCACACCAATAACAAGCATTTGTCCCAAATTGATATGCACCTAAATGATTTCTTCCACAATGCTTACAAAACTGTCTAGGAGATCTTATGTTATATCTTGTTTTGATGATGACCAGCTAACAACAAGGGACCAGGCCCCTGGGTTGTCACGGAAAAATACAACTGTCACAAGGTTGCATAGTTTTGTCTTCTAGTGTAACAAACTGCGTAGCTAAATGTGTACCTTTCAAGGACACATGGCCCAATGAGATTTCTACCCTAATCATTATTCCACTATAACAGGAAAAGAATGTTTCTCAATGAAGTAGTTTTTACAAGATCAGAATATTGAAGAAAGAGAGGCAAAATCGCAACTTTAGAGTTTTGCTCAAGTTCTTGATTTATTTATGTACTAAAAAAGTGAGTGTTCTTGAGTAGAGACATGGTTTGTAACTGAATTACTTGCACTATTAGAGTAATATTTTCTTTGTTTTCTTAAGAGTGCTTAGGTAGAGTTACCTAAGTTTAATATTGGTTAGAGTTAATCAACATTGGAGTGAGTACTTGGCAGAGTTGTCAAGGTATTCCTGTAGTAGAGTTATTGCAAGCAAGAGGAGCCTAGAGTTAGGTTTATATTGAGTATGTAATTAAGAAGTTGATTGTAGTGTACTGTTAAGGTTCTTGTGAGGGAAAGCCGTGGTTTTTCCTCCCTTGAGAAAGGAGGTTTCCACGTTAAATTTTTTGTGTTTTTCAGTTGTTGAAAAGTTTTTAGTTTTCTTGCACTTTACAGCTTGATTGTCCGTGACTAACTTTAAGGGACCTGGTCCCTCACAGTGTGGTGCAACCCCCCCATATTTCATCATCTAGATTGGCTTGTACTTTCCTTCTCTCAATACCTTGCTACTTGCGAACCTTGACTCTCACTTCTTAGCCCAAACTGATTTTCCCTAAACCACTAGAATTGAGGTAAAGCATCTGATATGGACTATGAAAGTGATGGTCTAGATGATCTACTGAAAAATTGAGACCTGAATTCACTTTGAGATGGAAAAAATTATTCCATAGATATGCTCCTCTTGGAGTGCCCTTTGTCTTGCTCTTGTGTCCTTCTTTGCCTTTGATCCTCCATTTTTTATGCAAAAGCTTATATTCTTGCTATATCAATGTTTTTATTCAAGGAAGTAATAGTACAATCTCTAACCAAATATGGGTCTAATCTATCTATATATAGATGAAATCTATCCTCCATAGTAGGCACTACATTAGGAGCATACCTAGCCAAATAATTAAATTAAAGACTATACTCTCTTACGCTCATATTACTTTGGCGAAGATTTAAGATTTGATCTATATAGGCCTCCTGAATCTAAAATGGAATATAATGATCAATAAATGTTATTTTGAACTCTTCCTAACTAGCTAAAGGTGCACCTATACCCCTTGATATTTTCCAAGTTTCATACCACAATATAGCCATCTCTTTTAATCGATATGTAGCTTGCTCAACTATATTTTTACCAGATACATGCATAATATCCATAACCCTCTGAATCTGATCAATAAATTCTTATGAATCTTTATTAGGATCCGACCATGCAAATAAGGGAGGGTCTAATTTAAGGAAATCTGTGTCCATAGACTAGCTTCCCTATCCACACCAGTAGTAACCATAGTTATACAAGTTTGTCCTTGACCTTGTCCAATAACTATACATGTTAATAATTGTATTGCATTCATTAAATCTTACTTAGTATCATTAATAGGTGATTCTATAGGTACTCCTCTCCTTTTTAGCTCTTCTAGAGATGGAGGAGTAGAATAAGTCTGTGATGCAAAAGCATTCTGAGCATCACTTTGATCAGTATGTCTAGGTGGTGATTTGCTTGTCCCTTCTTCGGCAGCCATATCTACTTGCTTACTCTTACTCTTAGTCCTTTTTGTAATCAAAATTTTAATATATTGAGAAAGATATTCAAGGTTAAATATAAATCAATCTATATTATTATCTCTATTGCACAATCTAAGAAATAAAGAAAATGAAATAACTCCTAAATATCTCGTAGCCTCCTACTTAGAGATGTGGTGCACAACACAACCGTAAGTAATACTTTACACAACCACGTCTTTGCAGATGACTCCCTAGGATGACCTTCTCTGATACTACTTTTGTCACGCCTCAAATTTCATTGAGGCAAAAAGACACCCATAGTCGTAAATGCCTGAGAGCACCAACCAATAAAACTATACTTTTCATGCATGTAACTATGACATTCAAAGGTACGGCCAAGTATGGATATGATGCATTAATGAAAATAAAAAATGTAAGCAAGCTCAAACCTACATGCGCAAGACTTAGCCGTTAGGGCCATAAAATTAAAAGAACACAATGCTACCATGCTAACTTTACATTGGTCTACTAAGCCTCTAAAAGATATATGGACTTAATTAAGGTCGGGAAAACCCCTGCCATCTTTATAACTACTATATAATACCAAGATATATATATATAATAGACTCGAAAATCCCCTAATCAACTTGGAGCTCACCAATACCCAATGGATGTCCTCAGCTCCTACTGGGTGGTCTGCTAGTTGGAGTACCTATACCTGTGGTATAAAACACAGTGTACCCCTTCCCCCCTCCATAAGGGACGTCAATAAAAAGAATGTGCCAAGTATGTAAGGCATGAAGTTACTATATGTAAGACAAGATCTCAACGAAATCAGATATCAATATATAAATAAGGATAGAAGACCACCTTTACTTGTACTTATGGAATCATGTACATTACATCCTTTACTTTTCTTTCTTCTTATTTACTTTAAAATTATAAGAAATAATACAAATGATCATGTGATCAGAGGATCTCCCATGCTAGGCATTTTAAACCTAGGGATACTGTCCTAAAAATACACAAATTAGGATTGACCCATGCTAGACTTTCCTTTCACCCTTAGGATACCTCTTGTAGTGTTGGGATCGACCAATTCTAGGTGTTTCTTCCACCACTAAGATACCATCCAATAATATATAGATTCACTTTAGATCATTATTTTTATCTTTCAAAGTTGTTTTTTGGTGGTCATGGCATTATTAAATTCGAAACTTTGGACTAGTAATAAAAGGTATACAAATATCCACTAGATACGGTAACAATGAGATAGGATGAAGCAATAACAGAAATATAACACATAAGAGCTTAATTAATACCATGGGCCAAACTGACTTAGAGAATAACTCATAAAGCTTGTTGTTGAAAACACTTATATCATACTAGTACTTAGAAGGGGAAATTTGTAGATTTAATAACAAACACATCTTCAAGTAATTTGACACCCTAATGAGTTGGAATAAGGTTGTTAGTCACCTTGGAGGTTGTACGCTGCCTTTATGTATAATTTGTAAGGAAGAGAACTTAGGAAGATTACTTTGTAACACAAGAGTTATATTTGTGCCAAAGAGTATAAAATCAATGAACCGTACATACCTTGATGAACAACTTATCGCACTCTAGCTTAATGGCCTTCCTTTTAGATTATTAATCTTCAATAGAGTACAACTAGTACTAGTATCTAATTAATATAGTCACGTCATTTAATCTTACCAAAATAGTAGTCGGGTAGTAACCCACAATTAATTAATTCAAGGGTGTTCTTTGAAACTCGTTCTCTTCCAATTACATTCACATGCAATGTAACTTCTTATAAGGTCCCCTTTAACATTTTTGTCTTCACTGTGCTATCAAAATAGTATATTAAGTGGAGTTGGTAGAAAGCTTACATGATGTTTAATTCGGTGGTTTACCACTAGAACCTCCTTCTACCTTTTAATGAAAACTATTCACACCTTTTCCCAACATCAACCAAGAAGCCTCTAATATATATAACTAAAACAGTTCAAAAAATATCCCCAAATTTCGTTAATAAGGCAAACAAATATTGAACTCACCATTCCTTGGGTGTTTAACATCAATATATACACGCCTCTACTAACACATGTATATGGGAAAAGGGAAAAAATGGACAGTAGTCATACCTTAATTTTTGTGATAGTTTATTCTCTTAATGTGCATCTCTTCAATAGCTTGATTCCTTTACTCACAAACCAAAAGTGAGGAGAAAAATCTCTTAATAATTAAGAACAATAGGACAGCCAAATTTAAAAAGGGTTGTCTTATAATTTAATCATGGAGAACATAATTCTCATAGTATTCTTAAGATGAGCTATGATTTGTTCACTTACCTCTAACTTGGAAGGAAGGTAAATCCCAAAAATCCTATGGGAATCATAGGGTTGTTGTATAGCTAAGAGAGAACAAGAGAGAAAACCTAGAAAGTTATTTTTTGTGTAAGTTAAAATGAGCTAAAGGAGCTAGTTTACATACCTTTAAAAGGAGCAGCTCTTGGCCGACTTTCTTCCCCATATTTGGGTCATAAGTTGTCAAGTAGATTGTAATACTTCGTAATTTTTCCTAGCTAATTTCATCCCAAGATGCCTAGTATTAGATTCTAAATTGAATGATGACTATTACATGAGAAATTTTCAAGATTTTCACTTTTTTCATGTGGGAAATTTAATAAGCTTTCCATCGATATAAGATTCGCCCAAATCCAATAACCGGATCAAAAGTTATGACCATTTCAAGTTCCCGTCGTAAAACAGCGCCATATTAGTCAGTGGTGCGCCACGCCACAAGAGAAAATGGCATTTGGCCAATTCCAATAGGGTTCCACAATTATGGCGCATCGCGCCAGGGCCCAAATTCAGAATTGTCCTTTTCCAGTGTCTTAGCGTAATTTCCTCCACGTCGCGCCAAAGTTCTAGGTCGTAAAAGAAGGGGCAACGCGATGGCTCCACATCGCCCCATCCCTAAATTTCCCAATTATCAAAATCCGCACCAAGGGTCCAATTCGGGAAATTTTACTAAAATTAAATGACGCGTCCAGGGTTAAAATGGTCAACTTCCCACCCCTATCTAAGCTTTTTAACATGTGATTCAACTATTTTTCACCCAAAATACACTCTCTTCTCTCAAAAGCCTCTCAAGAACAAGCTAGGGTTTACATAGAAGATTTAATTCCAAGAAAGTTTCTCCTTCAATCTTCACAAGATCACGAACTAAGGTATTCGTAGTGTTCATTCATGGACTCCTTTCATCCATGAAGCCCAAGAATCTCTTTTCTAAGTTTAAGTTTATGGATTTCTTTATGAATTTCATGTTGGGTTTGTTTTGTGTATGTTGAGAATGATCAATTGAATTCAAATCCATGTTGGGTGATCAATTTTATGTGGAATTGATTTGTATAGATGTATATTCATGTGAACCTATGAATAAACCCTAGGATGATGAAATTAGAGATGAATCATAACGATTAATTGTTGTATAATGTTGTCTACATGTACTATGCCTACCATGTGTTTGATTAAAATCCTAGATGAAGGAACAATACTCAACTAGTATGATATCATGAAATCCCCATGTATGTACAAGTTATGCCTATCACATGTTTTGATGGAATGCTTCTATAAATGTATTATGGATTATGATATTAGTTATATGTTCAAGTAAGTGATGCTTGGTCAGTTTTCCTTCCATCGAGTCTTGGGGGTACTTGTACCCAAAATGTTAGCTGTGTGCCTAGAACCATGTCATGTTTTCATGATACTCTCAGTCAAGCTATGAATCCTTAGACTTCAGACAGTCTTATGACTCAGGAAATCTCCATGATCTCATGAACTCAGTTAGTTGACAGATATCAGTAATTTTTCGTCAGTCAACGGAATTCAGTAACTCAGTTTATGTTTAGTTCAGTAAATCATGTTCAGTGTCTATTCATATGGGAGTAGAAATTAGCACCGAGTGAACCCAAGAATGGGAACTCACCTGTTATATGAGGGTGTGATTCTTGAAAGCAATCCTTGCATTCCAAAACTATGTAGCCAGTATATGTTGAGACATCATAGCTTTCTATATGAGGGTAGATGAGGTGGTTTAACCTGCTATATAAGGGTTCCCATATTTCTCATTAGAGTTAGCTGTTATATTAGGGTACTCACATATTGTCCTTATGAGTGGCGCGGTATTGATACCCTTCCAATCAGGGCATAGATTGGACACCCCAATTCAGCTATAATGCATCATTTGGGGCATGTTGGTTAGATGACTGCCTCCCACAGTCTCAGTATCAGTCTCAGTAAAATAAGTCAGATAGTTCTTCATAATTCAGGACTTTCAGATACAATCAACTCAGACATAATATAGAACTCAGATAGTTTCATCAGATTTAGGACTATCAGATACAGTCTCTCATGTTATCAGTTATATTCAGATTCAGTAATCATGTTATCATAGTATTAGTGTCAGTTATTGTGTCTCATGCATGTATTCTCACTCTCGTGTTAGTTAGCCAGTTATTATTATTATTCATGCATATGAACCCCATGCATTCAGCCTACCTCACATGCATACCAGTACATTCAAAGTACTAACACATTTGCGCTATGGTGTCTTATACCATAGGTTTAGAGAAACGATCTCCATAGCAACAGTAGATTCCAAATATCCGCAAACAGATTTAGAAGTGAGTCCTCATCTTTAGAGGACATGATTATCCCCTATTATCTCATTAATTAGTTTATTAGTTGGAGTTAGTTGGGGACATGTCCCATCAGCTCCTTACTCAGACAGTTTAATTAGTTAGAGGCTTTCTAGACTATCATGTTTTAGACTTCATTATTTTTAGTTTTTTTTTTGGGTATCCTATTACCCCACACAGATGTTATATTATTCACATTATGTTCAATTTTTAACATTACGACCTTTCAGTTCATGTTTCCACATTATTTAGTATTTTATGTAGTTTACAGGTACAGATATAAGTCATGGGTTAGCTTGTGATCCTTCGGGTTCATAAGCACCGTGTAGCATTCCGGGTATTAGATTTGGGGCGTTACAAACTTGGTATCAGAGCCTAAGGTTCAATAGAGTCCTACAAAGTCTGAAAGCCGCATCTAGTAGAGACTTGTATATGGGTGTATTTTGCACCACATTTATGTACAGGAGGCTATAAGATATTTTAGGAACAGTTTCCCCTCTTTCAGTAGTCATGTCGTGCCAGTGAGCATAATCTCAAGTCAATCTCTCAGGCTAATCTGTTCTCCCTTTCTTATACAGAACATCTCCTAAAAGAAGAAACGGAAATCAGTTATCCCCTCAGCCCGAAGATCCTTTGGGCGAACATGTTTCTCATGCAGAGTTCTGAGCTACATTCACTACTCTTGCTAACTCAGTTGCTACTCAGTATGAACGACCAGCTATCGTTCTGGCCAATCTAGTGGCCAATTCAGCTACAGCCAAGATTCAGGATTTTACCCGAATGAATCCTTCATCCTTTCTCGGGTCTAAGACAGATGAGGACCCTTTGGAATTCCTAGATCAGGTGCAGAAAGTTACGAACATAATAAGGGTTACTTCTAGTGAGAGTGTTGAGCTAGCTGCATATCAGTTGTAGGATATGGCTCATACTTAGTTCAAGCAGTGGAAGTCAGAGAGAACAGATGATGCACGATCTGTTGAGTGGGAGGAGTTTGCTTCAGCGTTCCTTGATAGATATGCCCCTCATGTGGTTGCAGAAAGACTGTCCTCAGCTAGGTTCTCAGGGTCAACAGAATTTCTCCTCAGCTCAATCCGATCACCCAAATCAGCAGGGTGCCACCACCAGTGCTACTAGTGGGCAACGTCCAAATCGTCTCTATGTTCTTCAGTCCCGACAGGATCAGAAAAATTCTCCTAATGTAGTTACTGGAACATTATAGATCTTTCATGTCCATGTTTACGCTTTGCTAGATCCAGGAGCTTCTTTGTCTTTTGTTACTCCTTATATAGCAAGCGATTTCAGAATCAGTCCTGAAATCCTAGAAGATCCCTTCTTAGTCTCTACCCTAGTGGGTAAAACCATTATAGCTCGGCGGGTATACAAGAACTGCCTGGTTATGATATTTCAGAAAGTCACTTCAGCATACTTAGTTGAATTAGAGATGACTGATTTTGACGTTATTCTCGACATGGATTGGCTTCATTCCTTCGATGCCATAGTCGATTGCAGAAACAGAATAGTCCAGTTTTAGTTCCCAAATAAACCCGTCCTTGAGTGGAAAGGTAGTGTATCCGCTTTCAGGTATCAGCTTGCTTCCTACCTTCGAGCAAGGAAAATGATATCTAAAGAATGTGTCTATCATCTTGTTTGAGTTAAGGACACTAGTTCCAAAACTCCCTGCCTTGAATCAGTTCCAATTATAGGTGAATATTTAGATATCTTTCCCAAAGATCTTCCAGAAATTCCTCCTGAAAGGGAAATAGACTTCGGTATTGATCTTCTTCCAGATACTCAGCCTAACTCTATTTCTCCATACAAAATGGCACTAGCAAAACTCAGAGAACTTAAAGAACAATTGAAGGATCTCTTAGATAAGGGATTCATCAGCCCAGCATTTCTCCGTGGGGTGCTCCAGTATTATTCGTACGCAAGAAAGACAGTTGTCTTAGGATGTGTCTTACCACTAACTCAATAAGGTCACGGTCAAGAACAAGTATCCTCTTTCCAGAATCGGTAACTTGTTTGACCAACTTCAGGGTGCTAGTTATTTCTCTAAGATAGACCTCATATCCAGCTATCATCAGCTTAGAGTTAGAGAATCTGACATTTCAAAAATAGCTTTCCGTACTCGGTATGGTCATTTTAAATTCTTAGTTATGTCCTTTGGTCTTACCAATGCCCCAGCAGCTTTTATAGACTTGATGAACCATGTGTTCAAGCAGTACTTGGACATATTCGTCATAGTCTTCATAGATGATATTTTGGTCTATTCCTATAGTGAGCGTGATCATGCAAACCATCTCAGAACAGTACTTCAGACTCTCAGAGATCATTAGCTATTTTCCAAATTCAGTAAGTGCAAATTTTGGCTAAGGTCAGTAGCATTTCTTTGTCATATCGTTTCTGATAATGGCATTAGAGTGGATCCTCAAAAGACCAAAGCAGTAAGAAACTGGTCTCACCCTGTCTCTCCATCAGATATTAGGAGTTTCTTGGGTTTGGCCGGCTATTATAGATGATTTGTTGAGGGATTTTCTTCTATTGTGTCCCCTATGTCCAGATTAACTCAGAAGAAATTCAAGTTTCAGTTGTCAGATCCTTGCGAGAAGAGTTTTCAGGAGTTGAAGACTTGACTCACCTCAACTCCAGTATTAACTCTTCCAGATGGTTCAGATGGTTTCGTAGTGTATTGTGATGCATCCAGAGTAGGTTTGGGTTGTGTTCTCATGCAGCATAGTAAGGTCATAGCCTACGCCTCCAGATAGCTTAAGCCCCATGAGAAGAATTATCCTACTCATGATCTTTAGTTAGCAGCCGTAGTCTTTGCCTTGAAGATTTGGAGGCATTATTTATACGATGTACATGTAGATGTGTTCACTGATCATAAAAGTCTTCAGTATGTCTTTTCTCAGAAAGATCTCAATCTTCGTCAGAGAAGGTGGCTAGAGCTCTTAAAAGATTATGACATGAGTGTCCTTTATCATTCGGGCAAAGCCAACATAGTTGCCGACGATCTCATTAGACTATCCATGGGTAATGTTTCTCATGTTGAGGACAGTAAGAAAAAGTTAGCTCAGGAAGTACATCATCTTGCCATACTAGATGTTCGCTTAGTTGATACAGATGATGGTGATATATGGGTTCAGAGTAGTTCAGAATCATCTCTAGTTTCTGAGGTGAAAGAAAAACAAGATAGAGATCCCAGCCTTGTCAAGTTGAAAGAGTCAGTTCAGGATCAGAAAGTAGAGGTTTTCTCCCACGGGGGAGATGGTGTTTTGTGTTGTCAGTTTTGTCTCTGTGTTCCAGGTGTAGATGACTTAAGGTAGTGAATTCTTGCTGAAGTGCATGGTGCGAGCTACTCTATTCATCCAGGGGCCATAAAGATGTACTGCAACTTGCGGGAAATCTATTGGTGGAGTGGGATGAAGAGAGACGTTGTAGAGTTTGTGTCTAAGTGCTCTATATGTCAGCAAGTTAAGATAGAGCATCAGAAGCCTAGTAGGTCCATGCAGGAGTTCAGTATTCCTACTTGGAAGTGGGAAGTTGTGAACATGGACTTCGTGATGGGTTTGCCTCAAACTCGTCATCAGCATGATTCAGTCTGGGTCATTGTAGATAGAATGACCAAATCAGCTCATTTTCTTCCAGTTCATACCTCTTATTTAGCCGAGGGTTATGCCAAACTCTACATCAAGAAGTTGGTCAGATTGCACGGTGTTCCATTGTCCATTATCTCAGCAGAGGTACCCAGTTCACCTCTTATTTCTAAAAGCGTTCCAAAAAGGTCTTGGTACCTAAGTTCATCTTAGTACAGTCTTTCATCCTCAGAAAAATGGTCAAGCAAAAGGGACCATTCAGATGTTAGAAGATATGATAAAGGCGTGTGCAATCGATTTCAAGGGAAGTTGGGATGACCACTTACCTTTGATTGAGTTTGCATACAACAACAACTATCATTCTAGTATTCAGATGGCTCCATTCGAAGTTTTCTATGGTAGGAGATGTAGATCTCCAATTGGTTGGTTCAAAGTTAGTGAGGCCTTAGTTATAGGGCCTGACTTAGTATTCAATGCCTTAGAAAAAGTCCAATTGATTAGAGAAAAACTCTGGGCTGCTCAGAGTCGACAGAAATCTTATACAGATGTTCGTAGAAAAGATCTCGAGTTTGAAATTGGTGATCATATCTATCTAAAGATCTCTCCAATGAAGGGAGTAAAGAGATTCGAAAAAAAAAGGGAAAGCTCAGTCCCCAATGTATTGATCCCTTCAATATTCTTAGTCACTTTGGCAAGGTAGCCTATGAGCTTGAATTGCCTTCAGATCTAACCTCAGTTCATCCAATCTTTCATGTCTCTTTGCTCAAGAAGTGTATAGGTGACCCATCAGTTGTAGTCCCTATTCAGGGCATTGATGTTCAGAACACTCTCTTATGAAGAGATTCCAGTCGAAATCTTAAACTATCAAACTCGTAGGTTGAGGAACAAAGAAGTCCCTCTAGTTAAAGTTCTTTGCCGAAATCAGTCCATCGAGGGAGCTACTCTGGAAGCAGAGGCAGACATGCATACCAAGTATCCTCACCTCTTCTTCGCCAACTCAGATCAAGCTCAAGGTAACAATTCTTCATAAGCTTACTCAGTTTCATGTTTGGTGTTCATCACAAACTTGGTATGCAAATTCATGCTCATGTTCCCATTAGAAACTTTGTATCAAGTACCATTGCATATTCATTCATGCATTTATATATCAGTTCAGTTAAGTAATTATGCATCAGACATGCATTCTCATTGTGAGAAACTTAGTTCTTCAGAACACTCAGTCATGCATTCATGAATCAGTTACACATGCATTAGATATGTATGCTCAATATTATATGTTTAGCTTGTCAGTCATGTCAGTCATAAGATCATGTTCCATTTATTTATGTTCAATATCTATGTTAGTTGTCTTTTCTCCCTTCTCAGTCAGTCTTATTCGAGAACAAATGTTCTCAAAGGGGAGATATTGTAATACCCCATACTTTTTCCTAGCTAATATTATCCCAAGAATGCCTAGTATTAGCTTCTAAATTGAATTATGACTATTCCATGAGAAATTTTTAAGATTTTCACTTTTTGTCATATCGGAAATTCAAAAAGCATTCCATCGATATAAGATTCTCCCAAATCCTATAACTGGGTCAGAAGTTATGACTATTTCAAGTTTCCATCGTAAAACAGTGCCATATTAGTCAGTGGCGCACCGCACCACAAGAGGAAATGGCATTTGGCCAATTCCAGTAGGGGTCCGCAATTATGGCGCGTTGCGCCATGTCCCAAATTCAGAATTGTCCTTTTTTAGTGTCTTAGCGCGATTTCCTCCGTGTCATACCAAAGTTCCAGGTAGCAAAAAATGGGGAAATGCGATGGCTCCGCGTCGCGCCATCCCTCAATTTCCCAATTATCAAAATCCAATGACACTGAGCGATAGCATCACGTCGCACCAAGGGTCCAATTGGGGAAATTTTACTGAAATTAAATGACGCATCCAGGGTTAAAAGGGTCAACTTCCCACCCCTATTTATCCCTTTAACATGTGATTCAGCCACTTTTCACCCAAAATACACTCTCTTCTCTCAAAAACCTCTCAAGAACAAGCTAGGGTTCTCATAGAAGATCCAATTCCAAGAAATTTTATCCGTCAATCTTCATGAGATCACAAACTAAGGTATGCATAGTGTTCATTCATGGACTCTTTTCATCCATGAAGCCCAAGAATCTCTTTTCTAGGTTTAAGTTTATAGATTTCTTTATGAATTTCATGTTGGGTTTGTTTTGTTTATGTTGAGAATGATCAATTGAATTCAAATCCATGTTGGGTGATCAATTTTATGTGGAATTGATTTGTATAGATGTATATTCATGTGAACCTATGAATAAACCCTAGGATGATAAAATTAGAGATGAATCATGATGATTAATTATTGTATAATGTTGTCTACATGTGCTATGCCTACCATGTGTTTGATTAAATGCCTAGATGAAGGAACAATGCCCAACAAGTATGATATCATGAAATCCCTATGTATGTACAAGTTATGCCTATCACATGTTTTGATGGAATGCTTCTATAAATGTATTATGGATTATGATGTTAGCTATATGTTCAAGTAAGTTATGCTTGGTCAATTTTTCTTTCATCGAGTTCTGGGGGTACTTGTACCCGAAATGTTAGTTGTGTACCTAGAACCATGTCATGTTTTCACGATACTCTCAGTCAAGCTATGAATCCTTAGACTTCAGACAGTTGTATGACTCAGGAAAACTCCATGATCTTATGAACTCAGTTAGTTGACAAATATAAGTAATTTCCATCAGTCAACGGAATTCAGTAACTAAGTCCATGTTCAGTTCAGTAAATCATGTTCAGTGTCTATTCAGATGGGAGTAGAAATTAGCACCGAGTAAACCCAAGGATGGTAACTCACCTATTATATGAGGGTGTGATTCTTGGAAGCAATCCTTGCATTCCAGAACTATGTAGCCATAATAGGTTGAGACATCATAGCCTGCTATATGAGGGTAGATGAAATGGCTTAACCTGCTATATGAGGGTTCCCACCATTCTCATTAGAGTTACCTGTTATATTAGGGTCACTCATATGTTGTCCTTACCAGTGGCGCGGTATTGACACCCTTCCAATCAGGGCATAGATTAGACCCCAATTCAGCTATAATGCATTATTTGGGGCATGTTGGTTAGATGACTACCTCCCACAGTCTCAGTAAAAGAAGTCAGATAGTTCTTCAGAATTCAGGACTGTCAGATACAGTCAACTCAGACACAGTATGAAACTCAGATAGTTTTATCAGATTCAGAACTGTCAGATACAGTCACTCATGTTATCAGTTATATTCAGATTCAATAATCATGTTATCACAGTATTAGTATTAGTTGTTGTGTCTCATGTATGTATTCGCATGCTCATGATAGTTAGTCAGTTATTATTATTGTTCATGCATATGAACCTCATGCATTCAGCCTACCTCACATGCATACCAGTACATTCAAAGTACTGACGCATTTACGTTATGGTGTTTTATACCATAGGTTCAGAGACACGAGCCCTAGAGCAACAGTAGATTCCTGATATCTAAAGATAGAGTTATAAGTGAGTCCTCATCTTTAGAGGATATGATTATTACCTATTATCTCATTAATTAGTTTATTAGTTGGAGTTAATTGGGGACATGTCCCATCATCTCCTTACTCGGATAGTTCTGTCAGTTAGAGGCTTTTTAGACTATCATGTTTCAGACTTCAGTATTTCAGTTTTTGTTTTTGGTATCCTATTACCCCACACAAATGTTATATTATTCATATTATGTTCTGTTTTGAACCTTACGGCCTTTCAGTTCATGTTTCCGCATTATTTAGTATTTTATGTAGTATACAGGTATGAATATCAATCATGGGTTAGCTTGTGGTCCTTCGGGGTCATGAGCACCATGTAGCCTTTCGGGTATCAGATTTGGGGTGTTATATAGATGATGCACCTACTTTCCCATTATGATGGGCCTTTTCGGATCTGAAACATTGGGCCTTGGCTGCCTATTTTCCTCTCTTTCTCTCCTTTAATTTGGGTCAGAATTAATTCAAGTAGGTGGTAGTGTACTTGGACCAATAAACTGGTTAAGGAAGCCTTAGTAGGTGATGCACCTACTTAGTTCTTAGGTTGGTCAATAGGTCAAAATAGGTGATGCACCTATTTGCTTTATTCAAGTCTAAATTGGGCTTTTAACTTATTGGTACTTTGGGGGACAAATTTTGGTGTTTGGCTGTCCATTCTCTTCAACATTTATTTTACTTAGTTTGGGGCTTAAATTAGCCCATTAATATAGGCCCTAAATTAGGTCTATTGGTCTTGGCCCTATTAACTTTGTTCATATGGCTCAAGTAGGTGACTCACCTACTAGCTTAAATTAGTCAAGTATCAAATCATAAAATACTTTTAGTTAAACTTAAAAGTGAAAATTATCCCAAATATACTTTTTAGATTGTTAATTACAAGTTATAGCATAACTTTTCATTAATTACTAGACTTAAGAAATAATTACAAGCTATAGCAACTTTTGAGAAAAATATATTTTATTTAAATTTTCGAAAATCAATTTTATAATATTTATTATTTGTATTATTTCCTTATATTTAGCACTATTAATTAAAAAAATTGGATAATTATGGCAAGTTAAGGTATCAATATTTTTTTTAATAATTAAATATCCAAGTTTGTCCACAATTTAAGGAGTTATATATGGTAACTATATTTTTTAAACTTAAGATCTGATTTTGTAATCTTTTATTAACTTGAATAATTAACTTGATTATACACTTTTTCATATTTTTTAGTTTTTAATTATCAATAGAAGTCTTATCTCTTTACCTTTTAAAATTACCAATAGAAGTCTTATCTCTTTAATTTTCATTCATTAAATTTCTTCTAAATAGTGACTCATCTTGATCACTAACTAATAGGAACAAAAATATTTTAGTTCATAATGTAATTATTGATGCTTTTCATCTCATTTATCCTTCTTTTTTGACCCTCTTTCCTTATTAACTACTCGTAGTATATTCAAATTGGAGCAACCTTGGAATTGGAAAATATTAGCATAAGAAAACACATAAAATTTAGCCACCTTTGAAGAACATAAATAATTTGAATATTTATGTAACCAATTGTGTTAGATGAGTTGATCCCCAATCCAGCATATACTTGTAACTTTGTAAAAGACAAATCACGAGCATGATTCTATTATCCTATAAATATATTCTCTATGTTTCAATTTATTTATCTTAGTTTTTAATATATTTTTTCAAAAGATATATCTTTTCTATTTAATATATTTTTAAATTAATTTATCTTATTTTTTTAATAAATTTTACATGTATACCTTGAAAGAAAAAACTTGTTCTTACACTCATCTAGAACTTCAAACCCGTGTTTGGATCGTTGCTAACATCTGAAAGATGGTTAACCAGAGCACATTTCATTGTTTTACCTGTAATGCCCCGCAAAATCCTCTTCCAGTTTGAGACTTAGAGCGTATTTGGTAAAGCGAATATCTGAGTCAAAATATTTAAGAAATATCCTCCCAAGTATGAAATACTTTGAAATCGTGTGGGAATCTATTTGAGCATGAATTAAGATCATAGAGGTCCCCTAACTCATGAACGAGTTGAAAACTTTCCTATCGTTCAAGTTTTAGTGACCGTCAAAATTTGGGTCAACTTCAATAGACCATAACTCGTTGCATATTAATAACTGGGTGGTTTGATATATATAAAATTAAATATCTTTGAATTATGTTTTTAACGATACCAATTTCGCCTAAATCCGATATCGGAGCAAAGAGTTATGCCCATTTTACTCCAGCATGTCAAGCTGGAAAATGGTGACGACATTTCTGACGGGCTATCACATTTCTGACGCCCTTTTTGACGACGACGTCACATTCTGACGACATTTCTAATGACGTCATCAGCCCTGGGCATAAAATCAAGAATTTGAACCCCTTTTGTGACGACCATTCGTGACGGCCTATCACGAACCTGACGGCCTGTCACGGATGGCGTCAAGTATATTTTTCCAGCAATTCAAGGGAGTTTTTGCAAGGGTATTTTGGTCATTTCCCACCCTTTTTGAGCCTCTATAAATATGAGGAACCCTCATTCAAATCCTAATTTAATTATTTTCTTTTTCAACTCTCTCAAGAGAGTATAACTAGGGTTTCAATCAAGAACCCTAATCTTCCAAAAATCATCTATAAATCTTCAAAGTTTCTTCAAGAATCAAGTTCCTCATAGTGTGGGCTTCAAGAATTTATTTATTTCAAGTGTGGATAAAGTTTCAAGCACTAAAGTTCATCCAATTTCAAAGGTTAAGGTATGTAGATGTTGATTCTTGGGTCCCTTTCATCCAAGAAGCTTAAGAACCCTTTTTAAAACTAAAAGATTTTTATGTTTATGAGTTGTTAATGATTTGTATGAGTTGAAATGGATGTTTAATGTGTTGTTTAGTTTTGATTTATGTTTGCTTACAAAATTTATGAGCTTTGACCCTAGTATGTGGAATTCATGTGATGTTTGTGATAGACCCTCTTGAAGTTATTTTTTTATGTGATGTGTTCATGACTTTTGGGTGTAGAAATGGTTGAATAAGTGAAGAACGTTCCCCATAGGTTTGATAAAGAGCTTAGGTGAAGCATAAGGGCCGTTATAGTATGTTGGCTAGGAAACTCCAAATTGTGAGCTAGTCCATGCATGCCTAGTGTTTGATAAAATGCCTTAGTGAGTGAAATGTGCCAAGATAGTATGAAATCCCTAAGTAGGTGTAAAATCGGTCTGTCTAGTGGTTGTTGAAAGACCCTAGGGAACAAAGGAACAAGTTGAGATATGATGGTTGTAAATTCCTTGATTTTGTGCTCTTTGATATATGCTAAGCTTTTAATACATGTCAAGTGGTTAGCAAGTAAATAGTGACATGTTAGTATGAAGTTTCCCCCAAATCAAGTGATATCCAAATACATGACAAGACCGATATAGGTATGAAGTACTTGATGTAAGATCTCGTTGAATGGGATATAATCTAATAGAATGTCTTCCCTAGGCTAGTATATGGTGATGAATAGCGGTCTATGTTTCCTAAATGCTTAATGCGATGTCCTAAGGATCTTGAGAGGGAAAGTATGTTGTGATGCCCAACTACTTGAAGTGATTCTTTAACGATTGTGATAATACATGAATGATTGTAATGATGAATGAATGCTTATAATAATGAATGAATGATGGTAGTGATGAATGGATGACCGTGATGATGCATGAATGATTTGTGATGAAGAATGATTATGTCTTACTTTTATGTTATCGAGTCCTTGGGGTATTTATACCCAAAAATAGAGTTGTTGTCTAGAGCCCATGTCAATTTCTCGATAATTTCAATCGAGCCATGATTCTCAGAACTCAGTGAACTATATAACTATGTTTCCTCAGACAAGTGCGAAACTTAATAAAGCTCGGTAATCTCAGTTATCTCTGTAATCTCTGTATCGCTAGTAACCTAGCCTCAGACCTGTAATCAGCTCAGTTATAATAGTATTCAAGTGATTCAATCCTAATCTCAGATGCGATTCAAGTAATCCATTCAAGCTCTGTATCGTCAGTCAGATACCATGATTAGATATCTTTTCCATCAGATACGGAAATAAGTGATCACAGCGTAACTCAGTCAGACCTTTTGAGTACTATGATTAGTGTCAGATTCAGTTCAGCCAGTGTTCAATTGAGAATTCAGTTCTGAGTCTTTCAGTTGGGAGTAAAAACTAGCACTGAGCGAGCTCAAGGATGGGATCTCACCTACTAGTAGAGGATGTGATTCTTAGAAGTAATCCTTGTGCTCCAGAACTACATAGCCAGCGTAGGTTGAGACATCACACCTATTATTTGAGGGTGGATGAGAGACATCATACCTGCTAGATGAGAGTAGATGAGGTGGCTCGACCTACTAGATGAGGGCTCTACCATTCTCGTTGGAGAACCTGCTAGATGAGGGTCACATAGAGTTGTTTTTACCGGTGGCGCGGTAATGACACCCTTCCAACTGGGGCACAGGTTGTACCCCACCTGTGGTAGGTCGGGGCATGACGGTTAAGTGACTACTTCCCACAGTTTCAGTTTCAGATTCAGTCTCAGTTTCAGAATCAGTCTTTAGAAATCAGGACTGTCAGATACAATCATCTATCTTTATGAGGAACTCAGATAGTTTCATTGATTCATGGACTATACCGACAGATAGGCTTGGCCACATATACAGTTGATTGATATCATATTCAGAGATATGCTGCCAGACAGGCTTGATCACAGTATCAGATTTCTATTGAATATTCTTGTCGTCAAATTCAGATATAATCATACTTTTTATCATTGATAATCGCTTCCAGAATAATCTGTTAGCAAAGTTGATCTCTAATTTTGTCATTCGAAAGTAGTAAGCTCAGAGTACAATCCTTGATGTAAGCACATCCATATCCTCAGTTATCAGTATCAGAAGAGACAGTGATTCAGTATCTCAGTGTCAGTAGTGAGTTTAGTCTGCAGTAAAGTGGTATGCGAGTTTCAGTATCTAGAGTTGCGATGATTGTGTTCATGTTTTGTGCATTCATGTATGTGTTCTCATGCGGCATCTTTCATGATTATTCAGTTTAGATATTGTGCATGCATGAGCCCTTACATTAGCCTACCTCATCTACATACTCGGTACATTCTTGTACTGACGCATTTGCGCTATGGTTTTTTATTCGACACCATAGGTTCAGAGGCACAAGATCTAGATTATCCTCAGCAGTTCAGTCCCCGTCAACAGTAGTAGCAGTGAGTCCTCTTCTTTCGAGGACGAATCTCAGTTTACTATTATTATTTCAGATTTTATTTATTTTCAGTTGACGGAGTAAGTTGGGGACCTGTCCGATCAACTCCACAGTTCAGATAGTTTAGAGGCTTTTCAGACGGATGTATTAGTATTCAATTTTCAGTTTTGAGTATGTATAGATGTGTTGAACCTTATGGAAAGTTTCCATATTTATTTCAGATATTATGCAGTGTACAGGTACAAATATCATAAAAGGGTTAACGTGTGGTCCTTCGGGTCCATAAGCACCGTGTGACGTCTGGGGATGGGATATCGGGGAGTTACAGTCCATCTACTCGAGGAAGATGAATGAACAAGAAGACATTCATTTTTAAGATACATTAGCCAAATAAGGATGTCTTTTATTGAGTTTTTTTTCGTGTGAGACCTTTAGTAGATGTATTGATTAGTCTGCAAGATTGTTGTACCAGCAGTTTATAGGTCGAGGGATGGTTCCAATTAGTGTAATAATGTTAATTGCCAATTAGTGTAATGATGTTAACTAAGTTTTGATGAACACATTTTCCTAGAATAATCCCACTTTTAATACGTTGAAATCAATTTATATACTCATTTCATACTTAAGTAATATTTTTATTTTGAGTTCTCAATGTATTAAATTGATATCGATGAAGTTTCACATATATCACAATGTATTGAATGACTTTTATGAATGTGACAATCGATGAGAAAAAATATGTTTTTGTTACATAACCTTTTTAGTGTATGTAATGGATATTATATGAAAAACTATCAACGTAAATGTTGAAAATAAATTAATTAATAGTTGTTTGATGTCAAATAATTTTTTGTTGCAATAAAAAAATAATCAATATTAATCTAGATTGATATTTTTGTTTGCTTTCTGGCAAGATGAAGAACATTATATAAATACTATGTTAAATATCAAAACTATACTTTGTTCATACCAACAATCTTATACAAAGAGTAATGAGCACCAATAAAAATCAAGATTCAATATTCATGTCAAATGTTACTAATTGCAGAATCAAAAAATATATAATTTGATGTAGTTGATATCAAATTTAATACCATCTAATGCGACTTAGTTCATATCAATTTCATTCAACGATGTAAAATACGAAACAAACGTTAAAGTAGCATAACATTATATAAATACTACATAAATATAAAAAATAAACTTTGTTCATACCCACAATCTTATAAAAACAAACAGTAATAATCGAGCATCAAAAAGTTAATTCAAATTATTAACTATATTACAAAAACAAACAGTAAATAGAAAAAATGACTCAATATCAATTTTATACCAATTTAATACAGAAAAAAATCAAATATTTGCAAGTTTGTATGTACTGCTATAGTCCATGAATACAACTTTGTTACTACCACTTCATGTACATGCTTACTAGAAAAAATAAAAAGAAATAAAAATTGAGGATGATAGACATGATCACTAAGTGAGAAAATAACATATAAATGACCAATCATTCTGCAACAAGTACTAAGAATTCATTGATATGCATGTTGATATGTGAATTTATTAGAAGAAGCTACTTAAATGGTGTACAAGAATTTGATGAACTATAAGTCTGTGTGTTTTTTTTGTAAGATGAAAGCTATCCCAAAAAACATAATCAGAATCATGGGAACACTCCGATGTGCATAACTCTGCAACTTCTATTTTCCCTGTCCCACAGCATCTGTTTTCTGCAACTTTGAATCCTGCATGGTCATATAAAGAAAGAAACGGAGATCTTGTCGATATTCAGGAAAAAGGCAGCCATATTTGTACCATATTTCTAAGGGTTGTTGATGACATCAAGTGGAAGATTATATATATCTACATACACCAATCTTGAATTAGGTACTTTGTTTTCCAGAGAACTTAAATCATCTGCCAACTTGCTGTTGAACAATTATGCTGCTTGGTTCAACTAATCCACACGTTCCCTTTCTTCTCCTCCTCTCAGTGTTCTTTGTGATGGCATGCATCCGATTGGTAGTATGCCAAGAACACCAATCTGACGTGCTCCTAGCCGATATAAATCCTTCAGAATTATGAAAACTCTTAATGCAAACATTAAAATAGGAGGAAAAACAACGGTTAGAGGGATTTGAGGGTGGATAAATATTAGTAATTAAGGTTAACTATTTTTAAGGAAGGTAAATTGTCTATTAATTGTATTAAATCTTAATTTTCCTTTTTCATTAATTACTTTTTTGTATTTTCAACAAAATAAAAAAAATCTTTTTTATATATTTTTTTTAAATGAAAGTTTCTATAACTTGAAAACTTACAAGTTTTGCTATAACTTGTAATACCTAATCTAATAAGTTTATATAGTTAATTTTCCCAACTTAAAACTTATGTACACTTGGTCACTACAACCTTTAAACTGAAATACCTACTTATGGTACCAAGTTTAAATACTCTCATCGATGGTAACTTAATCGTACCAAGTTTAAATATATGGAAAATTCCTTCAAATCTGTCTTACCATCACTAATCACATAGGATACCAAGTTCATTACCTGTCCCATAAGGCTATATCAAGTGCCATATAAGTAGAACTAGTACATGCAGAATATAGGGTGTTACATTAAACTTATACACTTTCAATAAAGCGATTTCTAATAAGAATTTTTCTCGTGATAAAAAACCTTTTCCATAATGAAAAACCATTTTTCAAGAACTTGTGTTATAACGAAAAACCCTTCTTTCATGAAACTTGTTCATAAACTTATGTTACAAAAATTTTTCATCACCCTTTATATAGAATCACCAATAGTCCTTTTTTCTATTTAATTAAAATAATAATTACTTGGAGTAAAATTTTACTTCCATAATTAAATTTAATGAAAATTTTCCATTGAAAAATATGAAGCCCGTTCTTAATGGGACGTAAGACCATGTAATCCTTTTATAGACTTTTCATGGAAATACAAATCCCTTTTATGGGATTGCACGTTATAGTGCCTGGTCCTTAATGACCTTCTAACTTTTCCAATTCAATTCTAAATTGGTTGGTTAATTTGAAAGTCCTTATCAATTTTTTTGTCATATATCATATAGAATTAGATATTAAATATATATCATATATATTTCAATCAAAAGATATAATTTAATTTTCTATTTTAAATAGAAAACTCCAACTTTTCATAATATTAATTATATTTTCGATGCTAGCAAATGTTTGCAGAAATGTGAAATGAAGAACAAGAGAAAGAATACAAGATTTAACGTGGTTCGGTATCTAAATGATCCTACATCCACCGTAGAAAAACTGTCTTTGTATTATTAACAAAGAAAGGGAGGAATCCCAAATACATCTAAGAGATTTGTTCTCAACTCTCTACTCTTACAATGTATTTTATTATGAGTTTTTAGAATGATTTTGACAATGAAGAGTGAATATCCTTTTTTAGACTGTCAAATATGGGCTCCAAGCACAAAATAAGAAATGAAAAACTAAATATAAAATTTGTCTTTTACAACTTTTTGCTTGTTCTCCAAGTTCATTTCCTAGCCAAGTAAATTGGCACAGAAATTTTCTTTCCACATGAGTTTGACCCCACAAAATCAAACCAACTCTTTTAATCTCCACCTTGGTTTGCATTTCGAACATGCATATGAACAACTTCATCCAAAACACCTAAGCTTATTGGGCAACTCCATTGTAAGAAATAAGAAGAATCAAACCTTTGTTGAACATACTAGCTCCACCTAACAGTTGTTCTTCCTGATTGACATCATTTGATGCATAGCCTCGCCTAATTCTTGCGGTATGCAAACTTGACGAGCGATACTATCTAGGTAAATATGTCTACATTGCTATCATATGTGATAACCTTCGTGATCTTGAAAGTTTTTCTTCAATGACATCTCAAATGAAATGGAATCTAACATCAATGTGTTTAGTGCACTCATGTAATCTTTGATTTTTAATAAAATGAATAACACTTTGACTATCACATCTTAAAGTTGATTCCAGTTGAACCAAACTCAATTCTTAACCAGATAACTTCTTTCACTACCTCCATTGCTATCATATATTCTACCTCTACTGTAGACAAAGAGATAATCAACTGTAAAGTCAATTTCCAACTAACGGCACTCCAATGAGAATAAAGATGTATCCAATTATGGACCTCCTTCTAGATCCCTTGCATAGTCAGAATCCACATAACCAAAAATTAAAATACCTTTTCTTTTTCAAAAGGTTAGGCCAACATCAGAATCTCCTTTGAGATATCTCAATATCCACTTGACATCTTCCCAATGCCTCTTTCATGGATTGGTCATGTACCTACTTACCACACTTACAGATTGAGAAATATCTGGACATGCGCATACCATAGAATAGATAATGCTACTAATTTCATTAGGATAAGGAACCTTTGACATATGCTTCACCTCATACAAAAACTTTTTCAGTTGACATACATGATCTTCTTTTCCCTCGACTAGAAAATCTTCAAACTGATCCATATAGATTGTCTCTTTTAAATCACCATGCAAGAAAGCATTTTTGACATCAAGCTATTGAAGCTCCAATTCAAATTGTGCAACCAATGCTAGTAGTAGCTATGATTCACGATCAGAGAGAAAATCTCATTATAGTCAATTTCTTCCTTCTAACTGAAACCCTTTGCAATCAATATCACCTTAAACTTAGCATCTTCCACTTCTAAAATTTCCTATTTCTTTCTATAAATCCATTTGCATCCAATTGTCCTCTTACCCTTTAGCCTTTCAACTAAGAACCATGTCTAGTTCTTGTGAAGAGACTCCATCTCTTCTGCCAAGGCTAACTGCCATTGTGTAGCATTCTTTAAAAAAGAAGATACTCTATCTCTTCCATCATAGCTAACTACAATTATGTATCATACTTTCAAGAAGTTTCTTAAACATACAATGAGTACTTAATATCCTTCATCTCTTTTCCTGCAACTACGAACACATATGCAATCGGATTTACTTACTTCATAAGATGTTTTGATTTTCATATCTGTCGTTTTTCCTTTTATTTGAAATTGTCTATGGTTCATTGACAATGATTTATTCAAGATCTGTATCTTTTGACTCAACAACTTTGGGTCTTTTGATCCTTCTCCTTGGAAAGTTCCATTGGTAGCTCGACCTGCTCATTTTGCTTGTTTTCTGATAACTCTAAAGAAACTTTACGAGGATCACGTATAGAGAATTAATCAAAGATAACATTTCTACTAACTACAAAATTGAGTAAATACAAACACCAAAGCTTTTACCTTTTACTCCATTAAGATACCCTACAAATATGTTCTTCTTAGCTCTTGGTTCAATCTTTCCTTCATTAATATGATAATAAGTTGGACATCTAAATATATGTAAGTATTAATAGTTAGAGGGTTCACCTGACCATACATCATTCGAAATCTTAAAGTCAATCGTTGATGCTGGAGATTGATTGACAATATGAAAAGCAATGTGAACTAATTCATTCAAGAATATTATGGACATTTTAATTTGTAGAAGAAACAACGAGCCTTTTCAAGAAGAGTTCTTTCATCCTATCGGCAACTCCATTCTATTGTGGGAGTATGCTTGACTGTCTTATTTCTTAAGATCCCATGAATCTTGAATAAATCATTAAACCCTTCACTGCAAAACTCCAAGCAATTTCCAGTGCGAAGATATTTGATTTTTGCTCTATTTAATTGTCAATCAATATCTTTCACTCCTTAGATGCTTCCAAAGCATCACTTTTTGCCTTAAAAAATGCACCTAAATCTTTCGTGAAAAATTATTAATAAATTTTAGAAGATACCTCTTTCCACCCTTTGATATATCTGTAGAGGGATCCCATAAATCTAAATAAATGTAATCTAGCACTCCTCTCATTTTGTGCTTGCTAGTGCTGAAGCTGACTTTCTTCTGCTTTCTTAGGATGCAGTACTCACAAAATTCAAATGTGTTGATCTTATCACCATTCAAAAGGTTATAATTTCTCAGCATCTCGAATTCTCGTGTTCTCCTATGACTCAGTTGCATCTCCAGCCCTAGTGCGTTCATATGACCAAACCGCATGTACCACAATCTTACCTTATCATCATTAAATAACTATTTAGTAGATTTATTAACAAACCCAAAAATGATGCTTTCTGGTAGTGTTTAACTTCTATTTTCCAACTTAGCCTTCAGTATGACTAAAGAACCTTTAGTCACCTTCATAGTTTCTGATTCGCTCATATATTTGTAGCCTTATTTATTCAGAGTACCTAGGGAGATAAAATCCTTCTACAAATCAACAATATGATGGATTTTTGGTGATATTCCTCATAATTCTATTATGACATCAAACCCGTATTGAGCCAAGACCAATTATTTTACAAGTTTTACTATTTCCCATTATTACGGTTCCTTTATTTTTCTCATAGCTGCTGAATTAATCTCTTCAGGAGTGTCATATGCGGAGTACAATCAGAGTCTAGAATCCATTTTTTTGTAGACTCTACTATTTTTTGATGTTATAAGTACATATTCATTATCAAAATCTACCTGTTCCGTAGTAAATACAATTACTTTTTCTTTGGACTTTAACATTTAACAATCTCGTTCAAAGTATCCATTCTTGTGGCATCCGCAGTACTTCACATTATTCTTGTTCATACAATATTTAATTTGTGCTTTGATTTACTTCTTCCTTACTGGATTGTACGACCTCTCACAAAGAGCTCACTAGCTTCATCATATTTGTCTCCTTCAAAATGCTTTCGTACATCACAAGAGTTGAGTTATTGCCGCACTTGCTCAAAAGTGATATGCTCCTTACTATACTTCATTGAATTCTCAACATCATGATATTTTAAAGTCAATGAAAATAACAAAGTACATGCTAACATCTCCTCGTTCTTTTTAATCTCGGTAGTCTATAAGTCTATGATAAATTTATTGGACGCATCTAGATGGTCTTGGAACAAAGTACCTGACTTCATCTTAATTATGTGAAGATTCCATTATAACATCTTTGTTGTCACTTATCTCTCCTGGTAAAGCCTTTGTAGCTTATCCAATAATTGTTTGGTCATATCGTCGGTACATGTACTCACTTTACAAAACACATTAGGTTCAAGGACGGTTGGATGATACCCAATGCATTGCATTTAATCTTCTCATTGTATAAATTTGGCGTATCATCGAGGTATTTTCCGTTAATAACATGGATTGAACCTTCCATCTACAGTAATTCCATCATTTAGATCTTTTCGATATTGAAGTTGTTGCACCCACCAAATCTATTAATTTCAAACTTCATTCAACTCAACACTAATTTTTCTTTATCTTCTACTACAGGTATTTTTTGGAAATATAGGAAATTAAAGTAATTCATTTCTGATGTGGAAGTTCAAACTGTGTTGAAACCACAGAACATACTCGAACAAAACCTTGGCTCTAAACTAATTTTTAGCAAAAACGTGAAATTAAGAACAAGAGAAAAACACAAGATTTAACGTGGTTTGATTCGAATGATCCTACATCCACCAGAGAACAATTGTCTTTATATGATTAACAAAAAAAGGGACAGATCTTAAATACTCCTAAGAGAATTGCTCTCGACTCTCTACTATTACATATATATATAGAGAGAGAGAGAGACAAAGAGAGAGGGAGGGAGAAAAAGAGAGAGGGAGGGAGGGAGAGAGAATATATATATATAGATAGATAGATTGATATATATAGAGAGAGAAATATGCTAATGTGACATACTTTTAAGGCCTCCATTACTATTTACCATTTTTATCCTTTTTTCTTGTTTTTTAATCTTAATTTTATAAATGTAAAAATGCCTAAATAATTACTTAATTATGGAGAGGACGGTTACTTGATGAAAAGAGGTCATTTTCAAAATGTTTCATTTCCTTAAAATTTCTCATGTTCTATAATCGATAGAGAATTAAATATTAGAATTATCAATATATAGAGATCCATAAACCAAAACCAAATAAAGAAGTTAGCTGGAAGTGGAAGAAAATTTAACTGAATTTTAAGGAGGAATCTGATTGTGAGTGAGTCAATCTTCCGTGGCAGTGTGGCAGTGGCAGTAATACACCCTCCTATGTGTTAAATTAATTATGATCATTTTCTTTTCGAGAATCAAAATATGTCAATTTTCACTAATACTATATTCTTTAAAATTATATTGACATGAGAAAAATTACCACTTGTAGTACTTTTTATACTATAATTTTTATTGTGTTGACCTATCGAATTAAGCTTTGAGAATTAGTTAAAGTAACTCTTCACAAACATAATATGACAACTTATTTAAAATTGAGAAAGCTTCAGATAATACAAATAATCAAGAAAAAAGAACTGGTGGTTGCTCAAATTACATCAAACAACTATCGATAATTATGACTTTTCCTTGCTTGAAGATGAATTTAAAAGTTTTGGCCTATCAGGCATGCAAGTCTGAAGTAACTGACAATAAGAATCTATTTTTTTTTATTAAAAATTTTAGGTGACAACTTTTGTACAAATTGAGATATTGAAATTACATGTTGAGTAATGATAAGAAATAGTGAACTACTTGCCAAAAATTCAATTTAATTGAATTCACTTCCGAATATATATTGCAACATTGTAATAATGAATGAACAAATTGTGAATTCTTGATCATGAAATCTTATTATTATAACTGCCAAAAATATGACACCGTGATAGTTGAGAAAATTGAAGGAAAGATGTCTTTTAGGTCTTGAATGAAGGATTGATGACATTGACCAACTTAAAGGGTCAAACATCATTAGAAAACTTGATTAAGTTAATTGTGAAATTGATTAATATTTTCAAAACTTTCTAATATTTTTAAAAATACAAATCAATGCAACCCACACCCTTCTTCAATTCAAATCAACCAGTCTCTCTCCTCTCTCTCAATGGTTTCTCTCAACTCTCTCCCAACCAACAGTTCTGCAAATTTCTCCTTTCAATCCCGGCGACTTCAACATTCGATGATAAATAGTTGGGTTTTGAGTTTCTTTTCGACTTCAACCTTCAATCGACACAACAACCTTGCTCTCCGGCCACAACAGCTTTGAATTCTTCAACCTTTAATCGACGTGACAGCCTTGCTCTCCGGCCTCAACAACTTTGAATTCATCATCGTTTCTTTTTTTCTTTCACAGGTAAAAATTTATGGCCTTTTTAGTTTTGAAGAAAACGAGGAATTTGAGCCAAATTCTCTTATAGTATTGGTTAACAATTTCAATATTTGTTGCTTTAATTTAAAATATGGTCTGAACAAAATCCTAATTTATGGTATTTCTTCTCTTCTCTTTTAGAAGTGAATTATGTTTTTTTGTTGTTTGTTGCCTTTTTTTAAAGTTTGATTTTTGTTGTTTGTGTTTATAAAAAAAAATAACGATTTGGGTTTATTTGTTCTATTCTTTTTCTTGGTAAAAATGGTGATATTGTTATTTTTTTGTTGAATAAAAATATGCTACTATTTTTTGTTTTATCCAACAGATTATCCATCTGGTGCAACATATTAACCATCTGATGTAATAGATTTGCCAGGTGATGTAACAAATCAACCATCTAATGCACCAAAGGAACCATCAAATTACAATTCTGATGCAACATATTAATCATCTGATGCAACAGATTTAGCATATGATGCAACAGTTTAACTATCTGATACAACAGATTAACCATATATTGCAACAGATTAAGCATCGAATAAAAAATCCGATGCAACTGATTAACCATCAGATGCAATGAAAGAACCATCGGATTAATGATCTGATACAACAGATAAACCTTCTATTGGATAAAATCCTATCAACTCTTCCAATAGGACATGTCCAAGACATGATTTTTCCAACTGATCATTCATCTTCCACGATAGACGATCCAATATTGGATAAAATCTAAATAATATTGATCGTTGATAACTGTTCCAATAGATCACTCATGTGTTGCAACAGATATGTGATCTGTTGTATAGACCATTTATCTTTCTTAACAGATGAGTGATATGTTTTATATTATCATAACAGATTACTCAGCCGTTGTTGCAGGTTAGTTAACTATTCTGATAGATCACTCATATGTTGCAACAGATGTGTGATCTATTGCACAGACCATTCATCTTTCTCAAAAGATGAGTGATATATTTTGTATTATCACAAAAGATTACTCAGCCGTTGCTACAGGTTATTTAACTATTCCAACAGATTACTCATATGTTGCAATAGATGATGTTGCAACAGATATGTGATCTTCTGTACAGACCATTCATTTTTCTCAATAGATGAGTGATATATTTTGTATTGTTGCAATAGATTACTTATCCGTTGCAATAGGTTATTTAACTGTTCCAACAGATCACTCATGTTGCAATAATGTGTGATCTGTTGCACAGATCAGTCATCTATCTTAAAAGATGAGTGATATATTTTGCATTATTGCAAAAGATTGCTCATCCGCTGTAACAAGTTTGTTATATACAGCAACAAATATACCACCTGGTGCAATAGATAAGTGATCTGTTGAAATTGTTATTTTATTATTTTGCTTGTTAGATTTACTGTTATCCTTTTTTAATGATGCATTAATCAACTATAATATATTTTTTTATGTTCCTATTAATTTTAAATAATATGGCTCCCAAAAGAATAGAAGCCGAATCAAGTCCAAGTAAAGGAACAAGTAAAGCAGCTAGGCTACATCCATCACTCTATGAGCTTGCTTTACAAACATTATCTCAATAAGGAGCAGAATATGATGAACATGGGGAGGAGGAATGTTGAAAAAGAGATGATTCAAATGCTAATAGCCCTTCCGTCAAAGAGTTGGTCAAAACCTTCAGCATTGATGTTATCCTGTGAGAATGCAGTGCGATGGTGCCACAGATTTAACGGGTGATTTCGTGGTTAAGTCAGCTATGGGAAAATCTTTCAACACCTTCAGAAAAATACTTCGAGAATAAAAATTGGATGCTTATTTCATGGACAGCTGCTTTGGGAAATATCTTGATTTCTCGGAGGACAACAATACTCGTTTCCAAATGAAAATGGTATATGAACTTCTCAAGCGTAGGTTTATGTATGAAAACAAAGATAAGATGGATGAGGTGTGGATAAATTACTGTGGCATGCCTGTTTGTTTTGGTTGGAAGTAGTTTGTCATAGTTACTGGACAAAAATGTTATCCTCCTTCTCAAGTTATACCTATTCTAACCCAAAAAAAAATACCCCGCACACCCAAAAAAGGCGAAGGCAAGTCGTGTGATCATGATGACCTAGTGCCCATTGTTGGTCCAAGCTTCAAAAACAAAAATTTGATAGAAGCGTTGAAAGGTAAAGAACTTTCAAAAAAGCACAAGCAGTCATTGTGCTTGGTTTGATTTGTACATAATATTCTTTGGGCGAGAGACGTTAACAACAACATAAGTGTTGGTTTAATAAAGCTCTCCAAGGATCTTGAGGTGTTTAACAGCTATCTTTGGGGTTATGAAAGCTTTAAAATGACTATCCAATATTTTTTGACTCCGTTAGCGCCAAAGATAGTAAAATTATATGGCTTTCCATAGGCTTTCATGGTAAATGTTTCATTTTTTTATTTTATTATGATATAATTTATTTATTTTTACTCAATAATGGTTTTGTTTTATTGGTGTTATTTTATAGGCTTGGGCATTTGAAGCCATTCCTCATTTGAGATAACAAGTGAACTACTAAGAAGAAGTTTTCTGTCCAAGAATCTTGAGATGGTTGTCGGCCAAAACTGATAAAAATACAAAATTTCTTGATCTCTTCAACCCCTCGAAGGATGTAGTAAGTATAATTATAATTAAGTTTTTCTTTTAATTAATAATTTTTTTGAATGATCTAATCATCATTCTAATATATGTAATGATTTATGTTAGATTGTGCATCCGTCGCTAGTTCTGATCAATCGAGAGTTGAAGATGCTATTTTTTCTTACTTTATAATCTGTGCAAACTTTATCAAACCCTAAGGTCATCGACAGAATAAAAATAGAATTGTTTGAAGCAACAACTATTACAAGAAAAATAATTTTTGGAGGGTGGGCTTGTTGTTGTTGATGGTCTTAGTGGTGATGGAGTTATTGGTGGTGGCAGTGGTGCTGCTGTTGGTGCTAATGATGCTCCTCTTACAGTATTTAAAACAAACCATTATAAGTATGATCATACTGGTTATACAGATTTGGCCTCTCCTAGTGAATATTCTGCATGCAAATGTCAAGACTGCAAGGCGAAACATAATGTAGTGATTAATGCTATTAATGCATTAACTGCTTCTGTAAAGGAATTGACATCTAAGAGGGGTGTCATTTCATCAAAGAGGATTTTATTTCCATCCTCCATTAGTTATTAAGGCTAAGAGGAGAAGAAAAGTGATTTCCAAGGCATTATCAAGCATCCAAAAGAGCGAAATTACAACTCCTTTGTCCGTGTGTTGCACTGAGCAATGTACAATATCCAAAAGAGAGCTGCACAAGCTGAACAAGGTGAATATATATGTCTTCCAACTAACAAATAGACACATTTTTGTTTCAACGGATGACACATCTGCTGAAAATTATCAAACAGATATATACATCTGTTGCAACAGTTGACTAACTTGTTGCACCAGATAATGTACCTGTTGCGACATATGTCTCATCTGTTTTAGCAAATCAAATAGATTTTTGTACCTCTTTTATTTATACCAACACATGACCTATCTGCTGCAATAGATGAGTCATATGTTGCAACAGATGGTTCATCCATTGAAAATTATCATACATGTCTTCCTCGTGTAGAAATTTGACCCAACAGTTGATTCACTGTTGCAACAGAAATATAATCTATTTGGGATAATTTATAACAGGAGGAATACCTGTTTGATTTGCTAGAATAGATGAGTTATCCTTTTCCATTTTTTTGTATCTCTGTGATTAGATTGACCAATTCTGATACTACTGAACAGCATTGACAATATGCTACTCTACTCTTTTTATGGAAATACAGAGAACAGAAAGTGTAGAAATCTTACGTAAGCGACAATAAAGATCCACGATGAGCATAGCCGAATTCCATAGCACCGGATCAAGAACAACTTATCCACATTGAGTAGATCTTTATATCTTGAGTTGAGTCTGTCAAAGTAATAACCTCACCCCTCCTTAGGAATCCTTGGCATCAATACTTAAATTGTTGATGTATTTGTTGAGATCTGTACCCATAACAATATTTTTACATTTTATTTATTCATTAATTTTATTTCAGTTAATTTTTAAGGCTTCGATATAAATTTTATTTTGTCTATGAATTTTATTTTTTCCTTAGATTTGAACGTATTAATTGAAATGAAATACTAGATTCAAATATTACAACTGATGATGTATCTATCTGTTGCAACAGACGGAACATCTGTTGTAAAATATCGAATAGATTTGACATATGTTGCAACAGGTAGGTAATCTATTAGAATTTATCAAACAGGTCTTCCCACTGCTGCAATAGATAGACTTAGATAGAAACACGAAACACCGACATAATGCAACAGATGGCCAACCTATTGCAAAAGATAAACTATATGTCAGAATAGGTAGAATATCTGTTACAACGGGTGGAGAATCTGTTGCATTATAAAAATTCAACTTTCATTGGACATAAAAAAAATTGCTACTACATGTATGTAAAAAAATAAAAGTGAATTCAAATAAAAAAGGTGGAACCCGTCGATAGTGTTCAGTTCAAACACGTAAAATAAAATAGACATCAAGTAGACAGTGTTCATTTTAAACACGTAAAATAAAATAAGAACAAATGTGTTAGGTTGGAATTTTTGCTGACTTGGCATCTGATTTTTCCCCCAACAATCATTTTTCCCCCAATGTCTTATATATTCATCTTCTTCCTAAAATTTAACCCTAAATTCCCAAATCTTCTTCTTTGTCATAATCTTTTTTTTATCTATCCAAATTCTTCAAATTATTTGCATTTGGTCTTTCTTTTCTTCATCTTTTTATATTTTTTCAACTGAGCTTGACAATGCCGAGCGCATCTTCCACTATTTTTTTGTGATAACAATTTTTTATATTGTAAGTGCGGTCATGAATCTCTATTGAAGACTTCTTGAACTCAACAAAATTCAGGTCGTAGGTTTTTTACTTGTAAGATTTTAAAGGTAATATTTTTTTTATTTAATTAGTTGATTAATTATTGACTTGTAATTATTTTGTAATTGTGTTCTTATTTTTATAGAAATTGGGTGAATGCGATTACTTTGATTGGTATGAAGAACGACACCCTTCACAAGCAAATCGTGTAATCTGGGGTTTGTTGAAGAAAGTTAAGGCTTCTGAAGAGAAACAAAATCGAGCAAGAAGATACTACATTGTTGTCATTATTTCTACTGGTTTGGTGGTGTTGGGCACATGGATTTTCAAGCCTAATTGCTAAAATTTTCATTGTGGTGTATTTGTTACTGGTTTGGTGTTGTCAAGCACATGGATATTCAAGTGTGTAATTGTTGCAAAATATCAAACAGATTTAGGCATATGTTGTAAAATTTAGGCCATCCATTGGAAATTATCAAACAAGTCTTCCCATTTTTGCAACAAATTAGACTTAGATTAGATAGAAATAACATAGGCATAATGCAACAGATGACCAACCTATTACAACAGATAAACTATCTGACAGAACAGATAGAATATATTTTACAACAGATTGACAATCTATTGCATTATAAAAAACTCAACTTTCATTCTTCAGAAAAAAATTATTGCCACTACATGTACATGTAATTTAAAGTAAAGTAAAGTGTGACTTGAAATAAAAAAAAATATTTTACAGGCTCTTCTATATACACAGGATCCAAGCGTCCAGTTAGTACCCTATAAGTCCAGAACTCTTGCAGGTTTTCCATAGCGTTGTTGCACAGAAAGGTCGTTGGCTCGGCCATTTCTGTGTCGATCAGCAAATATTCGATGTATGCAAGAGCGCGCGAGCCACTCACGTAACCGGCATTATTTTTTGGAAGGGTCATGCCCTTGTTTCTACCTTCAAAATCCCATGATTTCTTCATCAACACTTCCTTTGGCAAATGATTCATTAGTTTACTCTCCCTCAACAAGATGGGCAACAACTCCATCAGTGGCTGCACGAGGAGAAAAAAATTGACATCATCGATGAGGAGTTCGTAGTAGTTATAAACTTTGATCTTTTCCTCCTCGAGTAGTATCTCAACAGATCGATAATGTATGTCATTCATGCTATTGACTGCAAGAATCCTCTTTTCCTCGGTCTAGCTCTTGCCGTGTGGATTTGGCTTCTCCCCTCTAACATATTTTATCATTTCTTCTTCATCCCAGTCTAACGTAAAATCTAAGAAATCAAATCTCGTGCCATAGTCTAATGTAGCATTATTGAGTTGATCATACTTATCCTTGAGCTTCTTGTAGAAGTCGAGGTCTATTATCCTATCGGCAGCATCATAAGCTTTCGGTACGTTAATTGTCTTTTCCTCTTGAGGCAAACAATTTTATCAACATGTTGTGATATAAGAAGATAATTTGTAAATAGGTTATTAATTGTAAAGATGGTCCATCTATTGCATAGGGTTCTCTAAATCAATAATCTAATGCAACTTATGCAACAGATAGATAGTAAGTTACAACAGAACCACTACCAGTTGCACCAGAATATTGCAACAGATTTCATATCTATTACGTAGATTCTTCTTCATGGGGTAGATTAGATTATAAGGCTAGGTTAGCAAAAGTAAACTTGTCTTGCCCTCGTAACATAAATGCATATTTATCACAGTCTGGAAGTCATAGGGGGAAAAGGGAGGCATGGGGTAATCTGGTGCGCCTGGCTTGGGATTCTTGGCCTATCGTAGATCCCTCTTCTCTTTGGAACCAAGTTCCACGTATATGTACACCTTCTTGAATGGATCCTGAACTTCAACAGCTTTTTGAGAGGTAGGAGTTTAAATTATTTTTTATTTTCGACAGGAGAGTACATCGGTTATTGCTCTTTTCTTCCTCCTAACCTACACTGTAAGAGTGTATCGCTCCCTCAACTTCTTGGATTAGAATTCCTCAATAGATTTAGATATAGCCTTTACTTTTTCAAAGAGTTTATCCTGACTGTCCTTGCACTCTTCGCATTTGCAATGAGAATAAGAGGGTGAAGAAGGGTGAGAGGGACCTGTGTAAGGGTGAAAAGGGGTGTTTTCAAACATATTTATTTTTTGTTGAGAATCCACATGCTCATCGTCATGAGTGGTAGCATCATCCGCATGCCTGCCACAAACACCAATAACTCCACCAGAAGAAGCACCCAGATCTGCCTTAGTAGGTTGGTCATGAAGAGCCTCAATATTAGGCTGACCTTGCCTAACTGCTATTCTTATGGCTGTTGCTCCAGTAAATTCCTTCCTTATTAACTCTACCGTTGGGTATACTATAGTATCAACATGACCTAGAGTACTATAAGAAGTCATCAACGACTCTTCCTCGATAGGCACGATTCATGGATGCACAACCTAGAAAAAAAAGACAGATACATTTAAATCATATAATATAATAATTTTCACAGTTGGGTTAATATTTTAACAGTCAACTTCACTAAAAAATTAACAATATATTGTATCAAATTACCCATCTATTGCATAGTTTGTAGTAGATGGTTAAAATCTATTTTAGTCGGGTTCAGAGAACCAGAGAAACACATGGATAATCTGATGCAAAATTTCAATCATCTGTCGCAACAGATTACCAATCTGTTGCACCAATTGCATAATATGGGTAATCTGTTGGGTTACATATTATGCAACAAATGATTTTTATATGTATTAACAATATGTTACATCAGATTACACTCCTGTTGCATAATTTATAATAGATGGTTAATCTGTTAGGAGTCGGGTTCAGAGAACCAAAGCAACAGATGGGTAATCTGATGCAAGTTATAAATCATCTGTCGTAACAGATTATCCATTTGTTGCACCTATTGGCATAGGAAGGGTAATCTATCACAATAGATGTCCCATCAGGTGCATCAGATATAACATTTGTTGCACTAAATATAACATATGTTCAATATCTTTCATTGAGTAAAATTATTTTACTTGAAGAAGATATATTGCATCATCTGGAGGGTTGAAGATATTAGCCTTCTTTAATTTTAGTGTTGCTCTTTGTAGCTAACCAGCTAAACATCCTTAGATGAGAAACCTCATCTGGGTAATCTATCACCTGCTTTTAGAGGAGAGGAATAGCTTTAAATACCCAAGCCTAAAAAATGTAAACAGGAAGCAAGCAAAAAAAAAGTCATAATAACTAACTATATTCAATATAACTTAATGGATGAGTTAAAATAATGATTAATTTTACCATGAAATCCCAAGGAAAGCCGTATAATGAGGTCGTCCCTAAGGATAGCTTTGTTAGTAAATATTGGACGACGTAGAAACTGTCATATCCCCAGGGATAATTGTTGAATTTATCAAAATCCTCAGCACGCGCCAACAAATCATCTTCTATTACCTTGTTGACGTCTCTTGCAAATACAACCAAATGGGCAAACCAAACTAAGCACAATTGCTCCCTGTACTGCTTTGGTACGATTTTATCCATGAGATCTGTCAACAAATCCAATGTTTTGTAGCCACATCGAGCAATGTCAAACAACCTATCTATTTTTTCCTTGCATTTTCTTGCCTTGGATATTTTGCTGGGTATTCCCTTGGCAATAGGTGGTTCTTTTGGACGATGGAATCTCAAGCCCGTCACTATGGCAAACTCTTGCAAGCCAAAACAAATCGGCATGCAACAGTAGTTGATCCAGATTTCTCCATCTTTTTGTTGCCCCCTCCTTCGGATCTTCATCATCCCCCACGTACTTGATCATGCGCTTGAGAAGACCATATACCATCCTCATTGGGAAACGGGCAGGGGCATCCTCATCCATCTCAAGAAAGCATCCAAAGCAGCTCTTCTTAAAAAGTACGTCTACGTTTTCGTCCTTTATAATTTTCCTAAAACAAATAAATTTACTCCTCATCTGACATTTAAGTACAATTTCACCAGTTAGTTCTTCTTCTACTTTTTTTGTCATTTATCGGCAACGCAAATTGAAACTTGTCAATGCTAAAAGTTTTGACAAGATCATCCTGGGATGTCGATATTAATTCACGCCCCATTGGTGATCCATTATCATCATGTTGATGATATCCTCTTTCTCTTTCTATTTCTATTTCTCACTCTCTAATTCCTCCTCTTTCTCACTTTCATTTTCTTCATCACCATCTACAGACCCTTATCCACCTCTCTCAATATTGTTTTCATATCTCTCCTCAGTTTCACTTTGTTTCCCTTATTGAGATTGTTCAGGAAGCTTCTCTGAATTTCTCTGTACTGTAGCCTTTTTTGGTGGTAGTCAAACATTGATCCACTTTCACTTTCTTTTCTTTTGGGAGACATGTTTTATCTACAAATAACAGAAAAAAATTACATTACAATTGATGTATGCATAAATTTTAAAAAATACATTACAAATACCACCAATAACGACACACCGACAGCCATCACCACCACAAACACTACCAACCAATGCCACAAACACCACGAATACCGACACCACTAACAACCACCATAAACACCATAAACCAATGCCACCATAAACACCACCAAATAATGCCACAAACAGCCACTACCAGTACCACCATGACGACGACCACCACCACCACCACCACCACAAATACCACAAACACCATGCAACAATACCACACAGTCAACGAAACACTACGACAGAAACTAGGGTTTTCTTAAGTTTTTTCTATGATTTTACCATCACAACTCAAAATTGTAAACCCATTCTAGAAGATAATACGACTAAAAGTTTTCTTCTTTGTCATTAACTTAAAAGCCCTTAATTTTTAGAAAAAATAACAAATATAGAACTTTTCTCAAACTCTTTTACCTATGAAGAAAGAAAAAATAACTGATACAAGCAAAAATGCAGTCAAAAATAACACCTATGTGGTCAAAAATGAGAAGAAAATTGATCTGTTGTGAAGGGTAGAGAAATTTATTGAGTAGTTGTAGTTGTTTTTTGTACTGTATAATTGAATGAGAAAGAGAAATGAGCAATAATTCGAGATTTGAAATAATGAAACATTTTTCTCACAAATGGATGATTTGTATGGGTTGATTTGTATTTTGAAAAAGAATGACAGGTTTTGAAAATGTTAATTTAGTCCGAATTGATCTTAATTATTTTTTAAAATTATAAAAGATATGCATAATTTTTAACCCTCTCATCATGCAATTGCCAAAAGACTCAATTAAAGTTGTAGTTGACCCTATGAACTCACCCACCCCTGGTCCTAGATTAATAAATTTAGGTATATGAACTCAATTGAAATTGTATAAAAATAAATGTTCAACCTGTTGCATCAGATACTCATCTGTTGCAAATTATAAAATAGATTAAGTAGTCTGTTGATCAGATTACCCATCTATTGTAAATTATCAAATAGGGGATGCCATCTGTTGTAGTTGACTATATAAGAACTCACCCCTGGTCCAAGATTAATCAATTAAGGTATTGGTATAACATATGAGGTGGTAAGAATCGGTACAACTTAGAGTGATCGATCGACGACTCTGGTCAGGAGGAATGCAATACCGTCTTATCATTCAATTGCCAAAAGACGCAATTGAAGTTGTAGTTGACCCTATGAGAACTCACCCTTGGTCCTAGATTAATCAATTAAGGTATTGGTCTAACATATGAGGTAGTAAGAATTGGTTCATCTAAAGTGATCAATTGACGACTCTGGTTGGGAGGAACGCAATACCGTCTCATCATTCAATTGCCAAAAGACTCAATTAAAATTGTAGTTGATCCTATGAGAACTCACCCCTGGTCCTATATTAATCAATTTAAGGTATTGTTCTAACATATGAGATTGTAAGAATCGATTCAGCTCAGAGTAATCGATCAACGACTCTGATCGGGAGGAACGCAATATCGTCTCATCATTTAATTGCCAAAAGACTCAATTAAAGTTATAGTTTAACCTATGATAACTCACTCCTGGTCTTAGATTAATTAATTAGGGTCTTAGTCTAACATATAAGGTGGTAAGAATCAGTTCAGCTCAGAGTTATCAATCGACGACTCTGGTTGGGAGAAGCGCAATACCATCTCATCATTCAATTGCCAAAAAACTCAGTTGAAGTTGTAGTTTACCCTATGAGAACTCACCCCTGGTCCTAGATCAATCAATTAAGGTTTTGGTCTAACATATAAGGTGGTAAGAATTAGTTCAGCTCAGAGTGATCGATTGATGATTCTGGTTGGGAGAAACGCAATACTGTCTCATCATTCAATTACTAAAAGACTCAATTGAAGTTGTAGTTGACCCTATGAGAACTCATCCCTGGTCCTAGATTAATCAATTAAGGTATTGGTCTAAGATATAAGGTGGTAAGAATCAGTTCAGCTCAGAGTGATCGCTTGATGACTCTGGTTGGGAGGAACGCAATACCGTCTCATCATTCAATTGCCAAAAGACTCAATTGAAGTTGTATTTGACCCTGTGAGAACTCACCCCTGGTCTTAGATTAATCAATTAGGGGTCGTTTTGTAGAGTGTATAAGAACAATGCAAAATATAGTGTATTAGTAATGCTTGCATTAGTAATACTTGTATTATTTATGCTTGTATTAGTTATGCATGTATTATTTTTCATACATTGTTTGGTTTGATGTATAAGAAATAATACATCTTACATAATTTCTATAAAAGAAATTTTTGTTTACAAAAATACCCTTCGTTGATTTTGTACACTTTTTTGCAACAAAGTTCTTTTGTTATTTCAAACATAATTAATATTGTTGAACTATTATATAGAGGTTTAGGATTAATTGTAAGACCTTCATATTTCCACAAAAATGTTACGTCAATGGATTAACATAGTTGAAACAAAAATAAAATACAAGACGTAAACTTAAGAAATAGATCTCAATTTTTTTAATTCTTTTTAAAGACTTTCAAAGAAAATCAAAAATATGTTATAGTTATTTAAATCAACCATTCATTGTTGTAAATTCAAAGAGTGAGAAAAGAAATTGTGAAATGTTTTAAAAAGATTCACTAGTGCAAATTAAAATGGCAGGAAAAGGAATGATGAAATATTTTGAGAGGGAAATTGAGGGGTATTAAGGTCATTCAATAAGTTAATGCATGTATTTAAAGTCTTTGTATTACTAATACATTGGAAATACAATGTATTACTAATACACTGTACACTTCAATACACAATAGAGTGTATAACTAATGCATGCATTAAATTTTATAATACACTCTACCAAATGACCCCTAAAGGTATTAGTCTAACATGTGAAATTAATTGAAATTGTATAAAAGAAAATGTTCAACCTGTTGCAACAGATGTCTTTTCTGTTGGAATTAATCAAACAGATTAAGTCATCTGTTGCAACATATTACGCATCTGTTGCGATGGATGATCGAGCTTTGGAAATTTCAAATAGAAATTGTTATGTGTTGCACTTAGATGTTTTAAGACCCTTTTTTTTAAAAAAGCAATTTAGATATTTCCTGTTCGAGATAAAAAAAAATTAAAATACTAAGGCGGTAAAAAATATTACTTGGATAACTCAAAAATCTCTTGAGCGAGTAGTCTTATCTGGTCTTTTTAATGTAACTGTCTCCTCATGGCCCTCAAAATTCAAAAGTTATTAATGAATATTTAAAACCCATATCTATCAGAATACTCTCTCGTTCATCCATAACATAAGTAAGACTCAAGACAACTAAACTCATCTATCACTCTTTCTTCTTTATTCTTAATTTTTTTTCTTTCCTTTTTGCCTCTTTTTTCTATCTCCTTTCAAATGAGAAACCTTTCGGATCTCAACCGATCAATATCTTTTCTCGACTGAATTGGATGTTCTGATCCCTTTATTTTTTTCACATTGCAGGTATGGTTCACTATTGCTCTTTTCATCTCGTCTTCTTCTTTGTATGTCATTTAAATTAGATATTTATAACTGTTGTTATTGATGATTTAACCATTACCAATTTCCTATTTATTGAGAAAATTGAAGGGAGGGTGACTTTTAAGTCTTGAATGAATGAACCGTTGTCTTTATATCTGTTGCAAAATGCCTCATCGATTGAACAGATGGGTAATTTGTTGTATCAGATTGGTCATCTATTGATTCACTCAATTTTGTGTTACCCTTTTGTACAGACGGAGCAACTGTTTGAAAAAATCAAACCAGTAGCAAGGCTGGTTTAATTTATTCCAATAGATAACCCATCTGTTGCAACATGTCATCCATATATTGCAACAGATGCCTCATCGGTTGAGCAGATAAGCAATATATTGCATCAGATTGGTCATCTATTGATTTTTCTCAATTTTGTGTTACACTTTTGTTATGTTCTTTTTCTTTTTCTTTTTTTGACATCAAATGTATTTCTCTTGTTTATAGATAAAAGAAAGTGATACTGGATATATTTTTTCCCAACCAGCATAAAAGGCTAGAGTAAAGATGGGTTCGAAGGAATAAGCTGCTTGTAGATGGAACCACTTCATATGTGGGAAGTATGTATTACTGATCAACCTATCGTAAAAACACACATCCAATACAATAATTTTGTGAATGTTTGTTCTTTACCTATTAGGCGTTAATTCTTCAAACAAGATACGACATTTTACAGTTAAGATTGTTAGGTTCAAACTGGTAAGGTTAAGGGACCAAGTAGGTGGTGTCGATACCCTATTATAATTTAATGACCTTTTATGCTCATGTTTTTGTGTTAAGTTTGGGGAAGGGTTTAAGTTTTTGGCGGCAGTGTAAATATCCAATAGTGATTGGATCGGTTTTAATGGCTCAATGGACTTATTAAAAGGCCTCCGAAGCCTTGCACTGCAGCAAACACCGATGGAACCAATAAAAATTCTCCTGGTCCAAATTTATATGGATGGGTTATTGGATGAGACTATTATACAGCAGTAGGTGCTTGGGAGAATACCTGTGCAGGAAGGAGAAGGTTGAGAAGGTCATATATCATCTCAGACCTTGTTTAAGAGGAAACACAGGGTACGAAGAAAAGTGTAGCAAAATTTGTTGATGAAATTGACATAAAAAATGAAAAACTGGATGAGTTGCGAATGTGAAAGCGTATCCAAAAATGAAAATCCATCAGTCATTGAAGTAAAAGAAGAATTGTCAATAGGACTAGAGTTGGACACTTTGCTAGAGAATGCAACAAGTGAGTGTGGCCTCAATAAAGACTCTCACAAAGTGCAGGACCAGAACTCTAAGGAAGAAGTTTCACGAGCATAGGAAATTAATACGATTGTCGGTCAGTTAAAACCTGAACCAACTACTCCTAAATTAAAAATACGGGATCAAACCAAGGTGGCAATTTCTCAAGTTAAACTTGCATCCCATGCCTCCTGTTTATGGCTCTGTTCAAGTCAAGGGAAGTGGAAACAACAAGGCATGGGATTTCTTCCCAACTTCAGACCTTTTTATTTCTACTGCCATATACCTCAACAGAGCCATAAACAGGAGGCATGGGATGCAAGTTTAACTTGGTAAATTTCCACCTTGGCTTGATCCCGTATTTTTAATTTAGAAGTAGTTGGTTGAAGTTTCAACTGACCGATAATTGTATCAATTTCCTGTGCTCGCAAAACTTCTTCCTTAGAGTTCTGGTCCTGCACTTTGTGAGAGTCTTTATTGAGGCCACGCTCACTAGTTGCATTCTCTAGTTAAGTGTCCAGCTCCAGTCCTGTTGACCATTCTTCTTTTTTTTCAATGACTGATGGATTTTTATATTTGGATACACTTCCATATTTGAAGCTCATCCAGTTTTTCCAATTCTCATGTCAATTTCATTGGCCAGATTCGCTAGAATTTTCTTTCTTGCTCCCCTGTGTTTCCTCTTAAACAAGGGCTGAGATGATATATGGCCTTCTCCACCTCCCCTTCCCACACAGGTATTCTCCCAAGCACCTTTTGTTGTATAAAAGTCTCTTCCAGCAATTCATCCATATAAATTTCGAATAGGGGAATTTCTATTGGTTCCATCATTGTTTGTTGCAGTGCAAGGCTTCGAAGGCCTTTCAAGAAGTCCATTGAGCCATTAAAACCGATCCAATCACTATTGGATATTTATACTGTCGCCAAAAACTTAAACCCTTCCCCAATCTTGACACAGAAATATGAGCATAGATCATCATTAAATTGTAACAGGGTATCGACACCACCATCTTGGAACCCTTCGGCCTTATTAGTTTGCACCTATCAAACTAAACTGTATAATAGAGGATCTTGTTTGAAGGATCAGTGTCTAATCGGTAAAAAACTGCATACATAAAATCATTGCAATTTATGTGTGTCTGTCACGGTAGACTGATTAATAATACATAACTCCCATACATGATAGTGGATCCATTTCACGCACCTTATTCTTCCTACCTCATCAAAGACACTATAGTGTTATTTATTCATATGCACGCATGTGATGACTATTAAAAAAGAGGTGTGAAGAGTCGTAACTTTTTTATCTTAACACATTCAAAATAGCTGATGAATTGAAATCTCCATCTGCTGCAACTGATGAATCAGCTGTTGGAAGAAATCAAAACATCTCCTCCAACATATGGTCCATTTGTCATAATAGATAATCTATATGTTGCAATAGATTATAAATCTATTGCGATAAACCAGACATTGTTTATTCATCTGCACGCATGTGATGACTATTAAAAAAAAGGTGGAGTCATGACTTTTTATCTAACATATTCAAAACAGCTAATGAATCGAATTCTCCATCTGTTGCAATTAGCAGTTAGAAGAAATCAAAATATCCCCAACATATGGTCCATCTATCACAACAGTTAATCTATATATTACAACAGATGGTAAATCTGTTGTGGTAGATGGACGATCTGTTGCAATAGCTCAATAATAACGGTTGTTATCAAGTCTTCTCAAAACCGTTTTGAAAAGGTGAGAAGTATTAATGTAAATGAAAAAGTCGCGACTTTTCACAAAAAATAAAATGCCACCAGTTTGAATGTAATTAATACAATGGAGCTTAATAGACATGTTTTTTGTCCTTACACATCCAAATTCAATCATCTATAAATAGGTCCCTCCTTAATCTTCATTCTGCTAAACTTTATTTATTTCTTGCATTTTTTCTTTTTGTGTGACATCTTCAACAACTTTTCTTCAAAGAGCATATTCCTTTATCGTTGAGGTAAGTTTTTTTCCAGTATAAATCTACCAATTTGTAGTATATGTTGTATTATATTTGGACTTTTTTCTTTACATTTGTCAATTCATGTGTGTTCTAGCTATGGATGATCCTGTTTGGGATATTTCTATTTTGTGCGCTGCAGTATAGGAACTTTAGAGGCAGGTTAATGACCTGCAGAGGGAGTTGATCGCTGTGAGAGTGACGATGTTCAGAGAGATGCAGAGGCTGATGAGGACCCTAATGCTGTGAGTTGATTGGTCGGTTGTCATTAATGATGATCATGATGATAGTAATAATAATAATAATTAGAATGTGTTTTTATTTTAGCATATGTATTTTAAATTTTCTATATCGGATCTATACCTAATGTAGTTTATTTTTCGTTTAATGAAAAATCTATTTTTAGTCGATTTTGGCCTTTTCATTCTTATCAATCTTCATTCTGTCTATTTCTTCTTCTAAATATTTTTAAATGTTAACATGTTGAAGGTTGGAGGTAAGGAGCAATTTTGAATCCAGTAGCAATAGCAATTTTAACTTTTGAGTTCTTTCAACAGATGGACTATGTGTTGGAACAGATTGGTCATCAGTTGGTTTTTTATCAACAGATTATCCATCTATTGCGACATATTTATCATTTGTTGGAGAAAAATATTCCAGTTTTATGGAACTGTGTTGTGTTTTTCCAGCTAATGTCCATCTGTTGCCACAGATGGGTAATTTGTTGAAAATGCTTGTGGTCTGCTGTATTGTTTAACAGTTCATGTTTTGCCTCTTTTTATTGATGCACAAGTTATTAAAAAGATATTTTATATATAAAAATAATAACATTACCTTCACAATAATGAGTTAAATATATAAAAGTCCACAATAAATTTCTGCAATTACAATGATCATGGTAGATTACGATCCGGGCATGTAGTTCTTTTGTGGCCAGCGTGCTTACATACGGAGCACTTGTTTCTTCTTGACAAAAATGATTCTCCAACTCTACGCCTCCTCTTATATGGATTTCTTCCTATTTTGATAGTCTATGGGTCAATATATGGAAGAGGTATTAATCTCCCAATAAGCTCTGCAAGAACAACCCAAGATTCTTTGGGAGGCACCGGAGTAATATGCCCACTATATGTCATTTCATACTTTTCCACTGAATAATATTGAGAGGAGTGCTCGTAAACTTCAGCTCCATATTTATGACCGTATTGAGCTCAAAGCGCTGCCATAGCATGTGATATGGTATTTTTTCCAAGTCAAAAACTCTGCACGTACAAGATCTTATTTGAAGATCAACCATGGCAACATCACCATGATCGGTGATACTGAATTTGTAATCTATTATTTTATGAGATAATAACCTATTCCCCAAACTGATGTTCATTGATATTATTATTTCGATTTCGACAACAAATTGGGATCTTTTTTTTGGGCACTTGAACTGCACACGCCTTTTGTTAAATTCGCCATACTTCTTGCTTATTTTTTTCAAACATAGCCTTGATAGGAAATTCTCTTTCATTGCCAAACAATGAATTCACCGATTCAGGTATGTTTGATGTCATAATATTGTACCAATACAAAAGAATCACTTAGTACGACATCATACTAAACTTGTAACTCAAATAAGACATTAAATCGATTAGAATGTACGTATTTGCCAGACAGAATACCCAGGTCCATCTCTCAAAATCGGCACGCACGAGAAATTCTGCTACCTTGGGATTCACATCCGTTATTTGATTGAAATAATCTAAAAAGTTCTCTCTACTATATGCTTTAGCTACACTATAAAAAAGGTCACTACCCTTTCATTGTGATAGTTAGTCTGAATGTTCTCTCCAAGATGCCTTATGCAACAACCAAAGTAAGCTGAAGTGAAGAAATATGAACCCATCTTTAAAATACTTGGATTCCTATCCGATACAAAACACAACTCTTCGGTATCTTCGGCGCAGCTTCGCAGTTGTTCAAAAAAATCCATAAGAGGCCTCACATTCCTTATCCGCTACACAAAAAGTGACATGAAAGATATGATTCACAGCATCCTGCACCACCACCGCTAGTAGAACTCCATTATACCTACTCTTCAAGAAGGTACCATCGACGGCTATGCCTTTTCTCAAATGTCGAAAACCTTGAATCCAAGCACCATATGATACAAAAAATTACTTGAACCTTCCATTTTCACCAAGATACAATGTCGTCTTTCTTTCAGGATTTGTGGACTCAATGATGTAACAGTAGGCATCTAGGATTGCATACCCATGCTCGAGTGTCCCCCTAACCAAGTCCTTGGCAATACCCATGGACATATATATCTTTCAATAACTGACTAGGACACCCAATTCCATAAGGAGTTGATTGGCCATAACCCTTGTTGTAGGGCCTTTGCCATCGGGGAAACTAATACTAAAATATTCACCGAGGACCTTTGCCGTGGCGTGAGGATTTTTTCCCGAGATGTGCTCCGAACCACATATGTGATGCTTTTCATGTTTATGAATGATGAATCTGTCAGAACTTGTGTACTTCACTGCTCTCAACCACCACTTGTAGTTTGAATTGGCACATTTGAAGCAAAAGATACTGCTCAAATTAATCACCTTCTTTATTCTGAATCTTTTTTTAAGCAAGAAATAAACAAAGTGGTATATAGTTCATCCTTGTCCTTGAATGACATTCCAATAAAAAAGTCGGTCCCATTGTCTAGAAGATTTCCTAACTGTGTCGATTGAGAAGAACTACACATCATATTGGTCGCATCAATGGGTGTAGGTGTTTAATCATCATCTGGAATATTCATGTCTAGATCATCTAACCTATCATCAAAGATGTCTTGTTGTTCTTCTTCTTCTACATTCTGGTTCTCATTCTTTCTCTTCTTTTCAACCACATACACCCTTAACACCGGCCTGGATGAATCACTAAGATAACCACGCAACTGAACTTAATCGGTTATCTTGAAAGGCAGTACCCTCTGATTTTCAAAGGAGCTGTGCATGTAGCTGATGACAAGTTCTTCCGATTGGCAATTCAGTCTATAATAACGGATGATTAAGTTCATAAAATCATCATATGAAACATCACTTTGGACTGTCATAGCTATCATCTCTAGTATTTCACCTTCGTTCTAATGCCATACATATCGATTTCTCTTCTCGATCCATTGACCATGACAATCCACCCCTATTGTTATTGATCCTTTCATTAGTGGTACCTAAATAAAGTCATTTGTTAAAAAAAGTTAATAGTGATTTCATATTATCGTAAATGAATCCCAACAGATGTGTAATCAGTCGCAATAGATTACTTACCTGTTGGGATTCATGTTACGCTCCTGAAGCTGATTTCAACAGACAAGTCATCTGTTGTAACAGGTGAAGCATATGTTGCAATAGACTATATATCTGTTGGGATTGATGTTACAGTACTGAGGCACCTTTGAAGTTGATTCCAATAGATGAGTCACATGTTGCAACAGATAACTAACCTGTTACGATAGATGACTTACCTGTTGCAACAGACGATGATCTGTTGGAATCGAGGTCAGGTTCTATCACAACAGGTTACTAATATGTTGCAATAGATATTTACCATCTGTTGGAATCGAGTTTGGGTTCTGCTGCAACAGGTTAATAATCTGTTGCAATAGATACATACCCTGTTACAACAGACAACACGTCTGTTGGAATTGAGTTCAGGTTCTGTTACAATAGGTTTATAATATGTTGCAACATATATTTACCACGTTGGACTAGATAACTAATCTGTTTAAACAGATAAATCATTTGTTGTAATAGATTACCCATTTGCTCGATTCATGTTACGACATATAGAACCATAAACATGAATCCAACATATCAGTCTTCTGTTGAAACAGATGTCTCATCTGTCGTAGATGATTTATCTATTTAAACAGATAGATCTTATGTTGGATTCATTATTGGATTTTATCCATTGTTGGAAAAACAGCACAAGAGCAGTTACCCAGATGAAAAATTCAACTAAAAATCATAATTTGACTTACCAAAGTCTCCTATGAAGTAATGCCAAAGTGGAAAGTGATGTACGAAACAAGATTTGACCTAATAAATTGGTCAAATAGCAACAGTAGCGGTAACAACAACAATGTTAATAGTCAACAAGAAGAAGATGAAGATGATAATGAAGTAGAAAATGATGATAATGAAGCAAAAAATGATGAATAAAGTAGCAGCAACAATGAACAACAAAAATCTCTAAGAGAGAGAAAACAACAATGGATGAGAAGAAAGAGAAAGGCATTTTTTTCCCTCAGTTTCCCATTTTATTAGGTAAATATTTGGATCAAAGTATAAATTTAAAAACTTGTGGGTTATTCTCAAACTTACCAAACTTTCTTAATCCATAATAAAGTAATCATCACCTCCACTCAATTATTAAGACTTATGTCACCTATACCTCATTTTAAAACTCTTTTGTCACCTACAGCCCAAAGCCCCGTGATAGTTTTTGCTATTACTTTTTAAGTAGTATTTTTGGGTACATAGACGAGAACCGATTCTAGTACTTTGATATTGATTTTTTTCATATGAATTATCCGCTTACTCCTCATTGTTCTATATATATATATACTCCCTCCATTTCAAAAAGAATGACTTACTTTTCTTTTTAGTCTGTTTCAAAAAGAATGACCCCTTTTCCTTTTTAGCAACTTTTTAATTTTAACTTTACACATGGCTTGTTTAGGACCACAAGATTGAAGGGCATTTTGGTACATTTGATATATCTTTAATTTAACACCACAAGATTCAAAAGTCTACTTTATTTTCGTAAACTCCGTGCCAAGTCAAATTAGGTCATTCTTTTTTAAATGGAGGGAGTATAAGGTAAATTTTTAAAATGTCCACATTATAGAAATGATTATTTAGAGAAACATATTTTCATATTTTATATCAAACTATAAAGTAATTAAAGATTTAAGAGAGTTTTCTTTGGCGTTCAATCAAATACTTAATATTGTGATATTTTATTCTAATATTTGTTGAAATATTTTTGATATAGTATGTTGATTATTATTACAAGAATAATTTATAATATGCTAAAGAAGATTTTTTCACCAGTATCATAAAAGGATCATTGATATTTTCTGAAATGACAATAAAGTATTTTATAAAGGAAATTGCATTTTAATCAATGCCACTTATATTTTCTAACTAATTAGTTATTTGTATAATCTTTCTTTTGATCAATAAAATATACTAGCACAAGTCAAATAATAATAGCTTGAATAATTAACATACTAATATGTTTTGTTGACTCAAAGAGATATTTTTTAATTTCACTAAAAATATTGACGTTGTTTTAATTTTTGATATTTTATTTAATTATTTAAATATTTAATATTTGAAAAATACATATAGGTTGAATCTATAAAAGTATTTTTTTTTATCTTGTGAAAAAAAAAATTGAAGACTTTAAATTTCCTAAAATTTACTTTGTGATTACAATTAAATTTGAATGTTACATAAAATTAAATCATAAATTTAATGAGGTCTTTCATGACCGTGTGAAGCATATGCAATTTGATGACTGCGCGAAACGCAATAAAATTCACTAATTTTTAGGATGGTACAATGAATAATGACCATCCTTTTATAGATGGCCAAACTTAAGCTTCAAGCACAAAATAAGAAAATAAAAAATAAATACAAAATTTGTCCTTCTCAAATTTTTGCTTGGTCTTCAAGTTCATTTCACAACCAAGTAAATTGGCACATGAAATCTTCTTCCACATGATTTTGACCCTACAAAATCAAACCATCTAGGAAAGAATATAATAATATTTCATCTAAAATAATACTTTATTTATTTGGCTAATTGAATTTTCTAATTTAATTATCAATAAATAAATAAATAAATTCATTAATAAAGATCAAAACACTCGTTAGTGTGCGCCCCCGTAAATTCAAAACTAAGCCAGTAGTAAATTGATCACATCAATATACTAATTAAGGTTTGTATCTAGCAACACTCCTTAACGATCAAATAGCGTGCAATATACAATTTACTCTCAAGAACTTATAGAAAAATAATGTAATATTTTCTTTAGTCCTAATAGCTTCGAATTACCCTAGGATATGATCTAACTGTTAAATCCCAATAGTGATCAACTATGTGTGCATGTCAAATTATAATCAACTATTAAATGACCCAAGAAACTCTTTTCTTCTTTCATTCAATTTCCCTTTCCAAGGTCTTAATTAGTCATTTATAATACATGACAACATAGAGCTTGAACTCATTAATAAAAGTTGACAGATTTCATCTTGCATCAATCATTAATTCTACAAGCATTTAATCATACCCAATATCCTTTAAATCATATATGTATTAACATGAATGACTAGTATCAAAGTATAATAAATAACTTGTTAATAACTATGATGATCTCAAGTCAAAGAAAACTCTTGCATCACACTCTTCAAGATAATATCCTAGTGATAGTTTACGGCAATTCTAATCATTAGAAATTATCTAGTGAGTCTGTTCAATGATCATATCTCCATATGCATCATCTACGTATGAATTAAGTTAGTGAGATCAACTAATCTTTATCTTGTAAAGATCTTTATCTTGTAAAGATAACCAATTATATATTGATCTAATCGAATCACTAATGTCCTAATTAGTAATTCTAGGATCAAGAACAAGTTAAGATTAAAGTATAAGAAATATGACTCACTTATTATCATGATGTCAAGTTTCAAAATATAATCGAGCACCTTATCATATTAATCAAAAAAATTGATATAACTATGAAAAAAATATTAGATGCCACATATTTTTTTAAATAATATTTATGAAATATGTTCAATCATGATATAAGAGATTGGATCTTGAAGATATTTACTATATTCTTAAAAATCTCCCTCTTGCACTAGAGTCAATAAATTATATACTTTATTCCCAATTTTCACTTATGTATGATCAAAATTTTTTGCACTAATAGCTTTAGTGAATAAATCTGTTAGAAAAATAAAAGTAGCTTCTTGTATCAATCTCTATAGATCATTTATCTCTATAGTTCTTTATTCTCAATAAATGTGTCACTTCTTTCAAGTTTTTCATTAAAAATTATTTAGATAGACAAATTTCAATAATGATGGTATATCAATATTTAGGATCCATATATCATCAATATATGATATTAAATAGATAATTATGCTCTCACTGGACTTTTTGTACACACAAAGCTCATCTTTGCATAATTGAACTTTTCAATTGTCTTATTGAAGTGAATATTTCCACCTCTGAAATTTTTACTTTAGTTCACAAATGAATCTTTTGTAACTTAAAAATATTCATAAGTAGAACTTTGCATCATCTCTTCACAGGTGTTTGAATTATCATCATTATGATTAATCTCATCTAAGACATTATCTCAACCATTATATTCAATCTATTTGGAGTATGATATTATCCATAATATTCTAAGAGGTTCATGTACAACTTTGTGCATCTTTATAATAGATTTGATTTTTGTTCAATTTAATTTAGAACTAATTTATTAATCTGTTATAAATTTCATTAAGGTCTTGAATTTCAACCATTGAATATGACAATGTCCTGGTCAATTTCAAGACATTAAATAAAGGTTCCTCAACTTGTATCTCATGTTTTGATCATGTGTTAATTCATTTATTTTCTTTGGACTTCATCAAGTAGTATTTCTACACCATTATTTTCTTTCATAAGAAATTTCTTTTTCGAACTATTATTCCTCTTATCATAAATACTTTATGAATAGAAGGGTGATAGAAATCATATCCCACAATATCTTTGGGATACCTAATAAATTTAAACTTATCAAATCTTGAATTAAATTTATTAGATTGTAATTTTTTAACATAATTTGGATAACTCCAAACATTAACCTATTAAAGTCAGACTTATGTCCCTTATATCTCTTTCATATTTCATATGATATTGCAGAGATTGACTTAGTGAGCACTTTATTATTTAAGTATATTGTTGCTTATAAAACATATTTTATAAATTTATTGAAAGATCAGTGAACCCCATATAAATTTCCTCATATCTAATATGTTTTATTTTTTCTCTCATAAACATCATTTTGTGTGTTGTTACTGAAGGAGTTCACCATGAGAAAATCTCATTCCTTTTGAGATATTTAGTAAATCATCAATAAAATATTTTTCACATCTATCAAATTTTCATATCTTGATACTTTTACAAGCTTATTTTCAACTTTATTATGAAATCTTTGAACTTTTCAAGAGATTCGAATTTATATTTCATAAGATACACAACTCATATATCATCAATAAATGTGATAGATTAAGAATATTTATCTTTAGATTGAATTTTCATGAACCCACAAAACATCTCTATCAAATAGTTTCAATAATTCAAAAGCTCAAGCTCTAATTTTTTAAAATGGAGAATTGATCATTTTTGCTTTTGAGATAAAATTTATAAGTTGAGTATGATTCATAATCATATTTGTTAAGATAATTTTTTTTGTCCAACTTGTTAAATCTCTCTCTACTATATGACCAAAATTTTACTATACCTAAATTTATATGATTACTTGATTATCACTTTTCCTCGTAAGACTTGAGACATGCCTAATCGAATTAGCATCCACATTATGAAATAAATATCATATTAGAAGTAGATACTCACATATAATTCATCATTATGAAAATAGTGAATGTGTTATTACTAAGAATAATGCTTGATTGTCCAACATAAAAATGATGAAATTATGAATAACACTTTTTCAACATGAGTATTTTGTTCGTAGGCATTACAAAAAAAAGTTATCATACAATCAATGTTGCAACTCTGGCGTCATTTTCAATTTGTATATTAACTTTCTTTTGTTTAACCTACTATTTATCTTGAACATTTTAAAGATATTATAGATCTTATAGTTATTTTTGGTATCTAATACCCTTAATAAAGAATTAACAGTGGTTAAATAAATTATGAAAATAATTTTCATTAAAGTGTTACCTCGTCCCTTGTCCTTTAGATTTGCAAGAAACTCCTTGCAATTTCTTTTCCAACATATTTTCTTCTATCATTAAAAATATTCTACTTCAAATTCGGATGGTGATTGAAAAATTAAATCTTGAGAAAAAACAAATTTCAACTTGCACCTCAACTTTTTAAGTTGTTCAACAATGTCATTCATATGATTGGTATGTGCTCGATTAAAGAATTTACAGTTAACTTGAATTTAAATAAGTCCTAGATAATTAGTATCTAATTACTTTATTCTGTGTACCTTACACTAATTAAACATCTTCTCAAAATGTACAAAAATATATTTTGAATCCAATTCCTAATGGTTTTCCTGAAGTTCAAAACTTATAGAAGCAAGAATAATTCATTTGGAGAGAAGACATTCTTCAAAGTATTGTTGATAAATTCTTATGCTCTAGCATCATCCTAAAATGAGATTTTTTTGTTAAGATTATCGATTTTGTCAATTAGCTTCTTATGCATGAGAACAATTCTGAAGTCTATATATCAATCATCCTGGCTTGATCACTCCAACTTAGTGGCATCAAGTATTTCATGTAATAATAAATCAAACATATTGAGAAATTTAAAGTGAAAAAAGCAAAAATGCAAATATATATATATATATATATATATATATATATTCATTATAAAGACATAGACTTTTATGTAAATGATACTTTCACTAATTATCATATACTTTATAATGATGTAAGAAATCTTTATTTTTTTTAGTGTATAAAATGAATTTTTCAACAATATTTATGAAATTCCTGGTTGGCAAGTCGTTTTTCATACATATTTTGATGGTAGGTACTCTTATCAATTGTATCTCTATACAATTTACTTGAATAGCTCCATGCCAAATAACTTCCTTATTAATAAGTTATTTCTAACTACATAGTTGAGTTTAACTATCATGACAATAAAGAATCAATTAAATTTCATACTCTGAGATTGATCAGGCGATAACATAAATATTAAATAATTCTTTTTGTCCACGCATCTAATGCAATAAATAATTTTAGATTATTCTCGAACTATAGGTCTCATGATTGGAAGGTCATTCCTTATAAACAAGAAATAAATTAAAGTATTTATATGGATGGATAGCTATATGATAAAATATATTATATTTTATTATTTAAGAATTTTAATTTTTAGTGGGAAGAAATAGTTATTAAAACAACTTTAACATGGTGATCAAATTACTCATAGCATTTGAATTTAGTTTAAGTTGTTTACATGCATAGTCCTAATTTCACTTACATCACATGCAAGGGCGGACCTATAATCAAACTTTTTATATTGAGCATTCATTAATTTTGATGCATATTAGGTATAATTATATAAAAATATAAAAAATCTGATATAAGATTTAGAAAAGCATCCAATAAGCTAAGAAGATAGTTGGGTGCTTTAGCTTCTAGACAAAACCTTAAAGCTATTGACGTCAATATGTTTGTTTGAACCCTTCGTGCACCCATGATTCCTAAATCCTAGGTCCACCACTGATCACATATAACACATAATTCAAAATTATATAAAGAACAAGTATGAAATACATAAATAAATTTCAATACACTATTAACTTGTATAGCTTATATTCGTGTCTGTATCATAATTCATATCGCATACAAATATGTTCATAAAAAAATTTAATATTACTAGTTAACATCTCATGAATCAATAATAATAAAATTAATAATAAAGTTTAATAACCGTGAATGAATTAACATAGTAGAAATACATAACTTTATATTTGTGTCATGAACTTTATCATTTATTCGTCATATGTATCTATATATACTTTTATTCATGATAAAAATTATATCGATACAAAATTATAGTTGAACTCTTCAAATATAATACGTAAGATGAATCTAGTAGTAAATTATAAATATAAAAAATTGTGGCTCTGATATCACTATTGGGTTGCAGGGTGTTCTTAACATGCATCGAAAGACAAGAAGCAACCCAAGACAGATTTATTTGGGTTTAAAATTTATTATCATTTAACAAAAGAGATTTCAAGACAAACCTGGTAATAATAGTCTAGCTTAGAATTTTTCAATAGTACGAAGACGCTATGGGTATCCACACCAAGATCGATTGTTGCTATCAACTCCTTGATCAACAAAACTCGCTAACAAATTAGACTACGAATATTGTGTTGAAGATTTTCTCAAAATTCTCAATCCTCTATAAACGGAACAAGAAAATATTTTTCTTGTCAATTAGTATATTTTTTTTCTTAATTTGATATTAAACTCATACACTTTAAATAAACTATTTTTCTCATGGTAAAAGATCTTTTTTATAATGATTTTTTTATGAACTTGTGTTACAATGGAAAATTATTTTTTCATGAGACTTGTTCATAAACTTATGTTCTGAAATTTTTTTCATCACCCTTTATATAAAATCATCAATAAATCTTTTTCCTGTTTGGTTAAGATAATAATTATTTGGACTAATAATTTAATTTCATAATTAAACTTTATGAAAAATTTTCATTCAAAAATATGAAGTTCATTCTTAATGAAATGTAAAACCATGTAGTCCTTATATAGACTTCTCATAAATGGAAATACAAATCCCTTTTATGCGATTGCACGTTATAGTGCCTGGTCCTTAATGTATTAACCTTCCAACTTTTTCAATCCAATTCTAAATTGGTTGTTTAATTAGAAAGTCCTTATCAATATTTTATTATATAACATACATAATTAGATATCAAATATATCACATATATTTAAATCAAGAGATATAATTTAATTTTTATTCTAAATAGAAAATTCAAACTTATTCATAATATTAATTATATTTTCCGTGCTAGCAAAGAATATAATAATATTTCATTTGGACTAATACTTTATTTATTTGACTAATTAAATTCTCTAATTTAATTATCAAAAAGTAAAAAAAAAATCAATTAACAAAGACCGAAACACTCATTAGTGTGCGGCCCCATAAGTTTAAAACTAAGTCATTAAATCAATTTACTAATTAAGGTTGTTGTCTAGCAACACTCCCTAATGACTGAATAACATAAAGTATACAATTTACTCTCAATCTCTAGAAGAAGAATGTAGTATTTTCTTTTGTCCATATAGCTCCGGATCACCCTGCGATATGATCTAACTGTTAAATTCCAGTGGTGGTCAACTATTTGTGCATGTTAGATTATAATAGACTATTGAATAACCGAAGAAACCCTTCTCTTCTTTCATTCAATTGCCTTGGCCAAAGTCTTGATATGTTTTTTATAATACATGACAACATAGAGCTTAAAGTCATTGTCAAGAGTTGACAGTTTCTTCTTGCATCAATCATTAATTCTACACGCATTTAATCATATCCAATATCTTTTTAATCATATTTGTATGGACATGTATGTTCTATATCAAAGTATAATAAATAACTTGTTAATCACTATGATGAGGTCAAAGAAAAATCTTACATCATATTCTTTAAGATAATATCCTATTGACATTTATGATAATTCTAGTTAGGTTTTTAAGAGATGTGAATGAAAAATGAATAGCTATTTTTTTGGAAAATACGCCAAAAGAAAGGATGCAATTTGAATAAGCACCTTTTTGGTTTGGATAGTTATGATCTTTTCAATAGGTTGTTACTTTTTCGAAGAGTTGCACCTTTTTTAAAGAATTGCACTTTTAAGATGGGGTGCACCTTTCTGAATCATTGCTTCTCTTCATGAAGTAACACCTTGATGGCTATAAATATCTGAATTTTTCCTCACGTATAGACATAAAATTTTAAAGTAAAAATACTCCTCTTGCTTGAAAAACTCTAGTGTAATTTGCCATCGTTGAGTGCGTTTAAAGTTCAGAAAATTTAAAGTACCGCTATTTTCTGAAGTGAATCATTTTATCCTAGGAGGAAAGATTCCATTAACCTCGGGTACTTGAGGACAATAAATTTCTTAAGGTCACACCGTGAGTTCGGTGGACTTGATTCTACAATCTTTATGTTTCATCTTCATTTCTTAAGTTGGTTTTACTATTTTTCAGAAAATAGTTTGAACTTTGATGGTTCTTCAACTATTTGAACTTGTGTTTGAAATTCTTGAAACTTCATTTTGATATTTCATAAGTTGGTTGAACTTGTGTTGAAGTTCTTAATATTTGATTTTTTTCTATTTCTCAAAAAAATAGTTTGAACTTTATTTTTTATTGTTCATAAGTTGGGTTGAACTTATTGTTAAAAGTTCAAAGTTGTAAATACAGAGTTTAAACTTCATTTGATTATTCATATGTTAATTTGAACATGTGTTTGAAGTTATTATTGAAAAAATACAGATTTTTCTAAACCCAAAAAATAACAATCTTAAGGAATTTATATAATAATAATAATAAATATTTATTTTTGTGCTTGTTTGATGGGAAAAAAATATCACCATTTATAAATCAAGCACTTCGTTAATCTGTATTAGGTATGATTTTTGGAAATTAAAATCTTTTGATTTCTACTCCCTCGATTAGAAGAATATAAAAACTTCACCGAAAAACCATTGTGAAAATTCAGTTAGAAGAATATAAAATTTTTGTCAATTCGTTAAAATCTCTGTATTGGTTTTTGGAGTTTAAAACCTGTGGGGTTTCACTCTGCTTGAATTTGATTCTGATTTGAAGTCATTAAAACTTCGTCAGGTTTCAAAGGTCATTCGGTTGATGATATAAAGATATAAAAACTTCACATTGACTAGAAATAAGTTTGTTAAAGTTGAAAGTCTTTATTGTTAGTATTCTAAAATACTAAAGTGTATGTTAAAGATTGATAAAAAATAATGAATGAAACTGAACAACAAATTGATTCGGTTGTGAATGGTGTTATCCCAACGACGGTCAATGTTGTGTCATTAAGTTGTTCAGATATTGATCTAGCAATGAAAATGATAGAGAAATCAAAAAAATATCTTAATGTGGACTTAAAAGAATGACAAAAAATAATATCATTTTGGCTGATCAAAATTGAAATGCAAATGTTCATAAGTATAGATCCTCATATTTCAAAAAAAAATCATAATTAAAAATCAATTGTCTGGTTTGAAAGATCTTATGAGTCGTCCCAAGATAAAAAAAGGGATAATGAGTTGAATGAGAAATCATCAATGATGGTTGCAAATCATGTTAAAGATGATGCTTCAAATAATAAAAAAATAAAGAAGTCTTTTGGAAAGAGATGGAGCAGACCAAGAAAACATTCAAAGAAAAGTGCTACAGTTGTAGTGATGTTGACCACTAAGCTCTAAAAATTCAAGTTCTGAATAAGAACAAGAAAAACAATTAGATAAACATGTTGGAAACAACTAAAAAGATTGAAAATCTGTGTGTTATGATCACTGAAAGCAATCTAGTTAGAAATCCAAATGATTGGTGGCTGCAAATCCTATTAAGGATGATGCTCCAAATAATAAGAAGATAAAGAAGTCTTCTGAACAAGAGATAGAGCAGATCAAGAAAACGTTCAAAGGCAAGTTCTACAATTTTAGTGATGTTGGACATAAAACTCTAAATAGTCAAGTTCTGAATAAGAACAAGAAAAAAAATCAAATAAACATGTTGAAAGCAACTGAAAAGACTAAACATTTGTGTGTTATGATCGTTGGATGCAATCTAGTTGGAAATCCAAATAAATGGTAGTTTGATTCAAAAGCCACTAGACATGTTTGTTTGGATACAGAAGTTTTTGCTACGTATAATACTACTGATTTCAAAGAAGTGATCTTCTTGTGAAATAATACATCATCCAAGATTGAAGGAAGTGGAGAGATTTTCTTAAAAGTGACTTCCGGCTAGGTGTTGATTCTCACTAATGTTCTCCATGTTTCTACTATTAGGAAGAACTTAGTGTCGACAACACTTCTTGTTAAAAATGAATTTAAGTTTGTGTTTGTTTTGAAAAAATTATAATAAGAAAAAATAAAATACATATAGGAACATGCTACCTCAATGGGGGCTTTTCAAACTTGATGTAATGACTATTGAAATGAAGAAAACTATGGATTCTTCTTACTTGCTAGAGTCAAATAATTTGTGGCATAGTCATTTAGGATATGTCAATTATAAAATTTTACAAAACCTGATTAGTTTGAAAGTGTTGCCTAACTTTGAGTGCAATAAATCAAAGTGTCAAATATGTGTCGAATCTAAGTATGGTAAGCATCCGTATAAGTTTGTTTAAAGAAATTTTAATTTCTTAGACTTAATTCACATCGACATTTGTGATATGAAGTCAACACCATCTCGTGGTGAGAAAAAATATTTTATAACTTTTATTGATGATTACACTAGATATTATTATATTTATTTGCTAAATGGTAAGGATGAAGCAATAGACGCATTTAGGTAATATAAAATTGAAGCTGAAAATTAATTGGATAAAAAGATCAAAATGATAAGAGTGATAGGGATGAAGAGTATGAATCTCCTTTTATGAAGATATATTTTAAAAAATAGAATTGTCCATCAAACTAATTTCCCATATTCACCTCAATCGAATGAAATTGCAAAGTGAAAACACCGAACATTGAAGAAAATGATAAATGTCTTACTCATAAGTTCAGATTTACAACAAAACTTGTGGGGGGGAGTTATCCCTATCGCAAATTGAATACTCAATAGAGTGACACATAGCAAGAAACAATCCATTCCATATAAAAAAATAAAAAAAAAGGAAAATCAACTTGAAATATTTCAAAGTACGGGGGTATCTAGCAAAAGTCCAAGTTCCTATACCTAAAAGGGTAAAATAGAACCAAAAATTATGCACTGTGTTTTCATTGGATATGCTATAAATAGTAACGCATGTCGATTTTTGGTTCATAAATCTAAACATCTGGATATTAATGAAAATACGATAATTGAATCAAATAATGCTGAGTTCTTTGAACACATTTATCCGTATAAAACTAAACATGAGTTGTCTAGTAGAGGGTCTAAATGATCTCGAGATAAAGAAAAGGAGAATGCACTTAATGATGAGAATGTAAGGCATTGTACACGTCAAAGAACATCGACTTTCTTTGGATCAGATTTTGTAACTTTTTTTTAAATGAGTCTCAAACGTTTAACTAAGTGATGTCACCTTCGAACTCATTCTTTTGGAAAGAGGTAGTCAATAGTGAGATTGATTCAATCATGAGAAGCCATAGTTGGAAGTTGGTCGATCTTCCTCCAGGAAATAAACCTTTAGGTTCTAAATGAATCTTCAAAAGAAAGATGAAGGATGATGGTACTATTGACAAATACAAGGCAAGACTTGTTGTGAAAGGCTTTAGATAAAATGAAGGCCATGATTATTTTGTCACATACTCGCCAATAATGAGGATAACGTCCATTCGGAAGATTGTTGCTTTAGCGATGGTGTATGGTATTGAAATCCATCAAATGTATATGAAAACAATATTTTTAAATTGAGAATTGGAGGAAGAAATTTACATGAAAAAATCCGAGAATTTTGTGGTTCTTGGTAAAAAAAGAAAAGTGTGCAAACTAGTTAAGTCAATTTATGAACTAAAATAAACACCCAAACAATGGCATGCAAAGTTTGACCAAATCATATTGGAAAATGATTCTAAGATAAATAAATGTGATAAATCTATTTATATTAAAGACACTCCAAATCACAAAGTCATTTGTTTGTTTGTATGTGGATGACATGTTGATCATCAGTAGAGATATTTCTTACATAAATGCTATGAAATGAATAATTGAGAGCAAGTTTGATATGAAAGACCTTGGAGTTACCGATGTGATCTTAGGGATAAGTATTTATAGAACTACACAAGAATTGGCATTACCACGGTCTCATTACATTGAAAAGGTACTTGAAAATTCAAGTATTGGGATTTAAATATTTCCAAGACTCCATTAGACATGAGCTTTGCACTTCAAAGAATAAAGATAAAGTGATTCACAGTTGGACTATGAAAGAGTGTTGGAAAGTTTGATGGATATCATGAATTGTATGTGGTCATACATGCGCTATTAGTAAATTGAGTCGGTATATGATTAATCACAATCAAACTCATTAAATGGCAATGAAAAAAGCCTTGACGTATCTAAACCATATTCAAGACTATGCCTTGCATTATAACAAATAGAATGATATAGTGATGTAAATTGGATCACCAGATTGAATGAAGTAAAATCCACGAGTGGATACATATTTACTTTACGTGGAGGAGCAATCTCTTAGAAATCATTCAAACAGACATGCATTTCCCGCTCTGTAATGGAATCTGAATTTATCGCGTTAGATAAAGTCGATAAAGAAGCTGAATGGATCCAAAATTTCTTGGAAGATATTTCTTATTGGACTAAACCTTTGTCACCAGTATGTATACACTGTGATAGTCAAGCGACAATAGGTAGGGCAATGAGCATGATGTATAACGGTAAATCTCGTTATATAAGATAAAGACATAATAATGTTAAAGAACTACTCTTTAGTGGAATTATTATGGTTGACTATGTGAATTCAAAGAATAATGTGTCGGATCCACTTACAAAAGGCCTATCTAGATAAGGAGTTGAGAGATCATCAATGGGAATGGATTTATGACTAGGACAAGTTATTACAGTGGTAATGCTACCTAGAAGACTGGGAATCCCAAGAGTTAGGCTCAAGGAGATCAAACAAAGTTATGACTGTGGTTCAACATTATAAGTATACTCAATCCATTCTCATGATGAAGATAATGTTCATGAAATAAGGATAAGGTTTATGGTTTGAATCTTTTTAATGGTTTCTAGGTTTGCAGATTCACCAAATAGTTTGATTTACAGGATTAAAATTTTAGAAATCACCTACCGCTTCAAGGAGAATAATAGCAAAGACCTATTCTCTAAGCTCTCATAAAATTAGGATGTGTTCATGGCAAAAACGAACAAAACAATGAGAATGATAGTAAAGACCTATTCTCTAAGCTCTCATAAAATCAGGATGTGTTCATGACAAAAATAAACAAAACAGTGAGAATCATAAATGGCAAAAGGCTGGTTTATGACTTATGTTGTTTAAGTGTACATTAAAGCTCGACAGTTCAAAGATATCACATCTACCGATTGAATGAGTGCATCCGATGCAAGTTCACTACGAAACATTCAAAGGAAAACCAACTTATCCAGATGCAACTAGTCTTTGCTTGTAAATCACAAACTTGATTGTAAATTTTTTATAAAATAGTCATTCTTCATTCATATCAGGGATTGTAAGATTTTTAAGGGGTGTGAATGAAAAATGAATAGGTATTTTTTGAAAATACACCAAGATAAAGGATACAATTTTAATAGGCATTTTTTCGGTTTAGATGGTTATGAACTTTCCAATAGGTTGTGAATTTTTCGAAGAGTTGCGCCTTTATGAAGGGGTTAACCTTTCTGAACCATTGTTTCTCTTCATGAAGAAACATCTTGATGGCTTTAAATACCTGAATTTTTCTCAAGTATAGACTGGAAATTTTAAAGTAAAAACACTCCTCTTTCTTAAAAAATTCTAGTGTGATTTGCTACGGTGGAGTGCGTTTAAAGTTCAAAAAATTTGGGGTACTGCTATTTTTTAAGCGAATCATTTTATCCTGGAAGGAAAAATTTCACTAACCTTAGGTACTTGAGAGGAATAAATTTCTTAAGGACACACCATGAATTCGGTGGACTTGATTCTACAATCTTTCTATTTCATTATCATTTCTTAAGTTGGTTTTACGGTTTTCCTGAAAATAGTTGAAACTTCATTTTGATAGTTCATTTGATCATTCATTTGAACTTGTGTTTGAAATTGTTGGACTTCATTGTAGTTCTTGAAGTTGTTCATGAACTTTGTGTTGAAGTTCTTATTGTTATATACAGATTTTGTACCTGAAAAATAACAATTGTAACCATTAGAAATCATCTAGTGAGTTTGTTCAATGACCATATCTCCATATGCATCATCTATGTGTGTGATTAAGTTAGTGTGATCAACTAATCTTTATCTTATAATGACCATCATATACATATTGATTTAATCATTAATGTCTTAATCAATAAACCTACAATCAAGAACGAGTTAAGATTAAGTTAGCAAAATTGACCTACTTTCTCTAATTTTGGAATAATCATTAGTAAGAAGTGTATTATTAAGCTATTTACCTAATTAAAGGACATATTTTGGCTAGTTAACTGACAATGAGGATATTTTTGGATCAAACATTAGAGCTATCAATACGAGTCGGCTCAGCCCATTCGGATTAGCCTATAGGGGCTTTGGAGTTTGACAGGTCAGGCTGAGCTAGCCCATTAATATGACAAGCCAGAAAATAGCAAGCCCGACCCATTACATTGTGGGTTGCGGGCCTCCACGGGCCAGCCCACTTTTTAAAATATATTATTTTTATAATCTAAATTTAAATTTTAAAATATTAATTATATAAATATTTATAATATAATATTATATGAAGTTACTACTTGTTAATCAAATCTCAAATTTACCAAAAACTCCTAATAATCTGTGAAATTGAATAAGTTTTGACACCAAATTCAAATCAAATAGAGATGTTGAAAAACAAACAAAATAGTTAATGAGTAATAATATAACTAACTAAATAGCAATATTGACCTAATTTTGTTTTACTTGATGAAACACAAAGAAATATCAATAATTAGTCCGTTAAAAGTGAAACTGAACTCTTAAAAAAACTCCTATGACACTTATGACGTGTTCGACATCGCCACATCATTTTCATCAAACATATTGATTCCTTAAAAAAATTTGTATTTTGTATTTTAATTATTTATATATTTTATAAACATAATTAACATTTAAATATCTATCATGGTCCAAATAGACTTTGAGTTTGGACTCTTTTTTTTAATTTTATTACTCTATTTTTTTTAATCATTTTTTATTTGCCCCACGAGCCGGCTAAGTCCATATTGTTCAAGCCCCATAGGCCAACGGGCTTATTCGGATCGGGCTAAAAAACTGTATTCTTAAACGAGCGGTAAAAATCATAACCCAACCCATCAAATTACAGCCCAAATCATATTGACGGCTCCACCAAACATGATAAATGGTAAAATTGGCCTATTTCAATTTTCAAATAGTTGAGAGATATTTTTAAGCTGGTTTCTGATTTAAAAAGAATTGCGACGCTTGTAGTATCAATAAATTAGAAATAAATAGGAAAGAACCAAATAGTAATTCATGAACACTAGGGTTTAGTGAAGCTTTGCTAAGGGAGTCGTTGATGAGCTAGAGTCATGGAGCTTGTAAGAGTTTTAAGCGTCTTCAGTGACATCACTCGATCTTGCTTTAAATCTAAACCCAAACGTGATAGTAATTGTTGATTGCAGTTGATCATCGACCTTTGCTCGCCATTCCACTGGAGTTCCATTGAATCAGTCCTTGGCGATGAAGACGATGAAGGTGAAAGTGAAGTGGCGATGTTACTTTCCTAATTTGCTTCTTAGATTTCTGATAGAATTTTATTTGTTTTCTATTTTTGGATCTGGGCCTTGTTTTAGGCTTGGACACCAAATAAAGTCCTTGTTTTCTTTCGAATCAGTCCTTGTGTTCTACCGAATCTGGAGTTCCATCGAATCAGTCCTTGTTTTCTGTTTTTGCTCAGTTTTCCTAATTTGCTTCTTAGATTTCCTTATTGTTAATTTTTGTTTTGCTCTAATAAATGGCCAATTTGACCTGTTTAATTTTTTTTTAAAAAAGACACCAAATAATAATAATTTGAGGTTTATGTAATACTCTCCATCAAGTATATTTTCATCCAAACTTTTGTCGACACTTTTAGTTAATCCAAATAAGTATTAAACGACTATGCATGAAGAAGAAACAAGAAAAGGATAGAGAACCAACGGCTTGACTTGAATTAAAGAAAGTTCAGGCTGCTCATCAAATCAACAAAACATAGCTTAGTTTTTTGAAAGAAATAACATATGTGATGTCTTATGTAAGTGAAAAACTATTGCAATCACTGAAGTCTTAGCACATTCACCACGGTGAATGTCTTAGAAATTTGGATATGAAAATGTTAGTCCTACATCGGTTTTTAATTGGATAGTTCTCTTTAGTTATATAATTTTGGCCAAATACCTTTTTCATAAATTCGTTTTAGAGTTACATTAGGTTCTAACATTTATTTCTTTAGCATATTATATAGAATGTAGAGGAGTGATCATATAAAATTAGTAATAAAATAAAAATAATAACTGTAGACATCGAAATCTTGTAGAACTCTACAAGAAGAATTCAAATTATGTTAGAGTTCTTGGAGGCTAAACCTTGAATTATGCCTATAAAAAGAGGCAAATATTCCTTTAGGCAAATATCCCTTTAAAGAGGCATCTTGAATATGCCATAAACTGATTTGGGTATTCGTAAAAGATCGGGATCTCCAATATCCCACAAAATCATGGTATATTCATAAAGAGATCATCCTATGTTCGAGAAATACTCCACTAATGGCCCACAAATTACGAAGAAAATCGAGAGAAGAATCAAGGGAGAAACAGATTTGTAACCACCTCATTTATCAATAAAATTGTTGTTTCTTCATATTTTTATTTGTGGTTGAAGTTTATTTTCCATGAATTAAATTATGTTGGAAATAAATTGGCACGCCCAGTGGGACAATCTCTACCTCTCATCTCAACTTTTCATACTTCAAAGTTTAAGAACAACGAAATGACTTTCAAGAAGGTCAACTCTCAATCAACTGTTTCCAAGACTGTTGTTTCAAAGTTCTCTGCTGAAGTAGAAAGCATCTTTGGTGTTACTTTTGAGAGATTGGGAGCTATCACAAGGAGCAAGGCAGGTTTGCTAAAACAACAAACACATTCAGTGTCGTCTGCGTCAACTCCAGTTTTTGGATCTTTAACACCAAAAAGAACGAAGTCCAATGCAAGTGCTTCGAAAGGAGAAAGTAGTGTGGAAAAATTGCTTATGAAGACTCTAGCTCTACTTGAGAATTTCGGTTCCAAATACTCTGGCGCAAAGAGCGATGGTCGTTCAATAAATGTGTCATCTCCACTTACACCGCATAAGCTAAGCACTTCAAATATCAACTGATGCGATAATCCATGTTACTCTCCAACATCTCCAGTGATCATGCAAGTGATGGTAACTGATGCCTCATCTATGGAGGATTAGCTTGCGAATCTGGCAAAGGCAATTGAGGGCCTAATCAAATATGTTCAAAATCAAGATACTCAGATTGATAAGATAGTATATAGGATGGAAGGCCTGGTAGATGGAGAGTCTAGACATGCACCTAGAAAATCTCCAGAGGCTCACGAGATAGAACATCCTATGAAACAAACACCACCAACCAAAGAGGTGCAAGTTTCTTCTGATAGAATGATCCCGATTGAGCAATTGAAGGAATTCATTTAAAGGACCCTCAAATACAAGTATGATGTTGTCACCAAGTCTTCCCTTGCGTATGCCAAGCCCTACACTATGAGAATAGATAGCCTCAAAATACCTACCGGCTATCAAACCCCCCAAATTTCAATAATTTGAGGGAAAAGGGAATCCAAAACAGCATGTTGCACACTTTGTTGAGACATGTAATAATGTTGGAACCTACGGAGACTATCTTGTCAAACAGTTTGTTTGATCCCTAAAAGGAACCGCCTTTGATTGGTGTACGGACCTTGAGCCTAATTCCACTGATAGTTGGGAGAAATTGGAGCACGAGTTCCTAAATCGTTTTTATAGCACAAGGCGTACAATGAGCATGGTAGAGCTCACAAATACTCCGCAAAGAAAGGACGAACCAGTCATTGACTTCATCAATCTATGGAGAAATGCTAGCCTAAACTTCAAAGATAGGCTCAGCGAAGCTTCTGCAATAGAGATGTGCATCTAAGGAATGCACTGGGAGCTTCTCTACATCTTGCAAGACATTAAGCCTAAATTCTTTAAAGAGTTGGCTACCCGTGCTCACGATATGAAGTCGAGCATGTCTTCTACTGGAAAGGGAGCAACGCCTATCCTTGACCCTAGAAGGGGAAAAAATAAATGTAACACCGTAAAAATGGGTCCCGAGATGTCACACGGTGCTCAAGACTACGAGTAGCCTTAAGCTAACCTTATAAGCCATCTACTAAATCTGAAATTCATAATAGGGAAGTATAGATATATAATCAAAGCTAAATTGTGGAATTCTGTATAAGCTAAGCTGAAACTGTCTGAATATAATATCTGAAAAATGCTAAACTCAAGGGTCAGATCAATAAATACTAAAAATCTGAATCATATCTAGCAGTCTGACAAGCCTCTACTACTATGCTAGAGAGTCACTGGGACAAACCCCCAACTGACTCAGATTGTCTGAAAATATTGAATCATCTATACTAATAAGATGAAAAACTAAAAGACTAAGACCCCGAACTATGAGGACTCACCAACTATCGATATGTAGATAGAGATGCTTGAAATCACTCATGCTGCTGAAACTGAGCACGTGAACCTACATTATAAGACATTGTATCATATAGATGTATATGTGGATAAGTACTTCTGGATTGTACTGAGTATATGGGGGTGAATGCACAAGTAAATCAATATCTCAATATTATTATAAATTTGTAGAAGAATGCATGCTAAATGTAGATGACTCACATAAGCTGGAATATCTGAAAACTGAAAATCATAATCATGAATAGCAAAACATGTTGTATAGATATAGTGAGTCATAACATTTAGTTTTTAAAAATTGTACTTTTATTCTATCTTTAAATCATGTTATCTAAGTGTAGAAAGGACTCACTTTTATATCTGAAATCTGAAAGATGAAATCTGTAACTAATGCCTCATAAAAGAAATATCTGAATAAAATTTGTGAGCCTTTACACTTAGTTTCTAAAAGCTTTTCTGTTATTCTTTGCTCTTTTTTGTAAGCCGTAGGGAAATACTTTTAAAATCTATTCTATAAGCCTTTACTGTTAGGTAGGTTCGTCTAACTGACATACACTATGTGAGCTATCATAGTGTCCAACATCTAGTTTCTTTATGGGAAAACCTCACGTTGGGGAGAGGTGTCATGCTCTTGCCAAAGAGTATAACCTAATTTAAGTGATCGCATCTGTATCCGTCATCCATATAGAAATAGGAATAATCTAATAATCTGAACCTATGTTGGCTCGTAGTTCTAGGGCATGCTAACATACCCAACTCGGTGTTAAATACTACTTCTTTTAATCTGTATGCTCATTCTGTTGGAAATCCACTTTTAAAAACTAATATAAGGGTTACAATGAAAATCTCTTGTAAATCTATTTACTGTAAACTGTAGCTAAATCTGTAAAGTGGATTCCATATCTAAGTTGAAATCAAAAGATCAAATCTTTGTTCAAAATCGAAATATAATAAGTCATGGAATGCTTAAAATCATAATCTTCTTGAAATAACAACAATCAATCTAGGGCTAATAACACATGCATCTATTTCATATCAAATCATTATAAAATTCATGATAAATAATGAAACTATTGATAATTCAATTCAAAATCTATAAATTACTGTAATACGCATGAAAATACAATAGTAGACATGCAATTCAACATCTAAATCACTTGAAATCTCATAATCTTGCAAATAACAATGTTGGGTATGAACCATAATTCAAAAACTCATGTAAACTCATGTAAAATTTTCTTTAAAAACTAATCTTTGGGCACAACGATGAAAGGGTTATCCTTGTTGAAAATTCCACATACCTTAATTGATTATTAAATGAAGAAACTTGAACTTTGAGTTCCTATTTGTGCTCTTGAAGATAGATTCTTGAAGTTCTTGAATTGAGAATCTTTAATTTTGAGCTATCTTAGAAAAAAAATGGTGGAATTAGGATTTCTTAGGGATGAAGGTGTGATGTTCTAGGGTTTCTTTGAGAGAAAGTTGGTGAAAATATGCATATAATGGTTAGAATATGATTAATTTTGTGTTTTACACAATTTGGGGGCTTGGGAAAAGACTAAATTGTCCTTTTAAAATTTTACTCGGAACAAAAAAATTCTGATTTTGTCACCCACCGCGACGCGCCGCTATCGCGATGGCTTACTGGAAAAGGAACAATTGCTATTTTGGCCTCTGGCATGATGTGCTGAATCGCATTGCGTCATTGGAAAAGGGACGAGTGCCATTTTGCACTCTACCGCGATGAAGTGTCTGTCAAATTAAGAATTTTAGCGCGACACAAGCTAATCACGGTGAGCTACTAGAATGGGACGAATGGGAACTGAAACTTTACCGCAATGCGGGCCAATCTTCGTGCTTCACTGAAATCGGACAATTATGAATTTGTCCTTCACCGCGACACGGATCTTATCGCGATAATCTACTACTCTCACTAAAATCGCTATAACTTCTTAACCAAGTATCGGATTAAAGCAAAATTGGTATCGTTGGAAAGTTGAGTCAACTATCTATACATTGGTGGGTCTAGATCTTGAAAATTCTACATGTATCAAGATTTATTCATTTTCAAAGTTAACCCTTGGCATTCTAGGAGCTAACCTGAGCTAGGAAAAGTATGGGGTATTACATTATCTTCCCTGGGAATATTCATCCTCGAATGAGACTAGTTAAACTGAAGATACTGAGGGACTGAGGCTATATGATGGCATGCACAACTGAAACAAACTGAATGACTGAATCTAGAACATACTGAGCGACTGAACTAATCTGCGAATGCATGAATCTACAAGAGGAAACCTATATGGCTGAATCTGAGACTGGAAAAGAACTGAATTAAGGAAGACTGTTACCTTCGGCTAAATCTGAGTTCGAAGAGATGAGGATACTTGGCTCGCATGTCTGCTTTTGCTTCCCAAGTAACACCCTTAACAGACTGATTTTTCCATAAAACTTTGACCAAGGGAACTTCTTTGTTCATTAGTCTACGGATAATCAAGAATCTCTACTGGAAGTTCATGCACTTCTTTAATAAGGGCACATGGAACACTAGATGAACTGATAACAAGTCTGTGGGTAGCTCAAGATCATACGCTACCTTCCCAACACGACTCAAAATTCGATAGGGGCCTATATATCGGGGAATAAGCTTTCCCTTTTTGCCAAATCTCTTCACTCCATTCATCGGTGAAACCTTCAAATACATAAGATCATCTACTTCAAACTCAAGATCTCTCTTTCTTACGTCTGCATAAGATTTCTGATGACTCTGAGTTGCGTTCAATCTCTCTCAAATCAACTGAACTTTCTCCATGAATTCAAACACCATATCTGGACCAATCAAAGTGGCCTCACTCATTTCGAACCAACCGACTGGTGATCTACATCTTTGCCCATAAAGAGTCTCAAACGGGGTCATCTAAATACTAGAATGGTAATTGTTATTGTAGATAAACTCGATCAACGGCAAGTGGTCATCCCAACTGCCTTTGAAATCAAGAACATATGCCCTCAATATATCATCTAAGGTTTGAATGGTCCTCTCTGTCGGACCATCTTTCTGCAGATGAAAAGCTAAATTGAGATGAACTTGGGTACCAAGACCCTTCTGAAAGGCTTTCCAAAATTAAGAGGTAAATTAAGTACCCCTGTTTGAGATGATGGACAAGGGAACTCCATGCAATCTAACTAACTCTCTGATATACAACTTAGAATAATCTTCAGCTGCTGGCAAGAAATGAACTGATTTAGTCAATCTATCTACTATAACCCAAATCGAATTATGTTGGCGACGCGAATGGGGTAATCCAGTCACAAAAATGCCAAACTCCTGCAATGTGCCATCGGGTCTTTGGTGTCCAACCTTAACTTATTGACAAGTCACATACTTAGCTATAAATTCTGCGATATCTTTCTTCATACCACTCCACCAATAGACTTTCCTTAAATCGTGGTACATCTTGATGGCTCCCGAATGAATGGAATAACGTGCACCATGCGCTTTTGCCATGATCCGTTGCCTCAAATCATCAACACATGGCACACATTATCTAATTTGGTATCTCAACACACCATCTCTCCCTTGGGAGAAAACCTCTACCTTTTGGTCTTTAACTTACCCCTTCAGTTTGACCAAACTAGGATCCTTGTCCTGCTTCTCTTTCACTTCAGAAACTAGAGAAGATTTTGAACTACTCTGAACCCAAACATTACCTTCAGCTGAGTCAACCAACCTCATACCCAATATAGCTAACTAGTGAACTTCCCAAACTAACTCTCTCTTATCATTCTCTACATGAGCAACACTGCCCATAGAAAATTTACTCAGGGCGTCTGCCACTACATTGACCTTGCCCGAATGATACAACAAAGTCATATCATAATCCTTCAACAATTCTAACCATTTTCTCTGACAAAGATTTAACTCCCTCTAGGTAAATACATATTTCAAACTTTTGTGGTCTGTAAACACATCAACTTGCACCCCATAAAGATAGTGCCTCCAGATTTTTAATGCAAACACAACAACAGCTAACTCAAAATCATGGGTAGGGTAGTTCTTTTCGTGAGGCTTAAGTTGTCTAGAGGCATAGGCTATAACCTTACCTCTTTGCATCAAAACATAACCTAGACCAATTCTAAAAGCATCACAATATACAACGAGCCCATCTATACCATCAGGTAGTGCTAAAACTGGGGTTGAAGTGAGTCGAGTCTTAAACTCCTAAAAACTCTTCTCATAAGAATCTGACCACTGAAACTTAACCTTCTTCTGAGTTAATCTAGACATAGGGGATGCAATATAAGAAAAACCCTCAACAAAGCATCTATAATAGTCAGCTAAACCTAAGAAACTTCTGATGTTTGATGGAGAGATAGGTCTAGATCAGTTTCTTACTACTTCTGTCTTTTGGGGATCAACTCTAATACCATCACTGGAAATAATATGACCGAGGAAAGCTACTGATCTTAACCAAATTTCACATTTACTATATTTGGCGAACAACTAGTGATCCCTAAGAGTTTGCAACACAATTCTAAGGTAGTCTGCATGATCATCCTCACTTTGAGAATAGATAAGAATATTATCTATAAAGACTATGACAAACATGCCCAAATACTGTTTTAACACTCGGTTCATCAAGTCCATAAAGGCTGCTGGGGCATTTGTTAGCCCAAAGGACATGACTAGAAACTCAAAATGACCATAACGGGTTCTGAAAGTTATCTTTGGAATATCACATTCCCTTACTCATAGCTAATGATAGCCGAATCTAAGGTCACTATTTGAGAAGTAACTTGCACCTTGGAGTTGGTCGAATGAGTCATCAATCCTAGGAAAAGGATATTTATTTTTTACTGTGACTTTATTCAGCTGACGATAGTGAATGCACATTCACAAAAAACTATCTTTCTTTCGCATGAATAGGAAGGGAGCGCTCCATGAAGATACACTGGGCCTTATGAAACCTTTATCTAAAAGGTCTTTAAGTTGCTCTTTTAACTCTTTAAGCTCGGCTGGATCCATATGATATAGAGGAATAGAGATAGGCTGAGTATCTGAAAGAAGGTTAATACCGAATTTTATTTTCCTATCGAGAGGTACCCTTAGAAAATCTTCGGGAAAGACATTAGAAAATTCATTGGCTATACGGACTGACTGGACTGTTGGAGCCTCAGACTTAGTGTCTTTGACTCGAACTAAATGATGGATACACCCTTTTGAGATCAACTTTCTGGCTCTAATATAGGATATGAAATGACTCTTGGGAGACACTGAATTACCTTCCCACTCAAAGACTGGCTCATCTGGAAACTAAAACTTTACTACTCGTGTGTGACAATCTATAGATGCATAACAAGAATGGAGCTAATCCATACTAAGAATAAGGTCAAAGTCGATTATATCTAACTCTATTAAATTTGCTAACATGATTTTATGAAGGACAGTGATAGGATAATTTTTATAAATTTGTTTGGCAACAACTGAATCACCCACTGGGGTAGAAACTAAGAAGGGCTCAGAAAGTTGTTTAGGACTTTCTTCAAAATCTATCGCAACTAATGGGGTCACATAAGAAAAACTTGACCCAGGGTCTAGCAACGCATAAACATCAAGATGAAAGACATGAAGCATACCAGTAACGACATCTGGTGAATCTTCCTACTCCTGATGGGATGGTAAATCATAAAGTTGATTCTGGCGCTGACCACTACTGGTACTGGATGATGCGCCCTGAGGAGGGACTAGGCAACCAAGAGGGGCTGGTGCGCTAGTAGCCTGAGTCTGGGGACGAAAATCCCTGTTTCCCTGCTTAGCATGCGGACACTCTTTGATTCCATGTCCCAACTTATCACAACCATAACAACCTTTCTGTCCCAACAAGCACTCACCAGGATGATTCTTACCATATTTAGCACATGGAGGATAACTGGGTTTTCCACTCAAACTATTATATGACCTGGACATAGAAGTCTAACCCCATTGCTCTTGCCTAGCTCTGGGGGAGGGAGCACTGGCTGAAGATGGCGCAGACATAGATGAACGATTCTAAAACTGCAAATGATTTCCCCTCCATACTTTATTTGGCCATACTCAAACTGCCCGATTCTAACCTTCTTATTTCCCCTCTCTCTTCCCTTCAACTTTTTTGCCTCAATTTGTTGAGCATGAATCATCAACCTAGCAAGATCTATGTCCCCAATAAGCATGGCAGTCCTACACTCCTTGACCACCAAACCAGATACTCCAGTAACAAACTTACTCATACTCGCCAAAGGTCAGCCACCGTATTAGGAGCATACTTAGACAACTAGTTGAACTTAAGGCAGTACTCCTTAACTGTCATTAAGCCCTGCCTCAGGTTCACAAACTCTTTTAACTTAGCTTCTCTCATTTCACGTGGAAAGAACCTATCTAGAAATGCATCCTGAAACACCCGCTAACTCATAGGAGCTGCATTCTCACCTCTACCATTCTTTCACATGACCACCCAATCGTACGTTACATCCTTTAATCTATAGGATGCCAACTCTACACTCTCCTCTTCAGAAACATGCATAATTTGGGTGATCTTTTTCACCTCATCTAAACAAAGTTGTGGGTCCTCACCTGCTTTTGACTCGAAGAACTCAAGCGGATTTATTCTCATGAAGTCCCAAATTCTGGCTACTGTTAAATCACCATTTTCCTGAAGTGAGACTGTCACCTGATGGTTGCCCTAAACATTGGCAGTCACATCTCGGGCCAACGCCTGAAAGCAGCCCAAAATTCAGCATGGGATACATTCTCATTCAGAGGGTCAGCAAGCTGGGGTGGCTGGTTATTATTTTTGTGGGTGTTAGCTTGACGAAGAGGCATATTTAACTTTCATATAAGAGCATGAGTTAAAAGAAGATAGAGACACTATAAGCATGATAGATCATGAATGAAAGAGATGATTTCCTAAAACATCCCGTGGCCTCTAGTTCATAAATGTGGCACGCCTTACACCTATGATTAAGACTCTACGTAACGCGGTTTGTCTGACTCCCTAGGACTCTTATAACCTTAGGCTCTGATACCAAGTTTGTAACACCTCAAAAATAGGTTCTGAGATGTCACATGGTGCTCAATACTACGAGTAGCCTTAAGCTAACCTTATAAGCCATCTACTAAAGTTGAAACTCATAATAGGGAAGTATAGATATATAATCAAAGCTAAAATGCAGAATTTTGTATGAGCTAAGTTGAAACTGTCTGAATATAATATCTAAAATATGCTAAACTCAAGGGTCTGATCAATCAATACTGAAAATCTAAATCATATCTAGCAGTCTGGCAAGCCTCTACTACTAATGCTAGAGAGTCACTGGGACAAACCCCCAGCTGACTCAAACTGTCTAAAAATACTGAATCATCTATACTAATAAGCTGAAAAATTAAAAGACTAAATCCCTGAACTATGAGAAATCACCAACTGTCGAGATGTAGAGATGCTCGAAATCACTTACGTTGCTAAAATTAAGAACCTGAACCTAAATTAAGAGACAATGTAACACATAGACATATACGTGGATCAGTACTTCTGGATTGTACTGAGTATATGAGAGTGAATGCACAAGTAAATCAATACCTCAATATTATTATAAATTTGTAGAAGAATGCATGCTAAATGTAGATGACTCACATAAGCTGGAATATCTGAAAATTGAAAATCATAATCATGAATAGAAAAACATGTTGCATAGATCTAGTGAGTCATAACATTTAGTTTCTAAAAACCATACTTGTATTCTATCTTTAAATTATGTTGTCTAGGTATAGAAATGACTCACTTTTATATTTGAAAGCTGACATGTGTAACTAATGCCTTATATAAAGCAATATCTGAATAAATTTGTAAGTCTTTACACTTAGTTTCTAAAAGCTTTTCTATTATTCTTCTCTGACGATGAGAAAAAGATTTTTTTCGACGATGAGGCGGATAGTTCTCATTAAATCTCGATCACTTTTGGCTCGCTCGATCCAGTACAAATATGTGCTAGAAAACATAATGAGAAAATATTAGAGCCTGACAGGTCTTCAGTTGATGAAGGTAATGACGAAGGTTGGACTCTTGTGACCAGGCCCAAATACAGGAAGACGAGTCTATGAAAAGAGTCGTTCGAGCAGCCAACTAGAAGGAAGATAATAAAAAAATAAATGAAACAAAGGTTGGTTGAGCTTCCAAAAAAGACAAGGGTAATGGAGCTTTACCACCAGAAACCACGACGTCCAGTGACTTTGGAGGAATTCTTACCAAGTTGGTTTCATGCAAAGACTGCTCAAGTCAACCTTGAGGCATCTTGTATTAATACTGCCAAAGAGGGGGCAAAAAGTGAAAACCCACCTGTGGAGGTTCCTCCATCTTTTGAAAAGCCTACGGAGCCATATAGCCAAGAGGCACATGTATGTGATACAAAAATCACATTCACAAATAACGATCTTCTCCTTGGAGGAGCCCTACACAGTCGTCCCTTATACATGGTAGGTCAAGTTCTAGGGAAGAAGATAAATAAAATCTTGATTGATGAGGGATCCGAAGTTAACATCCTGCCTATCGTACAATGAAGGAACTTGGCATCACTACCGATGAACTGGCCAAAAGCCGTATAATTATCCAAGGCTTCAACCAAGGGGACCAGAGAGCCATGTGAGCTATCAAGTTGGGGATTCATATGGATGATTTTCAATCAAATGCATTGATGTATGTAATCGAGGCCAAAACTTCATATAATATATTACTTAGTAGGCCTTGGGTACACGAGAATAAAATTATCTCATCCCCCTACTATCAATGCTTGACGTACCTCAAAAATAGAGTGGAAAGAAAGATAGTTGTTGATGATAAGCCATTCACTGAAGCTAAGTCACACTTTGCCGATGCAAAATTCTACTTAAAGAATTATGTTGTAAATGAGAAAAGGGTTGAAGATGTCACCAAGACTATGTCTGATGATATTGCATCTAAGAAGATCGCGGTGACTATCGAAAAATTCATCACCAAGAAGCCCCTCTTCACTTTGAATAAAAAAAGCGGCGCACCTACAAAAAGAAAGGAAGCTTCTATTCTTCACTACGTACCAAAGGTAAAGAAAGAGAAAGCCATATGATGCCCAAGATAATATGCTAAAGGGTCTAACTTTACCTTTCAAGAGGATTGACACAATAAATCCATCCTCAAGACTACTTGGAGAGTCTTTGGCTCAAAATCTGCCATAAGATATGACACTCCCTACGAAATGTACGAAGGATGGCTTCGACCCAAATGAATACAAGTTATTTGTAAGGGTTCGATATAATCCTAATAAGCCATAAAGGTTAGGCAAACTTTCATCGAAAGGTACAACCAAGAAGGCACGAGAAGGCCTAGGATACACGCAGTCATCTCCAATTTGCATCTCTATAAGAAGGGCAGTAACTATATCACTATAGAATAGAATTCTACTACATCCAACAAAAATCCTTATGTATTTGACCGACTTGGAGAATCAACCGCGAGAACTTCAGTGTTTGAAAGGTTGGGTCTTCTAAATAAGAAGAAAAGAAACAAGCGTCAGAGAAGTCATCAAAGCACGATGATGCACTCTTCACTCAAAATCCAGAAGGATTTCCAAAGTTTGATTCCTTCTAGAATGAGGTGACAGACAGAACTGGTGGTTTCATGCAATGAGGTGTTAAAATCTAAATCTTATACTGTGGTTTATACCAAGAAGCATGGGGAAAATGAAGAAAGTGTTGACTCTTCATGTTATGTTACGATCTAAAATGGGAATGAGGTCTCATCCCAAATAAAGATTAATGAAGTGATGGAAGGTACTTTCTATTTCTACCACATATCCATCAACGATGATGATCCTCAAGAGAAGAAAGATGTTGGAGACGCTCCATCTTAGCTTGAAGAAGGAGTAAAGGCCATAATAGATCCCTTAAAAAAAGTTAATCTTGGAATCGATGAATACCCAAGACCAACTTACCTGAGTGCATTTCTAGAAGTGGAGGAGGAAATCACTTATATGGACATACTCAAAGAATATATGGATTTCTTCGCTTGGAGATATAAGGAAATGCCTGGATTACATCCAAAAGTAGCAGTCCATCAATTGGCGGTCAAGAATGGTGCTCGTCCTGTTAAGAAAGCCCAAAGGCGCTTTAGGCCAGAGTTGGTTCCATTGATTGAAAATGAAGTTAACTCATTGAAACTGGCTATATTCGTGAAGTTAAATACCCCACGTGGATTTCAGATATTGTTCCAGTACGGAAGAAAAATGGCCAAATTCAAGTTTGTGTCGACTTTTGGGATCTCAACAATGCCTGCTCTAACGATGACTTTCCAATCCCCATATCAGAGTTAATGATAGATGCCACCACTGGTTATAAGGCAATGTCCTCCATGGATGATTCATCCAGCTACAATCAAATCCGTATGGCACCAAATGATGAAGAACTTACTGCATTTAGTACGCCCAAAGGTATTTATTGCTACAAGGTGATGCCTTTTGGTTTGAAGAATGCCGACACCACTTATCAAAGGCTATGCAAAACATCTTTGATGGCCTACTCCATAAAAATGTTGAATACTATCTAGATGACTTAGTGGTGAAGTCAAAAAAGAGAGACGACCACTTAAGAGACCTAAGAATGGTGTTCGAGTTACTTCAAAGATATCAACTCAGGATGAATCCATTGAAGTGTGCCTTTGGAGTTACTTCTGAAAATTTTCTTGGCTTCATTGTGCGACACCGAGGAATTAAAATTGATCAAGCCAAGGTCGATGTAATTTTGAAGATGCCCGAGCCTCGAAACATTTATGAGTTAAACCGCCTTTAAGTAAGGCTAGCATATTTAAGGAGGTTCATCTCAAACCTGGCTCGAAAATGTCAACCATTTAGTCATCTCATGAAGAAGGACACTCCCTTCGAATGGGACCAAGTTTGTAGTAATGCCTTTGAGAGTATCAAATCATACTTAATGAAGCCACCATTTCTTGCGACATCCATACCTAGGAAACCATTGATACTCTACATCGTGGTGCAAGAGAGGTCAGTTGGAGCACTACTGGCTCAAGAAAATAATGAAGGCAAAGAGAACTCTCTTTCCTATCTGAGCAGAATGATGACACTAAATGAGCTAAAGTATTCTCCAATCAAAAAGTTGTGCTTGGCATTGGCCTTCTTAATTTAAAAGATGAAGCACTACTTTCAAGCTTATGTTGCTCGTCTTGTGTCTAGGGCGAATCCCATCAAGTTAGTAATGTCGAAACCAGTCCTTAGTGACCGACTTGCAAGATGGTACCTTCAATTTCAACAGTTTGAGATTGTGACTTCTTGGACGACCAGCCGATACTTGATGATTGGGAACTGAGCGATGAACTTCCTAATAAAGATGCAATGGTTATTGAAGCCATACCCCCATGGAAGATGTACTTTGATGGTGTTGAACATAGATATGGAGTTGGTACCGGTGTGGTGTTCGACACTCCACAAAAAGAGGTCATCCCATACTCTTTTACTCTAACAAACCATTGCTCTAATAATGTTGCTGAATATCAAGCATTAATACTTAGACTTGAGATAGCAGTTGATATGAAACAACTGCAATTACAAGTCTTTGGTGACTCCCAATTGGTGATCAAGCAGCTTTTGGGGAGATATGAAGTTAGAAAGCCTGAGCTATGACCATATCACGATTATGCATAAAATTTTATGGGGTGGATTGGAGAAGTAACCCTCCATCATGTGTCGAGAAAAAAAATAAGCAGGCTGATGCCCTAGCCTTTTTAACCTCAACCCTAATTCTTCCAAATCAGACGCGAGTTACTATCCGCTAAGAATGGGTAGTACCACCATCGAATGAGGATGAGGATGTGGAAAATAAGGTTAAATACCTCATTGCCATGTCTGAAGTTGTAAAGGAAGATTGGCGATAACCTATCATTGACTACTTGTGTTATGGGATACTTCCAGAAGATCTAAGGAGAAAGACTGATATCCGTCGTCGTGCGCCTCGCTTTCTTTACTATAAAGATACGTTATATAGAAGATCGTTTGAAGGAGTACTCTTACAATTCCTGGGAGAGGAAGAAACAATTCAAGCTTTGCAAGAAGTGCACTCAGGAATTTATGGATCACATCAGTCTGGACAGAAGCTCTATTTTCACATTAAAAGGATGGGATACTATTGGCCAATGATGGTGAAAGATTGCTTAGACTATGCTAGAAGATGCAAAGCTTGTCAATTCCATGCGAATTTCATTCATCAACCTCCTAAAGTACTTTACCCAACTGTAGCATCTTGGCCATTCAATGCTTGGGGAATTGATGTTGTTGGTCCACTACCAAAATCTTCTGGTGAACACTTATACATCTTGGCCGTAACAGATTACTTCTCAAAATAGGATGAAGTTGTTACTCTCATAGAAGTAAAGAAGGAGAATGTTGAGAATTTCATCCGAGTGAATATCATCTACTGCTTTGGAATCCCTCAATATATAATAACCAACAATGGCAAGCCATTTGATAATAAGCTGATGAATAAGATTTTTTATCTCTTTGGCTTCAGCAGCACAAGTCATCCATGTACAATACTGCCGCCAATGGTTTAGCCGAAGAATTTAATAAGACTTTATGCAATCTATTGAATAAAATCATCTCCAAGTCCAAGCGATACTGGGATGAACGAATGGAAGAAGCTTTATGGGCATATATAACGACTTACCGCACACCAATGCAAACAACCCCATACTCACTTGCTTTCGGAGATAAAGCAGTCCTACCACTTGAGCGTCAAATACCTTTTTTGAGATTGGATATTCAAGAAGGGCTCACCGATGAAGAAAATGCTAAGTTGTGTCTTGTAGAGTTAGAAGCTCTTGATGAGAAGAGGCTAGAGGATCAACAAAATCTTGAATGTTATCAAGCACAGCTATCTCATTATTTCAATAAAAGGCTTCGCTTGAGGTGCTTCCAAGTTGGAGATCAAGTCCTTGCAGTAAGAAGGATCATTATTACTTCTCTTAAATCTGGGGGAAAATTCACCTCGAAGTGGGAAGACCTTATGTCATACAAAAGGCATATTCAAATGGTGCTTATAAGCTTGTCGATGCAGATGGAGTAAAAATTGGTCCTTTCAACGCCAAGATCTTGAAAAAGTACTAGCCTTGTAGGAAGATGACACTCCTTAAGGCACGAGTATAAATTGTATGTCCACTCCTGACCCGCAAGAGTATAAACTGTGTACGGCTCAAAAAAATAAAAAAAAAATATAAAGAAGTCTGCTAGGTTGAAAACCTCGAAAGAGGCGGCTTAGGCAAAAGTTGGGACACAAAAAAAAAACTCACCCTAGAACTACATTGTGACTTGATCCTCTTTAATGAGGTACGTAGGCGCTTGGAATTTCATTCTGAGTTCAGTTGCATGAGTGTCAAAAAATATGTTCCTGCAGTATCCTCCATATGGATACCAAGTATGAAAATATTCTAATTATATTTTGGACCCACTCCAAGTATTGGCGGCTCCATGGAGGCAAACTCCAATGAAATATGAGTTTCATTTACATAAGATAAAATCTCCAAACTCCCCAAATTTAAAAGTTGAACCGCTCAAAATGCTAAATTTGGGAGTGAAACTTGACAAAATTTCCAAGTCTTCAAATCAAGGCCTCCCACGGTTTATCCTTAAAAGGATCTCAAAATTTTCATGCCTTAAGGTGAATAAAATTTGTCCCTTTGCACCTCAAACTGGCCTCGCACGGGTTTATCCTTAAAAGGATTCCAAAATTTTCATGCCTTAAGGTGAACAAAATTTGTTCCTTTGCACCTTAAGTTGGCCTCTCACGGGTTTATCCTTAAAAGGATCTCAAAATTTCTATGCCTTAAGGTGGACAAAATTTGTCCCTTTGCACCTTAAGCTGGCCTCTCAAGGGTTTATCCCTAAAAGGATCTTAAAATTTTCATGTCTTAAGGTGGATAAAATTTGTCCCTTTACACCTTAAGCTGGCTCTCACAGATGTATCCTTAAAAGGATCTTAAAATTTTCATGTCTTAAGGCAGTCAAGATTTGTCCCTTTGCACCTTAAGCTGACTATTGAAAAGGGCTCATACTTAGAGAAGACCATCGTATAAATGCGTCGGTAAAAGGGTCCATACTTAAAGAATACCATTACATAAGTGTATCGGTGAAAGCGTCCATACTTAAAGAATATCATTGCATAAGTGCATCGGTGAAAGGGCCCATACTTAGAGAAGACCATCGCATAAATGCATCGGTAAAAGGGCCCATACCTAAAGAAAATCATTCTGTCTTCAAGAAAATCTTTTGGTCTTAAGGTGACGGAGGCAAAGTTAAACTCTTGCATCTTAAACCGGTGTCCACTGTCTTCAAGCAAAATCTTTCGATCTTAAGGTGACAAGGGAGAAGTTAAACTCTCCCATCTTAAGCTGGTGTCCACCGTCTTCAAACAAAGTCTTTCGGTCTTAAGGTGATGGGGGCGAAGTTAAACTCTCGCACCTTAAGTCGGCCAATTATTGCATGTTGCAATCTGTTTCAATTCTCCAAAAACAAAAGAAAAAAAAGGGGAAAAGAAACTAAAAAAAAAAAAGGCGAAACACAAGAGGGAGAATAAAATACCTCAAACTCAAGTAGCTGCACGTAGATCGCAAACAAAAAAGGGGACGATGCCAAGGAGAAGTTCCAGAGCTTCAGTAATGCTTAAATAATGATAGGTGAAAAAAGGGGGGATGAATGTCTATTTATAGACAATACAGGCGGTCAATAATTCCTAAAATAGATGAAATTGGGAGAAGGTATTAAAGGCAGTGGTTGATTCCAATGCAAAACAAAAGAAGTTGGAAGCATAGTGCTAATAGGATGTCAACATATGTGCGTACAGCAAGTAAGATTATATGTTTTTAAAAGGAATATTATAGTATGTCAACATGAGTGCTAATATGATACTAATATTTGCCAAAGCCACGTGACAACTTTCCACAAATTTAAAAGGAACATATAATTTGTGCACAATATGTTTTCATGTATTGGTTCATGATAATATTGGTACACAAATAATAATATAATTAGTATCATACTCAAGACTAGTCTTTAAAAGATTAAATATCTCGACAAGTTCTGAAGTAGGGGACATTTTATGAACAATAAAATTTTATTAAATTAAAATCCGTACGAAATTCGAATTATATTAAATTCAAAATATATTGATCCCAAATAAATATTGTGGATTAATATAATTGAATTGATTATTTAAGTCCAAACATGTATGGATTGGATTAAAGTCCAATTTCTATTGGGCTAGCCAATTGATTTGGGCTATAAATGATATTCCACCTTGCTAAGTCCAATATATTGTCATATTCTAGAGGCCCAAATAAGCGCAAATGTCGAATGACGTGGCATGCCAAGCCAAATGAAAGAGTCAATAGGACCATGCCACATGTCAAAATGATGCAGCAGGCCTAGTGAAATCAAAAGCCCATAAAAGGCGTCACGTCACTTGAATTTAAGTGGTCAACGGAAGTCCATCTTCATCTTGACTCTTTCCTTCTCATAATCCAGAAAAATACCACCCAGAACTCTAACAAGAAGTAAGAGAAAGCTCGTGGATCAAACGCCGCAATTTCTCTACAAAGCTCAAGCATTCAAATCAAGTTCATCAAGATTAAAGATCAAGACCGTAATATTCAAGAACAAGCTCAAAAGCCCTTGAATTCAAGCATAAATCAAGATCAAGTCCCTCAAATCAACAAACCAAATTCAAATTCAAGATCAAGCTTTAAGCCCTTGAATTTGTATTTGAAAAGGTGAATCAGAGGATTCATAGAGATTGTAACACTCACATATTGAAATTAATAAATTGATTGTTGCAATATTTTCTGGTCTCAAATTATTTATTTTTCGGTCTCGAAAATTTTATTGTCCAAAAAATTCTGACACGCCCAGTGAGACCAAATCTGCCCCTCATTTCTTCTCTCATAAATCAGATCTTCAAATCTGTAGTCGGAATAAACTTGTCAAACAGGTTGGGTTGACCCGGCCCGAACCGGCCCACTTAATAAAATCGATCCGATTTGACCCGGCCCGATCAGCCCATGGGCTGTAGGGTACCGGGTACCGGGCCGATTAAATTTTTTAGTTGGGCTCGGTTAACCCGGCCCGAACCAAGCCCGGATCGGCCCGGATAAGGTTTTTTTTTTTTGAAAAAAAAAAATATTTGGGCCAAACTAGCCGTTGGCCCAACGGCTATATAATCATTTTTGGGTCCAAACGGTTACTTTGGGCCCATTTATTAAAAAAAAAAATCATTTAAAATATTTTTTAATCCAAAAAAAAATTCTATAAATACCTTACACCTTCAAATCATTTTTCACATAATTTTTCACTCTCTCAAAACTCAATTCTCAAATATTCAATATATTTAATTTCATAAAGTGCTCACTTTAATTTTTTAATTTTGGGATTACAAAGTACGAGTGGAAGTTTTTAAAGTCACAACCTTTGGATACTTCTAAAATTTGGTATTGTCGTTCCATCTCTTACGTTTAATTTTTATTAATTGTATTAATTATTGAATATTTAATTTTATTATATTTGTGTATTTTAAATTTTTTTAGTTTAATTTATATTATGGATAAATTAAGAAACCTCGCTACTAAAGGTGTTAAATTTTTTTGTCCCGGAAGCGGTAGTGTAGTAAAAAGCGAATTACTAGCGGTAGAGGTACTTCAAGTAGTAGATACACATGTGTGTCTTCGCCCCCGGTACCGCTTAGTACACCTTTTCTGGAAGAAATAGGTGTAGGTGCTCACGATATGGTTTATGAAGAAGCTCGAGAAAATTATGGTATAGAAGAAGAAAATGAAGTAGATGCGGTTAATTTAGACGAAGATGATGAAAATATTGGTGAGACACCCACAGTAGAAAATGCTAACGTTAGATCTGAATCGGTTAATCTCCCTTCCCGTCCTCCCCGTGCCCCAAGAGCTCGTAAAACAACTAGTATTGCATGGCAATTTTTTGAACGTGTATCAGATACTGAGGTGCAATGCAATATTTATCAATAAATGTATAAGCATAAAAACAGAGGCAAGTAAGGGGGTACGGGTACGTTAATGAGACATATAGGTGATGCTCACGAAAGAGAGTTAAATATTACACGAGGTGGTGGGGATGTTGGTGGGCCAACGCAAGCTAGAATGCACCCAGCAACTGGTCAGGTAACCAAGAAGTATAATAAATTGAGGGACCGGGAAGAAATAGCTAAAATAGTAGCTGTGGGTTGTTTACCTTTTAGTTTTCCTTCTTCTGATGCCTTTATTCATTATATTCAAGAAATTTATAATCCTATTTTTAATGGTATTCCTAGAAGTACTTGTCGGTCTGATATTTTTAGACTTCATTCACAATATTATTTTTATTTATCAACATTGTTAAAAAATATTCAATGTAGATTGTCCCTAACTTCTGATCTTGATCGTGCTATAAATAAAAATAATTATTTAACTGTTACTTGTCACTGGATGGATAGTAATTTTGTGATGCAAAAACGTATTTTTGCTTTTTTATATGATGAAGATCGTAAACATACTGGAGATTTTACTGTTGATTCTATTGTTAAAGTTGCCGAATTTTATGATATCAAAAATAAAATCTTATGTATTTCTTTTGATAATGCTTTTAACAACAAGACTACTATAAAAAATTTAAAATCTAAGCTATCTCCGTCGTTGCCTGAAATTTTTCGTATTAAGTTTGCATGTCATATATATAATTTAATTGTAAAAGATGGTCTTGAGATTTTTGAGTTTTATATTAAAAAAATACGTCTTGCTGTTGGTTTTATTCAAGGAAATAATCGTAGATCGAGAATTAGAGAATTTAAAGTTAAATGTCAAGAAAATGGACTTGCACCGATATTGATGCCTGAGGAAATTGATATTAGATGAAATTCTAAGTATGATTTTTTAAAAACTTGTTATAAATATAGAGTTCCTATTACACTAGATTTTAACCAACATTGTGGTTCGTTTGTTGATTCTGCTGATTGCATGCTACATGATTCTGATTGGGTTGTAATTAATGATCTTGTTAAATTTTTAGAAAAATTCTATGTAGCTACGGTTGAATTTTTCAGTGCTTATTATCCTATTATTTGTAATATTGTGGCATATATAGCCGATATTTCTGGTTTGCTCAAAGAATATAAAAATAAAGAAGGTTATAAAGAAGCAGTTGGTGTCATGTTTACTAAATTTAAAAAATATATTTTTCCCGATTCCCCCTATTTACTTGGTTGGTGCTATGCTAAATTCGTGCATGAAATCTAATATTATGTGCCACTTTAGTACTATTATTTATGCTAACTTAGAAATAAATACTAACAATAATTCTGAACAGGTACAACCTGATTTGTGGACGGCTATGACTGATGCGAATGAATACATAAAAAAATTATATAATCACTATGCTGATTTAGTTGATTTAGTCATACCTACAAATATCACTCCAACTGTCGCTCCTCATCCTCCCGAGGAGCCATCATCTTCTAAAAGGACGGCACATAGTGATTTTTCTGATTCCTTTTATGATTTACCTTGTTGGTACAGTGTTGATGAGAGAGCTTACACATCAACTTATCGGGAAGAGCTGAAATATTATCTTCGATCGCCGCCAGAGGATCGCAAACGACGGATCAACACGTTGGATTGGTGGAGGAGTAATGAAACATAATATCCTGTGCTTTCAAGATTAGCTAGAGATATCTTGAATGTTCCAATGTTAACTATTACATCAGAGAGCGTCTTTAGTCAGGGACGACAGCAGCTTGGAGACAAGGAAAGCAATGCAATGAATGTTCTAGTTTGTCTCAGAGATTGGATTAGAGCGGAAAGAAGAACCAAGGAATAGAACCAGAGCCGAATGACGAGCAGAGACTTGAAGAAATTATGTCTTCACGGGAGAACTCAGTAGAATCCAGTCCAATGCATGGTTTTTCCCCCGTTGACTTTGACTATCCTATGCAAGTTTCCGTTAATATTATCATAAATGAATTGGAAAAAATGATGCATAATTTGTAGATTTTTCATTCATGTAAATTATAAATTTTGGATCATTTCACAATCAATAAAATTCAACATTCATTCACTCCTTAGTCCTTACTTTGTAATTTTTTTCATTTAGTGATTTAAATTGAATTTCTAGTTTAAATTAAAAACTTACTTTTAATATATTATTAATTTACTATCAAGTATTATTAATTTATTATATTAAGTAGCATATGTTTTGTATATTTGTGTATATATCTTCTATAGATGTATATATTTAATGTATACATGTGTATATGTTTTATAAATTGTATATATATTGTAGTATATATATTGTAGTATATATATATATATATATTGTAGTATATGTTTTATTTAAAGTAGTACATATACATTGAATGGTGCATATATATGTGTATATATCTTCTATAGACGTGTATATTTAACGTATACATGTGTATATGTTTTATAAATTAGTATATAACTATATATATATATATATATATATATATATATATATTATAATGTATATATATTATAGTATATTTTATTTAAAGTAGTACATATATATTGAATGATGCGTATATATGTGTATATATCTTCTATAGACGTGTATATTTAACGTATACATGTGTATATGTTTTATAAATTAGTATATAACTATATACATATATACATTGTAGTATATGCTTTATTTAAAGTAGTACATATCTATTGAATGGTGCGTATATATGTGTATATATCTTCTATAGACGTGTATATTTAACGTATACATGCGTATATGTTTTATAAATTAGTATATAACTATATACATATATACATTGTAGTATATGCTTTATTTAAAGTAGTACATATTTATTGAATGGTGCGTATATATGTGTATATATCTTCTATAGACGTGTATATTTAACGTATACATGTGTATATGTTTTTTAAATTAGTATATAACTATATATATATATATATATATATATATATATATATATATTGTAATCTATATATATATTGTAGTATATTTTATTTAAAGTAGTACATATACATTGAATGGTGCGTATATATGTGTATATATCTTCTATAGACGTGTATATTTAACGTATACATGTGTATATGTTTTATAAATTAGTATATAACTATATATATATATATATATATATATATATATATATATATTGTAATGTCTATATATTGTAGTATATGCTTTATTTAAAGTAGTACATATGCATTGAATGGTGCGTATATATGTGTATATATCTTCTATAGACTTGTATATTTAACGTATACATGTGTATATGTTTTATAAATCAGTATATAACTATATATATATATATATATATATATATATATATATATATTGTAATGTATATATATTGTAGTATATGCTTTATTTAAAGTAGTACATATGCATTGAATGGTGCGTATATATGTGTATATATCTTCTATAGACATGTATATTTAACATATACATGTGTATATGTTTTTTAAATCAGTATATAACTATATATATATATATATATATATTATATATATATATATATATATTGTAATGTCTATATATTGTAGTATATGCTTTATTTAAAGTAGTACATATACATTGAATAGAACGTATTTATGTGAATATATCTTCTATAGGCATGTATATTTAACGTATTCATGTGTATATGTTTTATAAATTAGTATATAACTATATATATATATATATATATATATATATATATATATTGTAATGTATATATATTGTAGTATATTTTATTTAAACTTTAAAGTAGTACATATACATTGAATGATGCGTATATATGTGTAATTGTGTGTGTATATATTTTTTAAATTGTAATGTAGTATATACTATATATATAGTGTATATATATTGTTTAAAATATAGGTGGGTATATATAGTGTATATTGGAAAAAACTTTTTTTAAAATTTTTGACCGGGTTTGACCGAATTTTTAATCGGGTTTAGGTGGATTTGATCGAGTTGGGTTTTTTCTTTTCAATATTGACCGAATTTTTAACTGGGTTTGACCAGGTTTAGGTGGGTTTGACCGGGTTGAGTTAAGTGGGCCGGGATAGGACTATTTTTAAAATTTTTACTATTGAGCCCGACCCGGCCCACTTGACCCCAACCCGGACCCGGCCCAGCCCACAAATCGGATAAATTTAATGGGCCAGTTTCGGGTTGACCCGGCTCGGCCCACTTAACACCCTTAAGCCGGGATAAAGATGAAAGCTGTATGGGTACTTCAAGACTCGTCATCAAGTTTATATTTCAACAAGTCTTGAAGTATGGGACATTTGTAGACATCGAAATCTTGTAGAACTCTACAAGAAGAATTCAAATTCTGTTAGAGTTCTTGGTGGCTAAACTTTGAATTATGCCTATAAAAAGGAACAAATATCCTTTAGGCAAATATCTCTTTAAAGAGGCATCGTGAATATCCCATAACTGATCTGGATATTCGTAAAAAGATTGGAATCTTCAATATCCCACAAAATCATGGGATATTCATAAAGAGATCATCCTATGTTTGAGAAATACGCCACTAACAGCCCTCGAATTACGGAGAAAATCGAGAGAAGAATCAAGGAAGGAACAGATTTGAAACCACCTCGTTTATCAATAAAATTATTGTTTTTTCATATTTTTATTTATGATTGAAATTTATTTTACATAAATTAGATTATGTTGGAAACAATAACATTCTCAATAACATACATTAAAGATAGAAATGAGAAAATATTGCTCGAATAAGATGGCTAGATCACCTCTGCCTTCATTGATTTCCAGATACACTACTCCACAAATGTGATTTTATGATGAGTGTTAGTAGTAAACGGGAATACGAAAGATAAACCTAAACTTAAATAGAAAAAATTTATCTCGAAAAACGTATTGCAATTCATATTGACTGGCATGAGTAAAAAAACAAAAAAGACTCACTACATATACAGAGTTTTTAACTAGAAGTTTAATTATAGATATTCAATATTTTTATTTTATTTAAATTTATAAAGTCATAATTAAAGGTAAAGCTGTATTTTTATATACTTTTTATGATGGAAAAAAGAAAGTGCATCACTTAAAATTTATTGCAATAAAGTTGGGTAACAAATTTGAATTTTTTTTTATCAAATTTAAAATCCAACTCTAAATTAAATTTTAAATATTTTTAATAACAAATGCTAATATTAAATAAAATAAAAATTATTCAAAATAAAGAAATAATTCACTCCAAAGGAACCCTAATTCTTTTGCTTTATTTTGTATAACATTAGTGTGATATGAAACTAAGTATAAAATACGATAGTGAAAAGTCATATAGTGTGATGATGCATACAGATTAAAAAAAAACTTGGAAAACTGAATATATACATGGAGCGTGACACAGATGCATGAAGGATGAGAGTTACATATTATGTTCTGACAATTAATTTATAAATAGAATATGAGAAAATATTGTTTGATGAGGGCAAAGAAAGTCAAGGTTTGAAGAGAGGATATGACCACTCAATATATATATATATATGCACGGGCGAAGGGATGTTTGCAGGTAAAATAGTTATGTTTCATAATATGTGATTTATTAATTTGCAAATATATTTAACAAGAATGAAAGAAAGTATAATATTAGTACGAAAATAGTATAGTATAAATTATATTGAAGATACATTATAAATATTGAAAGAGAGAATATGAAAGCAATGTGTTTTCAATATTTTATTTTGTTTTCATTGGAGTTGATGGCTCCATTTTTTGTTTCATCTTGAGCATATTCTGGTGTTCAATTTGTTGTTCAACCTGTTCAACAGAAGTGGAATCTTTTTTTTTTTGCTTCTTGCTTTCTTCTTTGATATGGAATGTTGATGGTGCAGGAAGAGAGGACATGATATTTCCTTTTTCAGTACAGGCTAGAATATGAACTTTCTCAGAAATTGTATGATCAGTGCGAAAAATAACTTTTTCCACTTGAATTTTGAACAGATTCTGATTCCGACTCATTTCAGCATGTTGCATTGATTGAGACTCATTTTGTGGAAAAAGATATTTAGTTTTTATGTTTGTTGAATCATTATGTTGATGTGTATATTTGATGGTTTAAGTAGACATGTCACATGTGGAAACAACTAAGTAATAATAAAAGGCAAAAAGTAAGTAGACATGTGAAAACAAAATAGTTGTGAGCAGTTTTTTTGGTAAGTGATAATATAAAAGGCAAAAAGTCAGTAGAGACATGAAAATGAAATAGTAGTGAGCAATTTTTTTTCGTTAGTTGTAATAAAAGGCAAAAAGTAAGTACAACAAAATAGTAGTGAGCTATTTTTTTGGTAAGTAGTAATAAAAGGCAAAAAATCAGTAGAGACGTGGAAACTAAATAGTAGTGAGCAGTTTTTTTTGTGGTAAGCAATAATAAAAGGCAAAAAATAAGTAGACATGTCACATGTGGAAACAAAATAGTAGTAAAGGAAAAAGTAAGTAAACAGTTTTTTTAAGTAAAAGTAATATGTGGAAACAATAGTCTTTTTCAGATTCTATCTATTAATAAACCGAAAAAGAAGAATCCTATGTCAAATTTATCATAGGAGACAAATTGTAAATAGTTGTGATCAAGAAACAAACATGTACCTGCAAATGACACTTCAAATGGTATAGTGTCAAACCCTTCAAGCCCATTAACCTCAGTACTACTTTGAAAGTTGCTTCTGTAAATCCAAAACCTTCTATCAAACATCGCCAAGCACAGAATGAAAAAAGACTCGAAAATCAAAATGCAAGAATTCGTTTAGCATAAGCAAGTGCAATGTATAATATATGTACAATTCATGTTTTAACTATCCATTTACTTTCTGAAGCAGATTGCCCCCAAAAAGAAATAAAGAAAGAAAAGCAAAAAGTTGAATCCAACGCTGAAAAGTAAGGTTCTTTCTCACACAATTACTTGGCAACATCTAAAAACCACACAAAAGATACAAAAAACTTAAGCCAGCTAGTCTTTTGAAGTTGTAATTTTATAGAAATGCAGCATGAGCATGTTTAATAGAATTTAGTTCTTATAATGAAAAATGCTGGTATATAAAGCTATTAACGGGACACACCAAGTCATTTCTTTTTTCAGTTATCTTGCAATATTTTGAGCTCAATACACCTCCAATCTTTTTAAGACTCGTAAAAGGTTTAATCTTCTTATAATCCTATCAAATGCAATATATCATGTAAAACATGTGGGAATCTTCCTTTTCACCTAAGTGCTTAATAGTGATAACTTTCAGCATCTTGACAAATGATAGAATTAAATAAATATGCAAGTTGCATTGAACACTACATTTCACTTACAAAGATTTCAGCTCCGTACAATTTCCCAAATCAGGGCGTATAGCTTGGTCTAACTTTCCGATATTTGACGAAATAGGTCCATTTATCGTGAGATTAGGGAGGATCCTGGATGATTTAAGACAACACTAACTTTAGCAGTTCAAATGAGATAAACGTCCACATGCAATTTGTAACATAAGGTAAACAAATATTCACAAAGATTTAACTCTCTTGGATTTTAGGTCACAGTGCACTCCTTTCCAACCACATGGATCGACATCTTCTAGCCTCCAATGCGTAAGAATATTGTCTGAACCTGATATTGCAGTTCTAAAGCTATTAATTGCTTGACCTGCAAACACAGAAAATTGTGTCATTTATGAATTTAGCTATAATACTTACAAGTTGGGATAGGTAATAATGTCAAAATAAAGCACCTGATATTTATATAACCTATTGATTATGCTCAATTGATTTTTAAACAACTGAAAATTCAACCTTTTTTGATTGGTACAAGTGAAAGATTTGGAAAGATGCTTCATTTTGCAAAATAACATCCTCCCTTACGGGGAAATACTCTGCCTTTATTCCCAAAATGCAAGAAGAAATCAAATCATCTATTTGTATTATTAAAAAAATTAGTGAAACGTGTGAAATTCCAGATCGAATAGCTTTTGACAGTGTTTCTAGGGGTTTTTGTCGTTGCAGACCTTCCGAATTTGCTCTGAACCTCAAACACAAACACAGGTGAGCTAGCATTTGTTCTTCAAGGCGCACCAATAACTTGTTCCTTTGTGCAAAGCTTATGGTCATTTATAAGTTGCTAAGACTTAGGTGTGAGTGTCCATACAGATAAAGATCTAGAGATTGTATTCTTCATGATCTGAAGTTTAAGATTCAAAGATATGGTTGAGGGAATTCGGCTAGTAAAAAATTCAAATATTTAAAAATAGAATTATAAATCCTAAATTAGGAGATACTATATCGAAAACTTGAAAAGAAAACATTGATAAGAGGAGAATCCCGACAGGAAATGAGTGACCTAAAAATTTCTCTAATGCAAAGGACTTAATTTTCTTCAAGTTATCCTAATATTTTGTTTAGATTATGAAAATTATTGAATTTATACATTTTTGGTCGAACTGCCCAAAATCAGTTGATCAAATTGGGTATGGATCCCCCACATCCATGTCATGTCAACACGTGTGCGGCATCGAACGTGAAGAGTCCGAACAACTTAGCCTTAAAATAAAACTCTATCCCTTAGCCCACCCTTAATTCTCTCAACATCACACTACAGTAAACATCAAAAAGCTTAACCTTGCACTATCCCTTTACAGAAAAGCAGGTAATCCATTTAGTATTAAAGTCACCATGTTCATAGATTTCTCACATATATGTAGGTTTTAAATTTTAAACAAATTTGCAAAGAGAGTCCTGTAAACTTCTAAGAATCAACCAACAAACAACATACCCAGTGTATTAATAAAAAATTCTAATAAAAATCCTTGTCAACATCTCCTTTATCTTTTCGATAATTAAAGTCTCATTAATTTTTAAGTGAAAAAAATTACAAAACATACAACACAGTCAACAAAAATTACAAAACATACAACACAATCATTTCCAGTTAGCTATGTCGGATATTGGGACTCCGAACCATCATAATGATTTTCATTCTCTTCAAATGACATATTGAACCTAAAGATAGATAATCTATAAGGTTACAATTCAAAGAAAAATTTAGCGCCCCAAATTCGTATGTAGCAACAAAATACTTATCAGGTTTAAAAATGAATTCATTAGAAGATGAACTTCTCCAAATAAATAGAAATGAGTAATTCACTAACCATTTTGCAAAGAACTTATAGATGCACTCCACATCATGATCAAAATACCTGTAATATAGATCAAAATACCTGTAATATAGAAACTTGTATCAGGGACAACAATTTTGGTAAGAACGTAATTCATAGCTCACAATATTCCAAATGAAGTAGGAAAACAAAAAAGAAAAATAGAACTTAGAAAGACGATTTAGATGGAATAAAAAATGAGGAAGTATCTTACATTTGGGCGTTTGGATGAGAGACTGACACCATTTGTGGAAATCAATCATGATCACCTTTTTATCATCATCAATCTGTAATCCAATTAGTCACATAAGGAGAACCTAAAAAATGATTAACAGGTTTGATATAAGCCTATGCTCATAAAATTTTCAAGAATATACCAAACAAGCTTGTAAGCAAAATAAAAAACACAACAAAAGTACATACATAAAAAGTACAAATTTTATTTTAAAAATTCAATAAATAACCACTAAAGATTCAACCTTTCTAAGATCAAAAACACCAATTCTTGCAACCGAACAAGCCATTAATAAACAAAGTAACACAAATGAATTAATACATAAAACTGACAAAAAAAATCCAACAGGAAAATTTTCAATGAAGTCGTTGAAGAAATAACAATAAATATTAGTGAAGATCAGGAAACATTGACCTAATGTTCTCTTTGCTAGATCTTTCCAAGAGGTTTGATTTGAAGGAAAAGACTATGCATGTATTTCAAAATTGCAATCAGAACTTGAAGAGGCCAATCTGGTAGATAAAAACATTCAGCTCCTTCAAAATTAAGCAAACACAATATCAACCCCACAATCACCATCGAGATCCATCGGTGAATGAACTAACGTCGAATTTCGAGCTCCATACCACCGCCAGATCTAGATCTCTACTCACTCACTCACACACATAGTAGAGTACAATGGACTTCAGAAAAATCAATGAAGTTTCGTGCAAGAAGTCTACTACTGCCACGTCTACTGAGATCAAACTTATTGGCCCCATCAATCGACGCAATCTCAACGCTTGTTCTTTGGATGGATCCCAATACTTCACCATTTTGGAGATGACAAAAAGGAGAAAATCTCAAATTTCGGCAGTAACTACAACCCCTGGGGGAAACTTTGCATCTATTTTATCAGATGAACCGTCTGAAACTGGCTGCAACTTTGGAGAATCTGAAAACTTAATGAATTCTCCAACTTCAACGAAAGTCAACACCTTCATGGTTGATACAATTGACTTGGATGAGAAGTTTGCAATGATGGAGCAAACCATTGAAGCCTTGAAGAAGTCTGTTGATGAGAAAGATCATTAAATCGCCCGACTTATGAGCAATTTAGATCTCTACGATCTTGGAGAGTCAAATTATAATCTAACACCGCGAGAAAAAGTTAATGGTGAATCTCTCATCAAGACAAGTGACAATTACTGCGATGATCGAACTGCTTCAGTGGCTACTCTAACAGTTTAACAACTGCAAGATATGATTGCAAACACCATCAAGGCACAATATGGCAGTCCGTCACAACATTTCGTAGGATACTCAAAGCCGTATTCTAAGCGAATCGAGGGCTTACCGATGCCAATTGGATATCAACGGCCAAAGTTTTAACAATTTGATGGAAAGAGAAATCCAAGGCAACACATCGCTTATTTCGTTGAGAGTTGTAGCAGTGCTGGTACACATGGCGATCTTTTTGTCAAGAAATTTGTTCACTCCTTAAAATGCAATGCTTTTGATTGGTACACAGACTTGGAGTCTGGATCAATTGATTGTTGGGAGCAACTAGAAAGTCAGTTCCTAAATCGTTTCTATAGTACCCATCGTATGGTCAGCATGACGGAGTTGACAAACACAAGACAAAGTAAGGATGAGCCTGTACTGGATTACATAAATCATTGGCGAACATTGAGCTTTGATTGCAAGGATAAACTTTCTGAAACTTCTGCGGTTGAAGTTTGCATTCAAGGGATGCGTTGGGTCCTACTGTATATCCTCCAAGGAATTAAGCCTCAAACTTTTGAAGAATTAGTTACGCACGCTCATGACATGGAGCTAAGTATTGCAATTCATAGAATGGTGTCACCTATTTTTGATCCTAGGAAGGAAGTCATAAAATTCGAAGACTCATCTGAAGACCAAATTGAGGAATCTACGACGACAACTGTGAGTTTTACGAAGTCCCCTACAAGACAAAAGTTAAAAAAGGAAGCTCCAAAGCAACAAATGTGAGAGGTGAAAAATCAACCAACCTTGAAAGAGTTACAAGCAAGGGTATATCCTTTTCCTGACTCTGATGTTCCTGAAATTCTTGACGAGTTGTTAGCCAAAGAAGTCATTGAACTTCCTAAGTCAAAGCGACTTGAAGAATCAAACAAAGTCGATGATCCTAAATACTGCAAATTTCACCGCATTGTTGGTCATCACACTACAAAATGATTCATCCTGAAGGAAAAGATCATGACATTAATGCAAGAGGGAAAGATCATCATCGATGATGGAGATACAGTTGATGCAAACCATGTTAGCACCGAACTGAACCATAAAAAAGATTCAATTTCAAAAGTTCTACAACCCATGCGCTCTGTGGCATCATCAAAAGGTGAGGGAATCATCATGCTACAATTTGGAAGCTTTGACCTAATTGGGGTTCTAGCCTTAAAGAAAACAACAAGCAAATCCATGCAAAATGACTTCTCCAATAGCGAGAAGGGTGGTACTTGGACACTGATCGCTCGCAAAAGAAAAAACTATCAAAGGGCTTCTAAACTCCAGTTTTCAAAAGGCGACCCAAGATCAAATGCATATCTGCTTCAACCGATGAGGACAGTAAATATCAAATTGAAGTCCAATAATACTTCATTACAAAGGGTTGGGAGGAAAGTTACATTATAAGAATTCTTTCCCAAGACGCTCCTTAAGGCATAAGCATAAACTATATTCCTTGATGCACGAGCCTAAACTGCAAGTCAAAATGCTCCTTGATGTACGAGCCTAAACTGCAAGTCAAAATGCTCCTTAAGGCACGAGCATAAACTGCATGATGCTCCTCGATGCACGAGCCTAAACTACAAGTCAAGATGCTCCTTGATGCACGAGCCTAAACTGCAAGTCAAAATGCTCCTTGATGCACGAGCCTAAACTGCAAGTCAAAATGCTCCTTAAGGCACGAGCATAAACTGCATGATGCTCCTCGATACACGAGCCTAAACTACAATTCAAAATGCTCCTCGATGCATGAGCCTAAAATAAAAGTCAAGATGCTCCTCGATGCACGAGCCTAAACTGCAAGTCAAGATGCTCATTGACGCACGACCCTAAAATGCAAGTAAAAAATGCTCTTTGCTGTACGAGCTTAAACTGCAAGTCAAAAATGCTCCTCGATACACGATCCTAAAATTCAACCCAAAATACTCCTCGATGCACGGGCCTAAACTGAAAGTCAAGATGCTCCTCGATGCCCAAGCCTAAACTGCAAGTCAAAAATGCCCCTTAAGGCACGAGCTTAAACTGTATGTCACTCCTGACCCGCATGAGTCTAAATTGTGAATGGCTTTAAAAAAGAAGAAAAATTATGAAGCTTGAATGCATATTTGGAGTTCTTTGAAGATGTCATCTTAAAGAAAAATGATTCTTCATTATCTCTCAAGCAATAAAGTCTTCTCGACAAGAAAAAAACTTGTGGTACTTTGAATATTGCTCTAGTCTAGCCTTTAATATATTGCCGAAGTTATGCAGCCCAAAACTTGAAATAAATGATGAAATTCATGAAGTATCCAAAATTTGAGGAGAAATATAATATCACAAGATTTAGGCTGCAACTTTGGAAAAGTACCTGAGAAAATATAGAGGTTATATGCTGATGGATTTTAACGTAGATCTGTGAGTCTACTTTCCAATACAAAAAATGGAACCTATTCCGATACTTTCAGGTCAAGATATGAAATTTATCGTGTGCTGCGCAAAGCTGAAATAACCAGCGAACTAAGATTAGAAGGCTGTTTTTGGAGAAATATCTGGGACGATTCGGATGCAACCTAATTGTGATTTCTATGTGAGACGTAGCTCTGCGAGTCTACTTTTTAATGTAAAAAACGAAACCTGATTCTGATACTTCCACATCAAGATATGGAATTTATCGTGACGCTACGCAAAGCTGAAATAACCAGCGAACCAAGATTAGAAGGCTATTTTTGGAGCAATATATGGGATGATTCGAATGCAATCTGATTGCGATTCCCGAGTAAGACGTAGCTCTACGAATCTAGTTTCTAAAAAAAATAGCTCCTGATTTCGATACTCCTATATTAAAATACGGAATTTATCGTGACGCTACGCAAAGCTGATAAGATAGGACATTGAATTCCATTTTTATGAATCAAACAACTCATATTTTTGTTCTCCCATCGGAGAATAAATATTTTTGTGGACGTGTGCCTAGTACTTGCTCACCAAAATCAGAAAAGGCTACTCCCTGTGTTAATATTATCAAGCTGGATGGCACTACATACGTGCCCCTTAAAAAGAATGGAATGCTCTCACTCGAAGCCTCTTTATCGCCGAGCCCCACGGATGAGATGCACCACATGGTTGCTTTGCAACGATGGACTGCAGACACTCAGAAATTTATCATCACAAGGTCGCAAGAATGATACCAAGTACATGCTCACTGAAGCTAAAATGGAAAACTTTCAGCGTCTTCAAGGATAAAATTAAATCATTCCAAGTTGCTTTCTTATCAAGCAGTAAGGAAGTAGTACACTAAATGGTTCAACATCAATCATGCCAACTTTTTTGGTCTGACATCAAGACTATTTGCATAAACCTGCACAAAATAATAAAGATATAACACATCTACAGTGTTGACCGGATGAAGCTTCTCAATTTTATGCGGATTGATGCCAACTACGTGAAACTTCAATCTGGCGATAAGTGTCGGTACCAAACGCACGATGCTTCAATTTGACATGATCAACATTGGGAGAAACAAATACCTTTAAAATCACGAGAATGAAAACACATTCATGAGTACTTCAAGTGTCGCCGCTAAGTTTCAACAAGCCTACACGTCGACCAACCTTGAAGTAGGGGGCATCTGTGGACACATAAAATTTATTGGATCAAATTCGTATAAAATTTAAATTTGATCCACATTTTATTGGGTTTAAACTTATTTTGGGCTTAAAAAAATAATAAGCCTATTGTATTCCTCATCAAGGTCCATCTCACCTTGAAGCCCAAACTCATCAAGTGACGTGGCATCCCAGTCAAATCCAAGACCAATGAGACGCCACCACATGTACAAATGATGTAGAAATCTCATTCAAATTCAACAACCAGTCAAAAGGCGCCAAGTGATAAAGTGACATGTTTCAACCAATCCCAAGCAACTAGGCCTACCCCCTACAACTATAAATAGGGGAGTAACATAACATTCTAAAGGGGAGAAAATAAAAAGAAGGACATTCTACAAGCATTGGAGGAAGCTTCTACATTGACTACACAACTCTTCAACGAATTGACTAACGGAGTTCTGCCCGGAGATCAACTCGACAATACGAAGTGCTGCCAGATAATTTCTGGAGATCCAAACACATTTCTAGGAGGCTCAAATCATCCTACATTCGAGAATCACGCTGCAAAGGCCCTCGAATCACGGAAAAACTTAGGAGAGAAGAATCGAGAGAATAACAGAATTGTACCCGCAAAATTACTTTAAATAAAATTATTCTTTTTGTTTATTTTATTTTTTGCTTGCAATTAATTTTCAGTACCAACAAAAATTTGTTGCGAACAAAAAGAAAAAAATAAAATAAACAAAAAGAATAATTTTATTTAAAGTAATTTTGCGGGTACAATTCCGTTATTCTCTCGATTCTTCTCTCCTAAGTTTTTCCGTGATTTGAGGGCCTTTACAGTGTGATTCTCGAATGTAGGATGATTTGAACCTCCTAGAAATGTGTTTGGATCTCCAGGAATTGTCTGACAGCACTTCTCTTGTCTAGTTGATCTCCGGGTAAAACTTCGTTAGTCAATTCGTTGAAAAGCTGTGTAGTCAATGCAGAAGCTTCCTCCAATGCTTGCAGAATGTCCTCCTTTTTCTTTTCTCCCCATTAGAATGTTATGTTACTCCCCTATTTATAGTTGTAGGGGGTAGGCCTAGTTGCTTGTGATTGGTCGAAACATGTCACTTTGCCACTTGGTGCCTTTTGACTGGTTGTTGAATTTGAGTGAGATTTCTACATTATTTGTACATGTGGCGGCGTCTCATTGATCTTAGATTTGACTGGGATGCCACGTCACTTGATGAGTTTGGGCTTCAAGGTGAGATGGACCTTGATGAGGAATACAATAGGCTTATTATTTTTTTAAGCCCAAAATAAGTTTAAACCCAATAAAATGTGGATCAAATTTAAATTTTATATGAATTTGATCCAATAAATTTTATGTGTCCACACATTCATTTATGAAAAAATATTAAATATATTTTCTTACTACTTTAATTTGTTTGTGGATATTTTCATTCCATGAGTTGCAAAGACATTCTTAAAAGGCCTAAAATGGAGGAAATTAGTTTATCACTTTATCTTTTATCTTAGATTTTAACATTCTTTTTCCTTATTTTACACCTTAAAAATTGCACATATTCTCCAACATTATTATTTTCCATAATTATAATTACTATTCTCAAATCTCTCTATTTTTCTTATATTCCTTTGGTCTTCTTCTTCCTTAAACGAAGTTAATACAATAGTTATTAAGATTAATGATGAAAAATGTAATTTATTTATTATATTTGTCTACAATTTATTTATAGCAGTATTTATTTATTTTTTCAATTTTCTTATTTATCTTTTTTTTTGTGATATGTTAAAATAGGAGAAGCTATAAATATATCTTTTAAGAAAAAAATATAAATATATATCAACTTTTATATAATTAAGAATCAAAGAGTTAAGTTTGTGAAACATAAAAATAATCTCCATAAAATAGAGACGACGTTTTAAAAATTATATAAGAAGATATAAATAATAATTGTAATTTTTTCCGAAACAAAATAAATGTCTATGGTAAATTTTTAACTGTAATTTTTGTTAAAGAATATTTGGGAACATCAAATTATACAAATATAAAAAGAACAGTGACACCTCCCTTTGACCAATAATTCTATGTATCTCTTCTTGTTTTTTTTTTACTTATTTTATTTTATTTTATTTTATTTTATTTTATTTTTAGTAATAATAAACTCTCAAGCCTTTTATATTTATAACCTTTAATTATTTAATATTTAATTTTATGACACCTTAAGATTACATCAAGTATTTCTATCTAAATTATAAATCTACTTTGACCTTGATTATTTTACTCTTTTATAATACAATAGTTGAGAAATGACAATTTATTTATCTATTTCATGGCATGAATGTGTAGGATTCTTTCTACTAAAATGATTTTATTTTCTCTGTCTCCCAATCTCTCTCTCTCTTCTTAAATAAACTTTGGGATGATAATATAGCTCTTCTTTTTTCTTTAAGACATAAATGTGTATCACTCTCAAATCAATCTATAAGAGTCTCGATCATCGAAGGATCGAGGGGCTTATATTTGGACTTTAGAAAAAAAAATATATAGTTAATTTTACTTCAGAAAGTATGATATTTTAATTAATGACTTAACTTTTTGTTCATAAATCAGCAAAACTTTGTTATATTAGGGTTCTTAACAACAAATACAAAATCCAGAAATTGGAAAAAAGAATTATATGCTATGAAAATCATTTTAAGATGAAATAATGTTTATTTTGGCACAAATAAAAAACACATATCAGAGGGCAACATGAAATTAAAGACATAAATATATTTTTTAAAAATGACACTTGAAAATTTTAAACAGAACAACCAATTAACCAACGGAATTCCAATGAAAAAAATTATATTTGTAATTAACAATTTAATATACAATAATAATAATAATAATAATAATAGTAGTAGTAGTAATATCTTTATTTCTTTTATATAAATTAAATTTACAAAAAAATATTACTTTTTTTTATGATCGCGCAAAGTGCGACTATATTCACTAGTACAATATAAGAATATAATATAATGTAATCAATATTGGAATAGTGTCTTTTACTAGCGGGCTTTTGTCCCTAGACTAACTTGTAGCGTTGGTTCTCATTTTTGTCAATATTGCCGCCGATTTTTTCTTTCTTTCCTTTAACAAATTGTGGTCAAAGAAAATACGCCAACATGATCGCAATGTTTATGATTAGCTAACCAAAAACAAAAAAAAAAATGTTTATGATTAAAACGTGTTAAGAAATATACGTTGCGAAAATTAATTGTTGGTAAAACCATAAAAGGAATTTTAAAATTTTTTTTTTCTTTTGAATTGTGATAAGGAAATCTGCCGCTATTATTCTTCATATGTGACAATATACACAAAGTAAATTTTGCTTCAATGTAATAATCCACAAATAAAATTTATAAACTTATTAGCTATGACTAAAGGAAGTGGAAATAATTATTGAGTTCAAACATTATACTAAATATGATATTTTGTTTAAATAATAAAGATGAATACAATAATTAAATTCAACATCTTTTGTAGAATTTATTTAATTAAACTTAACCTTGACCAAAAAAAAATTCTCAAAGCCAATCAACATTCATCTACCACCTGTAAACTGCAACAAAATAATACGATGATAGAGACATCAAAACAATATAATTAAATCTTACCTTTACCCAAAAATTTCTCAAAGTCGTTCGACACTCATTTACCATCTGTAAACTATAACAAAATAATACGAAAATAGAGATATCAAAATAATACAACTAAACTTTACCTTTACATAAAAAAAAAAATCTCAAAACAAAGATATAGAAATAATACAATCAAACCTAATCTTTACCTAAAAAAATTCTTCAAAGCCGACCGACATTCATCTACCACCTGTAAATTCATCTACGGCCTATAAACTACAACAAAATACTATATTAGTGATCACAAAATTTCAGTTTTGATGAAAATAATTCTTGTCTGGGCGAAAATTTTGGCACTAAAAATGACTGAAATGAAAACAAAGAAGATATATATATACACATAAGTTGAATTCTATTATGTTGACAAAAATAGTGAAGAAGTCGAGGGTTAGAAAATTAAGCATCCACCAGTCTAGACATGCAACCGAATCGAGTTAGATGAGCATTAATCATATTTTTCCAATAAGTAAATAATTTTTTCTCTAGTTTAACGTGCATCTCAATATTTATAGAAGTATTTTCTTAATAGAGTTAAGAGTATTTTTCTAATTGATCAGTACAAAAAAAATATTAATTGATTCTCCTTCCATATATTTTAGGAGTCCCATATATTTTAGGAATCTAGCTAATATAATAAAAATAATTAAATAATAAATTAAAGAGAATGGTGAAAAGACAATTTTCTCTCTCTATATATATTGGTTCCAAAAAAATTTTCCTAAACAAACTGCCATACATATGTTTTTTTAAAATAAATTTTGGTTCTTATTTTTTATTCCTTTCCATGGATAGGGTTTTTCCTTAAAAGTTGCTTAAGACTCCTAGCGAAAAATGTCGCACATTACATTTAATTCCTTTTAGGTATGAGATTCTTCTTCTTTTTTCTTTCCTTATATTCTTAATATCTGAATAATAATTATTTTTAAAAAATAGTGAAAATACAATTTTATTTATTGAGGAGTATTTTAATGAAGGACAAAAAGTTCAAATCACTTTTCTAACGGGCTTCACACTTTTAATATATTATAGATTATAGATAATTATTATTACTACTATTATAATAATCATTATTTATTATTATTCTTCTTCTTATTATTATTATCATTATTACTTATTGGTGCATTTGAATATTTATATTAAATTGTATTATAATTTATGGACATTATAAGGTGGAGAAAGTGGTGACCATTAATTTGTGATAACTCTTGTAACATCTCAATTTACTCATCCATAATTTCATCACTTAATATTTCTTTACTCTCATTAGTCTTATGTCTTTAATATTATGAGTTAGTAGTAAAAATGTGACCACAAGTTTGTTATAACTTTTCCAATTATTCTGCTTCTTTATGTATAGAGGCGGAGGTAGGATTTTCACGAAGAGGGTTCACATTTGAAGAAAAACTAATTGCATGGGTTCGACATTTATTATATTCATAAAAAGATAATTTAGTGATGTATAAATAGTATAATTTTTCGCCGAAGGGGGTCCGGTGAACCCCCATTACAAAGGCCGTGTCATGACCCGAACCAGGGTCTGGCCATGACGGTCATCCCAAGTCCGCTGTGGACCAGAGACCACCCTTTGCCTAGTCACACCGAACACAATAAACTAACAGTGACTGAATTTCGTACATATAATAAGATAGAATAATCAAAATTCAAGAAGTCTAAGATACGTCAATGACCAATACCCAGTTCAAAGTAATCCACAAAGCCTCTCTAACAAAACTAAATCAAACCAATGTCAGGACATGCCCCCGAAGATAGCCAAAACAAGTTCAAGGAAAAGTCTAATATAGAAGATAAACCAAGAAATAGAGGTCTTCTTGAAAAAAAAGGCTCACCAATTCAAGCTGACTGCTGACAATTCGGATGTCCTATCACTGCGCTGGAAAAGTAGAAGTGTTTCCAGTTTCTGTATCGCATGGGGATACGACGTCCAAAGACAGTTAGCGGGTTGAGCGCTAGCATGTAACTCAAGGATAAGGATTGAGTAATGAAAATTCAAAATCCAGTTCAACTCAATGTACATGTTCACATACATACATGCATATGTATATACTTATATAAAATGCTGGGATAGAAAATAAATCTTAACATGAACCTTAAAACATTAGCTTGGATTGTATAGCTTAACCGTCTTAAGAAGGCACCCATAGGTTATATGGGTCCAGCTCTCCCCCAGCTGAAAGGGCCCTAGTGTGTGTAGCCACACGAACCAGAGAATAATCATATATACATATGTACCATGTGGGACTCAAAACTCTAGGTCACACATCAAGGGTGACTTAAGCATCCAATCATTTAACATAGAGAACTCGAACCACTCGGTCATTTCGACCACTCTCCGCCGGCAAATGCGATTTTCAGTATTGGTCCCTCAGGACCTTTACTTTCACGGCCCAGCTACACAACTCTCTTTAAGCCTAGTTAAAATATTTTTGATACATTTTCATTAATTGAACCACAATTGTAATGCCCCGGGGTTTTGGTCCTTGAAATTTTTTGAAATTTTATCCTCATTGTCCTGACTACGACTCCCCTAACGAGTCTTAGGGAGTCATATTTGGTTGTAGGGACTTGGTCACAACTTAATCAGAACAAGTGGCTTAGTATTCTTCTCTAAGTACGAGTGGCTCTCAACTAGTCATCAAGATTCTTACAAGTCGTAAGGACCAAGTCTTAAGGTGTCCAGAAAGTTTAGCCCAAGACACTGACTTCTTTACGACGTGAGGCTACTAGTTGTAAATACTCATGAAGAGTTGTTATGTCCCAATCCTAGTGTGTCCAGTGTGTCATCCCAAAATTGTTATTGTCTTGAATACGATAAATGGTTACGAGTCGTTAAGTGTGGTTATGAGTCTGTGGTATAAATCGTAGCCCGACCAGTATGGGGACTTGGTGGTTTTGTCTTGACTATGACTCCTTGTGATGAGTCATAATGTATACTTATGAGTCTATAGTGGCCCGTATTCACTGGCGACTAAATTTCAATTTTTAAATTGAGGTCACTTTGGACAATTCTCTCCTTACCCAATTAAAACCCTATGTCCATAAAGCACTTAAGGGGTGATAACGCTTAACTTACATGTCAATTTAAGTGCAAGGCGGTTGTCGTCAATATATTTACCCAACTTTAGAGTCGGGATCGAATCCACGAGAAAAAATGTGAGTGGCAATCAAGTTACTTTGAAATAATAGATACGAGCTAAATCTAAACCAATGTTACAAAAAGGTAAAAATAGTGGAGATTGGTATCTACACTAATGTTTCTTTTTGGATTTTTCTAGTATAAATTTGGGGCTAAAAATAATTAGAGTTTTAACAGTTATACACGTATCTTGGGATTATGCATTACTAAGGGAGTGATATGTGGGTGTTAGCAATCAACATTAATTTAGTAAGCCAAATATGGGTAGGTTTGGTTATAGATTTTGATGCTAGTCTTTCAAAAAAACACCAAACTTTTATCTATTGATTCTTTCGAATACCTAATAGGTGTGTTCATCAATTGGTAACCACAATCTCAATCTAAGCATCCCTATTTCTAGGATGATGCCTATGGTGTAGTCAGCCTCACATTCACCCTTATGTCTAAGATAGTAAAAATTTAGCAAACTACACACACAATTATCTATTATTGCTTTGGTGTCCATATTTCTCTTCCAAGGATGATATGGATTCCTAAACTTCACCCAAAACCATTCTTTTGAAGATGACTTTGGGTTTTCTAGAGCATGGAGCTTTCACTCATCATACCCATGTGGGTATTTGGGGCTTTCGCCCATCAAAACCCAACCAAATTAGCTAAGCAATGATAAAACCCATTAACATGAACTACTTAATAAAAGCTAATCAATAACAACCTACACACACTTTAACCCCTATTCACACATAACTCCAAGAGGGAGATCTAGCTACACATAAGATAAATAAGCATAGATATACCCAAAATCTCCATTGAAATGACTTGTTGAAGATTAAGTGAATGTTACTTCAAACTTGACACTCTCATAAATCAACAATGGAAGTGAGCTAGTTTTCTACTTAGAAAGTCTCTAATATATTCTTCCCCCAAAAATTATACAATATTTTTTTCTCCAAAAATGGAGGCTTATCAACTACAAAAGCTAAACCTAAAAATTATTGAGGAAGATGGAATATAATCCATGAATCAAGGGTTTGTGGCTTCTTGGCCAAAATTAGGATCAACCACGTACATTTCCTGATTTCCTTGGGTTGAACTCTTCCGCTAAGCCGCGATCGCGCTAGCATGACCGCACCCGTAGCTTCTGCGACCGCGATAGGTAAACGCGACCATGATGTATTGATCCTGCTTGACTACCGCGATCGCGGTAAGCAGACCGCAACCGCGGTAATTGAGGCTCTTCTTCTTTAGGCTTCAGCTACACTTTCTTACTCCCTTTTTAATTATTTTGAGCTCCAATCCATATCTTTCCATCCCTTCAACTCTATGCCTGCAAAGAGTGGATATTAGTGCATTTAATCACAACTATGTCTTGTTTATTCATCCAAAATAAGGTAATGTGTACTAATGTTGAGTGCAAATGAGTGGTAAAATCACCACCTATCAAGGGGTTATATTTCATACTTAACGTACTCAAACACTTCAAAGGCTCTCTCAAATTCTCTCAAGCAGCCATACTTAGGGTTTTCACGAAGTAGGTCATCCAAGGGCTCCAGGGTTGAATTATTTCTGTGAAACTTGGTATTACAAAAATATTACTCTTTCCTCATTGTTAATTTGTAAAAAGCATATGTTTTAAAGTATTATTCATGAGATATTTATGTTGGTTTAAAATCAAGGGTTGAGGGTTTTGAATTCTTATTGTTGAACAATGTTTTCTATGGCTTACATATGATTATTGATGAGTGGTGATTTTACCACTCATTCACACTAACTATTCATACGCACTACCATGCTTTGTAGAATTAAATGAGAAATAATTATTATTTAATGCACTAATATACACATTGTGCAGGTATATAGTTAAGAAGATGAAAAGATGTGGATTAGAGCTAAAAAGAATCAAAAGAAAGCAAAAAAGTGCATCTGAAGACCTGGAGCAGTTTAGCCTCAGTTACCGCGATCGCGGTCCTAAGGCCGCGTTCGCGGTCAGCCACAAAGATCAAGAATACGCTATTGCGAAACACAACCATGGTACCAATGGCCGCGATCGTGGACAACCTTATGCGATCGTGGATAAGCGGGAGTATGACCTAGGGCAGTTTCGTAATTTCTCTTGGACGAATCCCAAACCTTATATAGGCCAAAACACTTTCTGCTTTGGGTATTGCTTACCTCATAGAAATTTTTGAATTCAAAGCGTGAAACCCTAATTGGGAAAGTGTGTAATTAATTTTGGAGGCTTGATTTCTTAGTAATTTTATGAAGAATGAATGCTTTGGATAATCTTTATGGTATATATCTCTTTACTTTATTCATGAGTAGCTAAGTAATTTAGTCTTGGAATTATGTTGAACTAAAGTGTAATTGTGTATGGGTGTTGTGACTGTGTGATTGATTTTAGTGGTAGTTGGGTGGATCATTTACCTCTCATCGAGTTTGCGTATAATAATAGTTACTATTAAAGTATTGGGATGCTCCTTTTGAGGCTTTTTATGGTAGAAAGGGTAGATCTCCTATTGGATGGTTTGAGATTAGTGAGACTAGGTTGTTCAGTCCGGACTTGGTTTACCAAGTTATGGAGAAGGTGAAGGTAATTTGGGATAGACTTAAGACCTCTCTGAGTCGCCAAATGTCCTATGCTGATGTGAGGCAAAGAGAGTTAGAGTTTGAGATTGGTGATTGGGTGTTCTTGAATATATCTCCTATGAGAAAGTGATGAAATTTGGGAAGAAGGGAAAGCTCAGTCCCCGATATGTGGGTCCATACTTAATTTTGAGGAGAGTGGGTAATATTGTTTATGAGTTGGATTTGCCATCGAGTTTGTGTTTTATTCATCTAGTTTTTCATGTTTCAATGATGAAGAAGAGTGTGGGTGATCCTTCTTTAGTCATGCCAATTGAGAATGTTGGTATTTCAGATTCCTTGTCTTATGAGAAAGTCTCGATAGAGATTTTGGATAGATAAGTTCTTTGTTTGAGGACTAAGGATGTGGCTTCGGTAAAGGTTTTATGGAGGAACCAAAAGGTTGAAGAAACTACTTGGGAATCTGAAGAGAACATGAAGTCCAGATATCCGATCTTGTTCCTCGGATTAGACAATCATGCTTAAGGTATGTGCTTTCCCTATCATCTTTGTTTTCTGACTTTGTTAAAGGAAATTGTGGTTGTGTTTTAGTCGTAGAATCGTACTAAGAGATGCCTTGACTTATCTTTCGGGGTCGAATGATCTGGGGGGAGGGGGAAGGCTAATGTAACACCCTAAATTTTTTTCTCTAAAAATTTCTTGGCTTTGAGCTTACTTCCCAGATTACGACTTACCTTACGAGTCATAAGGTGTCATTATGGATCATAAGAACCTAATCGTAGCATGACCAGTGTGATACCCAAGGTTTTATCTTGGGTACGATTAAGACTATAAAAAGTCGTGGTGAGACATCATGAGTCGTAATGTGGGTGGGACTCATAGTCTCACCAATATATTGGCCTTTTGTTTATGTCATGGCTATGAATGGACCTTACGAGTCGTAAGGATGGACTACGACTTGTAGGGTCAATAGTGAGGGTGCCTTGGGACACTGCCCAGACTACGAGTCAAGGGGACAACTCGTAGTCAGTCGTTACGAGTTGTAAGGTAACCCGTAACGATTGGACGGTAATTTTTTCATTTTTTTATGAAGGGTATTTTGGTCAATTCCCTCTTTCTTAGAACCCACATCCATAAAACACTAAAAAGGGGTTATTTTCATCCTTTATTAAATCAAACAAGTCTTAAACACACGCAAATCCCTAAGTCAAGAACAAGCTAGGGTTTCTTGAGGTTGATCATTTAGAGCTTCCAAATAGTGATTTCTCTCAATAATTGTGATACTTTTAGGCATGTACCTCTCCCCTTAAATTTGTTTTACTTAAAACATTTGTTTAAATGGTTATTCATATGGATTTGAATATGGATTTTGTATTGGGTTGAGGATTTTAGAAGGATTGTTACTTGATTTGAATTTCCATGGTTTTAATTCAAGTGTACATGTTTTATCTATGTATTTTTAAACCCATTGGGGAGCATGGGTATGGTGAATAGGTGGGGGTCGCGGTATTCCCCCAAATTGATAATTTTGGTTTTGGAATTGGTTTGGAAATTGTGTTCTTTCAACCTACTTGCATGATTGGATTTAAAAATATGGTTAATCAAATGATTTTGGTTTTGGAATTGGATTGGAAATTGTGTTCCCTCAACCTACTTGCATGATTGGATTAAAAAATATGGTTAATCACATGATTTTCCTAAACTATTGCATTTCATAAATGGTTAAATGGATAAAAGGGGTTTTGAAGGCCTTGTTGGCCATATTTTTTTATTTTAAACTTAATTTAATGAACAAAGAGGGTCGTGGAATTCCTCCAATTAGATTAAATATAAAAGGGGGGTCGAGGTATTCCCCTAGGTTGATGGAATTGGTATGGCATAATTATATGCTTGCAAGCGCAATAGTATGATGATACCTATGGTTGATGCCTTAACGGATAATTCCTTGGTTAAATGGATGGGTTATGTGAAACTTATTTTAATTGGGTTTAAAAGGGGTTCTATAGCTCGCTGTGGAAGGTGGAGGTCCCAGGGGGACCAATATTGGAAACCACGTTTGTTAGCGTGGGTGTTTTTATGATCGTGTGCATTGTTCACACTTATATATATATATATATATATATTAGATTGGATGGGTTGAGGTATTTCTGTAACGCCCCGAAATCGGGTCTCGAGACGTCACACGGTGCTTAGGGTCACAAGTGACCCCAAGCTAACCCTTCTACTGGCATAACTCATAAGCAATAGAATAAAAATACAAATCCATACAAATCAGCAGAAATTAACTCTTTTCTGAATCTGATCGATACAAAAATGGAATTGTATATGATTACAATTCTGGCTTTACAACCAAAATTGAAACAAAATACATCAACTTCTACTGACTGTCTATGAAGCCTCTACTAGTACTGACTGTAGGTAGCCGGGTCATGACTCCCAACTACCCTAACTCAATATGACTGAATAAAGAAAATACAACACTATAAACTCTGCATAACTAACCCAAGCCCTTGAATCAAAAGGACTCATCACCTGCTGACTGGATACCACGAACTGACTGGATCCGAAAGTGCAACTATACCTTGTACCTACATTCCGAGAAAATGTAGCCCACATCCGAAGATGTGGGTCAGTACCATGGAAAGATACTGAGCATATGGGGGTGCAATGCATATATAAAATAATATCTTAATATCATCACAGTTTATAAAATTATGTATACTGATATAGATGACTCACTTAGCTCGAATTAAATCATCAAAATCATGGATGAATAATACATGTAAAGTAAAACAAGTGAGTCATTACAATATGTTCTCAATTCACTTTCATCTCAATTTAAAATCATCAAAACAATCAAATCTCATGTCAATTCTCATTAGAATATATTCCTTAAATCTTTTAAGAATAATGACTTTCTCAAACTCAGCCTTTTAAGCAAATATGTTTTCATCTCAGATAGAAGAGTACACACACACACATTGGGAGATCCTATAACCGACATAAATCATGTGAGATACATGGAGTTCAACGTACAACCCATGTTGGGGAGAGCCGTCCTATCCTTGCCATCGGAGTAGGACTTCCAGTATCAATTCAAAAACATTAGTGATCACTATATAAATCATCCTCAAGCTCACATCCTATGGGGGAACATAGTTCTAGGGAAGTAAGGTCTCTTTATACCTCTAACTCGGTGCTAAAGATTACTCCCGGACTTAGCTCAGAAATTTAAATCAGGCTCAGACTCATATTAAAGAAAATCCACAATAAACACTTCAACAATTTTCATCGGGAACCAATTTGCTACCCCTTTATCATAATCAATAAAAACATGGATTTCTTTCACAGTTGAGTTCAAAATAACTCATTCATGACCAAAAGGTCAAATCATTCAAAACATCTCAAATATTCAACATCAACGTGCTTATAACACACATTTTCTCAAAAATACAATTTCAAATGGGGTTCGCGACCCAAATATCAAAATCATGATAAATATCGTTCATGATTCATGCTTTATATCACCATACATGTAAATTCATCTTTCAAAAGCATAAACATTAAGATTTAATAATAATCATCATAAGATATGGGTTCATACTTCAAATTCATAAAAAAATCAAATAAAAATCATGCCTTTGTAAGAAAAATTACTTTTGGGCACAAGAACGAAAGAGAGTTCTTGTTGAAAACCCCCACATACCTTGAATAATGAACTTTAGATCGATACTCATTTTTGAGATGTTAATCGTGCCTTTGAATGATGGTTCTTGGAGTTCTTGAACTAGAAACTTGGAATCTTGAATAAATTTGTAGAATTAATGGTGAACTTTGGAGGTTCTTAAAGTTGGATGTAGGAGCTTAGGGTTTTCTTTTTGAGGGAATTTAGTGAAATATAACATATAATACTTCTAATTGGCTTTAATATAGGCTTTGGATGGATTTTGGGTGAGGGGGAATGACCAAAACGCCCCTAAAAATTAAATAATTCTCGCATCTGTCCTTTGGTGGACTGTTTTGATAGTCTGAAGTAGATCAACCATAACATTTTACTCCGATATCCAAATTGGATGAAACTAATTTCATTAGAAAGATTACTCTCATATATTTCCGTTGATATATAGTATATCACCCAGATCATTGTGTATGAGGAGTTATGATCGTTTGAAGTTGACCCAAAAATTCACTTTTGATAGGCTGAAGTAGATCGACCATAACTTTTTGCTCCGATAGACAAATTGGATGAAACCAATTTCATCGAAAAGAGGACTCACAGATCTTTGCATTGATGTATAGTAGATCTCCCAGATCATTATGTACAAGGAGTTATGATTATTTAAAGTTGTATAAAAAATACGCCAAGCCTCAGTACTTTTTTTCCTTCACGTTTTACTGTTCACTACTATTCACGATTCGATCAGAATATTCATAACTCGTCGCTCGGGTGTCCGTTTTGGATGATCCACATATCGTTGGAAATCTTATTCGATACTCTACTCAATGGTGGGTCATAATCTAAGACATTCCACATGGAAAATTTATAATTCATTCTAGAAGATAGAACCCAACACGTTTATGCACAAAATTTCAACGAAAAATTTTTCGGGGTATTACACGCTAAGCTTAATTATTCGTAGATAGTTATGGGATTGTAAGAGAGCTAGAAAATATCCTGTCAGTGCTTTTGAGTTCCAAGATTGAAATAGTTTATTCATGTTCATAAAAGTCGTGAACTAAGCCTAGGTTAGGTGTGCTTTCAGATTCCTCCTCAGAATCTACAATGTTAATCTATACTTCTCCCTCTGTGTATTATTTTTGAGATAACATGATTCGTAAGCTCCAGTTCTTCCCCAGGTAATTCTTCTATATTTTCTAGAAGAAATTTCAAAAGTTACACAAAAGGGCTTGAGAGGAGCTCTCTAGTGTGTTAAGTTCCTTAAGTTGAAAGTTATGCCCTCATTCTTATGAGTTATTTAATTAAGACAGAGTAAGGTGTATTCTTAGATCGTTGAATATTGTATGTCAAGTTTCTATCTCTTGTATTATGTAATCTTGTTATCATTATGTTTGTGAAAAATCAAAGTCTAGTGAAGCCGTATGGGGCTCTTTCTATTCACTAGCATAGCTTCTTTGTTATTCATCTTATTTTCTTGTTCAAAATACAAACCAAAGTCTAGTGAAGCCGTGTGGGGCCTATTTCGATTCACTAGCATAGTTACTTTGTTATTCTATAAGTTTCTTGATCAAAACACAAAACCAAAGTCTAGTGAAGCCGTGTGAGGCCTATTTCGATTCACTAGCAACTTGTTATTTATCTTGTTATTCCTGTGTTAGTTACAAGTGTGGGTTTAGAAGTGTAGTGACAAGAAAGGTGGTAAGGGCGATTTATTGAATATGTATATCTCAATTTTTGCTTATGATTGAATTAGTAATGAAGTGATATACCCTTGTTTTTTAGTTTAGTGAAAGTTAGAGGAGCAGTTATTAGTTAAGGTGGATTGTTTTTTGCTTAAGGTAGGGAAAGAGTTATTGATGGTATTTGTGGTGTTAGAAAAGTATGGGTTATTGATGAAAGTACTTGGTGGATGAGTGTTGTTAATTTAGGCTTTCCTGAGGTGGAAAGAGGGAGTTTAGTTGAAACTTATAATGCTATGAAAGAAGTTTAGGTGTATAGATGGGTAAATAGTAGTGACGGGCGAAAGAAGGATGTGTTAATGGATTGTGAATATGATAGGCTATATGATTAGGACCAATTATTATTGTTATGAAGTTTAAGTGGGCTAGTGTTCATGGATGTGTTGTTTTATAATCTTCACATGGGAGTTATGCGTGAGATGGAGTTGTAGATTATGTGAAGTGTGAGACCTTAAGTTTGAACGATTGGTGATCATGAAGCTGAATGTGATGGTTTCCGAATTAATGGTATTAGTTGCCGGAAGTGACCTAATAGGCTTGAACAGTGAACACAAGAGTTTAAGTATAGTTCACTTGTAATTAAGTTTAATAATATATTATGATGAGAAAGTTCACCCAAGATATTATGGGACTGCTTTAATTTCGAGGATTAGTGTATGTGGTGTAGTGAGTCGTGCCATGGGATTGTTAGATGGATAAATACTAGTTAGACGATGGATGATGTTTTGATGGCTAAGTTAAGGCGAGGCGCATGATTGGAAATGTTGAGCCTCTTAAGAGTGATTTTGATTCTTATGGGTTAGAAACATAAGTTCATAGGCATGGTATTAGAGGGAGAAGATAGAAGTAGCATGGTCTATCAAAAGGTTAGAAAGTATTCAAGTTGAGCTAATAGAAATAAGAGTTGAAGCACTAGATGGTGTACATTCCGGCGATAGAGATGTTCGTGGAGATTCAAAATTAGTAAGCATTTGAGAATTTGAGTGGTGGCTTAAAGCTAAGGGGGAGATGATAGAACAAGTAGTCAAGTCAAGCTTTTACATTTTAGTAGAAGTACCAGTAAGTTGTAAATTTGCTGTGAGAAAGATTGGTGCTTGACCCAATGTTATTTCAGTATTTTCAGCTGTCCCAAAACCTACTCATGCTTTACATTTTAGTTCCTTAATCTTAATTCATGTTCATACATGTGATGGAGAATTACATACTCTTCTAGTTTCCAAAAATGGGAAATTCCAGTTCTTCTAGCAGTTGGAATCACATTCCATAAGTTATGAGCTCTAAATTCAGGGCATGCCACCCATGACTCATATACTCAAGTTTTACAGTATGTTCAGTTCCAGTACTCAGGCAATACTCTTATTGATCAGTGAGATTCAGTTTCTGTTATGGGTGTCTTCAGTTTTGATACCTTAATGAACCCATTGTATTTGATATTTTATTCTTAAGGCCTCAATAGAGAGAGTCAAGTTATTTACATTATCCCTTCATGTTTCAGGTCTTTATGTATTAAAATTTTGTGACCTTTTCATTAAGTCAAGCTAATGGTGTTGAGCAGTTGTCTAGAAGGGAGAGAAGATACTTCATTATCTATGATAGAAGGTGGTGTGCTCACGGCGGTGAAGTGAAGTTAGATTGAGGCTAAGTCCTTGATACATGTCGTGGTTAGTTGAAGTTTTAAATGTTTATTTGGAAAGATTGTTGTGCGTTGGTTTTATGCACTTCTATGAGGTTGTAGGAATAGTAATACAGAGTTTTTATGCATAGTTTAATTGGTTGAGAAAATATTATGTGTGCCGTTTAAGGAATTAACCAGTATGTGTGAATGATGTAGTTGATGGAATCTTATAGAAAGCGAGGAAGATGCTTTATGAGTGTTCGTTTAGAGATCCATGTGCTAAGTGCGTATGTGGTTATGAGTATCGGGTTGAATGTTATGGTTGTATATCTAAAAGAATGCACCGCAAGTTAGCGGATCCCTAGTATAAGATTGTATATGGTTGTTGGAGTAGCAATAAGAGTTATGTTTGAAGTGAGGAGTTGTGAGGCTGAGTGTGTATTGAGGTTCATGATATAGATTAATATTATAGTGTTATGTAGCGTATCTCATGAGTACTTGGAGTTAGGCTTGAACATAGTCGAGGGAGTAGTTGGGAAGTGTTGCTAAGTTTGGAAGAAAGGAGTTATGTTTCCCAAGACCTAGAAATTCCTATCTTAATTTATGCCATATGGGTCCTTATTCCCATACGATAGGATTGTATCAAATTATGGTTCATTTTCTCCCCGAACAATGTCATTTGAATCTTTTGGAGGGAGTGTTGAGGGACGTTTCATTTGGGTGAAAGTGGTCCTTCTTTTGATGAGATACCCTTCGAGAACTTTGATTCTCAGTATCTGAATAAATAAAAGATATCGATTCCTTAAAATCAGTCTCCTTTGTTTAAGATCCAACTATGTGACCATTCTCATTATGAATCGCATGTTCTATGAAGTATTCGAAAGTTTGGAGTGAAGTAAGTGGATTGACTTCGTTATCCCAGCCTTTTTTCCTCATTTCCATGGTATGCTGTACTTAATCATTGACATTCGAGGACGAATGTTTCCAAGGGGGAGATGATGTAATACCCCGAGAAATTTTTCGTTGAAATTTTGTGCGTAAACGTGTTGGGTTCTATCTTCTAGAATGAATTATAAATTTTTCATGCGGAATGTCTTAGATTATGACCCACCATTGAGTAGAGTATCAAATAAGCTTTCCAACGATACGTGGATTATCCAAAACGGACACCCGAGCGACGAGTTATGAACATTCCGATCGAACCGTGAATAGTAGTCAACAGTAAAACGTGCAGGAAAAAAGTACTGAGGCCTGGCGTATTTTTTCTCCAACTTTAAACGATCATAACTCCTTGTACATAATGATCTGGGTGATCTACTATAACTAAATTCAAAGATCTGTGAGTCCTCTTTCCGATGAAATTGGTTTCATCCAATTTGTCTATCGGAGCGAAAAGTTATGGTCAATCTACTTCAGCCTATCAAAAGTGAATTTTTGGGTCAACTTCAAATGATCATAACTCCCCGTACACAATGATCTGGGTGAGATACTATATATCAACGGAAATATATGAGAGTACTCTTTCTAATGAAATTGGTTTCATCCAATTTGGATATCGAAGTAAAACGTTATGGTTGATCTACTTCAGACTATCAAAACAGTCCACCAAAGGACAGATGCAAGAATTATTTGATTTTTAGGGGCGTTTTGGTCATTACCCCTCACCCAAAATCCATCCAAACCCTATATTAAAGCCTATTAGAAGCATTATATATTATATTTCATCAAATTCCCTCAAAAAGAAAACCATAAACTCCTACATCCAACTTCAAGAACCTCCAAAGTTCACCATTAATTCTGCAAATTTATTCAAGATTCCAAGTTCCTAGTTCAAGAATTCCAAGAACCATCATTCAAAGGCACGATTAACATCTCAAAAATGACTATCGATCTAAAGTTCATCATTCAAGGTATGTGGGGTTTTTCAACAAGAACTCTCTTTCGTTCTTGTACCCAAAAGTAATTTTCCTTACAAAGGCATAATTTTTATTTGATTTTTTTATGAATTTGAAGCATGATCCCATATCTTATGATGATTATTATGAAATCTTGATGTTTATGATTTTGAAAGATGAATTTACATGTGTGGTGATATAAAGCATGGATCTTGAACGATATTTATCATGATTTTGATACTTGGGTCACGAACCCTATTTGAAATTATGTTTTTGAGAAAATGTGTCTTATAAGCACGTTGATGTTGATATTTGAGATGTTTTGAATGATTTGACCTTTTGGTCATGAATGAGTTATTTTGAACTCGACTGTGAAATAAATCCACGTTTTTATTGATTATGATAAAGGGGTAGCAAATTGGCTTCCGATGAAAATTGTTGAAGTGTTTATTGTGGATTTTCTTTAATGTGAGCCTGAGCTGATTTAAATTTTTTAGCTAAGTCCGGGAGTAATATTTAGCACCGAGTGGGAGGTATAAAGTGACCTTACTTCCCTAGAACTACGTGTCTCCATAGGATGTGAGCCTGAGGATGATTTATATAGTGATCACTAGTGTTTTTGAATTAATACTGAAAGTCCTACTTCGATGGTAAGGATAGGACGGATCTCCCCAACGTGGGTTGTACGTTGGACTCTATGTAGCTCACATGGTTTATGTCGGTTATAGGATCTCCCAATGTGTGTGTGTGTACTCTTCTATCTGAGATGAAAACATATTTGCTTAAAAGGCTGAGTTTGAGAAAGCCATTATTCTTAAAAGATTTAAGAAATATATTCTAATGAGAATTGACATGAGATTTGATTGTTTTGATGATTTAAAATTGAGATGAAAGTGAATTGAGAACGTATTGTAGTGACTCACTTGTTTTACTTTACATGTATTATTCATCCATGATTTTGATGATTTAATTCGAGCTAAGTGAGTCATCTATATCAGCATGCATAATTTTATAAACTGTGATGATATTAAGATATTATTTTATATATGCATTGCACCCCCATATGCTCGGTATCTTTCCATGGTACTGACCCACATCTTCGGATGTGGGCCACATTTTCTCAGAATGTAGGTACAAGGTATAGTTGCACCTTCGGATCCAGTCAGTTCGTGGTATCCAGTCAGCAGGTGATGAGTCCTTTTGATTCAAGGGCTTGGGTTAGTTATGCAGAGTTTATAGTGTTGTATTTTCTTTATTCAGTCGTATTGAGTTGGGGTAGTCGGGAGTCATGACCTGGCTACCTACAGTCAGTACTAGTAGAGGCTTCATAGACAGTCAGTAAAAGTTGATGTATTTTGTTTTAATTTTGGTTGTAAAGGCAGAATTGTAATCCTGTAAAATTCCATTTTTGTATCGATCAGATTCAGAAAAGAGTTAATTTCTACTGATTTGTATGGATTTGTATTTTTATTCAGTTGCTTATGAGTTATGCCAGTAGAAGGGTTAGCTTGGGGTCACTTGTGATCCTAAGCACCGTGTGACGTCTCGGGACCCAATTTTGGGTCATCCATGTATTTTCCTAGTTCGTGCAACTAACATATACTGGACCCTTTCAGTAAGGGGAGCTGAACCCATATAGCCCGTAGGTGCCCTTCGGACGGTTAGAGCTACACAGTCCAGGTTAATGGTTGTCAATATCATGTTAAACCTTGTTCCCTATCCCAGCATCTTATATATATATGCATGTATGTATATATGTATGTATGAATATATATGAACATGTACACTGAGTTTGGACTAAATTTTGAGTTGGCATTAATTTATCCCTACCTTGAGTTACATGCTAGCGGTCACCCCACTAACCGTCTCTGGATGTTGTATCCCCATGCAATGCAGGGAACGGAGATACTTCTACTTTTCCTGAGCAGTGATTAGGTGATTCCTGGATCGATCGTAAGTCATCTTGAACTGGTGAGCTTCCATACATTGGAAGACCATCATTTTATGTTCTTGTTTCATTTTTTTTACAATTCTTCTTGGACTCTTTTTGGCTATGGGGCATGTTCCGACTTAGGTTGTTCTTGGATTTTAGAGGCTTTGTGGATTACTGTAGATTGGGATTGATGTTAAAGTTCTTAGATTTCTTTATAAGTTAGTTGAGTTGCCTATCTTGTTATATGTTCGAAACTCAACTCTATCTTGTTATATGTTCGGAATTTATTTGTTGCTAGATGTACTGTGTTCCGGTTAGCTAGGATGCAGGGGGTGGTCTCAGATCCTCAGTGTACTTGAGATACTCTCCACGGCCAGCCCTGGTTCAGGTCCTTACATTTAATGTTGTCCTAGAATAAATTAAGTTGTTCCTAGTTAGGTAGTACCTTATTTCTTTTGTAATATATGAATTACCATATAATTTTATTTTCATATTTTGGGCACCTCTTTTCCCTGTCCTTAGTGGTATTGGACGTCCTCCCTTCTACTCCTATAAATACAAGTCATATTTCGTTCATTGATGATAATCAGATTGATATTAATAATATTTCAAGAGTTCTGTTGAGCTTTGTTACTTGGACTTTGAGAATTTCTTTTTCAACCTTTACTTGTTTCATAGTTTAAGGTATATGGTAATTTATTTGTGTGATATCTTTGATTCCTTTTTGGTATTCTTTAGAAGGCGAATTATTCCATATACTAATTGTTATCTTAGGTTACTCTTAAGGCGGTCAAGATCTGAATCTAGTGTTTTGATTTATTTTCTCAAGTAAAGGTGATAGATTTCACCCATAAATCCATATGTTGTTGCTTGGATCTTGTCAAGGCTTTAGAACATCTAATATTTAGAATTTCTTCTATCACTCCTTTGAATTTCTCATATCTTTATTCTAGTCTTCTGATTCTTCTAGTTTTGCTTCCGCACTTTAATATTCAAATTTTGAATTAGGGATCTCCCTAACCGCATTGTTATCACTTCTCTCAATACTTCATAGCAAAACAAAGAGGTTCAGATTGACCTAATTCTTATAAAGTCTGCTTCTTGTAATAATGGAGTTTCTTATTTCACATGGATAGAGGAAGTAATGCAGAACATAAATGTAATGGAAAACATATAACTCATTGTAGTTGGGAAAGTTTCGTATGAGTGGCCTGAATAAGAGGATCTTAAAAATTATATTTCTAAACAATGCAATATAAAAGGCGATTGTAAAATAGGTCTCTCGAGAAATAGGCACATCTTGATGCGGTTTAACTTGATGGAGATTTTGTGAATATGATGGACAAATTTTTTTTTTTATATTTTTACAAAGGATAGGTTAGCATACTAAACAAGGACTCTCATATATGATTCTAACTTTAAGCAAGCAGTGGAGACTACACAAGAAATGACTTAGATTTCTTTCCCTAAACTACTGCCTTTTTTTAAAAAAGAAACTTTGTTTTCACTTTCATCAATAGTGAAAAAGCCGATTCACCTATTATCAACCACCATTAATAAGACTAGGCCTAATTGTCGCACAACCCAAATAGACATGATTGGCACCCACCCTAACCTATGGTGGTAGAACCTTACTAGTCTCACCCCTATGCAAGTAAGTATTACTCTCATATTCATAAATCCTCATGTATTAAACAAGAACAGAAAAGAAAGTTTATTCAATAATTTAAGCCACCCATCTAACCAACATCAATATTTAAGTAATAGAGTACGGAAAACTCTATTTATTACATTTGTAGGACCTGAAATCACTTTACAAGAACATCGAGGAAGTAACTATGTTTGAAAATAACTAGAATATCTAAAATAAAAATAAAAGATTCATCTTAGTCCCAAAACAACTGATATCAAGATCACAAGAAGATATATAGGTTGAAGAATTGTCTTAGTCCCAAAACAAGCGATATCAAGATCACAACAAGATCTATAGATTTCCCGAACATGGTGCTCACCCTTAAAATTGAGTCCAAACTGCTAACTACAGTTGAGGTCGTATGTCAACTGTTGGAAGATATTCTACACTCAACAAATAAAAGAGTATAGGTAAATCAGTATATCAACAAGTACTGGTAAGCATCATATGTCGACTAACACAAAATGTACAAGTAAGCAAGACAAAAAAGTATAAAAATGGTCATAACAGAACTCATAACCAATGATATTATTCAACTAAACACATCATTTATCATCACATAATTACAACCCACAAGTTTACTTTCATATGCTTTCACGCTTGGTTAGTTTCATCAACAACTCATCATCAAATATAATCATAATAGGTATCGAATGCATATGTATGAGTGCATGTATGCAAGATGTGTACATTCTCAACCTCATCATCAACATTACATCATACCGGCATGATACCCTACCCATTATAAAAATATATCATATTCATATCAATGTGGTACCTAACCATCATCACAACATATCAACATAGTAAAAATAAAATATAATGCAGTCATTAAATCATAAGTCATTCTAGAAGACAATCATAGATTCTAAGTTCACAAACAAGCACAAAGCTAAGAAAGTCCAATTGTTACAACAAAACCATAGCCTATCTTAATTTCTTTACTCAAAGTCACCTTTAATCTACACTTACGCCCTTTTTATCTCGTACTTGATTTATAACAACAAGAATTTATATTCATTTCAATAATTCATCCCTTTTTAACTATTAGGGATAAAAAAATATCGATTTTAGCCATAAACTAACCCTATTTCATCATCTTAGGATTTTTATTTATTTACCTCATAGATTTTACAAAAATTAGCATAAACAACATTAATTTTATTCCCATTAGTATTTTTTTAACACTCTAGGATCATTATACAATGAAATTATGCATATTCCTACTGCTTTTCAACAATTTTCACAACTAGGGTTAAACTCTAAAATCCAACATTAATTCATTTTTTAGTGATTGTCTTAAGATTAAATAAAGTAAATTCAACTTTAGAATGTAGTTACTTACCTCCAAAGATGAAAAACTTCACAAACCCTATGAAAATCACTTTCCCTAAAGCCTTATTGTATTTTTTAAAAAATAGGAAATGAAAATATTTTTTGGTTATTAAATTTACTAAGTATTGTCACTGCAGCGATTAAGGTTTCACTGTAGCAGTTTGTACCTTTTCCTCAGAGGTTGCCACTGCGGTTTCCATTATCATTGCAGCGGTAACACTGCAATAGTACTTTTTTCACTGGAGTGGTTCAAGGTATAAACTTGAAACCTTTATTAATTTTTTCTCATTTTACAACACACGCCATGAATTTTGATATCACAAACCAACCCCTCCATGATAAATTTTATAACCAAAGTTCTATAAATTTGTTTTAAGGGCCAGAAGTTGCTACAACTCTCTAAACTCATTGAATATCTAAGTATCACGTTAAACGCTTCTATTACCACCATATTAACACCAAATTTAAATTGACCATCACATCCTCGCAAATAACCCAATATAATCCAATACAAAACTAGCCCTGAATTTCTCAAAATTTTACTAAGGGGAGTTTAGGTGTAAATTTCCACCTTATATTTCAGTGTAGTGACATTTGGGTCATTACATTTGATACTAATTTACCACTCTTCATCCCCAAATGACAAATAGCCCAAAACATAACAACTAGAGTCGAATATACATAAGTTAATGAACAAGTGCAGATACCACTTACGCATGTTTGCTTTTCTCTCCCATGTAACCTCCAGTAATGACAAAATTTTTCATTACTATGAAATGCCTCAATATTACTGTAGAGTCCAATTTTTTTTGGATATCTATCAAAGCTTACTTGGGAGAAAGAGTACTTAAAATTTGGAGACTTAAATAACTATGTCGGGCTGACATCATTCCACTATAGCAGGATTTATTCTGCTATAGCTATGAGCCTACCACTATAGTAGGGCAACATATTCCAGAATAGCACTAGCATGATTTATTTCCCTTCTCCACTTTGGGTGGAATAAACAATGTGAGAGGCTCCAAAAACCCTAAAGACTATCTCTTGTGCCTTGAAAACATAGGGAATAAGAGAAAGAGGTTGGAATGGCTCCAAACATATTGATATTTTGTGAATAACGCATCCATAATCTTGACATCCGATTGGAAATTGCATTATTTCATCTTTCCTACAACTTGTTGACATCCAAATAAGCTAAGTTTAATAAAGTATAATAGACTTAGGTTAGAGAGCATAAATGTAATGTAGATGTACGAGAGGCTTCATGTCTAGGCCTTTGAGTATGGAGTTTGGATAGCTAAAGTCAGTTTAAAATTTGGGCAGCATATAATTATGGGTTGTTTATATAATTATTCTAGTTATATTTTATGTATGCTATAAATTGGAGTTTTCCTATCGTAGACTAATTTGTGTTGTAGTGGGAAGGACATGTTATTGTGTATTAGTTAACTTTAAGAAAGAGGATGGTACCATTTAATGTGGGGGGGATTTTTTGAATAACCTAGGGTAGTAATCTTGGTTAAGGTAGTCAAAGCTTAGAATTATGAATGCAATGTGGTTAATACCCCACTAGTAGTGTAGGTGATGGTATTGGGTTTTAGTTCAAATAGTATGATATGTGATAGTTAACAACTTTATAGCGTGGTTTATTAAAGCATGTTATCGGTAGGTTAATGTAAATTGTTTTATGATAATTATATGACTTAAATTATCTCATTATAAATGTAGAATGTTCAGTAATTAGAATGTTCTCATAGACTTTTGATAAAACGAGGTTGGCAGACACTTATGTCTTGGATTTAGTACATGGACCTGTAGGTCTTGTTTAGAGAGTGGATGCATTACCCATAGCATGTATGTATAAGGGTTAGGTGAGTTTGATGATTCCATAAGTGAACTGAGGACTATTTAGAAATTTATATGATCCGAGTACTTGTCATATGTTGGATATGGTTGTGATTTAACTATATAATTATTTACACATATTGACTTGGCTTGAGTTAATATGACTTGGTGATATTTGCTTGACTTATGATTCTATTCTTATTTATAGGTTGTTGCTTGTATGCTGAGTGTATGTCGGATTGGGTATGGGATAACTTGGAGAATTATAGTTTAGTTAAGTTTGAAATATGTACGACTTAATTCTTATTCCTTATTAGGGCTGACTTGCTAGGTTACCTCAATTGGTTAAATTCCATATGAAGTTTGCACTTCTTAAAGAGTTCTATATTAGCAAGATAAGAGTGGGATGTATCTAGTTATGGGGTAAACATAGTTTGATTATTGGGGAACCAGGTAAGTAGGTCATATGCCCAAGTGGGCCTTCCCTAGTTATTATAGGTGACCTATTAGGATTTTGACCTAGTCTATGGATTCTACCTTACTATAGTTGTACTCTAGGAGTTAGGTCAACCCTTGGCTTATGGCCAGTCTTGGTAGTCCGGGGAGGTAGGGTCATAAAAGAGAGATAGAGTGGTGACTCAAGATTTACAAATAGAGGTTAGTAAAGGGGTGGTAAGGAACCTTTGGAAGATGGGAATGACTTTAAGAGCAAGCATATTTCCTTTGAGTATTTATGTTTTATTTGTATAATCTAATTTTGGTCAACCGATGAGGCTTACCAATATGTGTGGTTTGTAATGATGCTACACTTGCTATACCCTCTTCAAGGTATAGTCTTTTGTATGAATCAATGATGGTTTCTTGACATTTTCGGTATTCATCCTCTAGCATCTCCCACTTTCTCAATGTCGATGGCAGTTGTGTCTTGTGTACTTTTCTCTTAGAAACTCTTAAACCTGTTTAAACTAGATCCTAGGATAACTTATTTTTGCTTTAATTTCCCACTTTTTGTCAAATGGTTGGTTACTTCTGCTTAGTAAAGACTTTTGTAGGTTATGTTGAATGGGTGGTAAGGAGTTCTTCTATCTAGGTGGATTAGACTATGTTCCCTCACGATCTAGTAGGTTGGATCATGAGAAATTTGTATCAGTGCCTAGGTTACCAGTCTCCTAGTACAAGAGTGAATGTCGAGTAGAGTCCTACGTATTGGTGCATATTGTCCATATCAAATCTTTGGGAAGCTATAGGACACTATAGGAAACTATTTCACTTTCCTTACTTCTCTCGTGAAAATTTAGTTGTTGTATAGGTTGAGTATAATTGGTATATCATGATTCCAGTTGGTGTCTCAACTAAGAAAATAGATGTCATTTGACTCCGCATAAAAGGATATATGCAACACAAATTAGAACAAGTAAAGTTCCAATTGGTATCTGGTTGTAAGGGTTGAGTGTAACATGTTTGATAATCTACTTAAGGTCATCAAGTCCTCAAGTAAAGGTTATGTTAATGATACATGAACATGTGATTATGGTTTTGATTTTCCTTATTTCACGTGTTATGATTGTAGTTGCTTGAGTTTCCTGAATCTATGTTATGTGAATATTGTGAGTGTCATGTGTTGTGTGGTGATAGGTATAAATTTCACCCCGGCCTTACTATTAGTTGATAATAATATGAAGGTTTAAGACAATGTTTAAGGCTAAGGAAGTGGGTACATATTTGAAACCATACCTGTTTGGAATTGTAAAAGGTGCCATTAAATAGAGTCTGATTTGTGGTTGTCGCTTAAAATATAGAAATCAAGGTTTGAATCCACAATAGCGAGGGTAATTAAAAAGGGATTCCTCTTGTAATCATAATTTTGTGAAACATTATGTGATATTATGCAAGGTTATTATTGATTTATAATTGGCTTAAGCTCATTCCAGGGAAATTAGCAAGGTGTAGGCATATTCGGATTTGCATATAGGTATTAAGAGAGCTGGGGGAAGAAAACACAGAGATAAATATAAATCTGGGCAACCCTTGTTTAGGCCGCCATAGCAGCGTAAGCACCGTTATATCAGTAATACCGCTATAGCGGGATTTTCTCCACTTTAGTGACGCTTCTACAATAAAAGACACACTGCAATATCAGTATGGGTGGGGTAGTAGCCCTGCCCTATTTTTTGCTATCCTCAATTTTTGTATTGTCTTGGCTATTTCATATTTAGAGTGCGGGACATTACATGAATATAAAAATTGGTTAAATACCATACAAGCATGTTATATTTAATAATACAAAAAAGGAAATTAGCATCCATGTGCGAGAAAATAAAAGAAAGGAAATAATAGTGTCTAGTGCATACCCCAAATAGGGGCACCCAAATGAATCATAAAAACTAAAAGAGGAGGGGAGAGGGAAAGGGACCCAGTTGAACGTCTTATTAGTCGCAGGTTACTGGGGTAGGGTTATCTCCTTTCATATCACTTAGGAAGGAAAAATCTCTCAAATCCTTCGACTCCAGATTGGCAAGCTCCTGCTTGGGTTCGACACACCCAATATGACCTTCATGGTCTTCCATATTCAGGTTAGAAAGTGATATTGGGAGCACTTCTTCCTTTTCTCTTTATTGAGGTCTCACTAGAGTTCTACAATGTCCTAGGCAATGGAGAGGGCTTTGGAAAAAAAGGGCACTGCTCCATGGAATTCCTAACAATGGATAGATCATCCTCCAACTGTCTTCAGGGAGAGACATCATCATCATCGTCTGCATCTAATCTAAAGGCCTCTTCTGTGGCCCTGCTACTCTCTACCCCATCTGGCTTCTCTTTCTTCATCTTCTGGGATAAAGGTGCTCTTATAAAGATAGTGTAGAAGGGAATTTCCATCTCCTCTATCATATTATTAGGATCCTTCGACACCTTTTTTGATCTGCACAACTCGAACATCATCTCAAGAAAGAAAGGACCTTTCATAGGGACCTGTTAGAAGTCTTTCCACTCCATTATGATCTGCTCTCCCACGTTCAGTCAAATTCCCCTAATAGCATAGGCCACCATCAAGGATTGAATATAGGTCATGTTAGTAGAATTTTTTGATGGATAAATCCTCTGGGTCATCAGGTTCAACCACCTTCTAGCATCAGCTGAAAATAGGTATCAATAATACCCTTAGTGGAGGTCTTGAATACCCGATCCCTAAACACCTCCTAAATCAAAGCGTCCCTAACCATTCCATGTCTATCTCTTAATCCTTAGCTATATAGTTAATATTGGAGATATGGGGTACCCTTATTACCTCAATAATGGTGCAATGATTAATAGAGATGTCCACTCCCTAAATACGAATAGTAGGGTTGGGGGAATCCCAGACAACGGTAGGGAGTATGACAAAGAACTCCCTTATCCCAGGCACAACTCTATCAGGGGTAGCTACTACCTGTGGGACCCAACAAAATTCCTACAATAAGTTGTAGAATTTTAGATCATCCCCCCTTTCCTCATATTAAAGCCCTGCTTAAAGTAAAGCCCCATTTTCTAGTAGTCCCAATGCCATTCTCAACTAGATTCATCAATTAATCTGTCATATATGGGGGTGTTTTCTTGGTTTTGGGCCATTATAGATATGTAACTTGCAAATTCAACATGAGAACTCGTTAGATATCATCAAGCATTAAGTAAAGAGTGAGTTAAAAATTTTAAAATTTTTGGCCTTTTAATAAGGAAGTTGTTGTCTGCGGCCTATTGCTATAGCAGGAATTTCTCCACTATAGCGGTACCGCTTCAGCGATGAAGGCCATTATAGAAGTCTTCATCATCCCCAGCAGTCAATGGTGGAAAAATGGTGCCCCTTAACTCAAAACTTCCCGATTCCAATTTTGAATTCAAATCAGTGTTCCGAGAATGTCCAAGAACTAGTTCCTATAAAAATTCAAGCATGATAACATTTGAATCATGCCCAAATCGCCATTGTAAGCCCAAAAAAAACCCTTCAAATTCTCTTCTATTTCAGGCTTAGTTAGATCGTAAACTTTGAGTTTCTTATGCTCAGAATGCAATAGAAGCATTATAAACATATGAGACACAACCATGCTTCAAAAATTTGACACTACAAAGCCCCAAGGATCAAAAACTCAAAAATTCACTCTAAACTCTATTTCAACATAAATTTCTAGCCTAATACATGTAATTTCATGAGTAAAAAGTAATAGAGATTAAAAAGCCAAATGTTACCTTTACAATGATGTGAGCAAAGTGATTGAGAGAGGTGGAGAGAAATTTTCAAGTAGAGAATGGAAAATGGGAAATAAACCCATTTCCCACTCTATATTCTTTCTCGGGCTGCTATGACGGTATATGTTTCTATAGAAGGATAATTACCGCCATAGCAGGGTCTGATTTAGATTCCATGAAGCTTCAAATTTTTAAATCCCTCACCTAATATCCATGGTTTGATGAGTTCCAAGGTACCTCAAGCTTTTGGGGGACAAATTCTTAGTTTATATCATGCTTGTGTGAGCATGAGAAAACCTCTTATCATTAGATCAGGGACATGGTTTAACTATTATTGGATGGTAATCGGGTCTTGGGTATTTATTTTCCTATTAATCTACTGGTGTTACAATTTCCAGATTAGGTTTTATGTTTCAGTAATCAATTTTACATAACCTCACAGGGAAAGTGTTAAGTCTAAATCTAGACTCAAACTGTTTCTTCTCTGATTATTTGGGAACGAATGATGGGTAAATTAATATATTTTGTAAAAACTAAATCTGTCATTACAAGGAAATACCTCAGTATTAATACAGAGTTTAGAATTTTTTGGGATATCTTTTGAAGCTTATGTGGAACCACGAGTACATAAAATTCAGGAACTTAAATAATTGGGTTATGATTACATCATTTTTCTTTGGTGGGATTTATTTACATCATTTACACAGTCCAGAATACCACTTAAGTGGGATTTACTTCCCTTCTTTTCTATAGGTGAAATAAATGATGTGGGAGGCTCCAAAAACCCTAAGGCTGTCACCCATGCCTTAGAACTATGGATAAGAGGAGAAAAGGTGTGAATGGGTCCAAACCCATTGATTTTCATAAATAACACATCCGTAATCTTGATATTCAGTTGGAAATTTCTTTGGTTCATCCTTCCAACAACTGGTTGACATCTAAGTAAGCTAAGGTTAATTAAGTGGCGTAGACCCTGGTTGGAGGGCATGAATGTAACATAGATGTACAAGAGGCTTTATGTCTAGGTCCTTAGGCACGAATTTTGGATGCCTAAAATTGATTTAAAATTAGGATAGCGTATATTATGAACTATTTATATAACAATTCTAGTTATGTTGCATGTATGTTATAAATTGGTATTTTCCTGTCGTAGACTCATCTGTGTTGTAGTGAGAAGGATAAATTATCGGGTATTAGTTAACTTTAAGGAAGTGGATGGTACCAAGTAAGGTTGGGGGAGTTTCAAACAACGTATGGTGGTAATCCTGGTTAAGGTCTTCAAGCATAGCATTGTGAATGCATCGTGGTTAAAACACCATCGGTAGTGTTGGTGATGGTATTTCTTAGTCCCAATAGTTTGATATATGCAGGTTAACTACTTCATAGCGTGATTTGTTAGCGCATATTATTTGGTTGGTCAATGTAAATAGTTTTATGATAATTATATGACTTGAATGATCTCATTATAAAATATTGAATGTTCGATAATTAGAATGTTCTCATGCTTTTTTGGTGAAATAAGGTTGGCAGACACTCGTGTCTAGGACTTAGTACATGGATGGTAATGTCCCCTACAGGTCATGTTTAGAGGGTGGATGCATCCCCCATAACATATATGTACGAGGGCCATATAAGTTTGACAGCTCCATGAGTGAATCGGGGACTAGCTTATATGCTTGATATATGTGTACATATTTGGAAATTTTTGTGATCCCGGTTCTTGTTATATGTTGGATATGGTCGGAGTCAGGATTATTGAATTAGTTGTGATTTAACTATATAATTGTTTACATGAATTGGCTTGGCTTGAGTAAACGTGATGTAGTGATATTTGCTTGACTTATGATTCTATTCTTAACTGTTGTTTGTTGTTTATATTCTGAGTGTATGTCATCTTGGGTATGGTAAACCTAGGGCACTATAGTTTAGTTAAGTTCAAAATGCTTACAACTTAATCCTTATTCCTTATTAGGGATCACTTATTAGGTTACCTCAGGTAGTGAAAGTCCACATAAGGATCGGACTGATTACAGAGTTTTATGTTAGTGGGATAGGAGGGAAACATATATACTTATGGGGTGAACCCGATTTGATGGATGGGGAGATGGGTGGGCCGATCATATGCCCAAGTGGGCCTTTCCCGAGTATGATAAGTGACTTGTTAGGTTCTTGACCTAGTCTAAGGCTTCTCCCTTATTGTAGTTGCCCTCTAGGAGTTAGGTCGACCCTTGATACGAGGCTAGGTTTGGTGGTCCATAGTGTTAGGGTCGTGAAAGACAGATATATTGTGACTTGGCATTTACAAATAGAGTTTAGTGAAGGAGTGGTAGGAAAGATTTGGAAGCTAGGAATGAGTTTAAGAGCATGCAAGTTTCCTTTGAATATTTATGTTTTATTTGTGTAATTTGATCTGTGTCAACCGATGTGGCTTATCATTATGTGTGATTTATACTGATGCTATGCTTTCTATACCCTCTTCAGGGTATACTCTTTTGCAGAAATTAGTGATGGTTTCTTGATATTTGCGGTAGTGATCCTCCTATAGCTCCCACTTCCTCACTTTTAGTGAAAGTTGTGTCTTATGTACTTTCCTCCTACCAGCTCATGTACTTGTTTAGACTAGATCCTAGGATATTTCATTTCCATATTAATTTCCCAATTTATTTCAAATGGTTGGTTACTTTGGCTTAAAAAAGACTTCGACAGGTTATTCTGAATGGGTGGTAAGGAGTTCTCCTATCTTGGTGGATTAGTGTAGGTTCCCTCACAATACGGTGGTTGGGTCGTGGCACCTCCTCAATGGTATGGTTCTTCCACTGAACCTTTACATAAGGAATAATTCGTGTCCTCAAATTCCTTCCACCTTTATCTAGAATAGTAATTGGTTCCTCTACATAGGATAATTCCTTATCAATCATTTTTGGGTCCCGACGAATATTATTGTCCCCATCTCCATTGCACTTCTTTAACATTGACACATAGAATACGGGGTGAACCCCGAACATACTAGGAGGTAAGGTCAACCTGTATAATACCGACCCCACTTCCATCAACACCTAAATGGGTCCTATGTATCTTGGGCTATACTTACCCTTCTTTCTAAATTTCGTTACACCCTTCATGGGTGACACCTTCAAGAGTACTTCTCCTTCTTCACAAATTTTATGTCTCTCACCTTTTTGTCAATATTTTTTTTGTCTTTGAGCCACTATGATCTTCTCCTGTATGAATGTCACTTTTTCCATAGATTCATTGATCATGTTAGTACCCCAAGGCCTCACCTAGAATATATCAGACCACCCAATTGGGGACCTATATTATCTACCATATAAGGCCTCATAAGAAGCCAAGTTAATTCTGGAGTGGTAGTTATTGTTGTAGGAAAATTCACACAAGGGTAAGTATTGGTACCGCTGATCCAAATCCATAACACAAGCTTAAAGCATATCCTCAAGCCCTTAGATAGTCCGTTCTGATTGACCATCGGTCTGTGGGTGAAAGTCATGCTCAGGTCTAATCTAGAAACCAACTTTGATAGAAACATTTCCCAAAAATTAGAAGTGAACTGAATATCCCTGTTTGAAACAATGGACACATATACCTAATGTAGCCTTACAATTTCCTTCAATAAATGGTGGCCAACTTGGCCACAGTATAATCAACTCTTACCAAAATAAAGTGAGCCAACCTAGTCAACCGGTTTACAATAATCAAATTAGAATAACATTTCCTCAAGGTATTCAAAAGACCAACCACAAATGCTTTGATATCTATTTCCACTTCCATTTCAGAATGGTATTTTCTGAAATATACCACTAGGCTTCCAACATTCGTATTCGATGTGCTGGCAGTTTGACTCTTAACCATAAAATCTATAATGTTCAGGCTTCATCCTTCGGAACCGATAGTGTTGCCTCAAGTCTCTATACATCGTGCTGCCACCCGGATGTATGGAGTACTTATAATTTTAGACTCTACCATAATGGTTGGAATCAAGTTGCCTACCTGAGGTACACACGACTGACCTAGGATTCTTAAGACTCCTTTGTCATCCAGAATGGCCTTCTTCGCCTCCACTTGTAACACCTTATATCTGAGGTTGTTCAATTTAGTATCTTCAAACTGTCTACTCTTCATTTGGTAATAAAATGTGGACCTAGAATCCATGTGCGCCAACACCTTTCCTTGGCTAGTTTCCTACAATCTCGAAAAACTGTTAGCCAAAGACCATACATTCTTTGCAAATGGGATCCTAGATAACTCCAGTATTTCTAAGATCCCCATTATCATTGGTTTCCATCTTAGTGCATCTGGTACCACATTAGATATAGGTAGGTGATACATGCTTGAGATGTTATAGTCTTTAATAAACTCCATCTATCTCCTCTATCTCAAATTCAAATCATTCTGAGTGAATACCTATTGTAAGTTGTGGTGGTGTGTGAACACTTCACACTTCACCCAATAGAGATAGTGTCTCCATATTTTAAAGCGAACACTGCAAATACCAATCCAAGTCATGTTAGGGTAGTTTTTATCATAGGTCTTTACTTGTGTCAAAGCATAATCAATCATATTCTAATCCTGCATCAACACAACACCTAAACCCAAACGTGAGAAATCAAAAAATACAATAAAATCTTTAACCTCGATAGGCAGAGTTAGCATTGGAAACAAAGTGTCACGACCCAAACTAGTGCCTGGTCGTGACGATTATCTTAAATCCCACGTGGACCGGATATCACCCCTACACCTAACCAACCAAACACAACCTCTTTCGGATGAATTCCAAACATATAACAAGAAAGCATGCAACAAACTTAAAGAAAGTGAAAAAATGTTTTTAACTGACAATTGATGACCGGCAAACCAACTGGCCAACATCACCCAATATCCACAGTAATCCATACAAAGCCTTCTAAATAAAAAACAAAAACCGGTCTTGGTCGGGACATATCCCCGACTCTGAAAGATGACAATAAGAATGAAAATAATAATGTTAATGATAATAAAGGCAACTATCAATTCAAATCTAAGAATGAAAGATGGTGAAATGCCGAAGCCTTTTAGGGGATGGAAGCTCACCACTTCACCATAACACCATGAAATAAGAAACCAAACTGACCGACCTAACTCTGCACAAGAAAAATTGAAGAAGTTTTGGTGCCTGCATTGCGTGTGGATACAACGTCTGTAGACGGTTAGTGTGGTGAACACTAGCATGTAACTCAGGGATAAGGATAACATAATGCCATGATCAACGGTTCAAAATCATTCAAAACCAATGCACATAATCAAATGCATATACATATAGATATATCACATGCCGAGATAGGGAACAAGGCTTAACATACGCTTTAAAGCTTTATCCTGGGTTGTGTACCTCAACAATCACAATATGTACACACGGGATATATGGGCCCTAGATCTCACCCCTTAGTTGGGCCCCAGTGTGTGTATCTGCATGAACCGAAGAATAATCTCATATATATGCATGGGGGACTCAAACCTCCCAATCATATACTAAGGTAAATTAAGCACCCGATCATGTAATGATGTGTGGGGGACTCGAACCTCCCTAATCATGTAATAATAATGAGGGGGACTCAAACTCCCTAGTCAATTAGACTCCCACATCGGAAAACACAATTTCCAGTATCGGTCACTCAAACCTTCACTTTCACGACTCAACTACACAACCCCTATTAAAGCTCAATTAAAAACATTTATCACACAATCCCATTCATTGAACCACAATACATATTTAGGCATACATTATTGGTATTATCATACCGACTACACTTGTAATGTAATATCAACATGCCAAAACAATAATCATCACTTGGGGAAATTCACAATCCCCTTGGTTCAGTTTTACAAATTCCTATATTTCTCATAATTAAAACCAATTTCACAATATGGGCTTGGGGTCATAACCACTTCAAAAGTAAAGTTTGGGAAAATCACAATTTTCTAGTTCATTCACCATACCTATGCACCCACAAGTTCAAAATCATAATTAATCACAGGTAACCATAAGAAATATTGTTTAATCCATAAGCCTTAAAAACCCTCAACCCTTGTTTCAAACCAATCATTAATATCTCATGAACAATAATTTACAACGTATGCTTTTAACAAATTAACAATGAGCAAAGAGTAAAATGCCTGAAAGAACAAGTATCACGGAAGGAATTCAACCTTTAAGCTCTTGGATGGCCTACTTCTTGGAAATCCTAAGTATGGCTGCTTGAGAGAATTAAGAGAGACTTTTGAGAGTCTTTTATGAGTTAACGATGCTACTAAGATCCCTAATAGGGTTTTAAGTTGTGGTTTATAATTGGGATAAAGGGAAAATGTCCAAAGTGCCCTTAATGAAAAGACTGAAAAGTTATCGCAAGTGACTACGGGTCACTATACAACTCGTATAAACATATTATGTCTCGGCACCCTATGTCGTAACCAAGACAGTTCCAGGACACCCATACATTGTTGACCCTACGACTCAGCTGGTACCCCTCGTCATGGGACCCTACGACTCATAGGGTCCAGTCATAATCAACATAGAACCTAATTGGGTAAACACTGGACATCCTACTATTTGCACTCAATGACTCGTAACAAGTCCTTACAACTCATAGTAAGCCACTCTTACTTAGAGAAGAACTTTGCCACTTAATTTTTAATTTGGTTACAATTCAATCCCAACGGCTCATCATGGGTCATTACAACTCGTGTCCCCAAGTCATACCCAAGACAGTAACTTAATCACCATTCACTGGAGACCTTACGACTAGGGTCACCTAACCTGTCAAGCACTTTATGACTCATAGGATGAGTTGTAGTCAGGACAGTGAGGGTAAGATTTTAGAAATTCTCAAGGACCAAAAACTCGGGGCGTTACACGAAGTCAACAAAGTTTTGAGATTTTGAAAGATCTTCTCACACTTGTCATCCCATTCAAATGGAACTTTTTTCTGAGTTAAGAAGTTCATGTGCGAAGCAATGGGAGTAATCCTCTTAACAAATTGGCAGTAGTAACTGGACAACCCCACTAAACTATGGATTTTGATCACATTCGTCAATCTGGACAAATTCTTAACAACCTAAACCTTCTGTGGATCCACCATAACCCCTTATTTAGAAATCATGTTCCCCAAGAAGGACACCAAAGAAAGAAAGAATTCACATTTAGAGTACCTAGCATAAATTGTCTCTCTTTTAATAACTTTAACATAGTATACAAATAAGATTTATACTCTTCTTCACTCTTAGAATAAACAAGTATATCATCAATAAACATAATAATAAATAAATCCAAAAAGGACTTACAAACTCCACTCATTGAGATCATAAATCACCTAGGGCATTAGTCAATCCAAAAAACATAACCAGAAACTCGTAGTGCCCATATTGAGTTCAAAAGGCGTACTTTGGAATGTTTGTTGGCCTGATTTTCAGTTAATGATAATCCAACCTCAAATCGATCTTAGAGAACACTGCATCTGCTACAGCTAGTCCAATATGTCATCTATTATGGGCAAGGGATACTTGTTATGAATGGTCACCTTATTCAACTAGGGGTAATCTATGTGCATTCTCATACTGCCATATTTCTTCTACACAAATAACACAGGTGAACCCAAAAAATACATACTTGGGAGAATAAACTCCTTTTCTAACAACTCTTGCAATTGGTACTTCAACTCTCTCAGCTCTACAGGTGCCATACAATATGGAGGGATAGAAATGAGTCTAGTCTCTGGCCTAAATCTATGCAAAAGTCAACTTCTTGATTTCACTGCAGGTTTGGGAGGTCATTCAGAAACACTATTATGAATTCACATATCACTGCAACTGACATTTAGGAGGGACTACATATTTATTTTCCTAAAAATGGGCTAAAAATGCCCTACACCCCTTCTTTACTAATTTTAAGGCATGAATTACAGACACAACCCTCACCAGATCAGGTTTAAAAGTACCCTCTCACTCTAACTTCTCTCTCCCAAGCATCACTACTACGGCAGTTTTGGCATAATAATAAAGAACAATATAATAAGGGTATAACCAACTCTTTCCTAAAATAACATTAAATTTCTCTATGTATAGAATGACTAAGATTGCTAGGGTCTTAAACCCCGTGAACATTACAAAACATGCATGATATACCTGATCAACACACACTAAGACCCCAACTAGTGTACACACATACATAAGTGTATCAAGATATTCATAATCCAAGTCCCAACTCATAGCAAGTTTCACAAACTCATAAGATAAGGTAGATCTAGGATCAAATAATAGAGAATCCACACAATAACAGATAAGAATAGTACCGATGATTACTGCATCTGAAGCTTTCACCTTAGAACTAGCCAAAATTGCATAATGATGTGCCTTGTCACCATTGTGATCACCACCTCTACCGCCTTGAGCTCCATTTCTACCAATTATGATATACCTCAATTGGACTGGTTGCCACCCCTAGCTTATCCACTATGCTCACCTTATTGATAGCCCTTATAGTTTCCTCCACTATTATGACCTGCTGGAACTAGAGCAGTAAAAATTAGTTGCTAAGTCAATTGACCTGTAGACAATAAGTTAGATAAATACCTTCTAATATGTCCCAAACCCCTATACTCAAAGCATTTGGGTCCCAAAGTAAGCCTTTGAACTGAAGAAGATAAAGGAGTATAGCTAGCGGCTTGGAAAGGCTGGTAACTGACCCCAAATAATTCCCCTGCAGATATTGGAATAGCAGAATGGTAGGGCTTATAAGAACCATTCCCTTTTGAGAAGGTACCACTAAATTAGCTCAAGGTTCGAGCTTTTTTCTCTTCTATTTTTATGTCTCCCTATTTCTCAGGTGCTTCAGCCTTCTTGGCAAATTCAACAATATCCTGAAAAGACTTACTAGACATGGCTATAGATAAAGTAGCCAACTGAATCCCTGAATTCAAACCCTTCATAAAGTACCTAATTTTCTCCTCGTCTAAGGTACTCAACTGTAATGTATAGCAGGACAAGGCATGAAACTTGGCCTTATAGGTCACCATAAATATGTTACCCTATTCCAACCTCAGTAATTGATTCTTCTTTAGGTTATGATAAATGCGGGGAACATATTTTACAAGGAATAGACGCTGAAATTGGGCACAAGTAAATAGAGGTAAGGCAGACCTACATTCCATAAAGGACCTCTACCATTGTTTGGTTTTATCCTATAGATGAAAGGAAACAAACTCTATACCATACTTTTCAATAATACCCATTTTGTATAGAAATTTATGACAATATATTAATAACTCAAAAGTATCCTCGGGTCTACACCTTGGAATATCAAGAGATTTATCTTTGTGAACTTACAAAATAGACTATGCTATAATTAGTCATTACTGTTCCAAGTACCTATTGGGGATGTACCCCTATTTCAAAGCCTGCATCCATCCTTAGTGCTACAGTGACATATTGCAAGGTTATGGATGTTGTAGTGGGAAGCACTGGATTACATCCAATGCAAACCAAGCTACCCAATAACCCCAACACTTATTGAATCACCTCTGTATCCAAAGGTGCCTGAGCGACACTATTTGGTATTGGAACTATTTTCTCTAAAGCTATCATATTTTCTTCCTCAACTACCTCATCTTCATCCTGAGCATGGCCTAAAGCATTTTTTGATAGGGGAGGGGATGATGATCTCTATCTTTTCATTCTCTTGACTTCTTATGTTTTACCCTGTATAAGTGTTGCTTCCCATCATCCCCTTTTTGCTCTGCCTCTAACTCTAGGCTTTCTACAGACTACAGTTCGAGCAGTCGGTAAGGGTGTTGTTGTAGGTGTTTCCACGAGTGTTTCTATTAGTTCTCTAGTGGAATGAGTATTCTCCATATGAGTAATAAGAGTGCAAGTATTAAATACCAATTTGGATCGCCAAATGCTAATTGGAATCAAGTTATAGCATGAAAGAAAGAAAGGAAGAAATTCATTCCTAAAGTCCCATAGCCTCCCAAAGAAAAGTATAGACATCTCTGGATCATTCTAGTATGACAAGAACTACAAACCCAGTTCTCTGATACCATCTCTATGATGACCTAAAATACCATTATCAACACCCACCCTAACCTATGGCGGGAGAACATACTACTCGCACCCCTACTCATATAAGTGTTACTCTTATATTTATATTATATAAATCCTTATGTATTAAACAAGTTCAAAAGAGGAAGTTTATTCAATAATTTAAACCACCCACCCAACCAACACAATATTTAAGTAATAGAGCACGGAAACTCTATTTATTATATCACCGACACCTGAAGTCACCGTATAAGAACATCTAGGAAGTAACTAAGTATAAAAATAACTAAAATATCCAAAACATAAGTAAAAGAATCATCCTAGTCCCAAAATAAAGGTCATCAACATCACAAGAAAATCTGAAGGTTCCCTAGACATGGTGCTCACCCTCAAAATTAGGTTCAAACTACTAACTAGAGTTGAGGTTGTGTGTCAACTATTGAAAGATATTCTGCATTTAACAATAAAAAGAGTACATGTAGCATCATTACATTAAGAAGTACTGGTAAGCATTATCGGTCAACTAACTCAACAATGTATAATTAATCAAGCCAAACAAGTATATAAGTGATCATAACAGAACTCATAACCAATGATGTCATTCAACTAAACACATCATGTATAATTACATAATTACAACTCACAAGTTTATTTTCACAGGCTTTCATACTTAGTTAAATTCATCAAAAACTCATCATCATGTATAATCATAATAAGGAACCCAATGCATATGTATGAGCGCACGTATGCAAGATGTCCACATCATCTCTTGCCCTTCTTATCCTCATCATCAACATCACACCATACTGATATGATACCCAACCAATTATCATAACATCGTATTTGTATTGGTGTGGTACCCGACCCATCATCACAACACATTTACACATTGTAAATTAAATACAATGCAGTCATTAAATTACAAGTTATGCTAGAAGTCAATCATAAATTTCAAGTTCACAAACAAGAACAAAGACAAAAAAGTCTAAGTTTTACAACAAAACCATAGCTTACCTCAATTCCTTTGCTCAAAGAAACTTTTATGCCATACTTTTGTCCTTTCAATCTTGTTCTTATCCTATAACAAAATGTTTTCATTTGTATGATTCATCCCTTTTTAACTATTAAGGATAAAAATTACCGATTTTAGCCATAAACTTATCCTATTTCATCATCTTAGGGTTCCTATTTCTTAACCTTATAGAGTATAAACAACCATAATTCTATTCCCATTAGCTTTTTCTAACATCCTAGAATCATTATATACTGAAGTTATACACATTCCATCACTTTTTATCGATATCTGAAAATCCACCATTAATTTATTTTTAGTAATTTATAAGGTTAAATAAATTAAATTTAAGTCTAGAATGTATTTACTTACCTCCAAAGATGAAAAACTCCACAAATATTCTGAAAATCACCTTCCCCAAAGCCTTATTGCGTTTTTGCGTTTTCCAAAAAAGGAATGAAAACACTTTATGGTTTTTAAAATTACAATTTTACCATGCATTTCTACTGCAACAGATAAACTACCGATGTAGCGGTTAAGGTTTCACTGCAGTAGTTTGAGACTTTTCCACGGAGGTAGCCACTATGGTTTTCATTACTGCTGCAGCGATTATTTTTTCTACTGTAGTGGTCCGAGGGAGAAACTTGACCTCTCTTCAATTTTTCTTATTTTACAACACACACCATGAATTTTGCTATCACGAACCAACCCCTTCATGATAAACACCATAATTAAAGTTTTATTACTCCATTTCAGGTTCCGAAAGTTGTTACGACTTCCTATGTTTGTTGGCTATCTAATTATGATGATGAACCACGCTATTACCAACTACATTAACTAGGTTTCATTTGACCATTATACCCTAAAAAATAACCTAATACTAGACGAGCCCTGAATTTCTCAAAATTTTACTAAGGGGAGTCTAGGTGCAAATTTTTAGCTCCTATTTCAGCGTAGCAACATTTTGGATCATTAAAAATTATACAAAGGTAAAGGTACAAGTAGACTTGATAGTATAATTACCTACTCAAGTGGAGATAAACGTTGTGAATAGCATACTAATTATACAAAGGTTAAGAAAATCAAGATTCAATATGACATGCTTCCAAAGTATTGTAGCACATGTAAACTTCAAGGAAATAGAGAATAAAAACGTTTGGTTTTACATTTGGAATTGAAGATGCAAGTTGAAAGTTATGAAGCATGCAAGAATGACAAGGAAGATAATGTTGTTCATCCCAATCATAGAGTGAATGCTAGTAAGAGAATGAATAATGGAAATTGGAACCCTACTAATAGGAGGTTCAAGAGAATGAAAAAAGGAGCAAACAAGTTACTAAGTGATGAAGCTACCTAGGCATCCACCCTAATCAAAGGCATTAGTATGAAGAATTCCTTTGGAATTCCTTAGGAGAAGGATAATGAGATTAGTATTAAAATGATCAAGTTAACAATGAAAAGATCTGGGATAAACATTCCACCAAAAAAGCAGGCACAATAGCCAAACAAGGCACACTAATGTAGTATACAATGAATTAGTGCATATAGAAAAATAGAGAGAAACTTATCAAAATAGTAAGGAAAAAGGATACTAGTCAGCAGACATATCAACAAAATAAAATAGGTCATAACACATCATTAGGAGAGAATAAAGAAATATGTATAAATGCAATAAATAAATAAAATATTAAGAAATTATTTGTGTAAAGAAATTTAGCAGATAAAGAAGAGAATCTTGGTCAACTACCTACTAGAAAATAAATTTCAAAATTAAATACGAAGCACTTGTTCGAGTGTAATATCTTTAGGTAGTCCTAACAAAGGAATACCATATGTGAAGCAAAATAAATCTAAGTAGAGAAAGGAGAACCCATTAGAGAACAATGATAAAGTAGTATTAACAAAGCAGGAGAGGAGAAGGATAAGATAAGGGATGCCAATGCAGATAGAAACATAATTCAATCCCCTGCAAAACAAAATGAAGAGACTAATAGTTCTCAAAAAGCAGTTTAGAAGTTGTCAGCTCCATCTAAGAAGATTCTTGTCTTTAATCAGAGAATACTAAAGATAAGAAAGAATATAACTACATGAAAGTGGTAGAAGTGCCTATATCTATGCAATAAGATGAATGCCTAGCTATTTTGAGTCATATTGAAAATCTTAATAATGTCTTATATGGTATCCTTACTCATAAGGTGGAGAATATAATAAAAGTCTTAGAAGAAGAAAAAAGGGTGATAGTTTGAATTTGACTAAATTGAATAAAGAATAGAAATTCAAAGATATATATATCTCTCTAAGGTGGTCAAAGTAATGAAATCTATAAGAAAAGGGAAGAAATAAGGTAATAGAGAAGGATCTCAACTAATTAGAGTACAACCAAAGAGGAAGGTAATATCATAATAAGGTAATAGATGTTAATTCTTTAATTTGGAACATAAGGTAAGTAGAGTCACAAAAATCATTCCAAAGAGTGCAAATATTACACAAGTTTTATAATTTTAATTTTATGAATTTATTTGAGACCTTTTTAGGATTCAAGACAAATCAACAAGTATAAAGCAAGACTAAAGATGCACACTACTCTCTATAATTATAATGGATAGATCTAAGTTTATACAAATCATGGGTATGATGTTATAGTGATCAGTAATTCAGATCAACAAATCACCATTAAATTGCAAAATTAGAGTTCACCTACCAGTGTCTATGCTATATTGGTCTATACAAAGTGTGATAGAAGATTGAGGCTGGAGCTATGAGATAATATTTTCTCTATAGCTAATGGGATGAATAATACTAGCATTATAGAAGGAGATTTCAATATTGTTCAAAATGGAGAGGAGAAGATAGAAGGCTTTATTTTGATCTTATTAATACTAATGGTTTTACGACATGCATTGAGTCCTGTGATCTTTTATAAATGCAGTTTAAGGGGAGTCTTTTCACTTGGTGGAATACTAGAGTAGGTGATAATATTTTAAAAAGCTTGGATAGAATCTTGTTCAATTTAGAGTTTCAGGATTTGTTTTCACACCTTGTAGTGGAATATCTTCCAAGGAGTGTTTCAGATTATGCCCCTTTACTTATGGCCTAGGGAAATATTGATTTTTATTTCAAAAACCTTTAAAATTATTGAAATTTTAGACTTCACATGACTCTTTTAAGGATGTGATAAGAATGAAATGGAACTCAAAAATGTCTTTTAAGGATGTGATAAGAATGAAATGGAACTCAACCTGGAAGCCCATAACACAAACACACAAAACAGTCCGCAAACAACATCCTAATCTTCCTTTAATAACAACCAAGTATGTACAATCCTCTACCAACACATGTATATAGAAAAAGGACAAAAGTGGATAGCAAACATACCTTGATTTCCTTGTTAGTTTAGTATCTTAATTTGTATCTATTCAATAGCTTAATCCCTCCACACATACACCAAAAGAGAAAGAATGAAATCCCTTAATAACTAAGAACAATGGACTGTCCAACTTATAGAGAGGGCTGTCCAGAAATTAATCTTGAAGAACACATAGTTTCCTTAGTACAAGCTCATGAATTGCTCACTTACCTTTATCTTGGGAGGAAGGTCAATTCAAAGAATCCTTTTGGTAATATAGGGTTACTTAATAGCCAAGAGAGAACAAGAGAGAAAAAACTAGAAGCTGAAATTTTTGTCCAAGTTAAAAATGAGAAAAAATTGCTGATTTCAATCTATATAAAGGAGCTTCTCTTTGGCCGACTTTCTTGACCCTTTTTGACCCATATTTTATCAAGTGAATGATGTATCTACTTTCCCAAAATATTGGGATTTTGTGGATCCAAAGTTATTGGGCCTTAGCCACCCATTTTCCCTTCTTTTCTTCTCTTTAACTTGGGCCTTGGCAGATTTGAGTATTGGGCCTTTTTACCCATTTTATTTCTTTTCTATTCAATTTGAGCCCAAATGAGTACATTACATTTGTATAGGCCCAAATATGGTCCATATCCATATGTCCATTAATTTGGTCCAAATAGTTCAAGTAGGTGACTCACCTACTAGCTTAATTAAGTCAAGCAAGCACCTCAATATTTTGCTCCATTTTCAGCTCCTAATCCCTTTAATCTAACCTTAAACTTATACACACTTGGTCACTTTAAACTTCATATTCAAATACTAGCTTATGATCCCAAGTTTAAATAGTTGTATCGAGGTTAACTTGGTCGCATCACATAAAAACTGCACGTGCAACATATATAATTCTATCTATGCCATTAATACTTGCATAACAAAACTCACCCGTTACCTATCCTATAAGAACATACCAGGTTCCATATAATTAAAATAAGTACAAGCAAAATACGGGATGTTACATCCTTCTCCCCTTAGAAACATTCGTCCTCGAATGTTAGCATAACTGTCCAACCAAAATGAGTTCAAGCCTAAGTTTAATATCCCTATTACCACATAGTACCTATATATTTTACACTTACTTGTTATTTCTCTAATTCAGCATCTTGGACTTTTTCTTTGTATTTGAACAAATGGGGGTACTTTGATTTCATCGTTTCTTCAGCTTTCCATGTGATCTCTTCTACTTGCTGATTCCCCCAAAGTACTTTTACAGAAGCTATTTCCTTATTCCTCAACTTCTTAACCTGTCAATCTAGAATAGCAATAGGTATTTCATCATAGGTGAGATCTTCTGTAATTTGTACATCTTTAGTAGAGGTAATATGAGATGGATCTCCAATGCACTTTCGAAGCATTATGACGTGAAATACCGGATGAACTGTTGAGATTTCTTGGGGTAGCTCTAATTCATAAGCGACTTGTCCAAACCTCCAAGTAATCTTATATGGGCCTATATAACGTGGACTTAGTTTTTCTTTCCTACCAAATCTCATAACCCCCTTCATTGGTGACACCTTCAAGAATACCCAATCACCTATAGAAAACTCTATCCCCTTTCTCCTAATATCTGCATATGACTTGTGTCGACTTTGGGTTGTTTCTAGTCATTTTTGGATCACTTTAACCTTTTCCATAGCTTGATAAACCATATCTGGCCCGAACAAGGTAGTTTCACCAGCTTCAAACCATCCAATTGGTGATCTATACTTTTTTCCATACAAAGCCTCATATGGTGCCATTTTGATACTCGAATGATAGCTATTGTTGTAGGTGAACTCGATAAGAGGTAGATAATCATCCCAACTACCTTTAAAGTCCAATACACAAGCTCGTAGCATATCTTCAAGTGTTTGAATGGTACATTCTGCTTTTCCATCTATTTGAGAGTGAAAAGTTGTACTTAGATTCACTTGTGTCCCCAAATTTCTCTAAAAATACTTCCAAAAATTTGCAGTAAATTGTGCTCCTCGATCTGATATAATAGAGATGGGAACTCCATGTAGTCGAACTATCTCCTTAATATATAATTTGGCATATTCTTCAACTGTGTAAGTGGTCCTAACTGGTAGAAAGTGCGCTGATTTGGTAAGCCTATCAACGATCACCCATATGAAATCAAACCTTCGAGATATACGAGGCAAACCAGTGATGAAATCCATGTTGATCATGTCCCACTTCCAGATTGGAAGATCTATACATTTCATATAATCCCCGGGATTTTGGTGCTCTACTTTAACTCTTTGACAATTTGGACATTCGGCTACAAATTTTGCAATGTTCTTCTTTATGTCACCCCACCAATACATCCCTTTCAAATCATGGTATATTTTTGTTGACCCTGGATGGATAGAGTACCTTGAATGATGTGCTTCTGTCATAATCCTCTTTCTTAGTTCATCTACATTTGGCACACACAATCTATTTCGGCACCAAAGTACTCCTTGTGTAAGCTCAAATGTTTTCGTCATACCACATTGCACATTTTCCTTAAGCTTTAATAGAATGGGATCTGCATATTGCTTCTTTTTACATCAGCTACTAGGGAAGATTCTGCAGCATTATAAATAATAAGCCCTTCATTTGGAGTTTCAAGAAGGCAAACTCCCAAATTGGCTAGTTAGTACAAATCTTTAGTCATCCCTTGTCTTTCTATAGATGGTGCCATAGTCTTTCGACTTAATACATCTGCTACCACATTTTCTTTCCCCAGATGATACAAGATATCAATGTCATATTCTTTTAATAATTCAAGCCATCTTCAATGCCTCAAATTTAGGTCCTTCTGATTAAAGATATACTGCAAACTCTTGTGGTCAGTATATATGTCAACATGAATCCCGCATAGGTAGTGACGCCATATCTTTAAGGCAAATATAACCGCTGCTAGCTCCAGATCATGTGTTGGATAATTTTTCTTATGTGGCCGTAATTGTCTCAAGGCATATACTATGTCTTTACCATGCTGCATCAATACACACCCTAAGCCAATTCTTGAAGCATCACAATACACTGTATACCCCTCTGTGCCTTTTGGAAGCACCAATACGGGTGTAGAAGTCAACTTATTCTTCAGATCTTGGAAACTTCTTTCGCATGCATCATTCCATTGAAACTTTGATGATTTGTGTGTTAGCTTTGTTAAAGGTGCAGAAATTGAAGAAAATCCTTCAATAAACCTTCTATAATAACCTGCCAACCCAAGGAAACTATGAACCTTCGTAGGCATTATAGGTCTTGGCCAGTTCTTCACGGCTTCTATATTTTGAGTATCAACCTTTATTCCTTCATCAAATACAATATGACCTAAGAATTCCATAGATTCTAACCAAAACTCACATTTAGAGAACTTTGCAAATTGCTTACGATCATGAAGAATCTACAACACCTGTCGTAAGTGATTGGCATGGTCCTCATTTGATCTCAAATAAACCAAAATATCATCTATAAAAACTATCACAAACATATCCAAGATGGCTTGAACACCCTATTCATCAAATTCATAAAAGCATCAGGTGTATTAGTTAGACCAAAGGACATGACTAGGAACTCGTAATGACTGTACCGTGTTCTAAAAGCTTTCTTGGGTATGTCATTCTCTTTGACCCTCATTTGGTGGTAACCAGACCTTAAATCAATCTTCAAAAACCACTTAGCGCCTTGAAACTGATCAAATAAGTCATCAATTCTCGGAAGGGGATATTTTTTCTTAATAGTCACCTTGTTCAATTGCCTATAGTCAATACACATTCTTAATGAATTATATTTCTTACACATAAATAACACTGGTGCGCCCCAAGGGGACATACTAGGCCTTATGAATCCTTTTTCTAGTAAGTCTTTCAATTGCTCTTTCAACTCCCGTACTTCTACCGGGGCCATTCTATACAGAGGAATTGAGATTGGTTGAATACCTAGAATCACATCGATACCAAACTCTACTTCTCGTTCTGGAGGCAAACTCGAAAGATCTTTAGGAAATACATCAGGAAATTTATTTACCACTGGAATAGTTTGAAGAGTTGGTGTCTCCGCATTTGTATATTTCACTCTAACCTGATGACATATGTAATCCTTGGAAATCATCTTTTTTGCCTTAAAATAAGAAATAAATTTACCTCTTGGTGCACCAATATTACCTCTCCATTCAAGGACTGCCTCCCTTGGAAAATGGAAACACACCCTCTTAGTTCGGTAATCTATTGTGGCATAACAAGAAGCCAACCAATCCATACCCATTATAGCATAAAAATCTACCATTTCTAACTCAACTAGGTCATCCATTGTATCACGACTGCAAATAGTTATTATACAATTTCGATACACTCTCCTAGCTATAATAAATTCACCAATCGGCGTAGATACTTCAAGTGGCTTAACTAGCAATTCTGGTATTTTTTTGAACTTTCCAGCAACCAATGGAGTGACATATGATAATGTAGAACCCGGATCAAATAATTCATATACATCATGTGAAAAGATGGACAATGTACCTATAACCACATCTGGAGAAGCCTCTGAATTTTATCGATCCGCTAAAGCATATGTATGATTCTTAACTCCAGTAGAGCTAGCTCCTCCTTTAGCACTTCTACCATGACCTATAGGCTATACACTTCTACCTGAATAAGGAACTGATGATGATGATGCAACGGCTGATCCAGTAGGTCATGCCATACCACCTATGCCTCTTTGAGGGCATTCTCTCATCATATGTCCTGACGTACCACACTAAAAGCAAGCATTTGTCCCTAACCGACATGCACCTAAATGAAGCTTTCCACATTGTTTACATGGCTAACGAGGAGGCGTTAATTGTCTCATACTTCCTTGCTCTTGATACCCCGTTGTTTGTGAACTCTGACTCTCACTTTTTTATCCAAACTGGTTGCCTTTGGACCCTTGAAACTGTGGTGGAACACTAGCTGTAGGATAAGAAAATAATGGCCTAGGTGGTCTATTAGAAAATCGAGGCCTAAAATCTCCTTGGGATGCCATGAACTGCCCCGTAGATCTGGCCCTCTTGGAATATCCTCTTTCCAATTCTTGTGTTCTTCTCTTTTGCCTCTGATTCTCCATTTTTTGTGCAAAAGCTTGTATCTTTGCTATGTCCATGTCTTTGTTCAAAGCAAAAATAGTACAATCTCTAACCAAATATGGATCCAACCTATTCATCTATCGATGAACTCTATCATCCATAGTAGCTACAACATTAGGAGCATACCTAGATAAGGAGTTAGACTGGAGGTTGTACTCCCTCACGCTAATATTCCCTTGGCAAAGATTCAGGAACTGATCTGCACGGGCTTCTCGAATCTTAAATGGAAGGTAATGATCAAGAAATGCCTCTTTGAACTCTTTCCAAGTAGCTGAAGGTGCATCGATACCCCTAGATCGTTTTCAATCTTCATACCAAAATATAGCCTCCCTTTTGTATCTATATGTTGCTAGCTCAACTGTCTCTTTACCCGACACATGCATGACATCTAGAGCCCTTTGGAATTGATCAATAAAGTCCTGTGGGTCTTCATTAAGATCTGATCCAGTGAACGTGGGAGGATCGAATTTAAGAAAATCCTGCGTTCGTAGGCTAGCTGCCCTATCTGCACCACTAGAACTTGTGGTTGGAATGGCTTGTCCTTGATCTTGTCCAGCAATTATACGAGCCAATAATTGCACCGCATTCCTTAGATCTTGGTCTATAGCATTGGTAGGTGTTTCTTAGGATGCGGTTCTTCTACTTCTTAGATCTTCTGGAGATGGAGGAGTAGAAGAAGTTTGGGACACAAACTCAGCTTGAGCCTCACTTTGATTAGCTCGTTTAGGTGGTGATTTGTTGGTCCCTTCCACGGCAGCCTCGTCTATCCGATTACATGTATTCTTACTCCTTCTTGTAACCAGCATCTTTACTATAATAAGAGGAAAAAAATAGGTTCAATGGTTAAATATGACTTTACCTACAACATAGGCTCTATTGCACGATCTAAGATATAATGAAAAAGAGACAACCCCTAAATGTCACATAGCCTCCTGTTTAGAGATGTGGTGCACAACACGCCCATAAACAAGACTCTATATAGACACGGCTTTGTAGACACCCTAGGATGACCTACTCTGATACCACTTTTGTCACGCCTCAACTCCTATTGGGGAGGACAGGTACTCGTAGCTGTAAAGGCTCGAGAGAACTAATTCATAACCTTATACTTCTCATGCATGTAACTATGACAACCAAAGGTTCTAACCAATATGATATTATATATTGATGAGAATAATTACATAGGCAAGCACAAACTTATATATACAACACTAGGTCGTAGAGGCCACCACGTATAAAGACAAACACTACCATAACTTTACATTAGTATACAAAGCCTCTAAAAGAAACATATACTTAGTTAGGGTCAGGACAAACCCCTGCTCTACTCTTAACCTTCTGCACAATACCAAAATATATGGAACAAACTCGGAAAGCCCCGAATCAACCTGGAGCTCACCAATAGTCACCGAATAGCTGTGCTCCTACTAATGAGGTGTATGAATTGAAGTACCTGTGCCTTCATCATGAAATATAGGTCTCCCGTGAGGGACGTCAGTACGAAAATATGTACTGAGTATGCAAGGCTGAAGGTGACAACACATGATACAAAAACTCAATAGAAATCAGATATAAGTAGTACTAGTAGACCACCTTTATATACACTTGTGAGAATACATACATTACGTTCCTTTATTCATTTTTACCTTCTTACTTCATAAATTTTGTAAGCCATATATCATACAAATGACCAACTGATCAGTGGTAAGTAGATAAATTAGAATCGTCCCATGCTAGGCTTACGCCCCTAAGCTGCCACCTACATATAAAGATTGAGATCGACCCATGCTAGTATTATGCTGCTGAGCTTCCACCCACATATAAAGGTATCGAGATCGTCCCATGCTAGTCTTATTCCCCTGAGCTGCCACTTGTTTTACAGATTTGTGTTACTTAGTTTATTTAGCCTTTGAGATTGTTACTTTGGTGGTCATCACATTATGGTGCCTTGAAATAATAACCTGCCACTAAGAGACATGTAAATAGGCACCTAATGCAATAAAAATGAGGTAGGGATCTTTTGGCACACAAATGAAGTGTTTTGGAGCTTAAAATAACACATGGGTCTTAATTGTGTAAATGAAGAACTCCTGAAATTTTCAAATGAAGATAGATGTGCAGGTTAGATAATAAATATGTATTGAGGTGTTTTGATATGTTAGAGAGTGGGAACAAGGTTGTTGGCTTCATAGGATACAATACGCTGCTATTAGGTATCACTTGTTACAGGACAACCTTGGAAACTTACTTAATGGAACCAATGTTCGATTTCATGCCAAAGAATGCCAAATAGAGTTTGCCTTACATACCTGGTTATATAACTCTGAAACTAACCCGACTTGACTTCCTGCCTTTTAGATTACTTATCTACAATAGAATATATGGTAAACTAGTATTAGCAACCAAACAACATGTTTAGGCTACTTAACTTTACCAAAACAGTAACCGGGCAGTACACACGTAATCCATCAATCAAGGGCGTTATTTTAACCCTTTCATCCTCCAATTACACACACATACCATACATGTCCTCATAAGATCACCAAAACCACATCAGCTTTGATACACTCTCATACCAACACATAAAATAAATTGGGCAGTAACAAATGCGACAATTAGTTCGGTGGTGTACCACCACACCTTTCTTCTATATTTCATTACAAACTAACCACACCTTTTTTCCAACATCAACCTGGCAGCCCATAACACAAACACACAAAATAGTCCGCAAAAAACACCCTAATCATCCTTTAATAACAGCCAAATATGTGCAATCCTCTACCAACACATGTATATAGAAAAAGGACAAAAGTGGATAGCAAACATACCTTGATTTCCTTTTTAGTTTAGCATCTTAATTTGTATATCTTCAATAGCTTAATCCCTCCACACATACACTAAAAGAGAAAGAAAGATATCCCTTAATAACTAAGAACAATGGACTGTCCAACTTATAGAGAGGACTGTCCAGAAATTAATCTTGAAGAACACATAGTTTCCTTAGTACAAGCTCATGAATTGCTCACTTACCTTTATCTTTGGAGGAAGTTCAATTCCTAGGACCCTTGTGGGAATATAGGGTTACTTCATAGCCAAGAGAGAACAAGAGAGAAAAAACTAGAAGCTGAAATTTTTGTCTAAGTTAAAAATGAGCAAAAATTGCCGATTTCAATCTATATAAAAGATATGCTCTTTGGCCTACTTTCTTGACCCTTTTTGGCCCATATTTTATCAAGTGAATGATGTATCTACTTGCCCAATATATTGGGCTTTTGTGGATCCAACGTTATTGGGCCTTACCACCCATTTTCCCTTCTTTTCTTCTCTTTAACTTGGGCCTCGACAGATTTGAGTATTGGGACTTTTTACACATTTTATTTCTCTTCTATTTAATTTGAGCCCAAATGAGTACATTACATTAGTATAGGCCCAAATCTGGTCCATAACCATATGTCCATTAATTTGGTCCAAATAGTTCAAGTAGGTGACTTACCTACTAGCTTAATTAAGTCAAGCAAGCACCTCAATATTTTGTTCCATTTTCAGCTCCTAATCCCTTTAATCTAACCTTAAAATTATACACACTTGTTCACTTTAAACTTCAGATTCAAATACTAGCTTATGATCCCAAGTTTAAATAGTTGTATCGACGTTAACTTGGTCGCATCACATAAAAACTGCACGGGCAGCATATATAATTCTATCTATGCCATTAATACTTGCATAAAAAAACTTACCCATTACCTATCTTATAAGACCATACCAGGTTCCATATAATTAGAATAAGTACAAGCAAAATATAGGATGTTACAAGTATGAACCGTATGTTGGGGTACGAATGGTATAGTCCAGTCGTATGCTGACCAGTTTTGGTTGGTGGGATGGATTTTTGTTACTGGAATGGATATGACTTAGGGGTACGAGTCATATTAGTGGTTACAGATTGTTTGGTTCCTTAACTTAATCTTAGACTTGGTTACTTAGGTTGGATTTGAGTACGAGTGGATCACCATGATCCACAAGACAAGGTACGAGTCATACCCACGACTCGTATGGTATACAGTATCTAAATCTTTCTTGGGTTTAATATGCCAGGGGTACGGATCGTATATTTTGGATACGACTTGGTTGGATGAGTCGTATATTGTACAGTATTTGATCCAAAGGTTGAGGCTAGGATATGAGTAAAGCGTACCACTCATATTGAAGGGTACAACTCGTGAGAGTCAGTTGTACCCCTGGGATGGGATTTTTGTACAACTTAAGTGGAGGTATTCTGGATATTTCTCAACTTATCCTAATAAGGTTCCATGACTTCTAACCTCCTTGGGAAGTTATTTACCCTATTATTCCATTCGTGAATACTTAGAAACTCTTCTAAAACACTCTATAATTCCCTCAAAAGCATTCTGGCAAGGAAAGCCATGGTTTTAACTAGAGGATTGATTTAGGGATTGTCTTGGTGTTGTTTAAAATGGTAAATGGAAGGGCACTTGGGAGTCCCCTAAAACCTATGTATGGTTGGCTATAGATAGTACTTGCAAGTATGGCTGGTATGACGATACTGCCACTAAATGGCCTTGGTTAATAAATGGTAAACGGATTGATTAGTTTCTTGGTAATGGTTTTAATTGGGCCATAATTGCGGAATGTATAGAAAAGTCATAGAAGTTAGAGGTCCCGGGGAGGGACCAAAACTAGAAACTCATATTTGCCGATGTGAAGTTGGTCTTGGTGACCGTGTGCATGATGTCACACTATATTTTGGGGGATGTACTAGTCATCCCAGTTTTTATTCCCTGGTCGTGCGGCAACACACCTTGGGGCCCTTTCTGCAGGGGGAGTTGAACCTATATAGCCCATGGGTAATTTAGGATGGCAAATCTACACAGCCTAGGTAAAGGTTTTAAAGGCATGCTAAACCCGGTCCCCTTTCCCTACATAGTTATATATATATATATATATATATGTATATATATATATGTGTGTGTGTGTGGTTGTGTGCATATAGATAGTTTTACTTAGTTTGATAAATGGCATTATTTTATCCTGATCCTAAGACCACGCTAGCATTCACCTGCTAACCCATCTACTGGAGGCTGTATACCCATGCTATGCTGGAACCAGCCATTCTACTCTTCCTATATAGTGATTGACTAGGGGATCGATATTTGGACTAAATTGGTGAGCTTTCATCTTCTTATAAGGCTCAATTTCATCTTATGGATATTTTTAGACACTTGATTTTATTTTTGGATATTGTCGTTTGACATGGTTGGGGGCATGTCCCAATTGGATCTTGGTACTCTTTTGGTTAGAGGCTTTGTGGTACTACTATAGGTTGGAATGGGCAGGATCGGTATTGGTGTCAGCCTTGGCATTGGAATAAACTGGAAGGCTAACATCATTAGATGATATTATTGGTTGTTCCATTGTATTTTATTTTGGGATTAGTTACACTATGTTTAGGAACATCTTTGGTTATGGACTGGTTTGTGGCCCTTGTTTCAGTATTGATTTGCTATGGTTGGGTTGTTTGTATGGGATGGTTGGACTCGATTGGGTCGGTCACAGTTGTGATCTTATCCTGGAGACTTTATGTGAGTTGTTATACTAATTTGGTATATGCTCAAAATTCAGCCAACTCAGGGTAGGCGGATGGAGGTTGGGTTTGGTAATGGGGGTGGTCTCTGATCCCGGTTGGACTTGGGATGCCTATTATGACAAGGCCCCCGATTGGGTCGCATCATAAAAATTAGAGTGTGATTCATTAGAAAATGGATATAGGAATACTATATTCTTTTATAGTATGGTCAAAGAGATAAGATAGAATTTAAATTTGAATAAGTTTCAAAGATCATCAAGGATATTGGTTAGAGAATGATGGAGAAGTAGCAGATGTAATAATTAATTTCTTTCAAAATTAGTTCAAGTAGTATAAGGATTTTACAAATTTCTCTTTGCTTTCCCATATCCCTAAATTTGGTAAAGGAAGAGGATAATATAGTACTAGTGGTCATTCTTGATAGTGAAGAGGTGACAATGTGGTGTTTAAAATCAATGCAAATAGCTCTTGTGGTCCTGATAGTTTATCTAGAAGATTTTACCAAGAATGTTGGGACATAAAAAATCCAGACATTTTAGAATGGTGCATGATTTCTTTTATGGTAACTCTCTTCCTAAATCTATTACTCACATAAATTTGGTCTTTATTCCTAAAAAGCCATTATTCAAACTTATTTTGATTTGACACCTATTAGTGTAAGTAACTTTGTCAATAAAATTCTATCTAGAATCATTCATGATAGATTAAATTATTTTTGCCAAAGATATATCTACTAATTAGTTAGGTTTTGTCAAAGGTAGGAGCATTATTGAGAATATCTTACTTACTCAAGAGTTGATTACTGATATGGCTAAATCTTATAATAGGGTCTCTTGATTTTTCTTGATGAAAGTACTGAGAAAAATGGTTTTTTCTAATACTTTTGTTGACATCATTTGGAGGTTGATATCCAACAATTACTACTCACTTATTCTTAATAGGCAATCTCATGATTTCTTTCACTCAACTAGGGGAGTAAAATAGGTAGATCCTTTTTCCCCAACCCTCTTTATTTTTTCTACAAAAGTTGTCACATGAGATTTTAATTCCTTATTTAATGATTCTTAATATATAAGGTATGAGATGCCTAAATGGATCCCCAATCTAAATTATTTATCTTATGCTGATGACATAATTATTTTTTCTTCTACAAATGTGAATTCTTTAGAGAAGATTATGGACAATCAGGAGAGAGAATAATAAAGAGAAAAGCTTCTATTATATGCACCAAAATGCAGCTTAAAATATTTTTAATTTGGTGGGACAATGTATAAGTATAAACAAAGATTCTTTTCTTATGAAGTATTCAGGTTTCCCTATTACTCATTCTATGAAATAAAAAAGTACTATGTTGAACACCTAGATAGAGTTAAGGGGAAGCTTCAAGATTGAAAGGGTAAGCTGTTATCATATAGAGTTACAGAAGTGTTTATTACAAGTGTTCCCTAAATTACCCCTATTTATATTTTATCTCTATTGTACCCCCTATTTGTTTCATTAAAGTTCTTTATAGAATCTTTGCTCTATTTTCTGGAGCGATAAGGAATTAGGAAGGAGCAAAGATTGATCTGCATTGAATAAGGTATATCTTCCTAAACAAGAAGGGGTTATTGGTTTCTGATCCATATTTGATGTTACACAGTCTATGTATGCAAATTTATGGAGGATATTCACGACTCAAAATAAGATTTGGTCCATCTTCTTCTGGAACAAATATTTGAAACACCCTAGGTTATGGAACCTTAGAAAATTTCTTGAATTTTTGGTTTTTGGACATTGTACGACTAGGGGGTACTAGTCGTATGATGGGTACGGTTGGTATGGTCTTGGACATATGTTAACCAATGTTGGTTGGTGGGTTGGATTGGTTTCTGGTGTGGGTACGACTAGGGTGGGCACGAGTCGTATAGTGGGTTACGGGTTGTATGGTTGGGGTTTTCTTCACTTAATCTGAAACTTAGTAGCTTAAATTGGATCTGAGTATGAGTGGCTTACCATTGGTCGTGAGATAGGGTACGAGTGGTATAATCTAAGTTGTATGTTGGACAGTGTCAACCTCTCTTGATTCTGTCTAAGGTACAGTTTATGGGTACCAATCGTATGATCGAGTATGAATGGGACTTTGAGCCATAGGTTGGTCAGTGTGGGGGTTGAGATTCTGCTTGGGGTACGAGTGATGGGTACTACTCATACACTAGGGTAAAATTAGGGAAAAACAACCTTTTTTTAAGATCATCGAATCCATTGAGGACTGCCTACGTATCTCATTAAGATGAGAATCAGGTGTGCGTAGTTCTTAAAAATTGGAGATACAAAGAAACATACTTTTTTTATTATTTGAAATATGAAAAATAATTTTTTTTATTATTATTGAATTTATTAAATAATATTTTTTACTTTTGAAAACAAAAAAAAAATTCTTCTTTTTTTTTAGAAGGAAAGACAACCAATTTTTTTTAAGATCACCGAATCCATTAAGGACTGCCTACGTATCTCATTAAGATGAAAATCAGGTGTGCGTAGTTCATGAAATATATATCGTACAAAACTAAGCCTCAAGACCCCTAAAGGTTCAAGGCTGTTAAGATTTATATATATTTTTTATTTTGTAAAAACTTAGCCTCATGATCTCTAAAGATTCAGGGCTATTAAGATATATATAAAAATTGGACTTGAGAATTAGAAAAATAATTATGAAAGTAGTCATATTTTCAAAATATTCCCCAATAAATCTATGAATAATTTTTCAAAAGATAGCGTCATATCCTGATAAGGACTTCCTACGTATCCCACTAAGATGTGAGAATCAGACCCTCGTAGTTCATGAAGACCGTAAAACTATTTTACTATATATTTAAAATTTTGCTTTCATCTAAAAATAAAATTTTTCTTTGAAAAATGATTCACTAAATATAATCTCTTGAATTTCAAAGTTGCCTAAAAGCCGGTCAACAATCAAATAGCCTTCTAAACAAATGTCAAAGAGCACGTTGGATGCACATGTTGGTCATTATAAAGTGGGTCACCTGTCCTAAACAGACCTGGCCCCTGTGCCGAGTCCTACTAAGTCAAATGCACATGATGCAAATAAAGCGGAACCTAATAGGGATAACCAGATTCTGAGTTTCAGTTCTTCTAAGTTTAGCCTAAAAGGGATAGATGTCTAGACTAGCTTACCCAAGCGGACACTCGAGTTGGGGAGGGATAACTTATTCGGTAGCAATGCTACTCCACCTTCGTTGCCGATCCGAACCCCACCTAACATGTGTGACTATAATCATTCACCAGGTGCCTTGACACTCCGGCTATCTCAAAAAGAAAGTAGAATGCATACACTGCATTCCTTTTATCCTATTTCAGAGACTCTGAGGGGGTGCACAAGAGAAGACAATTTATAACACAGTTCAATCAATATCAAAGCAGTAAATGAGCGACAAGTAGCACATAAGGCGAACAAACACAATATCAAAATAATTAAAGCAAGTAAAGTCAATATCAAAAGCTCGAATTCTTATGTTATTCCCCAGCAGAGTCGCCAGAGATGTCACACCTTTTTTTCGCCCGAGAGGTCGAGTCGAAGGTTTTTTTTAATTAAAGTGACAGTTTTGAATAGCGATTAATTTATTTACAGAGTCGCCACTTGGAATTGAGTTGTAGTGTTCCAAGTCACCTTATTGAATCCCTAATCAAAAGGAAATGACTCTTTATTGGTCTGTAAAAACAGAAGATCGAATAAGGAATTCTGTTGATCGAGGAAAAGGTGTGAGGTACCCCTCGAATCCCATGGTTCTAGCACGGTCGCTTTTATTGACTTATCTTGACTAAAACTATTTTTATAAATTATGTTAAGACCTAAAATTGTTCATTTTTATTATACCGAAAACTTGTCTACTATCTTATATTAAATTAATTGGTGAAAGTTAATTTTAGAAAATATTTGCCAAGGTGCACTATTGCATCCTTGAATTATTTTAAATATCTCAAAAAGATGTGTATGCCGCATTCTTAATTGAGATGAATATTTTAAACACGCCTAAAATTTTGTCTAGCGTTAAAGACGTTGGTTAGTCTATTATAAATTCGTAATAATTTTATTTATTCAAAATAATATTTAATCTTAATAGTAAACTTAAGCAAAATTTAATTGAAGAGGTTAATTAATTTAATAAATAAATAATTATTAAACTTCATTAATGATAATAAAATAATATAATAATAAAAATAATAAATAATAAAAATATATAGAAATTACTCTTATTATACTAAATTTTATTATGACCCCAATTTATTCTTTTAAATTAATACAAGTTAAAATCACTTAAAAGATAATCCTTTTCTTTAATATATTTATATAATGATAAAAAAATAATTTTTAAACAACCAAAAAGGCAGGTTTTAAATATAGTTTAGAATAAACATCAAACCAAAAAAATGTTGGTGTTTTTTTTCCTGAAATCTGGCATTCACAGCGGCTGTGAGGATCGCCGATCGGAGAGGAAGGGGAAAGATGAGGAAGGAAAAAGGAAAAAGGCAAGCGGCAGCGCTGGTTTTAAGCGTTTCCCGGCATAGGATTCATCGGTGAAGGCTGTTAGACATCGAAAAAAAATAAGAGGGACGCACAGATCTGGTTCATGACGACGGTGATTCCGGTGGCAGTTCGTCGTTTCCCGGCGAGAGATCTGGCGGGAAGTGTCAATTTGGTGGTGGTTTTGGACGGAACGATAGATTACCGGAAAGTTGTCACCGAAATAGACCCCTATGGGTTGGATTTATGGATTTTCTGGCAGGTTCCCGGTGGATTTCACCGGGATCGGTGACAGGATAGACTGGCGGTGCCGTTCCTAGCAAAGGAATAATTCCGGCACGGGGCTATTTTGGGCGACTGTTTCATCAGAAAAAATAGCGGTGGGCGGCAGTTTTGCCGGCTGAATGGTTGATGATCGGCACAGTATTGGAATCTTTGAACAGATAGTGGTTACGATGATTTTCGGCGAAGTTTCACTGGAAAAACAAAATAAATTCGGCTTTTCTTTCATTTTTTTTACTGATTTTTACTCTGTTTCTATCCTCTTCTCACTGCTATATTTTTATTTCTCATCTCTGTTCACTATTTTACTATATGCGTGAGTGTTAAAGTGTTGTGAATGGAAATTAAAATAAAAGAAACAGTGTGTGTGTTGTGTAAACTGTGTATGAAAGTAACTGTGTGCCTATTTGTTATTCTGTGTGTAGTGAATTGTGTAGTGAGTGTCACAAATTAACATATAAGCAATAATTTACTCTGTTTTGTCATGTGCAGATGAAAAATAAGATATTTTACTGCATAACATTAATTTTTTTTCATTGTTATAATATACACAAGATACAGACATTACAACAAACTCATGCCATATCAATTCATGAAATCACTAAAAAAACAATCATGTTATGATTCAGTTTATAACAAAATTTATAAAATAAAATACAGGATTTAAAAGTAACCTGTGATGAAAATGGAACAGAAACTTTGAATATCGCTTCCGGAAACTTAAACGTGACCCAAATTCGACTTCACTGATATTCACTCTGTTTTATTTTTTGTCTGATGTTTATTTGTTTTCCCTCTGACTTTTTCTCTTCTCTTTCAGTATTTTTCTTTTTCAGTGTCTAATACAGTGTCTAATGTTTTTTGTCTGATCAGTGTAGATGATAATGTTGTGTGTAGGAAAATAGAATGTACGTACATGAGAATCCTTAAATAGGGTGTCTTAGGGGAAACAGTTAAACTATTAGCTAAAGGAGAAATTAAAAATTTATTTTTATATTATTATTATTATTAATTAATTAGTTAAAATATAGAAAATAATAATAATAAATAAAATTAATGAATAAAATAATAATAATAATATAAATATAAATATAACTAATTAATATTTATATTTAAGAAAATACAAAAAAGTTTATAAATAGCCAAAAATAAATATAATAAGATAGTAGTAAAACTATTAGTTTATTTATTAAAATTTAGAAAACAAAAATATATTTTTTAAAATTTTTTGTATTATTTAAAAATAAAAAATAAATATAAAAATAAAATATTTTGAAATTAACTTTATTTATTTATTTATTTTAAACTAAAAATTTATTAAAAATAAAAATAAGAATTAAAATAATATCGGATCAAATATAAATATTTAATATCGCAAAATAGGTCAAAATTCAGGGAGGGTCAAAAATCACGTGTCTACATTTTGCCCCTCTTTATGTGAAATGTCAAAGAGTTTTCATACAAAGACGTAGACAAGATATGATTTTTGACCCTCCGATTATTTGAAAAGATGTCACTGAATCCTGGTTTTGGACCTCCTACATATCCCGGGTTATAAGGAATCAAGTCACGTGTAGTTCAAAGGTAAAATAATGAGAGAACGAGTTAGAGGTCAAGTGAGGTTCTGTCGAATTTCTGATTCAAAATTTCTGCTTTTACATCCACATGAATAACAAGAATAAAAAATGAAAAATACAAGTGAAAGATCCTATCTATTCAGCTTTTCTGAATTCTTGACTTGAATCTTCATAAATTGAACTTGAAAATTCACGCTATACTTCAGGCGGGCTCCTGACTTGCTACTGATAATATTCACCCTATTCTTCAGGCGGGCTCCTGGACTTTCTTTTTCTTCACCATGTTCTTCAGGCGGGCTCCTGGACTTACTTTTTCTTTACCATGTTCTTCAGGCGGACTCCTGGGCTTACTTTTCCTTCACCCTGTTCTTCAGGCGGGCTCCTATACTTACTTTTTCTTCACCCTGTTCTTCAGGCAGGCTCCTGGACTTACTTTTTCTTCACCCTATTCTTCAGGCGGGCTCCTGAACTTAAAGTAAATAGTGAAACAGAAAAATAACATCCCATTCTTCAGGAGGATCCTGAGCATAAATAAATTCTCATTCTTCAGGAGGGTCTTGAACATAAAAATAAACTCCTATTCTTCAGGAGGGTCCTGAGCATAAAAATAAATTTCAATAAACACGAACAAAAATTTTTGCCCCAGTTTGCACTAGAAAATTTAGTGAGTGTCATCAAATCACAATTTTTTGAAAAGTACAATAAAAACTGTGAATCAAGGCTCTGCTAAAGAAATGTGTCTCTTCAGAGTAAAACTAATGACCAAAATTAGAAATGCGTCTCCTAGGGGTTAAATGAAATGATTCATCGAGAAAGTATATCTACATCTTTTAGAAATCAAGGGGAATGGCTCGACTAAAAGGTACGTCTAATAGGAATTAGGAAGAATAACTCGACTAAAAGATACATCTTAGAGAAATCAAGGGGGATGACTCGACTAAAAGGTACGTCTTATTGGAATCAAGAAGAATGAATCGACTAAAAGGTACGCCTCATAGGAATCAAGGGGAATAACTTAAGTAAAAGGTACGTCTTATAGGAATCAAGGAGAATAACTCGACTAAAAGGTACATATTATATAAATCAAGGGGGATGACTCGACTAAAAGGTACGTCTTATAGGAATCAAGGGAGATGACTCGACTAAAAGGTACGTCTTATAGAAATCAAGGGGAATAACTTGATTATAAGGTACGTCTTATAGGAATCAAGAGGATGACTCGACTAAAAGGTACGTCTTATAGGAATCAAGGGGGGTGACTCGACTAAAAGGTATGTCTTATAGAAATCAAGGGGAATGACTCGACTAAAACCATATATTACAGGAATCAAGGGGAATGACTCAACTAAAAAGTAAGTCTTATAGGAATCAAGAGGGCTGACTCGACTAAAAGGTACATCTTATAGGAATCAAGGAAGGTGGCTTGACTAAAAGGTACGTCTTATAGGAATCAACGGGGATGACTCGACTAAAAGGTACATCTTATAGGAATAAAGGGGAATGACTCAACTAAAAGGTATGTCTTATAGAAATCAAGGGGGATGACTCGACTAAAAGGTATGTCTTATAGGAATCAAGGCGAATGACTCGACTAAAAGGTACGTCTTATAGGAATCAAGGGGGATGACTCGACTAAAAGGTACGTCTTATAGAAATCAAGGGAGATAACTCGACTAAAGAGTACGTCTTATAGGAATCAAAGGGAATGACTTGACTAAAAGGTACGTCTTCTAGGAATCAAGGTTCAATTTAAGAAGTATATCACCTAGCAATTGAAAACTAAAATTCCTGGACAAAGAAGTATGCCTCTGAGGGATATAGGATGATGAATTTTTACCATACTTTGATTATCAAACCTGTGTAGCAACATTGCTTTCTGCATTTGTGGAAATGAGGCATTACAACCCTTGATATTTATTCTTTGTTTCCTGTTTCATGAAAGAAATATTGTGTGTTTAAAAACATGGTGATGGGTTTGTGGCTTTAGCTTCCAACCATTAGCATCTGTTATCGACTTGCTGCATCATTGACCCAAACTTAGATTATTATAAGTGACTCTGAAACAAACACAGTATCTCTGCTTTGCCATACTCCTCAAATAAACTCTTTGAACCTTGGTATTTCTGTGAATTCTCAGACTCATCTGTTGAGAAAACTTTCTGCACGCCTTATTTCGGCTCGCAATCATGTCTCTTTCATGTGTTGTCTTTTTGTCTTACTTTGTGTAATTAAAGATGTTGGTAGCCAGTTTTGAAATCTTTTCTCACTTGTTATGACACGGACTCGACTCGAAGACATGAGAAAAATGACAATAATGATTTTTTTTAAATAACTGACTCAAGAAAGCAAAGATATAAAGAATAAATAAATGGAAAATGAATGTCTCCATTTGAAATAAAGAAATAAAAAATTCATTTAAAAATGACAGTCAACTCTAATGATTATGCCATGCATTTTTGGATTAAGCTGTCTGATCTTTTCTTCCAAATTTTCTACCAATTGTTGTTGAGTTAATGGACCTAAAATTGAGTTGTTCCTTAGGTCAATTTCACTTATAGATCCTATTCAGCTAGTGACATCTTGAAGAGTTTTTGGCAATAAGCCTTTCTCATTTTCTTTCTCTCAGCTCACCATTGCCCTATGGTGTTTGTGAGGATTTTCACTAATGAGACTCTCTTATTCTTTTTTTTTTAACTCACAATCATCTTATGGTGCCTTTGAGGGTTTTCATCAATAAGACTCTCTCATTTCATTTCTCTCAACTCACCATCATCTTACGGTTCCCGTAAGGGTTTTCACCAATCAGACTCTCTCATTTTCATTCTTACATATATAAGAAAAATAACACCCAAAATATGAAATAACATGCACTCATGACATGTTTAGCCTTGACATTCTCAAAAATTGATCTGAAGGTCTTTCTTTGATTGTAACTTAGCTTTTGGAAAGAGTTAGAAAGAAAGGGCGACATGAGGCTCAAAAATTTACATAACACTGGGTGAAGCGTACAACTTTTGGAATAGAATCTTTTAAGGAAATAAACTTTTGCCCCAGTTTCATTTCATTCTTGGTAATTTGAATTTTCTCTTGGTTAGAACGAGCCCCAGAGTAGGGCTACCTACGTATCTTGTCATATCAAGAATCAGGTCAAACATAGTTTAGGCAACTTGTTCTTCTGCTTGATTCTGATTGACTCTTTTTCTCTTTGAATTTTTTTTTTGGACTCTATTTTTCTTGGAACTCATCACTTTTTTTCTTTTTGACACCTTTTTTAATTTATTCTTTACTCAAACCTTTTCCTTGAACTTTGATTCCAAAAGAGAGATATGAAATAAAATAAAACTAAAACTCAAACAGGGTAAACAAAGGATGACACAATGTTTGAATAGCAGAATGAAATGTCTTCTTCATATTAATCCTTGAAAATGCAAGTACATATCATGCAATATGAAAGTGAAAGATGAAGATCATTCATGACATTTTTGCAGCACTAACTTGAACTGAGCATGTGTTTTATTTCTTTTTCCACACTTGTCAAACATACAACTCCACTTTTGTTGTACATTCCTCACATCGAACGATTCATGCTTTCATGGAGCTAATTTTCTTTCTGTTTCTCTTGATACAGGATTGTGCATCCACTATCTAAATCAATTGAGATATGTGTTTCAATTAATGACCAAGTTATTCTTGTGATTCTCAACATAAGTGCCTTGATTTTAAAAGAAGGCTTCAAATTGATCACCAAATACCTCAATACTCTACCTATTTTCTCAAATGCTCTCTTTTTCTAACTTTAGATCTCTGATTCAATGTTTTGTGATTAAGCTGAATTTTAAGATCTGGCTAAAAATTCATAGGGATATCATAATACTAGAATCAACATAAAATATATTGTGTAAAGAAGACAAGCAAACAACTTAAAAACAAGACAAAATAACAAGGACACCACATTTCATTAAAAGAAAAGATAGAAAGGTTTAAACGAAAATGACAGACAGACAAAACAAGATAGATTTCGAACTACAATCCTGAAATACTTCAAAAAATAGAAAGAAAAATAAAACAAACTACCAAGAATCCTTTCAAGTGAGGAAAGAAATGACTTCTTAATTGTTGAGCTTGACATCTTAGCCACTGGTTTACTTATCAACATGACTAGAGCTTCCGCGACTGTCCAACACATTTCCTTCAACAAATAAATTCTGGATCCCCATGCTTAACTTATTGTTTTCCACGTATTGTGCATTATCGTGTATTGATGAAGGATTCCGTGTGACGCTCGTAGTGTCAATGTTTTGCACTATAATCAATTTTTCTTGAATCATTCTTTCTATTTCTTTTTTCAAAGAACGACAATACTCAATACTGTGACCCTGAATATTAAAATGATATGCACATCATACATGAGGATCAAAATTTCTTGAATGTAGATCAGGAGTACACTCAAGGAGGGGAGTGATTCTGCCCAACTTTCTCAATCTTTGGAATAAACTAGCATACGAATCCTCAATTGGTGTAAAATTATTCTTTGAATTTCTCCTCTTTGCAAACTCCGGTCTTGATTGAAACTTGGACTTAGAAGTTTCTTGATAAATATGTGGGGGTCGTGGATGATGTTGGGGGACCGGTGCATGCCATTGTGGATAAGAAAATGGATGAGCATACAACTGTGCATTGTTCAAAGGATACTGAGGAAGTGGAACGAACTATCTTAGATTTTGCAAAGTGGAACCTTGTTGCAGGTGAGCATATGGATTTGATGTTCAAGTTCGGGATCGAGACTGACAATATTGATGATTTGGACCTCTTGAGCTATGCTTTGCCCCTGTAATGACAATAGGTTTATTTTTCTTTTTCTTTCCTTCTATCCCTCTCAACTGATGAAGATATCGTCTTATGTGTTTTACAGAATCCTCGTACCCATCATGTTCCTCAAATTTTGATATCTCAAGTCTTGGGGGAAGGTTAACACTTGAAGACATGCCCCAGTCTTTATATGCCACATCTTCATAATTTGCAATTCTCTGAGAATTTTTCAGAGCCTTTTCTGTATTTTTTATTTTCCTAGCCATTTTCTCTTGCTCTTCTGCCATGTCAGACTTCTTAGTAAGAAATTTTAGCGGTCCAATAAACATAGATGTGGGCTCATGAGTATAATAATGATCATCAAGAATATTAAACATCGACTCACTAGTAAATTGGGGAAGCACAATTGTCGGACGAAAAGCCAAGGTGGAAGCCTCGGTAGAGGGTTGAGCAACAGAAGCAGATACTATAGGTGGTGCGATCAATGTGGTAGATTTATACTGAAGATCTAGAGAATGAATGATGGAAACATTGGGATGTTTTTGGCTTGGAGTAGATTCTGAAGCATGTTGTGGTGCATAACCAACAAAAAAAAAATGACCTTGCAATTTTGGTGAAAAACTCAAGGTATTTGTAAGGTCAATAGTGGAAAATGGAGGAGGAGACAACCCACTGGCCCAAGCTTGATACATTTTCATCATTTGTTGCCTCAAACTCACAATCTCTTGCTTTAAAATTTCATTTTCCTGACTCTTTGTCTGATCCATTATGTCACTCTATATATTCTTGCTGGACACGACTCTCTTCCCTGGACTTGATGTAATATGGAGGACTAGCCAAAATGCCACAAACCAACCACCTTAAACTAACTTGTTAAGAAATAACAAAGGCGTTAGAATGCAACACTTTTTCAAAAACTCTTTTCTTTATCTTCTTTTAGAAAAGATCACTGAACCCTATAAGGGTTGCCTACGTATCTCACTAAGATGAGAATCAGGTGTGCGTAGTTCTTGAAAATTGGAGATACAAAGGAGCATACTTTTTTTTAAATTATTTGAAATATGAGAAATAATTTTTATTATTATTATTGAATTTATTAAATAATATTTTTTATTTTTGAAAACAATTTTTTTTTATTTTTTTTAAGAAGAAAAGACAACCAATTTTTTTTTATGATCACCGAATCCATTGAGTACTGCCTATGTATCTCATTAAGACGAGAATCAGGTGTGTGTAGTTCTTGAAAATTAGAGATACAAAGAAACATACTTTTTCTTTATTATTTGAAATATGTGAAACAATTTTTATTATTATTGAATTTATTAAATAATATTTTTTATTTTAGAAAATAATTTTTTTTCTTCTTTTTTATAAAAGGAAAGATAACCAATTTTTTTAAGATCACCAAATCCATTGAGGACTGCCCACGTATCTCATTAAGATGAGAATTAGGTGTGCATAGTTCATGAAATATATGTCGTACAAAACTAAACCTCAAGACCCCTAAAGGTTCAGGGTTGTTAAGATTTATATATATTTTTTATTTTGTAAAAACTTAGCCTCATGATCTCTAAAGATTTAGGGTTATTAAGATATATATAAAAATTGGACTTTAGAGTTTGAAAAATAATTATGAAAGTAATCATATTTTCAAAACATTTCCCAATAAATCTATGAATAATTTTTCAAAAGATAGCGTCATATCCTGATAAGGACTTCCTACGTATCCCACTAAGATGTGAGAATCAAACCCTCGTAGTTCATGAAGACCGTAAAACTATGTTACTATATATTTAAAAAATTTCTTTCTACTAAAAATAAAAAATTTCATTGAAAAATGATTCACTAAATATAATCTTTTGCATTTCAAAGTTGCCTAAAAGCCGATCAACAATCAAATAGCCTTCTAAAAAAATGTCAAAGAGCACGTTGGATGCACATGTTGGTCATTATAAAGTGGGTCACCTGTCTAAAACAGACCCGGCCCCTGTGCCGAGTCCCGCTAAGTCAAATGCACATGATGCAAATAAAGTGGAACCTAATAGGGATAACCAGATTATGAATTTCAGTTCTGCTAAGTTTAGCCAAAAAGAGATAGGTGTCTAGACTGGCTTACCTGAGCGGACACTCGAGTCGAGGAGGGACAACTTATTCGTTAGCAGCACTACTCCGCCTTCGTTGCCGATCCGAACCCCGCCTAACATGTGTGACTATAATCCTTCACCAGGTGTCTTGACACTTCGGCTATCTCAAAAAGAAAGTAGGATGCATACGCTGCATTCTTTCTATCCTATTTCAGAGACTTAGAGGGGGTTCACAAGAGAAGATAATTTATAAAATAGTTCAATCAATATCAAAGCAGTAAATGAGCGACAAGTAGCACATAAGGCGAACAAACAAAATATCAAAATAATTAAAGAAAGTAAAGTCAATATCAAAAGCTTGAATTCTTATATTATTCCCCAGCAGAGTCGCTAGAGATGTCACACCCCTTTTTCGCCCGAGGGGTAAAGTCGAAGGGTTTTTTCAATTACAGTGACAGTTTTAAATAGGGATTAATTTATTTATAGAGTCGCCACTTGAATATGAGTTGTGGTGTTTCAAGTCACCTTATTGAATCCCTAATCAAAAGAAAATGACTCTTTATTGGTTTGCGAAAATAGAAGATCACTAAGGAATTCTGTTGATCGAGAAAAAGGTTTGAGGCACCCCTCGAGTCCCATGATTCTAGCACGGTCGCTTTTATTGACTTATCTTGACTAAAACTATTTTTATAAATTATGATAAGGTCTAAAATTGCTCATTTTTATTATACTGAAAACTTGTCTATTATCTTATATTAAATAAATCGGTGAAATTTAATTTTAGAAAATATTTGCCAAGGTGCACTATTGCGTCCTTGAATTGTTTTAAATGTCTCAAAAAGATGTGTATGCCGCATTTTTAATTGAGATGACTATTTTAAACACCCCTAAAAAAAATTCTAGCGTTAAAGACGTTGGCTAGTCTATTATAAATTCGTAACAATTTTATTTATTCGAAATAATATTTAATCCTAATAATAAACTTAAGCAAAATTCAATTGAAGAGATCAATTAATTTAATAAATAAATAATTATTAAACTTCATTAATGATAATAAAATAATATAATAATAAAAATATACTGAAATTACTCTTATTATACTAAATTTTTTTATGACCCCAATTTACGTTTTTAAATTAATACAAGTTTAAAATCACTTAAAAGATAATCCTTTCTTTAATATATTTATATAATGATAAAAATAATAATTTTTAAACAACCAAATATTAGGCAGGTTTTAAATTCAGTGCAGAATAAACATTATCAAAAAAATGCTAGTTTTTTTTTTAAATTTGGCATTCACAACAGCTGTGAGGTTCGCCGGTTGGAGAGGGGGGGATAGAGGAAGAAGGAGAAAGGGAAGAGGTAAGTGGCAGCGCTGATTTTAAGCGTTTCCCGGCATGGAATTCATCGGTGAGGGTTGTTAGACACTTGAAAAAGAGAAGAAGAGGGACGACGTTGATCTGGTTCATGACGGCGGTGATTCCAGCGGGAGTTTGCCATTTCCCGGCGAGAGATTTGGCGGGAAGGGTCAATTTGGTGGTGGTTTTGGATGGAATAATGGATTACCGACAAGTTGTCACCGGAATAGACCCCTACGGGTCAGATTTGTGGATTTCCCGGCAAGTTCCCAGTGGATTTCGCCGAGATTGGTGACAAGATGGACTGGCGGCACCGTTCCTGACAAAGGAATAATTTCGGCACGGGCCTGTTTTGGGCTACTGTTTTGCTATAAAAGATGGCGGCGACCACTGGTTTTGCCGGCTGAATGGTTGATGATCACTGGATTTTTGGGATCTTTGAACAGATAGTGGTTACGATGATTTCCGGTGAAGTTTCGCCAAAAAAACAAAATAAATTTGACTTTTCTTTCATCTCTTTTTAATGATTTTTACTCTGTTTCTATCCTCTTCTCACTGTTATATTTTTATTTCTCATCTACGTTCACTATTTTACTGTGTGCGTGTGTATTAAAGTATTGTGAATGTAAATTAAATTAAAAGAAACAGTGTATTTTTTGTAAACTGTGTATGAAAGTAACAGTGTGCCTATTTGTTATTCTGTGTGTAGCGAATTGTGCAGTGAATGTAACAAATTAACATATAATCAATATTTTACTCTATTTTTGTCATGTGCAGATGAAAAATAAGATATTTTGATGCATAACATTAATTTCTTTTCATTGTTATAATATACACAAGATACAGACATTACAACAAATTCATGTCATACCAATTTATGAAATCACTAAAAAAATAATCATGTTATGATTCAGTTTATAACAAAATTTATAAAATAAATTACAGGATTTAAAAGAAACCTGTGATAAAAATGGAACAAAAACTTCAAATATCGCTTCCGGAAACTTGAACGTGACCCAAATTCGACTTCACTGATATTCACTCTCTGTTTTATTTTTTGTCTAATGTTTTTTTGTTTTTCCCTCTGACTTTTCCTCTTCTCTTTCAGTATTTTTCTTTTTTCAGTGTCTAATACAGTGTCTGATGTTTTTTTTTATCAGTGTAGATGATAATGTTGTGTGTAGGAAAATAGAATGTACGTACATGGGAATCCTTAAATAGGGGTGTCTTGGGGAGAACGGTTAAAGAAATTATCAGATAAGGGAGAATTTGAAAATTTATTTTTATATTATTATTATTATTAATTAATTAATTAAAATATAGAAAATAATAATAATAATAATAATAATAAATAATAAAAATAAATGAATAAAATAATAATAATATAAATATAAATATAACTAATTAATTTTTATATTTAAGAAAATACAATAAAAGTTTATAAATGCCATAAATAAATATAATAAGATAGTACTAAAACTATTAATTTATTTATTAAAATTTAGAAAACAAAAATATATTTTTTAAAATTTTGTATTATTTTAAAAATAAAAAATAAAAATAAAAATAAAATATTTCAAAATTAACTTTATTTATTTATTTTTAACTAAAAATTTATTTTAAAGAAATAGGAATTAAAATAATATCGGATCAAATAAAACTATTTAATATCGCAAAATAGGTCGAAATTTGAGGGGGATCAAAAATCACGTGTCTATATTTTACCCCTCTTTGTTTGAAATCTCGAAGAGTTTTCATACAAAGACGTAGACAAGATTTGATTTTTCACCCTCCAATTATTCAAAAGGTAATGATAAAATAAAATAAAAGAAAAGATATGACCGAATCCTAGTTTTGGACCTCCTACCTATCCCAGGTTATAAGGAAATCTGGTCACGTGTAGTTCAAAGGTAAAATAGTGAGAGAACGAGTTAGAGATCGAGTGAGGTTCCGTCGAGTTTCCGAGTCAGGCGGGCTCTTAGACTTCCTTTTTCTTCACCTTGTTCTTCAGGAGGGATCCTGGACTTACTTTTTCTTTACCCTGTTCTTAAGGAGGCCTCCTGGACATTTTTTTTCTTCACCTTGTTCTTCAGGCGGGCTCCTGGAATTATTTTTTCTTCATCCTGTTCTTCGGGCGGACTCCTTGACTTCTTTTTTTTCACCCTGTTCTTCAGGCGGTCTCTTGGACTTACTTTTTCTTCACTCTGTTCTTCAGGCAGGCTCCTGGACTTCCTTTTTCTTACCCTGTACTTCAGGTATGGCTCCTGGACTTACTTTTTCTTCACTCGTTCTTCAGGCGGCTCCTGGACTTACTTTTTCTTCACTCTGTTCTTCAGAAGGGCTCCCGCACTTAAAGTAAAAAGTGAAATAGAAAAATAACATCCCATTCTTTAGGAGGGTCCTAAGCATAAATAAATTTCCATTCTTAAGGAGGGTCTTGAACATAAAAATAAACTCTCATTCTTCAGAAGGGTGCTGAGCATAAAAATAAAGTTCAATAAATACGAACAAAAATTTTTGCCCCAATTTGCACTAGAAAATTTTGTAAGTGTCATCAGATCACAATTTTTTGAAAAGTACAATAAAAAGTGTGAATCAAGGCCCTGTTAAAGAAATGTCTCTTCAGAGTAAAACTAATGACCAAAATTAGGAATGCGTCTCTTAGAAGTTAAATGAAATGATTTAACAAAAAAGTACATCTACATCTTCTAGAAATCAAGGGGAATGACTCGACTAAAAGGTACGTCTTATAGGAATCAAGGAGAATGACTCAACTAAAAGGTACATCTTATAGGAATCAAGGGGGATGACTCGACTAAAAGGTACATCTTATAGGAATCAAGGAGAATGACTCAACTAAAAGGTACGTCTTATAGGAGTCAAGGGGAATGACTCACCTAAAAGGTACATCTTATAGGAATCAAGGGGGATGACTCGACTAAAAGGTACATCTTATATGAATCAAGGGGGATGAATTGATTTAAAGGTACGTCTTATAGGAATCAAGGGAGATGACTCAACTAAAAGGTACGTCTTGAAGGAATCAAGGAGAATAACTCAACTAAAAGGTATGTCTTATAGGAATCAAGGGAATGACTCAACCAAAAGGTATGTCTTATAGGAATCAAGGGGGATAACACGACTAAAAGGTACGTCTTATAAGAATCAAGGGGAATGACTCGACTAAAAGGTATGTATTATAGGAATCAAGGGGAATGACTCGACTGAAAGGTATGTCTTATAGGAATGAAGGGGGATGACTCGATCAAAAAGTATGTCTTATACGAATCAAGGGAGATGACTGACTAAAAGGTATGTCTTAAGGAATCAAGGGGGATGACTCGACTAAAAGGTACGTCTTATAGGAATCAAGGAGAATGACTCGACTAAAATGTACGTCTTATAGGAATCAAAGGGGATGACTCGACTAAAAAGTACGTCTTATAGGAATCAAGGGGAATGACTTGACTAAAAGGTACATCTTATAGGAATCAAGGGGGATGACTCGACTAAAAGGTACGTCTTATAGAAATCAAAGGATATGATTCGACTAAAGAGTACATCTTATAGGAATCAAGGGGAATGACTCGACTAAAAGGTACGTTTTCTAGGAATCAAGGTTCAATTTAAGAAGTATATCACCTAGCAATTGAAAAATAAAATACCTGGATAAACAAGTATGCCTCCGAGGGATGTAGGATGATGAATTTTTACCATAATTTGATTATCAAACCTGTGCAGCAATATTGCTTTCTGCATTTGTGGAAATAAGGCATTGCAGCCCTTGATATTTATGCTCTGTTTCCTATTTCATCAAAGAAAACTTGTGAGTTCAAAAACATGGTGGTGGGTTTGTGGCTTTATCTTCCGTGGCCATTACTCTTTCCCTCGTCACATTTAACCTTGCTTCCAACCATTAGCATCTGTCATCAGCTTGCTGCATCGTTGACCCAAACTCAGATTATTATAAGTGACTCTCAAACAAACACAATATTTATGTTTTACCATGCTCCTCAAATAAACCCTTTGAACCTTTGTATTTCCATGAGTTCCCAAACTCGTCTGTTTACAAAACTTTCTGCATGCCTTGTTTCGGCTCACAATCAAGTCTCTTTTATGTGTTGGCTTTTTGTCTTTCTTTGTGCAATTGAAGAAGCTGGTAGCCAGTTTTGAAATTTTTTCTCACTTGTTATAACACGGACTCGACTCGAAGACACGAGAAAAATGACAATAATTATTTTTTTAATAACTGACTCAACAAAACAAAAATATAAAGAAGAAATAAAAGGAAAATGAATGTCTCCATTTGAAATAAAGAAACAAAAAATTCATTTAAAAATGACAGTCAACTCTAATACAGTGTCTGATGTTTTTGGTCTGATCAGTGTAGGGGTGTCTTGGGGGAGCAGTTAAAGAAATTATCAGATAAGGGAGAATTTAAAATTTTATTTTTATATTATTATTAATTAATTAATTAATTAAAATATAGAAAATAAAAATAATAATAATAAATAAATAAAAATAATTAAATAAAATAATAAAATATTAATAATATAAATATAAATATTACTAATTAATTTTTATATTTAAGTAAATATAATAAAAGTTTATAAATATCCAAAAATAAATATAATAAGATAGTACTAAAACTATTAGTTTATTTATTAAAATTTAGAAAACAAAATAATATTTTTAAAAAATTTTGTATTATTTTAAAAATAAAAAATAAAAATAAAATATTATGAAATTAACTTTATTTATTTATTTATTTTTAACTAAAAATTTATTAAAAATAAAAATATGAATTAAAATAATATCGAATCAAATATAAATATTTAATATTGCAAAATATGTCAAAATTCGAGAAGGATCAAAAATCACGTGTCTACAGTTAGAAATTCATCCAACTCAGGGTATGTGTCCGACTGATGGGTTATGTAACGGGGGTGGTCCTCGGTTCTGGTTGGACTTGGGATGCCTATTATGACAAGGCCCCAGTTTAGATCGTGTAAAGTTGGTATCAGAGCTTTATGGTCAATTGGGAATCTATAAATTCATGTCGAGTTGAGCCTCTTTTAAGGGTGTGTAGCGCACCACACTCATAAGAGAGAGGCTATAAGGCATTTAGGAAATGTTTCTCTTCTTAGTGTTCTATTTTCAAGCTTGGGGTTTGAGCCCTAGAATCTTCTTTAATTTTATTTATTCACTTTTCAGATCATGCCTCTACGATCTTAAGTTCACGAAAACTCTTATCTCTAATAGAGACGATGATGATGGGACACACTCTACTTAGGGGATCCATACTCGATCTAGGGGTCCAGTCCCTGATTTTCTTGAGTTCCACCAGTTACTCCTAGTCCTCCTCATGATAATATGATGAATGTTGAGTTTCGTCTATCGATCCATATGATTGCTCGATTGGTGGCTTCTCAGGCTGAGCATGGTGCATCTGTTATTCCATCCTCTGAAGCCACAAGGGTTAGCCAGTTCATGAAGATAAGTCCTCCAACCTTTAATAGTGTTAAGGTATAGAAGGATCCTCATGTTTTTTGGATGAGATGGATAAGATTTTTACGATTATGCATGCCACGGATGTGGAAGGGGTGGATTTTGTAGCTTATCAGCTCAAAGATGTGGCGCACCAATGGTACGAGGAATGGGATAGGTCAAGGGGTGATGTTGAGGAATCATTCTTGTGGGAGACTTTCTCCAATGCTATTCTGGACCACTTCTTTCCTCATGAGTTGAGAGAAATAAAGGCGAAGGAATTTGTTAATCTGAAATAGGGGAAAATGTCAGTCAATGAGTATGCCTTGAAATTTCACCAGCATTTTTTGGACCGCTTCTTTCCTCAGGAGTTGAGAGAAGTGAAGGAGAAGAAATTTATTAATCAAAAATAAGAAAAGATGTCGGTCAAGGAGTATACCTTGAAATTTCACCAGTTGTCTACATATGCTCCGAAATTGGTGTCAAATATGAGGGTCAGGATGATAAAGTTTGCATCAAGACTATCTCAGAATTTGATCCTTGAAAGTAATACTGCATTACAGGTCAAGGACATAGATATCTCTAGGTTGGTGGTTCATATGCAACAAGTGGAGAAGGAAAAGAAAAACAGGCTGAGATAGGTGAAAGGTAGGGTAAGAGGTTTAGGCTCTCTGACTAAGGTGGTGGTCAATAGCAAAGTGGTGGAGATGGTGGTAAGTGGCAAAAGAAAAAGTGGGGGAGTTCTGGTTCCTCCTCTACAGCTAGTTCTCCTTACCCGAAGCCATTGGGTGATAGGCATCAACAGAGTGGTGAAAACTTCAGGGAAGAGGGTTCCCAATCTCAAGAAAGTGGGGCACAGTCGGCTTCCTCATGTCCTTCTTGTAGGTTATGTGGTTGGTTTCTTTGGGGCTTTTGTGATAAGGGGAGGGAGATGTGCTTCAAATGTGGTCATCCCGGCCACAAACTTAGAAATTTTCCAGTTGGTAAGGTTGCTTTGAGAGTAAATAAGGTTCTATTTGCCTCTTCATTTGCTCCTGCATCGAAGGGTGCTTCTTCTGTATTTGTTTCTATTTCTGGTACTGGCACAGGCCAGAATTGATTATATGCTCTTGCAACCCGACAGGAGGCTAAGGCATTGCCTAGCGTCTTGATTGGTATGTTAAAACTCTTCTCTTGTGTCCTGTATTGTTTACATAATCCAACGTCCACTCTCTCTTATATGACCCTATTTGTAGCTGTGTATTTTGGTTTTGATCCCAAGATTATTTCGGATCCTTTTTCTGTTCTACCCTGGCAAGTGACTTTGTGGTTACTAAAAGAGCCTATAGGGGGTGTGGTATCTGTTGGTAGTAAAGAGACTTTGGAGGATTTGTATGAATAATATATGGTGGATTTTGATATCATTTTGGGGATGGATTAGTTACATTTGTGCTACTCATCCAAAGATTGTCGTATCCGTAAGGTTTTCTTTAAGTTCCCTGATGAACTGGTTATTGAATGGGATGGTGGATCCTTATCTCCCATGGGGAAGTTATATCATATCTTAGGGTTCGGAGGTTATTCTCTAAAGGATATCTCTATCAATTGGTCCGGGTTAAAGACTCTAACTTGGAAGGTCCTTTTTTGCCTTTGGTTTCGATGGTGAATGAGTTTCCTGAGGTATTTCCGGATGATCTTCCTGGTGTTCCTCCAAATAAGGAGATTGATTTGGTCTTGGACACTCATCCAATGTCTATTCCTCTTTATAGAATGGATCTAGCTGAGTTGAGGGAACTTAAGGAGCAACTTAAGGATCTTTTGGATAAGGGTTTCATCCTTCCTAGTGTGTCCCCATGGGGTGCACTGGTGTTATTCGTATGTAAGAAGGATGGTCCCCTTCGAATGTATATTGACTATTGGAAGTTGAATAAGGTGATGGTTAAGAACAAGTATCCTCTTCCAAGAATAGATGACTTGTTTGATCAGTTGCAAGGAGCCAAATTTTTTGCTAAGATAGATCTTCGGTCTGGGTATCATCATCTTAAGATTAGGGAGGTGGATATCCCTAAGATAGCTTTCCATACTCGGTATGGGCACTTTGAGTTCTTGGTTATGTCATTTAGGTTGACTAATGCTCCGGCGGCATTTATGGGATGAACAGGGTCTTTTGTCAGTTTCTGGATCTTTTTGTCATTATGTTCATTGATGACATTCTGGTGTACTCTAAGAGTGAGGTGGATCATGCCAATCACATTCGTGTTGTGTTGCAGACCTTGAAAGAGCAGCAGTTGTATGTCAAATTCTCTAAATGTAAGTTCTAGTTGAACGTTGTTACTTTTTTGGGTCATATTATTTCTAGTGAGGGGTTAATGTTGGATACATAAAAGGTGGCGGTGGTTAAGAAGTGTCCTAGACCTACGACTCCTACCGATATTTGGAGCTTCTTGGGTTTTGATGGGTATTATAGGAGGTTTGTGGAAAGTTTCTCAAGGATAGCTTCCACATTGACCAAGTTGACTCATAAAAAAGTAAAGTTCTCTTGGTCAAATTCTTGTGAGGGTAGTTTCGAGAAGCTAAAGGTTAAACTAACTTTGTCTCCGATTTTGACTTTCTTGAAGGCAGTGAAACGTTTGTGGTTTACTATGATGCATCCCGAGTGGGACTAGGTTGTATTTTGTTGCAGCAAGGTAAGGTAATTTCCTATGATTCTAGGCAGTTAAAGGTACATTAGAGGAACTATCCTACTCATGATTTAGAGTTGTTAGTTGTGGTGTTTGCATTGAAAATTTGGTGGCTCTATTTGTATGGAGTGCATGTGGACATCTTTTCAGATTATAAGTCTTCAGTATGTGTTCACTCATAAAGAGCTTAATCTCAGACAAAGAAGATGGCTTAAGCTTCTCAAGGACTATGACATAAGTCTTTACTACCATCTAAGTAAGGCTAATGTTGTTGTTGGTGCTCTAAAAAGGTTGTTGTAACAACCCGAGACTACCCCTAGTCGTCACACGGTGCTTAAGACCCCGAAGGACCACAAGCTAACCTATGAATGGCATCTGCTGTGAGCACTGAATAATAATACTGCAATTAATGTGCAAAATGGGCTGAAATGCCATAAGGTTCAAAACATCTGAAATACTGAAAAAATATAACATCTATAAAATTAAATACTGTCTGAAAATCTAATCTGAAAAGCCTCTAACTGAATTTGTCTGAAAGTGGAGTTGATTGGACAATCCCCCAACTAACTCCATCAACTAAACTACTATATCTACTGAAATATTAAAATAAAAGCACATCCTTGATAGATGAGGACTCACTACTGGATCTGCTACTGCTGGCTAAATCTGGCTAAACGTGATCAGGAACCTGAGCGTCTGAACCTATGATATGAAACATCATAGCGTAGGAAAGTATGTGTCAGTACGTGGGAATATATTGGTATGCTAGATGAGGTAAAGCTGAATGCAAGGGTTCATATGCATGAACAATAAGTGACTAAATGATACAGAGTAACTGAACAAGAGAGTACGTGAATAACAAGTACTACTGAAATCACTGAGTACGCAACACTGTGGACATACATAGATATATAATGTATTTTGAAATTTCTGAAGCTAAGTACTAAGTTCTGATGACAGAGTAACTATATCTGAAGTTACTAATAACTGAATTACTGATACTGATTGATGGTGTCCGACAATCCTGATTCTGTAAAGCTGAACTGAGTTCTAAACTGAAGACTGAAACTGAAACTAGAGGAGGTAATCATCTAACCGACATGCCCCAAATAAGACAAGATAACTGAGTTGGGGTCTAATCTGTAACCCCAATTGGAAGGGTATCAGTATCGTGCGACAAGTAAAGACAACTGTTGTGGAGTCAGTCCTAACTAGCGGGTGACACCTGAGATCAATCCTAAACTAGCGAGTGATCCCTGAATATGTCAGTCTAATCTAACGGGTTATATCTCATAACCTGCGCTAGCTACGTAGTTTTGGATCTTAGGGATTGCTTCTGGGAACCCAATCCTAACTAACGGGCAAGACCCCATCCCTAGGCTCGCTCGGTGCTGAATCCTACTTCCAACTGAATGACATTGATCTGATCATACTGAACTGGACTAGACCGATACAGAGTTTACTGAGTTTTCCAAAGTTCTATAACTGACTAAGAGTACTACTAATCGTGACATGACTGATACTATCCTATCACTGGCATTGGCTCTAGGTAAACAGCTAAATTGTTAGGTATTAAATACCCCCAGGACTGTAATGCCCCGATTTGATGAACCGGAACGCTACACGGTGCTCATGACCCCGAGGGACCACAAGCTAACCCATGACTAATATCTATACTTGTATACTGCAAATCATGACATAATAATACAGAATACGTAAAACTATAAGGCCATAAGGCTCAACTAAATAAAACCATGTCAAAAAATCATAACGTCCATGTGGGTGAAAATACCCAAAACATCTCAATCTGAAAGCTAAGTCTGAACGTAAATCTGAGCATAAATCTGAAAGCCTCTAAACTATCTGAATAAGGAGTTGAAGGAACATGTCTCCAACTAACTCTGTAACACTGAACTGAAGAAATAAATAAATGTATCAAATCATATTATCCTAGAATCAATGAGGACTCACTGTGTCTCTGCGATTGGAATGTTACCGCTACTGTTGGGCTGGAGCTCGTGTCTTGGAACCTATGGTGTAACATGAAAAGAAAGCACCATAGAGAAAATGCGTCAGTATAACTGGAGTACTGAGTATACGAGAAAGGTAGGCTGAATATAAAAGGTTTCATGCATGAACAACATTGACTGACTAATATGAACGTGGGAGTGAAAACATGCATATATAGAAACTGGGATCATGAATGCGAGATAGCATGACCTGTAGGCTAATACATGGTTTACTGATAACTTTCATGACTGATACTGCAAGCTGATAACATGGACGACTGTATCTGACAGTCCTGTATATACTAAAATCTGAAGAACGCCAGGAGTTCTTTTACTGAGACTGATACTGAAACTGTGGGAGGTAGTGTTTAACCAAAATGCCTATGTATTCCGTTATGGCTAAGCTGGGGTCCAATTTCTGCCCCGACTGGAGGGGTGTCAATACCGTGCCACGGGTAAGGACAGCTTGTAAGTGACCCTTATCTGGAGGGTACTCAATGAGAACGGTGAGAACCCTAAACTGACAGGTTAAACCATCTCATCAACCCTAATCTGACAGGTTAATATGTCTCAACCTACGTTGGCTACATAGTTCTAGAACACAAGGATTGCTTCTAAGAGTCACACCCTGAACTGGCGGGTGATTTCCCATCCTTGGGTTCACTCGGTGCTAACCTCTACTCCCATCTGGAGGGACTGGACATGAATAACTGACTATACATGACTTAATCTTACTGAATTCCATTGACTGGTGGAATATTACTGATATCTGACAACTGACTGAGATCATGAGATTTTCCTGAGTCACATGACTGACTGAAGTTTATGGAATCATAGCTTGAGTTCGAATATCGTGAAACATGACATGGCTCTAGGCACACAGCTATAGTTTTCGGGTACGAATACCCCCAGGACTCGATAGGAGGAAACTGACACACATGACATGACTTGATCACAAGATTTGAGTCCACAATTCACAATATCATAAGCAGGGGATAGTATACTTCATGTATTTATTCAACATTTCAAACATGATAGGAAAAGCATGGATATATTTTGTTTACATAATTTATATCTCCATTATCATACATACTTTATACCACAACAATAACAACACATAATTTGCATGGAAATTCATATTGGAGTGTATGGCTAACATGAACTTGTTAGTTAGATATCATGAAATCATGTAACTATGAAGTTCTAACATACTAGGCATTTTATCGAACACCTTACATGCATTCTTTAAGTCATAGGTGGATTTCATACTTGCATTCTATCAATCCACCTAAAGATCATCTTTTTCAACTAACAACATAACTTTCATGAGATATACAGTCACGATACTATTATATAGAAAAACAAACAAGAATCAACATGAATATGATCATATCACCACAACCAACCAAGCTTTTGTATTTTAAATATTGATTCTTGAACTCCACAGACGAAAGAAATCCATGGATGAATACTATGCATACCTTGGAAGGGAGGTTCTTGATGATTGACAAAGGAATTTCCTTGAAATTTGATCTTCAAGCTTGATTGTGCAACCCTAGTTGTTTTTCTCCTATGGTGCTCTTGGATAATGAACTTTGAGATTTTAATAGGGTTGTAATGTGTTTATAATCTATAAATTTCGTGAATTTAGGTTTAGGGACATGTAAGGAGTGTTAAAATACTTAACTACCCTCGAAATAACTCAAAAACTAAGTGTTTTTGTGGCTGAAATCATACATTGGTGCCGCATATGATATCGCCTATGCTTACATAGGCGCCACATATGATATCGCCTATATTTACATACGCACCGCATATGCTATCGCCTATTCTTACATAGGCTCCGCATATGATATCGCCTATGCTTTCCAGTGGCCATGTGTGATTGGTTAGGCGACGTATTCCACTTTGAAAGGCCATAACTCCTTGCTCGGGTGTCGGATTTTGATGAAATTGGTATCTTTGGAAAGCTAATTAGATTCTCTACAATTTGGTGGGTCTAAATCTGCCAAAATGTCACATATCAATCACGTTATTCTTGTTCAAAGATGACCCTTGTAACATCAAACACTAAGACTTGATGGATTCAAAAACTCTTAGCTTGCATCACTCTAAGCGACTCATATAAGCTTGCTTAAGACATTTCAAGCTATCCTATCACTAGGATATTCATTGTAATTCATGCACTAAAATTCTACTCATAGGATAGGAGGTTTCATACGTAGGAAAACTTATTTACTTCCTAGCTTAGAAACATGCGGGGTATTATAATATCTCCCCCTTGGGAACATTCGTCCTCGAATGAGAATTTACTGAGAAGGGATACAAGACAACAGAACCTGAACTAACTTAAATAATTGAAACTTGATCTCATGACTGAGATGCTAAACATACTGAACTCATGCATATCTGATGCACGGACAACTGATACATGAATGCATGACTGAGTATGCAACGGTTAATAGGCACCAAGTTTCTACTGGAAACATGAACATGAAACTTAATAAGCTTAAGGAGAACTATTCCCTTGAGCTTTATCTGAATTAGAGGGGAAGAGGTGAGGATACTTGGTACGCATATCTGCTTTTTCTTCCCAAGTAGCTCCCTCATGAGACTGATTTCGCCAAAGAACCTTGACTAGAGGGACTTTTTTGTTCCTCAATCTACGAGTCTAATAAGCTAAGATTTCGACTGGAATCTCTTCATAAGAGAGGCTATTCTGAATGTCGATGCTCTGAATAGGGACAACAACTGTTGGGTCACCTATGCACTTCTTGAGCAAAGAGACATAGAAGACTGGATGGACTAAGGCTAGATCTGAAGACAACTCAAACTCATAAGCTACCTTGCCGAAGCGACAGAGAATTCAGAAGGGACCGACATATCAGGGACTAAGTTTCCCTTTCTTGCCGAACCTCTTCACTTCCTTCATGGGAGAGATCTTAAGATAGACATAGTCATTGACCTCGAACTCAAGATCCTTTCTACGAACAACTGCATAGGACTTCTGTCGGCTTTGAGCAGCCCGGAGTCTCTCTCTGATCAACTGAACTTTCTCTAAGGCATCAACTACTAAGTCAGGACCTATGACTGAGGCCTCACTAACTTTAAACCAACCAATCATAGATCTACATCTCCTACCATAGAGATCTTCGAATGGAGGCATCTAAGTACTAGAATGATAGCTATTGTTGTATGCAAACTCAATCAAAGGCAAGTGGTCATCCCAACTTCCCTTGAAGTCAATTGCACACGCCCTTAGTATATCTTCAAGAGTCTGAATGGTCCTCTATGCTTGACCATCTGTCTGAGGATGAAATATTGTGTTGAGATGGACTTGGGTACCGAGACCCTTTTGGAACGCTTTCCAAAAGTGAGAGGTGAACTGGGTACATCTGTTTGAGATGATAGATAGTGGAACACCGTGTAATCTGACTAACTCCTTGATATAGAGTTTGGCATAATCCTCGACGGAATAAGAAGTACGAATAGGAAGGAAATGAGCTGACTTGGTCATTTTATCTATAATGACCCAGACTGAATTATGTTGATGACGAGTTCTAGGCAAACCCATCACAAAGTCCATGTTCACTTCTTCCTACTTCCAAGTAGGAATGGTGAACTCTTGCATGGAACCACTAGGTCTCTAATGCTCTATCTTAACCTGCTGACGTGTAGAGCACTTAACCACAAACTCTACAACATCTCTCTTCATCCCACTCCACCAATAGATCTCCCGCATGTCGCGGTACATCTTAGTGGCCCCTGTATGAATAGAGTATCATGCACCATGCACTTCTGCAAGAATTCGCTGCCTTAATTCATCTACACCTGGAACACATAGACGACCCTGACAACGAAGAACACCATCTCCATCTTGGTAGAAAACCTCGACTTTCTGATTCTAAACTGACTCTTTGAGCTTGACAAGGATAGGATCCATGTCTTGTTTCTTTTTCACCTCGAAAATTAGAGATGACTCTGAACTACTGTGAACACATACACCACCCTCTGAAGAATCGACTAAGCGAACGCCCAGTCTGGCAAGCTGATGAATCTCCTGAGCCATCTTTTTCTTGCTACCATCAACGTGAGAAATACTACCCATAGAGAATCTACTGAGAGCGTCCTACATAACATTGTCCTTGCCCGGATGATAAAGAACACTCATGTCATAATCCTTCAAGAGCTCTAACCACCTTCTCTAACAAAGATTGAGATCTTTCTGGGAAAAGACATACTGAAGGCTTTTGTGGTCTGTGAAGACATCTACATGAAATCCATAGATATAATGCCTCCAAATCTTCAAGGCAAAAACTACCGTTGCTAACTCAATATCATGAGTAGGATAATTCTTCTCATGTGGATTTAACTGTCTGGAGACGTAGGCTATGACCATACCATGCTGTATGAGGACACAACCTAAACCCACTCTGGATGCATCACAATAGACTACAAAACCGTCTAAATTATCTGGAAGAGCTAGAACTGGAGCTGAGGTGAGTCGAGTCTTCAACTCTTGAAAGCTCTTCTCGCATGAATCTGACCACTGAAACTTAATCTTCTTCTGAGTCAATATGGACATGGGAGATGTAATAGAAGAAAATCCCTCGACAAACTGTCTGTAATAACCAGACAAACCCAAGAAAATCCTGACATCTAATGGAGATATGGGTCTGGGCCAATTTCTTACTGCCTCGGTTTTCTGAGGATCTACTCTAATGACATCACCAGAAATAATATGGCCAAGGAATGCTACTGATCTTATCCAAAATTCGCACTTGCTGAACTTAGCAAATAACTAGTGATCCCTGAGAGTCTGAAGAGCAATCCTGAGATGGTCAACATAATCATGCTCTGTGCGAAAATAGACCAGAATATCATCTATAAAGACTATGACAAACATGTCCAAGTACTGCTTGAACGCACGGTTCATAAAATCCATGAAAGCTGCAGGGGCATTGGTAAGACCAAATAACATGACTAAAAATTTGAAGTGACCATACCAAGTACGGAAAGTTGTCTTCGGAATGTCACACTCTCTAACTCTGAGCTGATGATAGCCTGATCTGAGGTCTATCTTGGAAAAGTAACTGGCACCCTGAAGTTGATCGAATAGATCATCAATCTTAGGAAAAGGATATTTGTTCTTGACCGTGACCTATGTGAGTTGACGTTAATCAATATACATCCTGAGAGAACCGTCTTTCTTACGCACAAATAATACTGGCGCACCCCGTGGGGAAACACTGGGTCTGATGAATCCCTTATCTAAGAGATCCTTCAATTGATCTTTCAGTTCCTTGAGTTCTGCTGGTGCCATTCTGTATGGCGGAATAGAAATAGGTTGAGTATCCGAAAGAAGGTCTATGCCGAAGTCTATTTCCCTTTCAGAAGGAATGCCTGGAAGATCTTTGGGAAAGACATCTGAGTATTCATTAACAACTGGGACTGTTTCGAGACTGGGAGTTTCAGAACTGGAATCTTTAACATGCACGAGATGATACACACACCCCTTAGAAATTATTTTCCTTACCCTAAGGTAGGAAATAAGTTGACCCCTGAACGCTGAAATGCTACCCTTCCACTCTAGGACGGGCTCATTCAGGAACTGAAACCGAACTATCCTATTTCTGTAGTCGACTGTGGCATAGCAGAAATGGAGCCAATCCATGCCGAGAATGACATCAAAATCAGTCATCTCTAACTCAACAAAATTTACTGGCGTAGATTTTTGAGATGTCATAATCGGGAAGTTCCTGTATACCCGTCGGGCTATGATGGTTTTACCCACTGGGGTAGAGACTGAAAAGAGCTCTGCTAGAATTTCGGGACTGATTTTGAAATTGCCTGCTATGTATGGAGTAACAAAAGACAAGGATGCACCTGGGTCTAGGAAAGCATAAACATGAACATGGAAAATCTGTAACGTACCAGTAATGACATCAGGAGAATTTTCCTGATCCTGCCGAGACTGAAGAGCATAGAGTGTGTTTGGGCGTTGCCAACTGGTAGCACTGGAAATGGCACCTTGCTGGTTTCGGCGACCGGACTGAGCTGCAGAATGATTTTGCTAACCCTGAAGACTTGACTGCAGACACTCCCTAATCCTATGGCCTGGCTTGCCACAACCAAAACAGACATCACTACCAGCTCTGCAAATGCCCTTGTGGTTCTTACCATAAGTCTGACAAAGGGGATTCGATCGGGCACTACTAACACTGCCCTGAGATTTAGAACCTGGCGCTTTGTCTTTGTTGCCATCTCTGAACTTCGGCACTGGAGCGCTGGCAGAGGAAGGGGCTGGAACGGATGACTTGGAGCGAAACTATGAACGGTTTCCTCCATCTAACTTGGGGTGAGCAAAGTTGAAGTTATCTGACCTTTCTCTCTTATTCTACCTCTCCCTAGTCTTAACCTTCTATTCTTCTACTTTCTGGGCATGGGTCATGAGTCTGACTAAGGTCATATGACCGATCAGCATCGCAGACCTACACTCATTTACCACGCTATCGTTGACCCCTGACATGAACTTGCTCATCTTAACCCTCTTTTTTGAAACCACATGAGGAGCATACCTGGCTAGCTGAGTAAATCTGAGAGAATACCCCCTAACCGTCATATTCCCCTGCCTGAGGTTGATGAACTCAAGAACTTTGGCTTCCCTCAGCTCATGGGGAAAGAATCTGTCTAAGAAGTCTATGACAAATTCCTCCCACTCAATAGGGCCTGCATCATCTAACCTCTCAGACTTCTACTATTTATACCAATCATGAGCAACATCCTGTAACTGGTAGGTGGCTAACTCAGCACTCTCAATAGAAGTAATACCCATGATGTCAATGACTTTCTGGACTTATTCAATGAACTCTTGAGGGTTCTCATCAGACTTAGACCCATGGAAAGATGGAGGGTTCATCCGGGTGAAGTCCCGAACCCTAGCTACTATGGGATTGGCCACTGTACTGGTTGGAATGACTGGTGGCCATTCATTCTATACAGCCATGGACTGAGCAAGTGTGGTAAATGCGGCTCTAAACTCCGCATGGGAAACATGTTCGCCCAAAGGATATTCGGGCTAAGGAGCTAGCTGGTTTCTTCTCTTTAGGGCCATAGTTTAGAATAATAGAAGAATGGATTAGACTGAGAGTTTAACTTGTAATTATGCTCACTAGTATGACATGAATACGGAAGAAAGGGGACTGTTCCTAAAACATCTTATAGACTCCTGTACATATATGTGGCGCGCAACACACCCATGTACAAGACTCTACTAGATGCGGCTATCAAACTTTCTAGGACTCTATTGAACCTTAGGCTCTGATACCAAGTTTGTAACGCCCCGATTTGTTGAACCGAAATGCTATACGGTGCTCACGACCCCAAGGGACGACAAGCTAACCCATGACTGTAACTGTACCTGTATACTGCAAATCATGACATAATAATGAAGAATACGTAAAACTGTAAGGCCATAAGTTTCAACTGAATAAAACCATGTCTGAAAATCATAACGTCCATGTGGGTGAAAATACCCAAAAAAACTCAATCTAAAAGCTAAGTCTGAACATAAATCTGAGCATAAATCTGAAAGCCTCTAAACTATCTGAATAAGGAGTTGAAGGAACATGTCTCCAATTAACTCTGTAACACTGAACTGAAGAAATAAATAAATGTATCAAATCATATTGTCCTCGAATCAATAAGGACTCACTGTGTCTCTGCGACTGGAATGCTACCGCTACTGCTGGGCTGGAGCTCGTGTCTTGGAATCTATGGTGTAACATGAAAAGAAAACACCATAGCGCAAATGCGTCAGTACAACTGGAGTACTGAGTATACAAGGAAGGTAGGCTGAACATAAAGGGTTTCATGCATGAACAACACTGACTGACTAATATCAACGTGGGACTGCAAACATACATATATAGAAACTACGACCGTGAATGCGCGATAGAAAGACCTGTAGGCTAATACATGGTTTACTGATAACTTTCATGACTGATACTGCAAGCTGATAACATGGACGACTCTATCTGACAGTCCTGTATATACTGAAATCTGAAGAACGCCCTGAGTTCTTTTACTGAGACAAATACTGAAACTGTGGGAGGTAGTGTTTAACCGACATGCCCCATGTATGCCATTATGGCTAAGCTGGGGTCCAATCTCTGTTCCAACTGGAGGGGTGTCAATACCGTGCCACGGGTAAGGACATCTTGTGAGTGACCCTTATCTGGCAGGTACTCAATGATAACGGTGGAAACCCTAAACTGATAGGTTAAACCACCTCATCAACCCTAATGTGACAGGTTAAGATATATCAACCTACGCTGTCTACGTAGTTCTGGAATACAAGGACCGCTTCTAAGAGTCACACCCTGAACTGGTGGGTGAGTTCCCATCCTTGGATTCACTCGGTGCTAACCTCTACTTTCATCTGGCGGGACTGGACATAAATAACTGACTATACATGACTTAATCTTACTGAATTCCATTAACTGGCGGAATGTTACTGATATCTGACAACTGACTGAGATCAGGAGGTTTTCCTGAGTCACATGACTGACTGAAGTTTATGGAATCATAGCTTGAGTTCGGATATTATGAAACATGACATGGCTCTAGGCACACAGCTATAGTTTTTGGGTACGAATACCCCCAGGACTCGATAGGAGGAAACTGACACACATGACATGACTTGATCACAAGATTTGAGTCCACAATTCACAATATCATAAGCAGGGGATAGTATACTTCATGTATTTATTCAACATTTCAAACATGATAGGAAAAGAATGGATATATTTTGTGTACATAATTTATATGTCCATTATCATACATGCTTTATACCACAACAATAACAACACATAATTTGCATGGAAATTCATATTGGAGTGTATGGCTAAAATGAACTTGTTAGTTAGATATCATGAAATCATGTAAATATGAAGTTCTAACATACTAGGCATTTTATCAAACACCTTACATGCATTCTTTAAGGCATAGGTGGATTTCATACTTGCATTCTATAAATCCACCTAACGATCATGTTTTTCAACTAACAACATAACTTTCATGAGATGTACAGTCACGATACTATTATATAGCAAAACAAACAAGCATCTACATGGGTATGATCATATCACCACAACCAACCAAGATTTTGTATTTTGAAGATTGATTATTGAACTCTACGGATGAAAAGAATACATGGATGAATAATACACATACCTTGGAAGGGAGGTTCTTGATGATTGACGGAGGAATTTTCTTAAAATTTGATCTTCAAGCTTGATTGTGCAACCCTAGTTGTTTTTCTCCTATGGTGCTCTTGGATAATGAACTTTGAGATGTTATAGGGTTGTAATGTGTTTAGAAGCTATAAATTTCGTGAGGTTAGGTTTAGGGACATGTAAGGAGTGTTAAAAGACTTAACTACCCTCGAAATAACTCAAAAACTAAGTGTTTTTGTGGCTGAAATCATACATAGGCGCCGCATATGACATCGCCTATGCTTACATAGGCGCCGCATATGATATCTCCTATATTTACATAGGTGCCACATATTATATCACCTATGCTTACATAGGTGCCGCATATGATATCGCCTATGTTTTCCAGTGGCCATGTGCGATTGGTTAGGCGACGCATTCTATTTTGAAAGGCCATAACTACTTGCTCGGGTGTCGGATTTTGATGAAATTGATATCGTTGGAAATCTAATTTGATTCTCTACAATTTGGTGGCTCTAAATCCACCAAAATATCACATATAAATCACGTTATTCTTGTTCAAAGATGACCCTTGCAACATCGAACACTAAGACTTGATGGATTCAAAAACTCTTAGCTTGCATCACTCTAAGTGACTCATATGAGCATGCTTAATACATCGCAAGCTATCCTATCGCTAGAATATTCATTGTAAGTCATGCACTAAAATTCTACTCATAGGATAGGAGGTCTTATACATAGGAAAACTTATTCACTTCTTAGCTTAGAAACATGCGGGGTATTACAAGGACTCAATAGCATAAAAAGTAAAGCAAGGAATCATCTTGAATAACATAACAATGTTAACTTGGTCATAATTAATTCATAGAAATATTTTATCAAACACTTGTAATGTATTAACTTGTACATGGATGGAAAATACATGTTAGCATGCTATAATGGCATTATTTCATTCTCATAGATAATTTATCAAACACATAAGAAGCATACTTGGTTCATTAAATCATAAACACTTAGGGTTAACATGGTTACAACAATCAACTTACGAATTGAAGAGTTTATCATAAATATCATGTAATTCAACACATACTAGAATCAATACTTGGAACTTATAATCTAAATGATGGATTCAAACTCAAACAACATCATGAACATGAATTCAATCTAATTCAAATATGAAAATAATAAATCATAAATTTGTGTTTTGAAAAAGGATTCTTGGGTTCCTGGAAGGTAAGGATCCATGGATGAACATCTAACATACCTTAATTTGAGATTTTCTTGGATTTCTTGGAGAAATTCTTGGGATTGACCTTGATTATTGAGAGCTAGGGTTTGTTTTTTTAGAGAGAATTATCTTTTGATTTTGGGGGAGAGTGAATAATGAAGGGTTTAAACATTTTTAGGGATTAAATCCCATATCTGGATGAATTAAAATCATGGAGAAAGACTTTTTAACCCTGGGCGCAACTTTAAATTTTCATGTAATTTTTTCGATGGTGGAGCAATGTGGTAGAATCGCATTGCCACCTTGGTTGCAACCTGGAAGTTTACCGCGACGCGGTGGGATCACGTTGGAACACTATAAAAGGACCATTGCCATTTTGAGCCTTGGCGCGACGCGTCATGATCGCGGAGTCATACTAGAAAGTGAAAATTGAGAAAAAGGCTAGTGGCACAACGTTGTGGTATCGCGTTGTCTCACTGGAAAATGACAAATGCCATTTGGACTGCCTCCACGATGCGCTAAAGTACCAGGTGGTACACTGTCTTACTAAAATAGCTCTAACTCTTCGCCCGGGTGTCGGATTTGGGCAAATTTGGTATCGATGGAAAGCTTAATCAATTTCCCACACAATGAAAAGTCAAAATATTGAAAATTCCAAATGTATAAAAGTGTATTCATCTTTAAAGAAATTCTAAATGTATAAAAGTGAATTTATCTTTCAAATTTGGTACCAGGTGGTACATTGTCTTACTAAAATGGCTCTAACTCTTCGCCCGAGTGTCGGATTTGGGAGAATTTGATTTTGATGGAAAGATTATTCAATTTCCCACACAATGAAAAGTCAAAATCTAGAAAATTCTAAATGTATAAAAGTGTATTCATCTTTAAAGAAAGTCTTTAATATTTTTAGGATGAATTTGAGTTAGGTAAAAGTACGAGGTGTTACAGTTATCCATGGGGAGTTTTATTTATATGGATAAGGAGATGTGGGAGTTTGTAAAGGATATTAACCCCTTGGATTATCTTGAAATTCACCTTTTGGATTTCGAGAATGGTGGTATGTTGGTACAGGAAGTGGTTCAATCGTCTCTTGGTGCAGAGATCAAGGAGAAGCAAATGCTAGATCCTATTTTGATAAAAATCAAGGGTAATGTAGGTGGGAAAAACCTAATGATATTTGAGATCAGTGGTGATGGTACCTTGTGGTACGACGGGAGATTTTGGGTTTCGGACGTTGATGGGTTGCGAGAAAGGGTATTAGATGAGGCGCATGAATAGCGTTATGTTGTTCATCCCGGATCAACCAAAATGTATCATAATCTCAAGGAGATAAATTGATGGAATGGTACGAAGAAGGATTTGCCTAATTTTGTGGCCAAGTATTTAGTGTGTCAACAAATGAAAGTTGAGCAAATGAGGCCTGGAGGCTTATATCTATAGATTGAATTTCCAAAATAGAAATGGGAGGAGATCAATATGGATTTCATTATCAGTCTTCCTTGATCTTGGAACCTATTTGATTTGGTTTGGGTCATTGTGGATAGGATGACAAAGTTGGCTCACTTCTTGCCAGTGAGGACTAACTTTTCGGCTGAGGATTATTCGAGGGTATATCTTCATGAGATTGTGAAGCTGTATGGGGTACCTATTTTGATTATCTCTGATCATGGTACGTAGTTTTGTCTCACTTTTGGTGGTCATTTCAGAAGGGGTTTGGGCACCAAGGTCAGTCTGAGTACTGCTTTCTATTTACAGATGGATAGGCAAGCAAAAAAGACTATTTAGTCATAGGAGGATAAGTTTCGTGCTTGTGTGATTAATTATGGTGGTAATTGGGTTGAGCATATGCCTCTTGTAGATTTTTCTTATTGAAATAGCTATCATTCTAGCATTGGGATGGCCCCTTTTAAGGCACTGTATGGTAGGAGGTGTAGATCTCCTATTGGGTGGGTTGATCTTGGTGAGGCGGATATGTTTTTCCTAGATTTGGTTTCAGGCTATGAAGAAGGTGAAGGTGATTTGGGATAGGCTTAAAGTTGTTCAAAGTCATCAAAAGTCCTATACAGATGTAAGGCATAGGGACTTAGAGTTTGAGGTTGGGGATAGGGTGTTCTAAAAGGTGTCTCCCATGAAGGAAGTAATGCGGTTTGGGAAAAAAGAGGAAGCTCAGTCCCTGATATATTGATCTTTATGTGGTTTTGAGGAGGGTTGGTAATGTTGCATATGAATTGGAGTTGCCTTCTAGTTCGAGCTTCATCCATCCGACATTCCATGTCTCTATGTTGAGAAAGTGTATAGGTGATCCTTCTTCAGTTGTTCTTTTAGAAGGATTGGGTATCTTGACTTCTCTATCTTATAAGGAGATCCCAATTGAGATCATGGATTGGTAGGTTTATCGATTGCGGACCAAGGATGTAGCTTCGGTTAAGGTTCTATGATAGAACCACAAGGTGGAAGAAGCTACTTGAAAAGCGGAAAATGACATGAAGTTCACACTAGTTTAGTAGAAGGGAGTATCTCACATTTGGAAATTTATGCTCTAAAATAAAGATAAAATTGAGCAATTTTAGTAGTGGGAACATTAGGATGGTACTTTTTGCATTTGGTGTGATAAATAAACAAACATGGGTCCTCTTTTTATACACCAATCCAAGGTCCACTCTTGCTATTTTATGATAAATATAGATGGCTTTCTGATAGAAGAATGATGGAATTTATAATATATGCAAAATTTTGTCCCTATGTATGTAGTTGAACATATCAGGAACAATATGAATCCAGTAAAGCTAGTGAATCAAATTGACAGACCATGATGGACTCTTACAAGTTCTGGTAAATTCAATGTTAAAAGTACTTGGGAGCTCTAAAGGCATTGAGAAGATATTAATTAGGATTTGAAAAATTTATGAAGCAAGGGATTTCCTTTCAAATTTCTTTCTTAGTTTGTGGGATTTGGAATAGTTAAGTCCATGTGGCACAGGTTATCCATGCTTGGAACCTTAACATCTGATATTTTTGTAGTTGTTCTTTTCAAAAGACTGAATCAATCAAACATATTTTCATAATAGGAGAAAATTATTAATTCTATTTTGCAGTACTTTTCTAGAGTAGGAGGTATGAAAACTATTTTATTTAAAGAAAAATATTAGGCAGTGATAGAGTGATACTGGTATAAAAGAAGTAGAGAGGCTTATGGTAACTACCATTCTCGCCATTATATATAAATATCTCATTTAAAATTTTATTCTAAAATCTTTCTAGATTTGAAGTTATAAATTTCAATCTAGGCTAGTTTCAGATAAAATTGCAGTGCGGTATGTTTTAGGGAAATTCGAGAATGAATTGGGTAAGTGAAATATTATTTGACTTAATTCCTAGTTAGCTAAGATGAAAAAGAACCTGTAGGATTTTACGAAATTGAATTTGGGTATGTAAAGCTCCCGAAATTGATCTTAGCATAAAGGGTATTGTTTGGGATACCTTGGGATTAAGGTATATTTTGTAAAATGGGAGTTTAAGGTAAAACTAGGAATTCTGCCTCGTCCAGGTTACTATAGCGAAGTGCATGTCGCTATAGCAACGTGCATGTCACTATAGGGACATGCACAAAAGTGGAGAAAGTCCTGCTATAGCACCCAGTCAATAAGGTCAATGACCACTATAGGTACATATGCCTCTATAGCAATATCTCTATAGCAATGTATGTCTCTATAGTAGCAAAAATTATTATTTTATTTTAAAATCCCCCAAAATGGTTTACTTTTCTAAAACATATTTTGGGGCAAGGGAGAGGTGATTTCGGAAAAAAAATCATTATCTAACCATCATTTTTATTTATGAAGGTTAGGATTTCATCCATGTTTACTGGTAAATTGATAATCTAGTCTTGAAATCTCTAGTTTACGTAGTTCGCAGAGGGTTAAGAGCTGATTTTAGTTATTTTTCTGGTGCAAAGGGGTAATTTAGGTATAAAATTAATGAGTTTTGGTAAATAATTGTTAAATTACCCTTGCATGTCATTAATTTACTAAATTATTAATGAAATTGGTAGTTTTAGGTGAATTAAGGTAGAAAAGCCCTAGAATGAGGAAAAGATGATCAAGAACTTGGACTTAGGGTTGAATGTGAGTTATAATCCCCAACGTGGTAGTTTATTTTATGAATTATGTATTTGTATGTATTTCTAAATCGAGATCAAGTGAAAATTACATGGAAAACAACGCTCAAGCTTGGTGGAATTGTGCAATCTAGGTTCAAGGCAGGTGATGGTATTGTAATTTAATCCAATTTGTAATATATATATATGTGTGTGTGTGTGTGTGCATGTGTGTGTGTTAGCTACTTCTTAGTATGGCTTGCTAGTGCATGTTGTTTGGTGTGGTCAATTCAATGAATTTATCTTGTTGTATGATTTTGACCTACCTTACTATTAAATAAGGAATGTTTTGGAATTTGAACATTCTATCAGTTTAGTGGTGGAATAATCTTGGCAGATACTTGAGTCTTGGAATACCCATAGAATGTATGTACAAAGTTTTGATAAGATTGACGGTTCCATGAGTGAACTGGGGAAGTACATTATATGTTTAATAATTGCTTAAACTTTTCTTGACTTATTTTTACTTGACCTGACTGGACTTAACTTAATCATAATTGTCTTGACTTGTTGCTTGTAATCCTAAACTGCGTAATTGATATTTGTTGTGTAAGGTGTAGCTAGAATGAGTATGGATTAACTTGTTGTACCATATTTTGGTTAAGTGCTCATATTCTCATTTTGGGTTTTCCAAATGACCCTACCGGTACACTATGTTTCTTGTTTGCTAATCCTACACCTGTACTTACTTTTCTTGTTTGCTAATTCTACACTTGTACTTAATTTTATTAAGTACAGTGTATATTCCAGTGGCTCCTGCAAGACCTCACTTGTGACTCTAGCATGTGATCAAGATTTTAGAGTGAGCAGCTTATTCAAGATACCATGAAATATTTCTGTCATGACATTGTTCTTTGTTTGGATTTATGCATTTTCCTTTAGTTTTTTGAGCTGCAACCACTTCTTGACATTCTTGGTATGTTTTGGTACACTGATTTTCGGATTCTAGGGGTGTTTTTTGGTTTAGTACTTATTTTTTCATTCTTCTTAAGTTGTTAGACTGGATATCCTTAAACTATTAGTGGGATAGTTTTCTTCATTTTCTCTAGGTGTTGGTTAATGCATTTAGAATTTATGGTTCTCCCATTAGAGAATGGGGTGGGTGCTATTAACGTCCATTTGGTTGTGACAGTTATCAGGTGATTACTATTATAATATTATGGTTTATTTGAAAAAAAAAGATATAATATTTCATGGGGGAACATATTCTACTGGAAAGATCATTTGAGAAATCACTGATGCCATGAGGGGATTCATTAAAAATAGATTTCAAGTGAGGTGTGATAAAAGAAGTTGGCCTGATATGGTGGTTGGTTTGGATGTTTATAAGCCTAATTACGGTATCAAGATTGTGTGGTGGCTTCCCTCTACCCACTAGTTAGTTTAAATGCAATATTGATGGTGTTTCTAGGGAAAATTGAGGCCCTAGTGCAACTGCATTTTGTATAAAGGGTTCTAATAGGGATTTTGTTGTTGCTTAAGGATTGAGAATTCAAGATTCTACTACTTTGGTGGCTAAAGCAAAGGCAATTAGAGAAGGATTGACATACTACAAGGATCAATTGATTATTTATATCATTATTAAATCAAACTCCTTCGTAATGAATCATATTTTAGAGCGAGTTTGGAAAACCCCTTAGTGTGAGTATGTGAAAGTGAACACTATTAATGTCCTAAGAAATTCTCTATCAGTAAGAATACAATGCTTCCTAAGGGCGTAAATACACTTGTTGATTTTTTTTTCTAATCTTGTGTTCTTTTTTACAGGTGATTATCAATTCAATCATTATTATGACATACCAAGTACATGAAGAAAGATTCTAAACTTAGACAAATTTGGTACCCCTCATATAAGGATAAAATCAACAAACATCATATGAAAACAGTATAATAGGGACAACAACTTGATGCAGGTTTTAGTGTAATTTATCTAAAAGTATTTTGTGAATACAAAATATCATCTAGAAAGTTCTTATTTCTAAAGAAATTTCATGAGATTTGAGTTTCCGCCAATGTGAGAATCTTTTGTGGTGTTTATACAATACCAAATTTGGGTGAAAGTTTTCTAGTTGAGTATCTCTATTAAAACAATATTCTAGATTTCTTTTGACCTATAACAAGTGTCATTAGTCAGATATGTACAAGAATTGTGTTTTTTGACCTCTAATATAGAGGTCTTATGGTGGTATTAATCTCTTTTGTAGTTCTTTCCATTAATTTTTAGGAAAAAGGAAAGGAAATACAATTCAAAGAAGATATCATTGGCACTTAGCTTAGCTTAATTTAGCGGAGCTAGAGGACCATAGATCAAAACTGATTTCTAAAATTGTAGATTATGATGATTGGAGTCATAGAAGGATAGAGCAGTTGAAGCCTCGATTTTCAATCTTCAAGCATAGATCTACAAGATGCTCATTGAGGAACTGAAGCGAATAGTAAAGACAAAGACAAGACTAATGAAATAATCAGAGCCTCAAAAATGAAGATGAAGAAAGCTCCTTCGAGAATCACCCTTACCTGTTAATAATTTTTTATATTGTTTTTGTCTAAGGGATTATTTATTTTTTTTCCTTTTCTCTAGATCTATTTGTTTTTCTTGGATGGGTCACTTTAGGTACTGTTCCATGTACATACCTTTTTTTTCTAATAAATGGGCCTTGAGACCAACTTTAACTGAAAAAAATAAAATAAAACCCTACATTCTACACATTTCTTTGTTGCTCCCCGGATCTCGTCTTCATTTTCCAATTCCATGGCTATTTGTTTCTACGCCTGAGGTTTCTGATGAGCTTCTTCCTCATTCTTGCATCTTGGTTAAGATCTGCACTCTATTTTTTTAATTAAAATATTTTGAATATCTTGTTGTGTTTTGATCCGATACCTCCATGTTTTACTATGCTTGCATATTTCACACTAAGCCAACTCCCTCTTCAACTTTATTTTACTGAGTTTTATGGTTTAGTTCCAGTCTAAGATCTTCTTGCTACAATCCTAATGACTTTTCATCTCATTGAGCTCCTTTGTTGGTTTTATCTTACTCCTATTTTTTTCCTTTGATTTTATATTCTTGCTTCCCAAAATTTAGATGTATTACTCATGCTAGGTTGTATCTCTGAATCACTTCTCCTTGTGAAGAACTGAATGAACTTGTTATTGCTGATTTGACCTATGAATTATAACGATATCGACTTATTTTATAACTAAATTAACTCCAGTGTATGAACATAATAGTTTATCTCTATTAATTAACCTTTTGCCTTCTTATTCCATTCTTGAAACCCTTGATATTTTATTTCTCCCCCATATGACGATCCCAATTTAAAACTGCTTTAGATATCATTCTTAAGATTATTGGACTTTTATATTGCTTTTCAAACCCAGAAAAGAACCAGTGACCATAGTAATCAGTTGGTGAGTTTGCTTATTTAATTCAAGATGAGTATCGCTCCATATTTAGGAAGTCTGCTAATGGGAGGAGAATAAGGTTTAAGTTTTACACTATTGAGGATATTTAAATCCTTGACCACTGCAATGGTTCTCTCCTGATATACACATACCCATTAATTGACTGCCATAATGGATCTTTAAGTGCACGCTATTATTGAAGAGTTTTACAAAAGGTACATGAACTATTTGGATTAAGCGAGTCCATAGGTATAGAGGATTATTATATTTCCACAGTAACTTGCCACTAAAATTGGAGTGTCCTTCACTCTCGAATAAAAATACTCATAACGACATGTTTGGAAATATTAGTCTTCTCTCCAACACCAATGACGATAATGATTGGGATTGTTATAAAGTTTCATGGGCAATATCAATTAAGCAACTATACTATTTTTCACATCTTATGTTCTCCAAAAAATAGAATAATGATCGTAAGTACCTTCATATTTGATTGGATTCCCTTTCTTCACTATGGTATTTAACATAATTCTTTTTTCAATAGTGTCGTCCAGTACATTCACTTATGTCGAGGTTTAGTGGGTAACCATCTTGAGAATTTTTAAGTTCTAACAAGACTCCAAGGAGATGATAGCCATTTTTTCTATAAAATAGTTTAACCAAAATTTTATTTATTAGGTCGATAAGTCAAATTATATAGAATGAGGTCACAAGCAACTTAACTACATTCAAAACTCTCAATAGTGAAAGTGTTTGTCTAAACATTTCATGGTTATTTTAGTGAGTTGTTGTTATATATGTATACTTCCATTTGATGTTTTATTCTCATTTAGTTTTTATAAGAAAAATTATGAAAAAAAATTAGTTTAGTGATTTTGTGTACCGAAAATAAAAATGTATTTGTTAACCAATTTAATTCAAAAAAAAAGAGCATGAATGTAAAAAAATAGTAGTCTTTTCTCATAAAGTTATGAGCATAACTGATGGCACCATCTATGTGCAATTTTTTCTTTTAAATATTTATACTTGAAATTTACTATGTGAATAACATTAATGATGATTATTATGAATATTTTAATTCTTATTTTATACGTAATATATTCTTTTATAAAATATTATTATAATATTTGTTTATAATTCTTATTGTTGACTCGTATAGCACATGCAAGTGTATTTGATCGTAAGTAATATAAAAATTGTAAGCTATCGAATGTCGAGGATCTTAGTGCTGACAATTTCTCAATTAATTTCACTACAATTATCGTAACAAGTGCTATCTAATTTTGAGAGCAGTGTTTGTTTGTTTAGTCTACTACTACTATATAAGAAAGAATAGTAAAAGTCAGTTGCTTCGAAGAGTTGTGTACAAAGTTATTAAGACCTAGGCTTATGTCTCTTTGGTAGTTCTCTCAATATATATATATATATATATATATATATATATATACATGTGTGTATGTGAGTATGTTAAGAAAGATTAGTATATCAATCGAATAATTAAATCACATGATTGATATTATAATGGCGGTCTCTTGATCCTCTAACAGTCTACCCAAATTAGCTTTCTAACTACATTGTTGAACTGAGACAGTTGAACCAATTCAAATATATTTTCTTACCTTCTTGTATGTGACCCAAGGAGGGTGATCTATGGGGGATATTTGTGTGTATGTATATATATCTTAAGAAAGATTAAGATATCAATCTAATAATTGAATCATATGGTTGATATTATAGACGTGTTCTCTTGAACCTCTAATTGTTATGTGTGTATGTATATATATGTTAAGAAAGATTAAGATACCAATCTAATAATTGAATCACATGGTAGATATTATAGACATGTTCTTTTGAACTTCTAATTATCTACCCAAATTAGCTTTCTAACTACAGTGTTAAGTGGGTATAGATGAATAAATTCATATGCATTTTCTTATCTTCCTGTATGAGACCCAAGTAGGTTGATCTAGGTATGTCTCCATCCTAGCGTCAAATTCATATGTAGAAGCATCCTACTCCCCTTAACCAACATTCTATTTCTACTCTTTATTTCTCAAGTTCCTCAAGAAATTATTCATTTTCCCTTATTTGTGCAATGAACCTCTAGGTCATTTCTCCATTTTCCATATTTTGGTGCTTAGTGATTTTCCAAATCGGCTATAAATCATTTATGACTTGTTGGGATCATCGATTTGGTCCCGGGAAATTTGCTTGGGTTTTAAGGCCATTTTTCTATTTTGAAGTTTTTAAAGTTGAGAAATTGTTCTTGGGCTAAAACTTCTAGAGATCAGACTTAGATGAGAATTCTTATGGTTTTACTAGCTCCAAAATGTCAAATTTAGGATAGGGGACCCTTGGTCCAGTTCTCGAGGCTTTCGAGCTTGTTTTGGGCTATTAATTAGAAATTAGTGAAAATGGAATAGTAGGTACCAGAACCACTTTTAATCGAAATGACCTTGGATGGAAATTTTTATGGTTCTGTAAAGTTTAGAGTGCCAAATTTGGTAGTGTAGCATTGGTCATTTTTGTGCATGGGGTTTTGAATGAATACCAAACTCTCGATCGAAATCTGTTAGAACTTGGTATTTTGTTGGTGCAATAGCACCTGGTGTAGGACAATTTGCTTTTCAGGCTTGTGGAGAGTTGGTCGCATTTGTAAAGGATCAAGTTTTGACCATCATATTCATGAGCCTTCAGTTGCATTTATGAATGAGGGTCGGTCTGACCCAATCTAACATTTTCTTTGCATTCGCACAAAACCCCTCGCATTTGAGAAAGGTCGGGATGGTGAGGTCCCACATTTGCCTTGGGGTCCAGCATTTGCAATGTAGAACACCTGGCACTATATATTATTGTCTTCCATAATTTTCTTTTATTTTTTAAGTCTTTTTCCTCCAATGTTGAACTTGAGAGTTGCAGAAGTAGAAAATTATAAATTGGAGTTGGGGTTGAGTTGAGGATGTGCTGATTATCATTTTCCTTTGTTATCCCATAAATTTCTGCTTTTTTCTCTATTTAATTCATGATTTTACCTTTGTTCTTCCTTAGGTTTTAGGGTTATTTTGAGCCTTAATTGAGACTCTCCCAGCATCTTGATGCTTTCAGTTATATTAGCTTCCTGAGTTTGATATTGATATTCTTTTACCTTGTATATTCTTGGGCTCGAGGCCTTGGTTACTATACCAATTAGACACTAGGTTAGTCCTCTATGTCCTGAAAGAGTCATCAATTAGTTATAGACATTCAGGCGCTTATATTTCTATTGTTTGTATAGTGGTGATGGCATGCATATTATTTGCATTCTCATACTTATTTAGTGGTATGATTCTAACTGAAGCCTTTGTTTTACTACTACTTTCCAAAAGGGGGTTTATTCCACCTTTTCACTTTTAATCAATCAAACAGAAGTCGTACCACCCTTATTATTGGTATATAATTTATTAAACTAAACATACTATTGTTGAAACACAAATCAAGACAGATTATGGTCCATTGTTGATACACTCTGTATTGCTATTTACTCATTTCAATTGAGGGAGAGTCAGACTTTGTATATACTATTCAATTATTTTAGTCAAGGATACAATCCGAGCACCAAATTCATTTATAAATTTCTACTTATTTGGTCTTAAATTAATGTCAAGCATTTTTGTATACTCTTACATCTCTTTGGTACTAGATGGGGTAGATTGGTGATGATTGATTATTGAAATTCCTGGTTTGGGACAACACAATATATATGTATGTCCTGAGTCCCTTATGGGTCCCTCTGGCTGGGACCCAAGTGCTAGAAAAGGGGATAGCCCATAGGTCCTACCTTGTGAGCCAATGATCCAAAATAGGTCTATATACTTGTCATGATATGGCACTTAGTTGGTTTGTAGTATCGTATTTTCTTGCATTCATTCATCTATATGCATAGTCTATCACTAGTATAATTTATTGGTGATTGTATTTGTCAGTCTTATGGAGGATGGATAGGTATAGTTTATATTTGTTATTTGTTGAATAATATTCTTTTACCTTCTGAGCTTGTAGAGGCTCGATTAAATAACCATTTGTTTGTTCTAGTTGTTATGTTATTATTTGGATACTATTATATAGTTATTGGTAGGTTGGTTATGGATTGGAACTCCAAGTTATAGGTACACTTCCAAGCTCTTCTCATATCTATTATGGTGAGGATTTACTGTTGTTAGACTGTCTTAAGGTTATTCATAGGTTAGGCATCCTTATTGACGCGAAGTTAGCTCTTTTTTTTATATTATAATACTTGTGATATTTAGGTTTTTAGGCAAGCTTCTTCAAGTTGGAACCATCATGTTTAGTTATTCCTATGGCATATAACTTTCTTTATTTGTACTACTATTATAGATACTTTTTTTCTTCGTACTACTAGTATATATATATCTCGCAAAACTACTATTGTATATCACTTTCTTCATACTACTATAGGATATTATTTATCTACATAGCGCATTGAACCATCATTCCTAGTTGCTGGTAGAGTATAGTAGTTTGTCTTTATCTCTATGTTAGCCCTGTTGCATTTCATTTCTTAGTTAGTTTCCAGTTATGTATATTCTTGGCTTACGTATTATTTATACTTGCATTATCTTTGGAGATAAGTCAATTGATTCCTATTAAGTACCTTATCTTGTGTACTTATACTACACTTCTACATCCTGCAGATTATAGTACAAGTTCTCACTACTAATGTGTACATAACGCGAAGATTCCATGGATCAGAGACTTGGGGTAATCTCCTAGCAGTCGGAGTTGTACCTACCCTTCCTTTATTGCTGAGCTTATCTTTATTTTCTATCTATGATACAATTCTATATCTATATATCATGTTAATCGTGTACTCTTTTTCTGGTAGTAGCTCTTTTACTAGCCTCACTAGGTTTTAGGGAGTATTTACTTTTCTTTTGTTTTCTTTCTCTTTTTTGTTTAGCTTTTGCTTCCATTTCTCTATTTAGCCTATTACTCGTTGTTTTGGGATATGGTTTGGCTAACCTATTAGTGGGATATAGTAAGTGATATCAAGACTTGAGAAATTGGGTCGTGACTATTTGGTATTAGAGCCTAGGTTCACCATTGTTGTTGGTACAAAAGCAAAACGCCTATAGAGTCCTATGAATTGATACGATGACGTTTGTATCCTATTTGTCCGAAGGATATAGGGCATTCCTAGTAAATTCCATTCCTTGATTCTTAGTCATGTGTCCTTACTTTTGTCAACTTCTAAGTACTTCTTTGGGCTCTACTCCTTCTCACGTGGGTAGCACGAGGTTGTTGATAGATGCATATGAAACTTCTGAACGTATTATTCAGGTTTTAATTTAGGGTCAAACTAGGTAGTTAGATATTAATATTAAGAATATTTAGCATCATCCAATCGGTCTGAGGCCAGCCCAAGCTCCAACACGACTTGTGACTGCCTCGATTCTTTCAGACACAATGTTAGGGATTTTAATCCTTTTGGGGATACATCACAAACAGAGGTAATATTTGGTACATCTAGTGGTTCTATGACTTAAGTTGGATCTGTAGGCATTCAACAGGGTTCATAATAAATTTTAGTGTATGAGATTGGGTTTCTCGAGTGGATCAGGCATACTCCTATGTTATTTCCTACAGAGCATAACATGGTGCAGAGATTTATCAGATGATTATATTTAACTCTCCATTTGGTATTGGAGCATATCATAATAGTTGGTTCTACCTTCCTCCAGGTAATTGAACACACGAGAACTTTAAAGTGGTTAAGTCTTAAGACATATAAAGGTAGTAGAAAGAGACCTTGTCAGCAACACAATTTTAGAGGTATTCTATTTGGAGGTAGGTATCCTCCCAATAGATATCATCATCATTCACAGCCTATTAGGTCCTTACAGGTAGCAACTTAAATTATAGATGGTTCTTAGATAGGTTGTGGTAGTCATAGTGGATAGAGTTTTAGTCAAGCATTATAAAGTTCTTGGTCTAGGTATTTAAGTCATAACAGTCGCTCTAGGTCAACAGGTACATTGCATCAAAGATTTTTGGGGTGTGCTATGATTGTGTGGATGTTGGCCATTGGTCTAAAGAGTGTCCTAAGCGTGAGATAGTCATTCAGTTGAGGTCAGCCCATGTTTCTCACTAGATTAGAGCTTTATGGGTTTGTTACAATTGTAGAGAGAATATTCATAGGTCTAGAGAGTTTCTATAATAAGTTATTATTAGTCAGTCAGCCCAGCCAAATCAATCCACTAGGTCGTGGCACCTTCGATCAGTGGTGGTCCCAAAAGAGTTGGAAGTCATTCGTGATTAGCTAGTATATTTGGTCATTCAAATACTCAGTTTGGGATCAAATTCAGATTCATACTTCTTTGGGTAGTCTAGGGACCATGGCTTCAAATTTAATCATCATGTGTGCGATTTTGATTATTATTTTTTAGTTTCTATGCAATTTAAATTGAGGTTTTCACACCCTTTGGTATCCATATGCCTTGATATTATTGTGTTATTTGTTGTGAGCTTTTTTGTAGATAGATATTTTTGTAGTAGTGGATTGAGTAGATCGGTGTTGTGATTACCTTGGTGTATAATGATTTGGGAATTTTCCTTTTTTTGGCATAGTGGTCGTAATATGAACCTAGAGTGGGGTTTGATATTTTTACTTCATGTATATTGTACTTTATACTATTACAACTACTTATTGTTTTAACTATGATTAATTTTTACCTGGTAAACGGCTATATAGCGGCATCTAGTCAATACCTCATTTTTGCAATTCTTGTCCATTTGGCCTGGAAGGCTACCTTCATTGATTGGTTCTCCACCTTGGTTGATTGGTTTTTCTTCTTGTTCTAGCAAGGTATGTTTGGTTGTTTAGAGAATTGTGTGGATAAAAAATTTTCTTTCTATGGTCATGTTGCAATTTTGGTATTGACAACTTTTTTCCATATCCATTCTTAAGGTTGGTAAGTTGAGGTTTGTTCTTCTAGATTGTATGGTTTATCTCCTAGTAGAGGGATTAATCTTTGTTTTTTATGTTAAGTCAAGTACATAGTTCTTTCTATGATGTTGATTGTGTTTTAGTTGAGTTAAGGGAGGTTTGAATGGTTTATTTTAGTGGTTTCTCAGATAGGGATGTATTTTGCCTAGTGTATTTTTTAGGATGTTTTCTTTTGGTTTGAAAGAATGGTTGTGTGTTATTGTGTATCAATTATGTGGAACCAAAGGGTATGACTCTAGGGAGTGAGTACCACTGACCATGTTTTTCTGAGTTAGTCGATGTAGCTATTATTAGGACTCTTTACAATCCCAATATTCTTAATTATGCCTTGGTGTGTAATGCCCCTCAACGGATGTGGATTTGATTTCTTCTATCTTTAGCTTGTGGTTTTGCTCTATTGTAATTATGTTCTTTGACATCATCTTAGTTTCATCTTTTATGGGAACTGTTGGGTATATGCTTAGATTTTGAAAGTGAGATTGGTTTAGGTATTTGATACTCTTGATGTTTCACTAGATTTAATTTTTATTTTGACTCTTTTAGATGATGTCTTAAGAGTTTTGATAAATTCTTATGTGTGAATACTTACCCACCAATAGAATCAATTTGGGATGTTAAGGTCGAGTAGTTCGGCTTTGGTGTTAAGCTTAACCATGAATTCATCACTGGTTTGCAGCCTATATATTAAGGTTTGAGTCAGTTGGTAGGTAATGAGTAGGCTAACTAGGCCTACTCATTACCTACCAATTTAGTTTTCATCAATTCAGAGAGATTGGTTTAGATGGATGTTCGAGGGATGGTTCATTAGCACATGGTGTTGGTTTCTACTACTTCTGACCTTGGTTCTTAGTTTTAGTTAGACTTTTGGAAATCTACTCAATGTAAGAATTGTATTTGAGTTGGGCTTAGAATGGTACTCAGTGTAGGAACTGTATTCGAGTCAAGCTTACCATGGTTTCACCAACAATTGGTGAGGGTATTCTAGAGAGGATCATCCAGTTTCAAGAGGTTGTGTGTTGGAGTCATGGTTGTTGGTTTTAAATGTCATCATGACTAGTTAATTTCTTTGGCATAGGTTGCAGACTTTAGTCACCACCATTTGGGTATCCAAGTAGAACCTTATGGGGCATTATTTAGATACTATTCCACATTGATATTTCATGGGTCAACTTCATTCTTTTGAGATTCGAGTGATGTGATTATGTGAATAGGACTCGGATGATGCTGGAGAAATTCTGTGTAGTTCAGATTAGGCAACAGGTTTGGAAAGATAAAATAATATTAGATTTGGATTTTGGAGTTGGCTGTATGGATCTTGAAATGGGATTTCTTTAGCCTGATTGAGTATTCATTTAGTTTTGTTCATGTCGATGTGATGGTGGTATGATTTTATTTAAGGCTTGCATGCTTTATTTGAGCTCGAATCAGTTGAAGGCTACTTGGCTTTTGAGGATGAGTTAGTGGTTTTGGGGAAGCTGGTGTAAGGTAGTGAGAATAAAACATATATCTTTAGCTAAATCCTTTGGAAGGTTGCTTAGCCAAAGAGGTTAATAGGGGAACCTTGCATAGGCATGCAGTCCCAATACCTTATCCCTTCTAACTTATGGGCTCTAGCTAGTCCTTGACTTTTGAGGGCAAAAGTATTTTTAGTAATGGATTTTGTAATGACCCTTTAGGTCATTTTCTTAATTTTTTTGAATTTTTGGTTTTTTTGTAGTTTCCCATAGTGTTTATAGGTTATTTATGACTTGTCTAGGCCGTCAGTTTGGTTCTCGGGCAATTTATTTGGGTTTTAAACACATTTCCTTATTTTTGAGCTTTCGAAGTTGAGAAATTGGTCCAGGCCAAAACTTCTAGTAAACAACCTCGGATGAGAATTCAGCTATTTTATTAGCTCTGAAATGTCGATTTTGATCTAGGAGGACCCTTGGTCTGGGTCTTGAGGCTTTCAGGCTCATTTTAGGTTATTGGTTGAAACATGGAAAAAATAGAACAGTGGGTGTAGGAACTACTTTTTATCAAAACTACCTCACATGGAAATTTTGATGGTTCCTTTGAGTTTAGAATACCAAATGTTGTAAGGTAGCATAGTTATTTTTGCACACGGGGTACTGAACGAATCTATAGCCATCGATTAGAGTACATTGGAACTTGGAATTTTGTTGGTGCAATAACACCTGGTGCAGGCCAAGGTTGCCCTTCGCATTTTCAGGAGTTGGTTGCATTCATGAAGGGTCAAGTTTTTTATCATCGCATTGGTGTCTCCTCTCACTTTTGATAAGGAGAGTCAGTTTGGCCTGATCCATCTTCATCATCATGTTTATGAAAGACCCCTCCTGTTCACAAAGGGTTAGACTGATTACGTACTACGTTCGCGATGAAGGACCCCTTGACATATATATTGTTGTCTTCTACGAATTTCCCTTGATTTTCTAGCTCTTGTTCCTCCATAATTGAGCTTGAGAGCTCAAGAACTTGTAGGAAATTATAAATTGGAGTTGGTATTGAGTCAGGGACATGTCAGTTATCATTTTCCCACCATTATCCAATAAGTTTCTGCTCAATTCTCTAACTAATTCCCGATTTTACTCGTCTTTTTTCTTAGCCTTTGGGGTTGTTTTGAGCCTCAATTGATATTCCCTTTGTGTATAATTTTCTAGCATGCTCTCCTTGTTCTTCGAGAGACCTCGTGATCGATTTTTTTAATTTCGTTAATGGCCCTAACGGGCCTATTTTTTACTCGATTTTCTGCTTGGAGTTTTGTATTGCAATATGGATCTTATGTAATTGTATTAAAGTTCAAATTATAACTTTGATAGTGCAACATCATTTAGAGTTAAAGGAGCTGAGATGAGCAGTTTGTGGATGGTTTGAGATTGTTGTTTGGCTACGAAGAAGGCTAAGGTCTATTATTTTATATGAGGTTGTCTATTGTATAGATTGCATGCTAGGTGGGGATTATAGGATAGGTTTATGCTAGTTATATGTTGATTTCACTTGTTTAAAGGATATTAGAATAGTATTGTAACCTGAGTCTTAGACTAGAATACCCGCTATAGCTATGGGAGATTGTTAAGCTTGATGATAGACTTGTTTGGCCTTAGGTTGGAATTAGGGGACCCTTAGTATAAGATTTTTGGTATTACTTAATGATTTGGGTGATATTCTTCGGTTAGACCCTCCCAGTAGCTTGATGCCTATGTTTATATTAGCTTTCCGAGTTTGATATTGATATTCTTTTACCTTAGATATTGTTGGGCCCAAGGTTTTAGTGTCATGACCGGATTTCTCAGGTCATTGTGAAACCTACTATAACCCACCAGTAGGTAAGCTAACACATAGTTTAAAACTAATAGTAACGGACCACCAAGAAAAATAAAGGAAAAATGTGACATAATTATGACAAAGGGCTAATATATATATATATATATATATATCAAAACCTGGTGGAATTGGTACAAGAGCTTCTAATGTAATAATAAGATTACAAAATAAAGTACTAAATAAATATATAGGTACAACCCATCTCTCAATACAACATAGAGATTAGTCTAGTACATAAGAGGGAGAATGACAATAGTCTGAACGCCAGGAGCTCATCCTAAGTCTCTGATCCATAGCTACTCCATACAACATATACAACAATGGGGATAACATGTACTATAATCTGCAGGCTGCGGAAGTGTAGTATGAGTACCAAACATGTAATACTCAGTAGGAAACTGCCGACTAAGCTCCAAAGATAATGCAAATATAAACAACATGCAAGTAGGAAGGTAAACTACACCCAAATATTCAGGAAGCTAATATAGTAAAGCTAAAGGGGAAATAAGGATAACTATCCTATTCTAGACATACTCAAGGACCTAAGAACTATACAATATATCGTTGGCCAATATACAAATAAAGAGTAGAATAAAGTTATATAGCAATATACGAGGCCAAGGAATGGGTATACGACATGAATAAATGAAGGGAAAGAGAGATATACGAAAACACCATAACTATATATAGATATAAATATACATATATATATATATATATATATTTATATCCATATATATATATATGTATGTATATATAAGCTAACTCAAAGGTACAACCTAAAGTAGTCATACCAGCATTTTAAGGCCTTCTAATCATAGTAGGAACTAATGCTAACATAATCAAGGCCCCGAATCCTAATGTCGAAACTAATGATAACATAATCAGGGCCCCTAGTCCTAATGTCCAATCATGATACAGTTAATCGTGATACAATAACCATAAGACAAAGGAATCATGATCATACCTCGAATATTTGAAACAATCCATAATCAACCAGACACAAACTAACCATAATAATAATAAATAAGTAATTGGTTAATCCGAAAAAATAATACCTAAATCGGGCCCCATAACTCGAAAGGTCCAATCAACACACAACACACAACAAGCTACACTCATCACCTACACCTATGCAACCCCCCTATAAGGCTGATAGATATAAGGCATACCGGTGATAGGCAATGTACATGCAAGGATGAGTGAAAAGTAAAATCCATACTACCATAACTGATCTAAGTACCATATTATAACCCAGTGTACACACCTCTTCTAGCTCAATGGATCACAGAGGCAGGACCTATGATGACTTCTCATCTCTGACATAATGGCTAACGAACAAAGGTACCCATAGGGGTTCGTGAGTAACCATATACACTAACTTGGTCCCGATCTAGAGTCTTCAATCATCATCGCCATCCTTATCAATATACTTCATTCAGTACTAGAGAGATGTGCATGTATATATATAATGTGTTATCTCATAAAGAAGAGTAGATAGAAGCCCGCCTCGATGTTGAATTGCAAATTCTTAAATCACTCGCAAATCATTCGTCTTTGTTGTATGATCCTGAAATACAGTCATGCTATCAAAATAGTAATTTACACATCATTAGGAGTAAAATAAGACCCATATTGCTATATTTTATGACCCGAACAAGGTCCTGGCCGTGATGGGGATCTCAAGTCCTCTGTGGACAGGAGACCCCCTCCTTAGCCCAATCCAATAGAACAAAATATACCTAGCAGTGGATGGATTCTGGACATATAATAGAATAAGATAGGTAATCCCAAAGAATCTATGATAGATCCATATCCAACAACCACCAACCAATAACCAATACCGACAACCAACCATAATACCTATGTCCACAGTAATGTCCATCAAAGCCTCTAACAAAACCAAAGATAGTCTGGATGGTAAATGCCCCCGACCGTAGCCAAAAACAAATCCAAAAAAAAGAGTCAAAACATAAGGAAACCTAAAGCATGAAATGGGATATTCTAAAAGATGGAAGCTCACCACTTCAGTCTGACTCACGAGATATCCCCCGATCCCTTAGTCACTGTGCAGGAGGTGGAAGTATGGCTAGTCCATACATCGCATAGAAATATAGCATCCGAAAACGGTTATTGGTTGGAGCGCTAGCATGTAACTCAAGGATACAAGATAAAATAATTCCATCAATCCAAAACCAAGTCAAACCAATGCACATGTACACATCCATGCATATACATATATATATATATATATATATAAGATGTTGGGGAAGGGAACAGGGATTAGCATGCACTTTAAAACTTTATCCTGGGTTGTGTAGCTTTCCCATTCTAAAACTACCCACGAGCTATATAGGTCCATCTATAACCCCATGATCGGGCCCTAGTGCATGTTAGCCGGAAGAACTGGGGATATCACGAAAGGCCAGGGATTCCCTTGCACCCTTAACCAACCATGATACAATTATATATACACTTGGGGGATTCCTTCGTACCGCACAAGCACATGGTCATCAAGACCAACCCTCACGTAGGCAAACATGAGTTTCCAGTATCAGTCCTTCAGGACTTGCACCTTCACGGTCAGCTAACATAACCCCTATTAAGCCTAATTAAGACATTTAACAAATAACCCATCCACCAATTCTAGGAGTCAATTATTAAGGCATTGTTAAGTGGTATCGTCACACCTTCTATAGCTTGCAAGCAATGGCATTAGCCAATACTTTGGGGATTTCTTCGTACCTCGCAGACTCCATTATAAGAATCACTTGGGGGATTCCTTCGTACCCTACAAAGTTTCAAGATCATTATGCAAGTGGGTTAAGGGTATTATCAATTCCATACCAAAACCAATTATTTGGGGATTCCGTTGTACCCCTATTGTCATAGTTTACAAATTTAGAAGTCCATTGTACCCCTATTCTATCCACCATTCCCATGCACCCCAATGAACCCCAATGAATGTACAAACTAACAATTCAATGCATAATAGTTCAATAGTAATCATGAGAAATCATTTAAACAATTTATATCCAAAACCTCAACCCATAGTTCAAACCCAACATCAAAATCATGTGAATAATAAACCAATTTCATTCCACTAAGAAAATACATGTATAGGGAAAGAGATGCATGCCTTAGACATACAAGAATTGGAAAGTAATTCGAAACTTGTATCCCGAAAGATGAATGTATGATGAAATCCTTAGGCTCTCTTAGGGTTTTGAGTTTTAGAGTGGAATTTGGGATTTTAATCTCTTAAAACTAAAAGGAATAAGCTTACATTATGTTTAAGGGTCATATAAATTTGAAAAGACCCAAAAGACCCTCACTCCAAGTAAAATAAGATAAGGATTACACGACTTTTACACAATAGCGTGGCACGCTACCTATCGCAGATGCTAACCTTCATGTTATGTTGCCTATCACAAAGTGAAGCCTCCATGACACGCTACCTATCCTGGAGTGCAGCCTTTGTGACACGGGATATCGCGGAGGTTCACTACCTTTGTGGTCTAAAATCACCCCGAACCCATCCAAAAATTCTAAAACTGTCCCGGGACACCCCAGTCACATGCCTAAACAACATTTAAGTCAAAAGTTGATGTTTTCAACATGAGAGGGCCAAAAAATAAAATGCTCAAAATTTTGAGGGTGTTGCACTATACTATGGGTCAGGTCAAAATTTGGGTCAAGGATAGGCCTACAGGGCTCGCAAACAGAATCCAAAATTGAATCCATTATGAGATCCCTCGAAGGACAAGAAATGTGTGCCCAACAGCTGAGCAAAAACGGAACACAAGTTGGGTCTCAAATCAACCCTTAAAGTTTTGGAATTTAAGGACCTAATTTCTAAAAGTTTGCCATAAAATAAGATGGAAATTGATGGGAAAATTAATAGAAAATGACCAAGGAGTGTTAGACTAGCTTACCTTAGCTTCAATGGATGATTTCTCACTTTTTCCTCTCTTGGAGCTCTCAAATTAGTATGAAAATGGTGAAAGAAATAGTGGAAAATTGGATGGGGAAAGGGGATTAAAAGCTCCCAGGTGCCGTAAAGCGGACACCTTGCCACTAAAGTGTTTGCTGCTAAAGCTGTATCTCAATCGCTAAAGCGGCTGGCAGCTTACACGGATACTACTTAAGAGCCCTAGCCAACTACCTAAGGCCGCTTAAGAGGCTCAAGGGGAGCGAAAGTGCATGCTGCTAAAGTGTCTCCCTGAGCGCTTAAACAGTTGCATAAGGTACCAAATACCTGATTTTTGCTATGTCCAAAAATAGACTTTGATCGGCGCTCGGGAATCATTCGAAATCATGTGCACACAAATAAACTATACTAACATACTAAATTTGATGCTCTGAACTCAATGAAACCATCAAAACTTTCATTAGAGATTGTTTCAATTAACTGTTGTGCCCACACCTATAGTTCCATTTTTCAAATAATCCACTCAATAGCCCAATACGAGTCTGAAAGCCTTCTGACCTAAACTAAGGGTCCCCTTGCCCTAAAATCAATGTTCCAGAGTTGATGGCACTGTCAAAATTCTCATCCAAGGTTGTCTACTAAGATTTATGGTTTGAGAACAAATCCTAAACAACAAAAGCTCCAATCCAGGAAAATGAGCCTAAAACCCAAATGAATTGTCCGATAACCGAACCTATAGTTTCACAAATGACTTGTAGCCACTTTGGGAAAGCTTGAAATATTAGAAATGCATACAAATTAAGGGAATTAACTGGAGGGTCATTACAATATCCACTACAAAAAGGACTTTCGTCCGCAAAAGTCAATAGATAAGAAGATCATGAAAGCTCGAAGAGATGAGGTACAAGGCCCGTATACTCTGAGAATGACTTCCCTGATAACCTCTAAGAAAAGACAATAGTTCAAAGGGATTTTGCCACATGTATCACTTTTTCAAGTAATTTCTGCACTTCACTCCCAAATAACCAAAATTCAAACTCAACCATCAACTATCCTCCAACTGAACCGAGGAAGGATAGTGCACGTAAATCCAAACCATGACACACTGATACCAACACAACTAAGTAAAAACTCATCCAATCTTAATTCAACACAGGGCATGACTCATGCAACCAACTATAATATCTAAATATAACCTTCTTTTTTCTACCCAAACCTACTATCCACTCCAAATAAGCAAAAAGTCACCTGAGTCCTATCTGTGCAATTCCATTATACTAACCTCGAAGAACTGGAGTTGATCGACTGAAAATCCACCTTGGCAAGCATGAGAATAAACCTATAAGGCGCTACCTAAGCATATAAATAGATATGGTTAAAGTCTACAATCTACGCCAATGCTACAACTGGTCTGAATGACCCTCAAAACTGACAATCAAAAGTTTGAAGCACAAATTCTCAAAGCCAAGCGATCAACTCTGGGATGTCATACCAACTGAGGATGAAACCATACTGAATACAACTCGAGCAAACTACTACCACTGAGTAGATCATCCAAAACTCAACGAAAACTAAAAATCAAGGTCAAGACTGAAAGAACCAAAACATGCCAATGGACTATCATCTTAACATCTAACAACCCCAATCAATCTGAACTAAAGAAAACCAAATAGGTAGACACAGAGTAGGCTTACCCAGCCTATAGGTGAAACACTAACTGAGACAAGTCTAAAATAAAGGTTGTACCCAAGCTCTAAAACTTTTAGCTGAACCTCAACACCAAGGTCAAACCGCTCAATCTCAACTATCCAAAACTACCTTAAGATGGGCAAGCATCCATACTTCAATTCTAACATAACCATCAAGCCGTTATTCCAAGATATGATATCTAAACTGATGCCAACAAGCCTAAACTATGGAAAATACCTAAATCAACCTTACTATCCAAATCAGACATATCCTTACTAGATCATATTGGAGACAAAATCAAAACATAGTTGAAGAACAAAATCCCAACAGAGAAAATCATACGTTGAAACATAAGCAATCGACTCCATAACTGTTGGAGGGCATAAACCACCAAAGCATACCCAATAACTTACCAAGGTTGCAAACCGTACTAGTAAAAAACCAAAACTCTAGCAACTCAGAGAAATGCAACCTTAGATAAAAACTGGTCAATCTAATATTCCATCTTAGCGATGAATACCAAATTCACCAACTTAAGAAGCGGTCACAGAAAAGATCACCTATCTCTAACTCTATTAACTCCACTAGGACAAGAATTGCATCCCAGCAAGATGGAGTACCCAACTTCACACTGATACTAAGAACAAAGATACCACCAGGAGGTGAACCCAAAAAACTTAAAGGGTGAATCCAAGACCTCTTGATATCAACACTGAAACCACTACTCGTGAGGAACTAGTCAAATCAAAAAAATGAACCCCAAACTGGATAATCTCGAAAATGGCTACCTAACCAAAATGCCAACTTTAGAACCATAACAAAACCATGGAAATTCAACTTACCTTCATTTACATAATACACTCCATAACCAATATAGCATAGCCAATAGAAAAGGAAAATGACCAACCTCACCTCACTACAAAGAAAAATCATCCAACTAAGCTAGCCGCCCAAGCCAACAAATAAGAACCACAATAAAGGGAATTCTAACTACATAATGCTAGTCTAGTCATCTACCAAGCAAGGATCGATTAATATCAACAATGAAAATAACAACAACAATAATATAAACATCAATATAAAAAGTAGGTGGTACCCAAAAATAAAAATCAATAACAAGTACTACTCTAGGGCCATAAGAAGGCCAATATGCCAAGGTAAATGGGACTCGAACTCAAATGCTACACCCCTATAAAAATAGTTATAAATATTTACTCCACTAATAAATAAAACTATCTACGGGGGTAGTCATATAATTATGAACTCTATATCAAGGCACACAATGACAAATATAAATCTACCAAGTCATACAATCATCGATAGGTACAAGAACCCTAATACACATAAATAAAAGGGTAAAGACTGAAGAGAAAAGGCGCACCTATCACAGTGGAATACAAAATCACATGCCTAATGTGCTTGAGGAAGAATAAATCTAAGAGGATCCAAACTCGAACTGAGCGTCTAAATCACCAACTAGGGCACTAAGTGTCTTGCCTCTAACTGAAGGTGCCACAACACTATGAGACTCATCTGGATGAGCTAAAAGACTAATAATCCCACACCGGGGACACTCTGTGGACCAATGATCTTTCTCTCTACAGTTGTAGCAAAGCCCTAACCTGGCGAGAAACACGAGTTGGCCCTAACTGGATGACCAACTAACATCAAGGGCACTCCCTACTAAGATGATTATCCTCCCTTTAATCATAACATACCTCAAGAACTCTAGGATAGTGAGGAATATAAGTTGATCTAGTCTGAACAACCAACTCATTTTTGGGGAACTATCTAGACTAATGACCAATCTTACCACAACCGTGGAAAGCTCCTAAAATACTCTAAGGTGATGCCCCTACTACTCCAAAATGTCCGTCGTGACCTCAAAACCCATACCAAATACTTTGCAAGGTTTGATGAGAACTTTCGTTGTTTTGACCATCACAACTACTCTAAGAACCAACCATAGTTTTAAATGCTACTTGCATAGAATAGATAGGCTGCAAGTGATGATGACCTCTGTCGGGAGGATAATTACTCCCAGATAGAATACGGTTAGCACTATACTAATGATATGGCCTCTTACCACCACCTCTATAAGTCTCAATACATGATCTCTATGTGGCCTTCACATGATAAACATCTTAAGAGAATAAAGAACCAGATGCTATTTAAAGCTCTGACACCAATCAGAGTGGAAAAGCTAACCCTTTGATAAATCTATACACCATCTCATGCTCTAATGGATATAGCATAGAAATATGTCTGGCCTACTCGAGAAACCCAATCTCATACTTTAAAATTGATGAGAAACCTGACTGAACACCAATAAACCCAACTCTCTCTTGAGATCTGCTCGAAGTACCATACCTCATCACTGTTTGTGAGGTATTCATAAAAAGGCTCAGAATCCCCAATGTTGAATCTTGAAAAAATAAAGCAGTTAAGAGCTCTATTGGAGCCTGGGCTAGCCCTAAATCCTCTGACTGATGTTAAAGATCTTCTACATCCATCCCTGACTCCCTAGTTCGACGCTGATTTGAAGCTCTAAAAATGCATGCCAAAGTCTCATCTGCATCTATCAACAACCTCACATCATCCATCTGGGACATATAGAGTCAAAGAACAAACTTGATGCTCATATAAATACAGACACACGACAAAGATTCAAGAATAAATTTTTCTAAGAATGCCATGTAGTCTCCCAAAGATAAGTTACAGACATTCCACACCAATCCGCAGTACTCTACTAGACACCAAGATTTTGCACCAACACACCAGCAAACCTAAGCTCTGATACCAATTTATCATAACTCTATTTCTCAGGTCATGATGGCACCTACTATAACCCACCAGTAGGTAAGCCAGCCTGTAGTCTAAAACTACTAATAATGGATAACAAAGAGAAATAAAGGGAATACTGCAGAATAATTATGATAAAAAACTAATATATTATATGGCATCCCCAAAACCTGGTGAAATCAGTACAAAAGCTTCTAATGTAATAATAAGATTACAAAATAAAGTACTGAATGAATTTATAGGTACAATCCATCTCTTAATACAACATAGATATTAGTCTAGTACATAAGGGAGAGATTAGAAATACTCCAAAGGCCAGAAGCTCACCCTAAGTCTCTGAACCATAGTTGTTATGCATGACGGACACAGCCACGACAATATCCCATACTATGTTCTACAGGGTGCAGAAGTGTAGTATGAGTACTAAATATGTGGTACTCAGTAGGCAACTACCGACTAAGCTCCCAAGATAATGAAAATATAAATAACATGCAAGTAGGAATGTAAAATACACCCAAATATCGAGGAAACTAATAGTAAATCTAAGAAGGCAATAAGGATAAATTATCCTATTCTAGCCATACTTAGAGACATAAGCACTATATTGTATATCACTAGAAAATATACAAATAAAGAGAAGGGTATATCTATATCCATATCTATATATATATATATATATATGTATATATATATATATCAGCATGTAAGGTAAAGGAATGGGTATACGACATGAATAAATAAAGAAAAAGAGGAATACATGGTAATACCTTAACTACATATGTATGTATGTACACATAAATAAGGTATGTATGTACACATAAACAAGGATAATTCAAAGGTACAACCTAAAGTAGCCATACTAGCCTCTTAAGGCCTCATAATCACAGTAGGAACTAGTGCTAACATAATCAGGTCCCCTAATCCAAACATTTAATTATGAGATAGTTAACCATAATAAAATAATCGTAAGAGAAAAAAATTGGGATCATACCTCGAATATCTGAAACAGTCTATAATCAACCTGTCACAAACTAACTATGATAATAATAAGTAAGCAGCTGGCTAGTTCAAAAAAATAATACCTAAACCGAGCCCTATAACGCAGATGGTTCAATCATCACATAACACACAACAAGTTGCACTCATCATCTAAACCTAGGCAACTTCCTATAAGGCTGATAGATATAGGGCATACTGGTAATAGGCAATGTATATGCAAGAATGAATGCAAAGTAAAATCCATATCACCATAACCGATCCAATTACCATAATGTAACCCAGTATATACACCTTCTTCATCTCGAAAACTCGTAAAGGCAGGACGTACGGCAACCTTTCTTCTCTAGCACGATGGCTCATGAATGAAGGGTATCCTAGGGGGTTTGGGAGTACTCGTATACACCTACCTGGTCCCAATACAAGTTTTCCATTCATCATCAACATCCCCAGCAATCTACTTTGTCCAGTACTGGAGAGATGTGTGTGTATATATATATAAATACATAGACTGGAACCGTGGCTAAAAAACTATAAATCTGTAAGTCTTTTCCCAAGATAAATTTCGTGATTAGGTCATCATAAAAGTGTATAAAGGGTCAGAATCTCTCCCGATCAAAGTAAATAGTTCCAGTAAAATTGTGGACTAAATCTATCTCAATTAAATCTCTAAAATATTATTTTTAGTCTCAAAAGCTCATAAATCATGCATTAAAGTGGTACGATTTTCATTATGAAAGAATCTATTTTAAAGTGAAAAGTGGAAATAAATTCTTTTCTAGAAAAATAGTAATAAAATCATATTTTCAGTTGGAAGAATGAATGTACCAAATCTATGCATCTCATCACCAGTATCCAAACAATACAATTATAAGCTTCTAAATATCTATATGCTACAGCCACGTCCTTTACAAGGATAAATCACTCCTTTGAAATCCTACTAATAACATAATCATGGCTTTGGGCTTAATAATATATAACCGGCTTAACCATATCATATTTTGAGAAATCATCATAATCTACTAAATCAAGTAGTAAACCTTATATAAAAGGCTATTAGCCTCAACTATGTCAAACATACTAGCAACCTAGGGTAATAGGATCCTAGAAGTATAATAAGTATTTTATCTTAAGGGTCGATTCACCCTTCTAGCCCCCAAACACATAAATTATGTTAAGTCACAGTGTTCTACCCAATATCACATCCTAACATCCCTATATAACATGTAACATATTAAAATGCTATCTCATGAAAAAGAGCAGACAGAAGCCTACTTCGATGTCGAACCATAAATCTTTAAATCACCCATAAATTATTTATATTTAATCCACGATCTTGAAATACCGCCATGCTTTCAAATATTACTCTACACGTCGTTAGGAATAAAACAAGACCCATATTGCTATATTATGGGTCGGGTTAAAATTTGGGTTAAGAACAGATTTGTGGGACCCACAAATAGAATCCAAAAATTAAATTCATTACGAGGCCCTTCGAAGGACAAGAAATGTGTGCTCAAAAGTTGAGCACAAATCGGGTCTCAAATCAATCCTTAAATTTTATGAATTTAAAGACCTAGTTTCTAAGAATTTACCATGAAATAGGATGGAAATTAATAGAAAATGACCAAGGAGTGTAAGGTTAGCTTACCTTAGGTTCAATGGATGATTTCCCACTTTTTATTCACTTGGAGCTCTTAAATTAGTGTGAAAATGGTGAAAGAAATGGTGGAAAATTGGGTGGGAAAAAGGGATTAAAAGCTCCTAAGTGCCGCTAAAGTGGACACCTTGGCCCTAAAGAACCTACTTCTAAAGTGGCATATCGACCGTTAAAGCGGTCTAGCAGCTTACATGGGTACCGCTAAAGCGGAACCCTTGTCTCTAAAGCTCCCTAGCCAGCTGCCCAAGGCTGCTTAAGCAGATCAAGGGGCACTAAAATGCATTCCACTAAAGTGGATCCCTGAGCGCTTAATCGGTCTCATCAGGTACCAGATACTTGATTTTTGCTTAGTTCAAAAATGAACTTCGACCGGGTGTTTGAGATTCATTCAAAACCCCATGCACACAAATGAACTATTCTACCATACCAAATTTGGCGTTTCAAACTCAATATAACCATCAAAAATATCATTTAAGATCATTTATACTAAATATGGTGTTCATACCTATAGGACCATTTTTTATATAATCTGCCCAATTGCCCAATATGAGTTTGAAAGCCTCGGGACCTAAACCAATGATTCCCCTAGCCTAAAATCAATATTCTGGAGCTAATGAAACTGTTATAATTCTCATCCAAGGTTTTCCACTAGAATTTTTGGTCTGAGATCAAATCCTAAACAGCGAAAGATCCAAAATAGGGAAATGAGCCTAATATCCAAGCAAACTGTCCAATAACCAAACCAGCAATTCTAGCAAGTCAGAAAGGACTTGTAGCCTTTTTAAAAAGGCACAAAACACTAAAAAATATATGCAAATCAAGGAAATAACTTGGAGGGTCATTACACTTGGTTACGATACTAGTTGACACTAGGTTAGTCCTCTATGTCTTGAAAAAGTCATGGTTTATTTATAGATGTTTCGGCACTTATATTTCTACTGTTTGGATATTGGTGATGGAATACATACATTATCTACATTGTCACACTTATTTAGTGGTGCGACCCTAACTAAAACCTTTGTTTCACTACTATTTTCAAAAATGAGTTTATTCCTACCTTTTAACTTTTAAAACTAATTTTTAAATGGAAGTCGTACCACCTCTATTATTGGTTTATGTCATGTTAATCTAAACATGCTATTTTGGAAACTCATACCGATGTAGATTCTGGTCCATTCTTGTTCTAGTATTTATCACTATTTATTCATTCCGATTGAGGAAGATTTCGACCCTTTATATGTTGTTCTCTAATTTTAGTGTTGGATATGATCTTGGGCACTGGATTCAATTACATATTTCTACTTATTTTAGTTTTAGACTGATGCTGAGCATTTTTGTATACTTTTATATTTTTTGGTACTAGATGCAAAAGATTGATAGTAGTTGATTATTGGAAGTCCTAGATCAAGATCAGGAAGTATATACAGATATCCAAAGTCCCCTATAGATCACTCTGGCTAAAAACCACGTGCTAAAAGAGGGGATACCTTGTAGGTCCTTGCAAGCAGACGATCCAAAGGAGGTGCATATATTTGTTATGATATGAGACTCAGTTGGTTTGTATTGTATTTTCTAGCATTCATTCATCCATATGAATTATATATCATAGTATAATTATTTAGCCTTATATATATCAGTCTTATGGGGGTTGGATAGGTATCAATTATATTTGTTGTTTGATGAATGATTATTTGTACCTTCTGAGATTTTAAGGGCCCTCTTATATTACTATTTATCCAGACTAGCTGGTTATGTCATTGTTATTGTATAGTCCATGGAATAATGGTTATGGATTGGTACCCGAGTTTTTAGGTACGTTTCCAAGCTTTTTTCATCTCTGTTATGATGAGCTTTATTATTGTTAGACAGTCTTATGGTTATTCATATTATGGTTAGACGTCCTAATGAACTAAAGTTATCTCTCTTATTGATATTATAATCCTCGTGATATTTAGGTTTCTAGGATAGCTCCCTCAAGTTGTAACCATCATGTTTAGTTATTCCTATGGTATTTGACTTTCTTTCTTAGTACGACCATTGTATATAACCCTTTTCTTTGTACTACTAGTATATATCTCTTTCTTCGTACTACTATTGTATGTGTCTTCCTTCCTACTACTATAATATATTGTTTAGGTACTTTGTGTATCGCAACATCGTTCCTAGTTACTGGTAGAGCATAGAAGTTTGCCTTTACCTCTTTATTATTCCTATTGTATTTCATTTATTAGTTAGTTGTCAGTTATGTATATTCTTGCCTTACATATTATTTATACTTGTGTTATCTTTGTAGCTTAGTTAGTTGATGCCTATTGAGCACCTCGTGACTGATATTCATACTACACTTTCGCACCATGCAGATCATAGTACGAGTTCTTGCCGCTGATGTATATATTGTGTAGAGCGTCCATGGATCAGAGGCTTGGGGTGAGCTCCTGGCTTCCAAAGTTGTTCTTGCTCTTCCTTTGTTGCTGGGTTGGTTGTATTTCAGAGATAGTTCTATATCTACATATCATGTTTACCGTGTATCTTTGTTCTGTTAGTAGCTCTTGTACTGGCCTTACTAGGTTTGGGGAGTATTTACTTTCTTTTGGTTTCCTTTCTTCTTTTTATTTAGCTTTTGCTTCCATTTCTTTATTTAGTCTATTACTCATTGTTTCAGATTATGGGTTGGCTTACCTACTAATGGCCGATAGTAGGTACCATCATGACCTAAGAAATCAGATCATGACAATTCCTGTCTAGTCAGTAGAATAGTAATCACAAGATTAAGAGAACAAAATATAATGGTAGATTCGGAAACAACATTCTCTATATAAACTATTATGTTCATACTATGCGCACAACCCTAGATACAGGGCTTTTATCCACTCATATTTAATTATAAAGAAGAAATAAATATAAACGATAAATAATGTTAAATAAAGAGTTTAAGAAGTAATTCTATGAGAGCTGGGACTTTAATATAACTTTATCTTCATACAACATCCGTCCTCTCGTAAAAACTACCTAGGTGGGGTATTTGTAGTATTTAAAAACACCTAGATGAGCCCTCCAATCGGACTGGGAAAGTGGGCAAAATTTGGCCCATGCCATCACAGGCTCACAGCCTCTTGCTTGCCCTGGAATTTTGATTCTAGGGGGTAAACTTCAGAAGAGGATGAAATCATCCCCCTTTCTCCTTGGAACTCCCCCTCGTCTATCTGGCTTTCCTCAAATTTTTCTTAGCAAAATTTGTCCAATTATGCTCCACTTTAGTTTCGTTTTAACTTCTTTCACCTAAATTGCACAAAACACCTAACATAAGTAGTAAATAATGAAATCAAGCATAAAACAATATTATCAAAGCTAAATTAAATTCAAAAAAAAGCATAACCATGAGCAAAAAGTAGTGAAAAAAAGTGTATATTAGCCCCACATCAATTGTAGATGGGCAATTTTATAAAACGTATACATCTAAATGAATGTAGTTGTGGTTGTAGGTAGAATGTTGTTATACAGAAGTAAAATATAACGTTAAAATTGATTTTGAGGAAAGTCAAGTCATTATAGTGAAATGTTTTTATAACGAAGTTTAACGGTACTTCAACTAATCAAATCCTGTTAATTCTTAAATAATGTTAATATAATAAGAATGACCTAATAGAATAGCAATAAAAATAACCAAAAAAGTAAAAGATAGAAAGCTTCTTATAATTGATTCTCCGGGGAGATGACGAGAGTCTTTGAAGAGCAGCGATGAACAACAAATAGTATAGTCATGTGTAATCGGATAAAAATTAAATAGTTACAATTGCAAGAAAGTGGAAAATTTTGTAGGATATTTAAGAGTAAATGCTTCTATGATCCTTGTTCGCTTTGATTGTTGTGTAGCAAAGATCGTGAGTGTTTGAATGAGATTAAAAAAAAATCCCTAAGTTCTCAAAGTCTGCCTATTATATGGGTTATCCTTAGGGGTGGACCAACATATAGAGTGTTAGGTGCTCGAGCACCTATTTAATCCAATGAAAACTTTGTATATGTATATAAAATATACTAAAAAGGTAATATTCTCTTTATTTCAAGAAGAATGACCTGATTTGACTTGACACGGAGTTTAAGAAAGTAAAAAAGACTTTTGATTCTTGTGGTCCTAAATTAAAGTTATGTCAAATGTATCAAAGTATAATTTAATCGTGGGTCTTACACTCTGTTTGGATGGTGGTTTGCCATGGTTTCATAATGTATGGTACAGTATGGTATGGTATGATACAGTATAGAATAGTTGTAACACCTCAAAAAATCTATCCTAAGACGTCACACGATGCTTAGGACCACAAGTGATCCCAAGCTAACCCATGAACTGGCATACTGTTAAGAAACTGATTAAATATGTATAAAGGGATGAATTTACTATGCGAAAACATAAAAAAATGATGGAATCTGTGAAAATACAATACTGATACCATTTTACATTCTGATACAATCAGAAGAGAGGGACTGAAATTTACATAACTGACTCTAACCGACATCTGTAAAGCCTCTACTATACTGACTATAGATAGCTGGTACATGACCCCCAATTATCCCAAATCAATACGACTAAATAAATAAAATAAGATACTGCTCAAACTATATGACTAACTCGAGCCCTTAAATAAAGAGGACTCATCACCTACTGACTGGAAGTAGCAATTTGTCTGAGTATGGTATGCGTGCTACAACTGAACTGATACCTACATTATGAGACAATGTAGCACATAGACATATATGTGGATCAGTACTTTGAGAATGTACTGAGTATATGGGGGTGAATGCATAAGTAAAACATCATTTTATCATCATAATTTATAAAACAATGCATGCTAAATGTAAATGACTCACATAAGCTGGAATATCTTAAATACTAAAATCTATAGCAATAAGGAGTAAAACACACTTTGTAAATCTCTTGATCCATAACATTTAGTTCTGAAATATGTACTTGTAATCTCTCTTTAAATTATATTATCTAAGTGTAGAAAGGACTCACTCTTAAATCTGAAATCTTAAGCTAATATCTTTCTATAAAGTATAATCTAAGTAAAATTTGTAATCCTTTACACTAAGTTTTTCTAAAAGTTTTTCTGTAAAAAAATTTCTTTAACTAGCAGGGAAAATGCTTTAAAAAGCTTTTTGTAAGGGAAAACACTTATCTTAAGGCTTTAAACCAATAGACTATTTTAAGAGTAGGGCACATCTTTTGGGAGGTTCTTCTAACCAACATACACCATGTGAGCATCCATGGAGTCCCACGTCTCGCCCCCGTTAGGTAGGGTTGTTCTACCCTTGCCATCGGAATAGAACTTATATCTTAGTGATCACAATCTGAGTCATCCACATAGAAGTGGAAATAAATCGGAATCCTATATTGGCACGTAGTTCTAGAGTATGAAACCGTAGTAACCTACCCATCTTGGTGCTAAATACTGCTCCCATTCTTATGCTCAAAATCTTAAGAAATTCATTTCAAAACTAGCACAAGGATTTATAAGAGAACCAATTATGCTTTTCTTTCTTTAAATCTCAAGTTATCTGAACAAAATGGATTCTTAGCTTAGGACCAAAAGGTCAAATCTTTATCAAAATCTGTGAATAATCTTATCTGAGGGTGCTCATGGCACAAATAATCTCGAAATAACAATCTTAAATTGGGGCTTAACGATCCATGCATCAATCTCATGTTAAAACATCTAAAAATTCATGCTTGATAATGTAAACACTTATAATTCATCATAAAATCTGAAAATTACTGCACAATGCATAGAAATATAAATAAAGTCATGTAATTTCAACTTCTAAGTCAATGAAAATCTCATAATCTTGCAAGTAATGATAATGGGTATAAACCCTAACTTGAATTTCATGGAAAATCTCATAAATTATAGTAAATTTGTAATTAAAGTATAGTTTTGGGCATAAGGATGAAAGAATTATACTTGTTCAAACCCCACATACCTCAATTGATGATCTTAGATGCTAAAACTTGAATCTTGGATCTCTATTGGTGCTTTGAAGATGAATTCTTAGAGTTCTTGTATTGGAAATCCTTCATCTTGAATTTCTTTGGAGAATTAATAGAAGAATTTGAATTTCTTGGAGAAGGAGCTTTGATGATCTAGGGTTTTCTTTTGAGAGAAAAGTGATGAAATAAGCATAAAGTACTTTGGTATAAGATTAATGATGTGTTTTGGATGGATTGGGGGCTGGGTAATTCACCAAAATACCCTTTTTAAACTCCTAAATGGAACTGGAAAAACGATCCAAAAATTCTGATTTACTGGGCCACCGCAACGCGCCACTATCGCGGAGTCTCACTGGAATGGGACAATTGGGAAAATGGATTTCTGCGCGATGCGGGGTTATCGCGGATGGCCACTGAAATTTTACAATTGCGGATTTTGCCTTCTCCGCGACGCGCCAAGTGCCCAGGTGGCATACTGTCAACTTAAAAATGCTCTAACTTCTCAACCGAGTGTCGGATTTAGGCAAATTAGGTATGGATGGAAAGCTTATTCAATTTCCCACATAATGAAAAGTCAAAATCTTGAAAATACCACATAAAATAAATGGTATTTATCTTTGAAGCAAATTTTTGACATTCTAGGGACGAATTTGAGCTAGGAAAAGTATGGGGTATTACAATAGTACAATATAATGTTTGGATTGACTGTATCATTCACTGTTATTTAATAATAATTTTTTTATTTGATTTGATGGTATGGTACTGTATCGTAACAGATAAGTTTACTAAAATATCCCTAATTATTATAAATTTTAAATTTATAAAATTAGGGGAATTTTCTCATTAAATATGAGCAGGATTTTCTTTGTGTTGTCACTGGCCTATAAAAACATATTCAAAGAGCATCTACCACCAAACCTCTCAGCAAAACTTCATAAGTATTCAAAGATTATTCTGGTTTTGATTGGGAGTGTTTGGCGTCAGCAATAGAATGAAATCAGAGAAGAAATTTTAGCAACATTATCCAACAAGAAGATATGGCAAGATAAGACCAGTAGGTAGCGGGTATGTTTTTGAAAATTGAAAAGTGGGGAAGTTTATAGGTCAAGGCAGAAACATAATATAGAGTTAAAATGCTACTTTGTCATTTGTTGTCAGGGAAAAAGTTAACTATTTTGTAGCAAGAAAGGTCTGTCTACCTTGCAATCTTCTAACATGATTGTTGTTGAGTTCAAATGCATTAGTAACTGGTGCTTCACTTACTTAGCATAGATAATACTAGTATGTGATGAGACAGATTATGGTAGTTTCATTAATAGCAGCAATTCATTTGCCTTTTCTTAGGTCACTGGTAAGTATAATATGTGATTTAGCTTCATTAACTTTGGGAGCAGATTAATCATTCAACGATTTAAAGAGGGAAACAGAAGATTATATAGGGTAAAGGGTACAATAGGATTAGATAATATTATGTAAGGGTATAATTACAAAAAAAACCGTGGGATACCACCAAATCGATGGTTCTAAAAATTGAGGGATTTCATGGTTACCAAACCATGAAAAGATACCATATCATACTATACTTTTTAGAAAATAATCAAAACAAACATGGTTTCCTTAGTAATCATATCATACCATACCATGGGAAACCACCATCCAAACAGGCACTTAAATAAAAGTATTGTCAAAAAAATAAAAAAAGATCATTAATTTTGAAACGAACTAAAAAGAAAAATATATCATTCTTTTCAAAATAAAGTATAATTTTTTGGGGAGCACCCAAAAAGTCCCATGGGCACTTTGATGCTAAAGTGAAAGTTAAGTGTGTTGATTCCAACCAGCTGGGTTCAAATCCTAGAAACAACATATATTTTTTTCTACTATATAGAAGCATGATCCAAGGGACGACCAAGGGCATAACAGTCTTTTAAATCAATATTTTAAGGGCAAAATGGTAATTTTAAAAAGTAGATATATCAGCTGATCATTCTGGAATAGTCTCTTCTTTTTGCTATCACTTAAGAAGAAGAATAGCATAAAAATTATCGGCGTCGTTGACCTCTAATCCACCACCAAAGTTTCATCAATAGTAGAACCTTCTAAAATCTTTTCTTTGTTGTTTGCCGAAGCTACATCCAAATAATCCAGCAGCTGACTCATCCATATCTGCAAGCTGATTTGCTCAATTCGTTCCTTCAAACACAATTTTTGTGAAACAAAAGGTATAATAAGTTCATTAAACTAAGTTAAAAACTAGAACTGGTTTCATAATGACTCTTTAATTTTATCGATTTTCTTATCCCTAATGTAAATGAGATGCATAATTGCTACCATTACATCAAAATATTTTGCCTTCAGCTTCCAACCTACTTCTTTTATGCCTACCTCTTAGTTTTCATTTAAATTTTTTATTTGGATAAACATAGTAAAATTTAGATGATCTCCTTTTAGTGGTAATACCAAAATATTATATGAAACATCAATGTTTTATTGACCTCCGAAATAAAGCTACTATTGTCCCTTTTTTAAGAAAAAATTACACGCAAATGCATCTGCAATTAAGTATTTTTAATTTTTAATTTGAGTTCTGAATTTCTTCTGATATATGTTCTAACTGTGGTGTGTTTTTGTCTTTTTTGTCACTTTTGTTAATGCACCCAATTTTTGCTAATAAGATTTGGTATCTATGCATTAAGGGTGTTTGATAATATGCCAAAATCAACTGATTTTTTTTTGTTGTTGTTTCTTTTTTGGCAAGTGTAAGTTAGAGATAATTCATGTGATACAATGTTTTGGCGAATTACAAATCTCTGATTGTTTGCATGAAATGATAGGATACTTTCTATCGAAAGAGCGAGCAACTAGATCTTGATAAGGTAACTACTAAACCCGAGTATATACTTTTTATTCCAAAGAAACTGAATTTGCTTGGGCATCATAGAAGTGGAACAACTAAAAGTACTCTTCAAATTATAGTAGAGCTTTAGTATATGCTATTACTACATCACCATTAAGTTACTTGTTCATCCTTTTTCATGCTTTTAAGTTGACATTTCAATTATTCCTTATTTAAAGAATTCACTCATTCTTAAAAAAGAAACGTATAGTGCATCACCTGTTTGTTGTACTTTTACGAGATTTCATATTGGTGACTCGCTGATTTTTGCTACTCTAGATATATCATGCAACAAAAATGAGGTGGTCTAAATGAAGAAACGATCTCCAATAATTTTGTTATACTTCTAAAAGAGAAGACGGAGAGAAACTAATCACTAGACTATAGCTGCATTACATTTGTAAATCTGCAGATAGCATCATTTTGTTGTGAATCTGCAATTGTTTCTTTTCAAATAATACCAAAAGGAGAAAATTAAGTTTCTCTTGGGTTCTTTGAGATGTTGTTGTTAATTAATTTCGATATTTACTCTATTTCTTACCTCTTTTGTTAGTTGTGTACAAAATTAATTAAAGTATTCTTTTTTCATAGACAATTTTGCTGATGCACCCTTCAAAACATTGTGAATATTGGTGGCCTGTTTCACATGGTTATATTTAAAAAAAAAAAAAAAAAGGCCTCAACTTATGCACTCGTATACTATATACTATTCTATATAGAAGCATGAGCCAAGGGACGACCAAGGGAAAATCTGTCATTTCATCCAAGGACTAATCTGTCATTTAAGTCAAAGAACAAAATAGATATTTTCCCAGCTATAGATATTTTCCCATCTTTCTTCTTAACATTTCGCGAAAACTCTATTCCTTCAACTTTTTATTCCAACAATGGAGAAACATCCCTCCTTCTCAAAGTGGTCAGAATTTTATTTTCTCCAAATATTCAAGGCCTTCACTTTAATTTCATCTTCTCATCTGGATGTGCAATTTTAGGTCAGTCCTAATTTCCATTTTTTTTTTTTTTGCTCAAATTTTTTTTCAATTCTATTTCGAAGGTGGACTTCATGGATGATATATTGTTGCAGTTTCTAATCGCTCCATAATTTCATGATTGATGATAAATTACACTCCATCACTTTTTTCCTGCAAATGTATAAAAAAAATTTGCCCGAATTTCTTTTCAATTCTCTTCGGATTTTTTATTTTAGAGGCTGAATTTTGTTCTTCCTACGATCTATATACCCATATCCTACTTTGTGGGACTATACTGGTAAGTTGTTGTTGTCGTGTTAGTGACTGAATTTGAATATTAGTGGTGATTCTTGAATTTGAATTTGATTTGTTGTTTTGAAACACAACAACCAAAAGTTATTCGTCAACAAACTGGTTATCGAGTTGGCCATTATTGTGAGAAAATGGGCCAAGATTTTTGGGATGCACCAAGGTGGTAGCGTAAGTTTGAAACTAAATAGGTTGCTTCAATTTTTCTCTTTTTCTCTTCTAATCTTGTGATTATCATGACGTGTCTACCTACAAATTTGTGCAATTCTGTATTTGTTGAATATCACTATAATCTTATCGAGTTTGTCATACCTTTTTTTTACCGCTTGAAAGTATTAAGTATAGCTGCTTCTAAAGTCATATTGTTGGAATTTCTTATTATCTTTTATATTCTTTCTTTGGGTGATTTTTTTTGAATTTTTTTTAATTTTGTGTTCTTTTTGAGTTGTTTAATTTTATAATCTGCTTGATTTTAGTTTTCATGTTAAAAATATAAAAGTTATCCTTATTTTCGATCATTAGATTTATGAAAACAATAAAGGTTTTATCAGCATGTAAATATTTTTTACTGATTGCGCACATTGACTTTTCTTCACAAACATCAAATATTACAAGACGCATACTGATATTCGTATTAAAGAAAGCCACATATTTTTTGCTATTATAAACACAAAAAAAAATTGACAGGTAACAATATCTACATCACTATGTGCTGGCAGAAATTTTTGCTATTCAAGAATGATCAGTGACCATGAGTTCATCTTAGGAGGAATCTAAAAACTCTTAACAAAGTTTTAGCTTCTTCTACATAGTTCTCTTTACACTAAAAATGAAAAGTCAAAATACAATTCATGTTCATTTTTGTAATGAACTACTTTTATTCTCAACATACCTTTCATTTCTTTCTTTCTACACGGTTCACGTATGCATGCTGGGATAATTTTCCATCATTTCCCTCCTACACTGTTCTTGATTTAAAAAAACTCCTCCTACATTGTTATTCCCTATATGTGTTTCTTTTGATGTTTTTGGTTGGTTTTGTTTTCTCTTTTGCTTTAGTGGAGCGGTGATTTTGACATTTTGCTTGCTTAATGATCTTTATCATATATGATGTGGTAGTTGATGCAACAGACAATGGTCCAATCCCCTACATGATCAATGATTGTTGCGTTGTGCTTGGGAAGGTTAGTTATTTCTTTCTTTTATAGATAGTGAAAAAGTTAGTTGTTTCTTGTGATGCTCCCGTTTAGTACAAATTTTTTGGTAACAATGATACGCAATACAATTGCCTTTGGATGCAATAACCTTTTCTTCCTTTGGATTTTGTATTCCAGCAACTTTCACATTTTAATCTAACAGACAGTTCTTTCATAAACGTATTGAATATTATTGCCTAGACATACAGATACTAAGCTCATAGTGCAAGTATGGAATTGAATGATAATTTTATTTGAATGTTGGTTTATTTATCTGATAAATAGCTTATTTGTATTAACAACCTCTTGTATCTAGAGTTGCTCTAAGACTAAAAGGGCAGGTACCATTTGTTGACAGCATTCATCATACCCAGAGCTTTTGTGTTTCCCTAAAACTTCAAATTGATTGGTAACTGTATGCTATGAATGATTTATGTAGGAGACAGTCTAAAATTAAAATGAAGCTATCGATGCCTATTTCCAACTCCTGCACCCACAGTTAAGCAGATTCTGTCAAAGGGGAATCCCCATTTAGTTTGTGGAGCACGTGTTTTGGTAAAACCTTACAAGGAAAAGTCCAATCCTGTAGATAGGTATATTTCCTGGTTTCTTTTTATATGAAGGCTTCTAATCACTTATTTGCATATTTGTTGGTTATTGTAAAAGATCTTCATTTTCAATGTACCCTACTTAACCTTGAAAATAGAATGTTGAGCATGCAATGATATTGTGTTAGTAATGTCATTTATTGTTGTAGTTCAATATATTAAAATTGGAAGGGATTGCTCTTTGAATACTCCTGATTATTTGTGAACTTACATTTTCAGATCTATAGTTGTTGGTTAAATGGAATCTCATTTTCTCCTCTCCACATATATTCCATTTTTTATAGAAGAATCTGATCGTAATAATCTGTCTGAAAATTAAGGATTCTTGAAGAGCATTAGTTCATTTCAGTTTCAATTAAGCTTATTTGATTTGTTTATTGTATCTCTATATGCATATTTTCATAAAGCATCTTTCATACAATTAAAATTAATTTTTAGACATTTTCCTCAACTATTGGCTTCGTATGTTTCCAAATTTTGCCTTGTCAAGAACATTCGCTTGAGGGGTTGCAACTTGTTGTAGCTCTTAGACTAGGAGACAACTTTTTGTCGGGATTTTCATTTGATATGATCTTTTTCTTGTGATTTTGAAGCAAATTTGGAAACTTTATTTCTCCCTCTGTGTGTATTGAACTGGAATTGTGTTTTCTTGGACATTTGTGGGACTCTTTTTTTGAAATTTTGAAGCAAATCTTGTAACTTTGTTTCTTCCTTGTATGTATTGAATTGAAACTGTCTTTTCTTGGACATTTGTGGGACTTTGTCTTTTGTAATTCTAAAGCAAAACTTGTAACTTTGTTTCTCCCTTGTGTGTATTGAATTGGGACTGTGTTTTCTTGGACATTGGTGGGACTTTTCTTTGTAAGTTTAAGAAAAGTTTGTATATTTGTTTCTCCTTTGTGTGTATTGAACTGGAATTGTGTTTTATTGGACATTAGTGGCACTTTTCTTTGTAAGTTTGAAACAATTCTTAGAACTTTATTTCTCCCTTGTGTGTATTGAACTGGGATGCTTTTAGATACCTCTTTTCAAGATGTTTAGGAGCATGCAAGCTTGAAGTTAAAGATCTAATTATGGTCTCTTTTAAACAAATGATGGGTAGGTGAAGGTGCAGCAGAGTTTGGTGTGCAATGTATAGCTCTCTGTTATTAAACATAAATTCTAATGTTTCTAAGTGTTAACAATAAAGTTATAATACATAGTTTTCATTTCAAGTGTCTCTTTATATTTTTTTATACAAGTTTATTATCTTTTAAATTTTGTGTATCGGTGGTATTCGTTTTACTTTGTATGTACCTCGACTAATTAACAAGTGTATTGCACTAAGTAATTCTATCCACCTAAACTTTGATGGACAGGAAGAAATCAGTGTTTTTTTTATCTTGTCATTTGAACCTTCTGATGTTTGCATTGCCTTATACTGTCCAACTCCTTCCAGGTTGTGATCACTAATTTTACACTCTTGATTTAGTGAAATTATGAGTATGTGTAATCTGTTCTCCTCAATTTTAGTGTGCCCATGCTTAATGATTTCTGTAAATATTTTGACAAGTATGTTGGGCTCGTGCATAGCACGGGCATAAATATCTAGTATTGAAAAAAGGCAAAACTGATTTCGGCTCTTCCACATACGTTTTCACTGCACTTTTCACTTGCCCTTTCCTTGTTATTTTCCACTTTCCAATTTGTTTTTTTTTTCATTTACTAACTAAACAATAAAAATATTAGTAAGTTTCTAGAAAAAAATTCTTTTTGACTAGCAACTTTATGTAAAAAAAAAAGTAAACGCTCATATCTTCAAATTCTGAATCCATCACTAGTTATCCTTTGTTTGGACATTTTGAATTTTTTGGATCTTTACTATCTGGCCCATGCTTATGATGCGTCTAAATGATAATTATTGAATGATCAAATTAGTCTTTAGTTTGACCAGTGTTGGCCAATTCATTGGTTGACTATGATCTCCTCTCCGGCTATATAATTCGGTCAAATAATCCTCGCTTTCAACATATTTTTGGAAATACGATTGGTGCAATCTGTATACATCCATTGTTTTTTGTGAGAGGATCCAAATTTTAGAATAAATTGTAAGAACAATAATACCCTATGTTTTAATTCTAAATAAGTTGGGCTCTACTATTAATTTTGACTAATCACATTTTTTTCATTTAATTTTACCTATGTGACATTTCATATCGTCTGAAGTTCAATAAAGGATGAGGATTGCAGTTAGTTGATCGCAGCATAAAATTAATCAATTCAAAAAAAAAAAAAGCATAAAACTAATCAATTCAAATTATAGTAATTTTAAAATTAATCAATTTTATGTAGAAACTTGATGGGAGGTGGACGGTGTTCGTGCGCCTCATCCACTCACAATAGCATTTAGCATATATTTTCAATTGAAAACCTTTTGTTGTGACAATGGATAAAAGTGGAAAAAAATTATGATGGTTGAGGCTCAAGTATGACTTGGTGTGTGAGGGATTACTTTTTGAATAAAAAATATATGGGTCCCACCCGCTTACCCCCTCTCGCCCTTTATTGTTACTAGTTTAGCCGCATGTGCCTCGCACGTGTAACTTTTAAATATTTAAAATTAGACGATTTTATCTAATATGACGATTTTTAATGAAGTGTTAAAAGTTCAAAACCTATATTTTATTGTACGCACATATATATTTTACCAACAAAAGTTTCAAGTGGTTAATAAATTTAATATATTACAGATGTAGTTTAATTTAGCCAACCTCGTGCTTTGTATGTCCTGCCAAATAGACCCAAAGATTGTATTGTATGTTGAATTTTTACTTCATTCATAAATACTTTGGGAGAAAAGTTTATGAACTCTTCTGTGAATATTTTTGGAGAAATCCTAACACATATTTAACAAAATCGAAGCATAATGCCTAACATCTTTAACTTACCTTGGTGACAACATCTATCAACCATTACTTCTTAATTCAAGTAATGTTAAATATATATGAGATGAAACAAATTTAACTAAAAGAGAAATTATTCCGATATAATAACGAATATTCTCAATTCCACCTTTCAAAATATTATTAGAAAAAAAAACTAATCTCAAAAGGTGAGTTTAATTTAGCCAAACTCTGTGCTTCGTATGACCTGCCAAATAGACTTAAATAGACTAAAGGATTGAACTATACGTTGAATTTTTACTTTATTTTTGAATTCTTTTGGAGAAACGCTTATCAACTCTTTCGTACTGCGAACACTTTTGGAGAAATGTTCGCGCGTTCTCTTCTTTGTCTCTTGTTGTGTCTCTTTGTCCATTATTATATTTTTCTACAGCCAGATTTAATTATATTTTTTATCATACTAATTTTTCTTTATCGTAAAATTTGATAAACTACATATCATATCATAAAAGAAGATAAAGAAAAGATCGTTAAATGAAAAGAATAAGAATGAATAGCTACAATAATTTATATCATTCAAAATTAAAAATTGTCATGCGAAATTAATCACCTTTCAAAATTCGAATCATCAACTGTCTATATATATTATCATCATCATTCATCTTCAAGATACCTACAAAATCAATGCACCTCAAAGTAAATTAAATATTACAGAAATATTTCTTGACGTAAAAAATAATTCTAAAGCAAACAATAAAGAATGATCTGAGATCAAAAGTATTTTTTTTATTTTTCATATGTTCATTGAAGATGCTACTGTAGTGTTGTAGAAGAATTCTCAATCTATAGAAGTCCAAAACCTTTACAGAGAAATTATCTAAATATGGTAAATTTATATTTTTTTTTTCCCCATAAATAACTGTCAACTTTAGAAAAATAAGAATTTCAAAAATAATAAACTACTACAAATAGACATTTACTGTACATTCTTTATAGTTCTTTTAGACTTTTGCTTTGCTTTTTGTTTAATACAAAATAGGTTCCATTGACCTTTACAAAGAAATTATCTAAATATGGTAAATTTATATTTTTCCCATAAATAACTGTCAAATTTAGAAAAATAAGAATTTCAAAAATAATAAACTACTACAAATATACATTTACTGTACATTCTTTATAGTTCTTTTAGACTTTTGCTTTGCTTTTTGTTTAATACAAAATAAGTTTCATTGTCTTATTTTTTAAAAAACAAAATTAAAGTCATACACATGTATGGTTCTTAAATCTTAGGAGTTTAGTAGGTTTTTTTTTTTTAATTCTTCTTACCCTAATATTTGTTTGTTACCATATATTTAAGGACTCTTAATTTTTTATTTTCATATATATTTTAGGATTCAATATTATAGTTAATATTATTAAAATAATTAAATAATAATTTAAGCAAATAGTGAAAAGACGATTTTGTTTATTATGGAGTCTTTTAATGAAGAGCAAAAAGTTCAAATCACTTTTCTAAGGGTCTTCACACTTTTAATATATTATAGATTATAGATATAAATTTCTCTCTCTCCTCTTTTTTTTACTCATCACCATTTCTCTTCATTTCTTTTTTTTTTCTTTTTATTTAACTAGAGAACGCACTCATAGAATATCTATTCTCAAAATAATTTTTAAAAATATTAAGCGCTCAATATTCTAAAAGGCTCTTGATCTAACTTATTATTAGACCTTAAATTTTATAATTTTTAAGAAAATAAGAATTAGTAAGAAAAGTTTCATATATCAAGAGGTTAATACATAATTTTTTTAATTTAATACAATTCAAGTATATATATTTAATGATTTAATTTTCTTCTTTCTTTCATTAAATGGCAAACTTTTTTTTGGACATTTTATCCTTTCATAGTTCATATTTATTTTTTTCCTTTTTAACTTTTCATCATCATCTTAATATTTTTATATTACTAATTTTGTCTCTATCCTCTATTATAGTATTTGTTTATATTCCTTTATTACCTATTTTCTTTTCCTTCCTCGGTATATTCTACCTTTACTCTAAAAAACGTACGCTTAAGAATCTTTATTTTTTATTTCTAACTTTCTGACATCTCCAAAATTATTGTCGTTTTAATATTGTATTTTAATTTACAAATAAAAAAATGCATCTCAAAAGAGAGAGAGAGAGAGAGAGAGAGAGAGAGAGAGAAGCAAATAAGTAGAAAAAAAAAGTATCTTATATTTTCACACATTATATTAATTTTTTAAGCAAAAATATTTAATGTTATTTTTTAATTGGGCCTTTAGATCTGTAACGACCTAAAAATTTGATGAAATATGTGAAATTTATGACTTTTTTGTGATTTGACTATTTTACCCCTCTCCATAGTTGCATTATGATATTTCTGGGGTGTGGGAGTGATTTGACATGATTTTCGATGCATTTTGGTAGTATTTATATGATGTTGTGGTTTTTTATAACTTTGAGACCCTTATTTTGGACTTATGTGGATATCTTTTGATCCGTGCGATGGATGGCCAAATGGACTGCGTCAGAAGCTCTTAAATATCAATTTTAGGCTGGGTAAACCTTTAGTTTGGGTCTCGGTGCACCCGAACTCATTTCGACCTATTGGTCGGAAAGTTAAAAAATTAAAAATATGAGTGTGGGACCCACATTTAGTTGAAACGACCTTAGATGGAAAATATGACATCGCCAGCAGATCCAGAACTTTAATTTTAGGGTGGTGACATATTTGGTGTAATTTTACGGCTTTTAAATCTCATTTCAACCCTCGATTTGGAAAATTATGATTTTGAGTTTCGAGGTTCGATTTTGTGAAAACAATGTTTTTTCAAAATTCTGATGTTTCCATTGAATTCGGAATGTCGAATTTAGTGTGGTTATATAGTTCATTTGCGTATATCGAACTCCAATCGAATTTCGGGCACCCCGTCAAAGTCCGCTTCGAATTAAAATTATCTGGTGCACTTGGTTGCTGGTGCAACCAGATACATAAAGGGTAAATCGGGATTGAGGAATGAGTTTTATATGTTAAATGTCTGATAACTCGTGTACAGTATAAATAGCCCTTTCTATTCGGTTTTTGCTCATTCTTTCACCTTCCTCTTGAGAGTTAAAATCCTAAAATAGTGTAGGAGCTTAAAAGTGAATCTTGTGGGAGCTTGGAAAGCTAGATTAACACTTATTTCTTGATTTTATTACAGATTTAAGGTAAGAATTCACCCTTTTCTTATTAATTTCTTGATTAATTTCTCAAAACCCCAAAAATCTTATGGCTTGATTTTAAACCTCAATTTCACTTCTTTTCACTTGAAGATTTTTTTTATCTTATAGTTACTAGTTTTCCATCAATTTAACCTTCAAAATAACTTTGATTCTTGATTTTAACCTGGATTTCAAAAAATTTACCCGGTAAAGCTCAAAAATAATTTTTCTTAGATTTGAACCTCATTTTTTACTCGATTTAACTTGGGTTTTCAGCTGTAGGTTCCTAAAAATATGGAGAACATATTTTTGAAATAAAGTTTTGCTTTTGCCCTTCTTTTTCAGAAATCCATTATGGGGGTCCGTTTTGATCCTAAATTAAAAGTAGTCAATATAAGTGTTGTTGGTTTTGTTTTGATGCGTAGATTTCATGTTTGATGTTTTTAGAGAAGTTTGGGATCATTCATGGAAAGTAAGGTTATGAGTTCAAAGTATAGCGGATCGATTTCAACTTTCGAGGTAGGTTATGACTTAACTCTTGCAAACTGGGATGGGTAGTAAATGATGATATAAAATACATGTTAAGACTGGAAACTAATCATGAAAAATGAATATCTATGTGTTATGCCCGTGTGGGGGCCTATATGTGATATAATTGTCAAAATTGAGATATTATGTGATATGTGTGACCGTGTAGAGTCCTATGTGATATTGATAGCCTTGAATACATGTGAATAATTGTATTGTGTTGTTAAAATGCTTAATGTGGTACCATTGGTGTATTGTGATTATATTCATAATTTATTAGCATATGAGACATGTGAAAATTCATGGATGAAACAAAAATAATGAGTAGATATTGGCTCATGTGGTTGTGGAAATATATCATTGTGGTTGATTGTGGAAATACATCATGTGGTTGGTTGTGAAAATACTCATTGTGATTGGTTGTGAGCATTACATCTTCATATCATATTCATTCATGAAACATTGGTACCACCGTGGCAACATCTGAGAAATACTCGCAACACCTTTTAAAACCCTCCCCGAGGGATGTGTCGGGGAGGAGATATTGTAACACCTTATAAAACCCTTTAAGGGGGATATTTCGAAAAGGATATATGAGATATGTGAATTGTATAGGGGTTTACGAACCCCCTCATGGGTTATACGTCGGGAAGCTTTAGCTCCGTAGGTGTATACGGGGATTGTGCGACGATCTCGGAGGTTGTGCGACGATCTCGTGCATCATCATCATCATCATATACATTGCACTTACTTTATTGTGTTTATGTTGTGTTGTATTTCCATATTGACTTGTCATTTATGTATTTGTCTTACCTTCCTTTACTTATATTTGATGATCTTGTATTTACACGTTCTTCTTTGTTCTATTTATATGTGACATAATGTATACTTGTGTTCTATATCTTGGTATGTTATTGTAATATATGTTATATATTAGAACTGTTAGTGCAAGCGGTGTGGGCTACCGTTGTGGGACATTTTTTTATTGCAGGTGATGTGCCCTTAGTGTATATTTTGTATGCTTTATTTACTACTTTGCTTGGTCGGCCTATGATACATACTGAGTACAAGTGGATCGTACCCATGCCTACTGCGCCCTTTCGGTGCAGGTTCTAGCTCGAGTGTGCCTTATCTTGCTTGACTTGAGCAATTGTTGGAGCTTCCAAGGTAACGATTGGACATTCATGCGTTCGGAGTTCACCTTTATCTTTCTATAGTAGTTGTGTCTTTATTAGTATTTGGAGACAGATATTATTCCTTTGTGGTTATTTTTCTGACGTATTTGACTCCTGGATTGTATTAGTAGTTCTTACACTATTGACACCTGGTTTTGGGCATGATTGGTATTTTGGATAAGTTCTTTCCGCATTATTGTAATTACTTATATGGTTCGGCTTCGTTCTAGAAGCCTTACCTTAGGATATTTCTGTCTTTTTCTCTTTTCGTATCAGTTTTGGTGATAGGCTTACTTGACAAGGTACGCTGCAACAAGTGTCATCATGACCCTCATTTTTGGGTCGTGACAAGATCTCATTACAAGATCACAATGGTAGATTATAATTACTTCATGATCTCAACTGCATTCAAGAATTACGTGAAGAAATTATAGATATTCTTATAAATGTATTCTAGTTTAATTTATTCAAGAGAATATAATTAATTCAAGTATTTATACTTATTACTATCAATTTTTTTTACTAGTATTCTAAAAGTAAAAGAATAAGCAAATTGTTAAAGAAAACATAAATTATTTTTCATATCATAAAAAAACACATAAAGAATAATGTATTTCATTAATTAATAAATATTTCTTTTAAGCCATCAATAGTATTTTTTGAAGTTTGGTTAGTAATTAGCACCAACAAAATTACAATAGCTATTGCTTAAACGAAAATAAAATCTTCAACAATCAAAAAATTATGAACATTCAAATTATAGAAGTTAAATATAAAGAACATATCCATGCACACTCACACACACCTTTTTTGGATGTTAACCATAAGAAAATAGACGAAAAATAAATACAGAATCAGTGTACAATATTTTAAGTTAATGTTTGATAGCCCCTCTGACAAACGATCAAACTCCAAAAGCCTCCTTCATAAGCTAGAATTTGATAAATAATAATATAAAGAACTCTATTTCAAATATGAAACAAAAAGGATACTCTTGAATATGAGTCTCATGAAACAAAAAATTGTGACTTTATATAGATGAGAATGAAGGAATATCATAAGGTATATTAAATTTTATAATTAAATAATTGAAGGTTATAAATATGAAAACTTAAAAGTCATGAAGTTAATTATATCATTGAGTAGAAATTTAATAGTTAATGAGTTATGGAGGTGAAAATTAGAAAGAAAAAAAAATATATTGAACAGCATATTATGATAATTATATCCTCAAGATAAATTTTTTCCTCTTTTTGTAAGAATCACACATTTTATATTATTGAAATTTAGTTTTCATATTAGAAAATAAGAGTGGAGTATTAATTTGTATTGATTTTTGAGTTTTCACAAATAATTTTCAGTTTTTCTTGCATATTTAACATGATTAAGAGAGTTTAAGGAGTGACGCTTAATTTTTTTTACATAGCACATAAAAGAGAAAAGTTAATAGCATTGATGATGAAAGTAATTTAATATGACTATCTTTAATGTTGTGGTGTACGTATAATGTTAAGGTGAATTTTTAATCTTTCAAAATTAAGAAATAGCCAAAACAACCACAAAAAAGATAAATAGCATTTGAGGCTTCTAAGGCATGCCACATATGATAGACTAAGAGCCTCCTTTATATATATTTATTGATTGATTCTTTCATAGTCTAATTTTTTTAGATCAATTTTATTTGCGCGTACCTTGATTAATTCCACAAAATACTGAAAAGGAATTACCTAATATTTGTCTCTGTTGAAAATTGAATCTGAGACCACATGGTACTCAACCCACTTCGTTGAACTACTAGGCCACACCCTTGGGAGCAATTGTTTTTATGTTTAATTTTCTCATTTCACTAATTATTTTTTGTCTTTATCAAAATCGAAAATTTTCAAAAGAAAAAAAAAATATGGCCAAACACAACTCAAACTTCAACTCTAATTTCTTAGGCGCTTATGATCAAATACTTACTTAATATCAATTATTTATTAATTATACATACTAATTAATTATTAAATGTTTAATCAAAAAATGACAATGGAACGAAATTATCGGACAAATTATGGTGTTAACCTGTATAAAAAAATAAGAAAATTAACTGTATGAGTGTTTACTCAATCAAATATAACTTAATCAATTAAATATTAAAATCTTTATTTTTATCCTTATCTTTCTTCATCATTAATGACCTTAATTAATTAATTAATGAATTATGAAAATATAAATTACTATTCACTTCGTTCTATATTAGTTGATCTTGCTAAAAATAATTGTCTCATAATAGTTGTCCACCTTACTAAATCAAGAAAATATTAATTAAATTTTTTTCATATTATCTTGCAACTAATTCCTTTTTAAAGTGTTAGCACTTTTTTGTAAAGTTTTTAAAAGTTTTTTAAGGGATAAATTAGTAAAATTATCTTTTTGTTTACCATTTTTTAATATGTGTGTAAAAACAATGACCAACTAATATGAAATGAATGAAATAATTATTTCACCAATTTATTTTTGCAATCAAATAATATCTTGCGTAAACAAATTAAAAATATTAAAAATAATAAAAATATTATTATTATTAAGCTTAGCTAGTAAGAGACAATAAAGAAACAAATGAAAATGGAGTTGGACTCAATTAATAATGACCCTCACACAAGTTGATATGACGCACCTCCCATCATAAAATTTTCCGATAAAAGTGCATATTTTGATGTCTTTGTGCGGTTAAATTGCTTATGTTGGGGTGTTGACAATCCAGTGGATGTCCTTGTCCAACTTGCGATGTTGATATCAGACTTTGGAATAATATAATATGCTTATGATTTGAAGTTGGAAATTAAATTTACGTGTCTCGTTTTCCTTCTTAAAATTTCGTTAAACGACTTTTACGTGGCCGAAACTAATTAAAAATCAACTTTGACAGAAAACTGATATCATCAAGTGTTGCTTATTTCGATATGTGAATCTGCAATTATTTAAGTTATCCATGATGTATTCTTTACTGTTCTCTAATAATTATCTCAAAATTATGTTCTTCCACTAATTTAGACACGGCCTTATCCACCTAGCTAGAATAATTAACACATTATCTAAATATTAAAAATCTATATATTATGATTTGATACTCATTGCTTTAATACCGGTGTACTTTTTCCAATGCACAATAGAAAAAAAAAAATCTTTCAGAAGTAGCAATATTTTATTATAAAACTCTCTTTCCATAGCTATATTTTACATAATTATCATTTATAATCATTGTATTCGATTTTCAATCAATGTATTCACTTTTATTCAGTGATCTGTATTCATAAAAAACATAAATACACTACATATTTATTCTCGTCAAAAACACCACCATTATTTTTTTATTTTTTTTTATATTTTTTTATTTTTCGTGCTTTCCCCATTTTTTCTTCTTCTTTTTTCTATTTTTTCCTATTTTTATTTTTTTCGTTTCTTTCTTTTTTTTCTCTCTCTTTAATCCCTAACTTCTATTTCTCTTTCTTCTTCTTTTATTGTTTGATTTTTTTATTGTTTTCTTTTTTGTACTTATTTTCTTTATCATTTTTTTGTTTCTATTTTATATTTTTTGTATTTTCAAAAAATATGACTAGTCGAGCACAAGCCATGAATGATAACGTAAATACCACAATTATTTATCGTATTTGTAATCACATCGTTATTTATATTTTTATATTTATTGATACAACTGTATTTATATTGTATTTTAAAGTTCGCGCTTGTATTTATATTTTATAGTTCACATTTGTATTTGTATTTTATAGTTCGCACTTGTATTTGTATTTGTTAGTTTGCACCATCATTTATATTTTATATAATTCGCACTTGTATTTTAAAAAACTATTTTGTGTTTGTATTTTATGACTGACTACATATTATATTCAATTATATTTATATTATGGTTTTATTGTGTTTGCATATTTGAATTATTCTTGTATTTGTATTCTATTTCCATCGATATCTTTTTATTTTTAAAGAATTATTTTGTATTTGTATTTGTAAGTTGATTGCATATTGTATTTAGCTGTGACTATGTATAATTTATCATTTGTATGTGTATACAAACAAGTAAATGCATTAATTGTATTTTCTTGATTCTAAAATATATAAGTATAAAATGTATCATTGGATACAAATATATTGTTTTGTATTTGTATATCAAAATCATCATTCATATTTATAAATAAACAAATATCACTTGATACAAATACAATTACAAACAAATGAAACATATGATTTTTTACAAATACAAATACAATATGTATTTGTATATATTGTATTTGTATAAAAATTTAAATTGTATTTATTTGTATCAATAAATACAACTTGTATAAATAAATACAAACAAGTATTCGTAGAAAAAAAATCAATCGTTCTTTCAATAATTTAAAAATACAAATAATAGTTCGCATTTGTATTTGTATGCTATAGTTCACATTTATATTTATATTTTATAGTTCGCACTTGTATTTATGTTTGCTAGTTTGTACAAATGAAAAGAAGGAGAAAACGTGAAAAGGAAATAAAAAGAGAAAAAATGAGAGAAAAAGAAGGATAAAAAAATACAAAAAAAGAAGAAAAGTAATAGAAAATAGAGAAAAAAATAAGGGGAAAAATGAAAAGGAAAAAAGAAAAAGAAAATGAAAAAGAAAAAAGTGAAAAAAGAAAAAAAGAAAGAGAAAACAACAGTAAAAGGAAAAGAAAAAATGAAGAAAAAAAATTGAAAAAGGAAAAAAAATAATAGAAAATAGAAAAAGAGAGAAAATAATGAGAGAGACTATAAATTGTAATTAGGAATAATTAGTAGGGAATAGGGGGCTATAAATTATAATTAATTGAAACATAGATTAAATAAGGTAATTAGGAGTCTATATTTGCTAAGATATATAGTTATCCCTAGAAAAAAAGGATAATTTCATTTATATATATATATATATATATTATTTTATTTTTTTTAAAAAGGACCTAAATTGTCTCTCATTTATTGAAAATAAAATAAAAATATCATTCATCCACGTTTTGATTTTATAATGTCTTTCACATCCAGCTTTCTCCAAAATGTCCTTTTATTTAACAGCCTCAATATTAAAATTAAAAGAAAAACTTTTCTTAATGACATGGCAGCTTCCCATTGATCACCATTTAAATAATTTAAAAATTTTAAAAATCCTAACCCGCAATACCCGCCCCATTATCCATTGGTTGATACTTATGGTTCATTTTTTAAAGTCTGTTTAAGTTCAGCTTGTTGAATGACTGTTCTTGAAGTTATTTCGCAAGGCACTTCAGTACCTCTATCCCAAGGTAATAAACAAAGTACCAAAGAAGGGCAGATTTTCGTAAAATTGTATTTGTCATATTTACGGCATCTCGCATGACAGTAATCAAAATAGACAAGTACTTTCTGTGTATTTTATTTCAACGATTTTAAGATTTACTAAACATAGTGTGGAATAGGTAATTACTGTCTTCATTTTGGGTCATTTCATGTATACTTGTTAGATAGTTGCATTTTTTCAAGTAAATGAAATTTCTGCTCTGCATCGTAGAGCACTTGATACTAGCAGTATCATAATCTTCTCTAATATTTTCATTTTTTCCTCATCTTCACATAAATGATGTCATACTGGTGCAAAAATATTGTGTAGCCAATTCAAATTGTTAGTGATCTGCTTTAGATTCTTAATATTTTTAGCAAATTATTATCTTTGCTGATACATAATGTGTAGAAGGTAGGTGTTGTCGGTTAGGATTTTAAAATTTTAAATTAATCAAATGGGAACCAATGGAAAAATGTCACACACACATATATAATATTTTAGTATTGGGGCTATTAAATAAAAGGGTATCTTGGAGCTCAAAGGTAGATGTGAATGACATTTTGGAGTGCAAAGATGGATGCGAAAGGCATTATAGAGCCAAAAGATGGATGAAGAATATTTTTGTACCATTTTCAATAGATGAGGGACAATTTCCGTAAAAAAAGAAGTCAATAATTTACAAAAAAAAAAAAGCTAAAATTTTGTTAATTACTTAAAAGGGTAGGTCAACATTATTATTGGCAAATAGGGGGTTTCCAAGTACATGACCAAGAACTTATTACTTCTTCAGTTGTAATTGCTATCTTATTAGGTTCAACCACTATAGATGTTCAAAACCCACAAACCATCTCGACCGGAGGTCAGAATTTCTTTGAATATGTTCTTGAATGAGCAAAACTCAAATTGGAGAAGAATATGGGCGCTGGGTTTCTTTTATTGGCATTATATTTTTATTTTTTTGTTTCTAATTGGTCAGGAGCTCTTTTACCTTGAAAAATCATACAATTATCTCATGGGGAGTTAGCCGCACCCACATGGAAGGCGAAGAAGGCCTCATTCTGAGGGGTCCGAGCCATCAGTGAGATACCACTTTGGAAGAGCTAGAATTCTAGCCTTGTGTCAGGACCTTGGGTCAAGGGACAGTCTCAAGTAGACAATTTCTATGGGGCGTAGGCCTCTTAAAAGGTAAGTGAGGCGTGCAAAGGTTTCCTCGAGCCGGGCGGAGATTGGCCCTCGAGTGCAAAGACAGAAGAGAGCTTGACTGCAAGAACCACCCGTCAAGCAAGGGCGAAAGTCGGCCTTAGTGATCTGACGGTGCCGAATGGAAGGGTTGTTGCTCGACGGATCTAGTCAATTTAATTCTGAATTTATTTCTAATATATGATATATTAATTGTGCTAAAGATTTCAATCTATTTTGACTAATAAAGTTCAATAGATTTAAAACTTATTTTTTGCTAAATCAATTACGAAATTGACCCTTGTCCATGTAATGGAATCGGGTACTATACCTTTTTGAGGTGCACATATACAAAGGAAATTCTTTTCTTGTCCAATACAAAATTAAATATAAGAAAATACTTTTCAGAAAAAAATAATTTTTTTTCTGGCTACGAATTTATGGAACCTCACTTACTAGTTTGAAGTTGAAAAATTGATTTCATGCAAATTGAATTGTCATTTACTTAAAATGACCTTCTTTTTTTCAATGGCAATCTTTTTTTTTAAAAAAAAAAAAGAACTTTTTTTGCTGTATTTTTTATTAAGATTTTTTTTTAAAAATTTAATATAAAATTTTTTCGTTAATTTTTTTATATATATCAATATTGTATAAATGGTGTATAAATACATATATATAATGTATAAATAGTTATATAGTGTATATGTAATGTATCAATATTGTATAAATAGTTATATGGTAAATATGTAATGTACCAATATTGTATAAATTGTGCACAAACGTATATTGACATTGTAAAAATGGTGTATAAACATGTATATATGATGTACAAATAGTTATGTAGTGTATATATAATATACGACATTGTACGTGTATCGATATTTTAAATGGTGTATTAATGTGTGTGTATAAACATGTATCAATATTATATAAATAGATATGTAATGTATTGATATTATATAAATAGTGTGTAATTGTGTATCGATATTATATAAACAATTATGTAATATATATGTAATATATCGATATTTATTTGACTATCATGTGTTTCCATCGTATAAACGAAAAATAATAAAATAAAATAAATATTTTTTTCAATAAAAGAAATGAAAAAATTAGAAGAGCAAAAAATATTTATTTTATATTTCTACTATATAGAAGCATGATCATGGGACGACCAAAGGCAAAATAGTAATTTTGTTCAATGATAAAATAGTTCTAGAATAATCCATAGTTTTGCTGACTCTCCTTCATCTTCTCTGTGGATTGTTTTCTCTCATTTATAAAGGTAAAAGCAACACCCAGCAGAATTTCTATATGTTGCCTCCTTTATCTTCCAAATTTCGATCCTTCTTTGTTAGATCTGTTTATGATTTTTGGGTTCTCTTCATGTGCTAATTTTTCTCTACAATTTCAGGTTAACTTTTCTCTTAACTTTCATCGTAATCTTTTTCTGATTCTCTTGAAATTTTTCAAAGTTGATGTCACAATTATTTTGATTTCGTTAGGAAAATAGCTGATTTATGTTTAATGTTTGTTTCCCAGTTTCTCTATAAATATAATTTCTCTCATGTTTCGGTTAGTTACTTCGGTGTGTACGTCTTTATGTTGAAGTTTGGTGATATTTTTAGTGTTGCATTATTTAAAATTTCTATTTCTATCAACTCAAACTGATATACATATGCCACAATTAGTTCGACCATCTGCTTTAAACTCGATGGCTATTTGGTGCAATTTCGACATAAAGTATAACTGATCGATCACAAATATCTTTGTTTTAATTATCTTCGTCTGGGTTACAAGATGTATTTAATTTTCATAAACAATTAACCTTACGAAACATATATTTGCATAACTAGCTTACTTATATATTTTTATTTTGCTTATCTTAGTTTTTTATCATATGAGTGAGTATTTGAGAGCATATGATCCTCAAACATTGCAGGTACTGCTTATGAGATTACAGTATAAAAAATAGATAAAAACTTTCAAATCTACTTTATATAATAAATGTATGTCCAAAACTCTATAGCGCAAAGAAAAAAGTTAGATGCAAGCCCTCAAAAGCATCTCTTAACTTCGCTATTGAAATCTCAGAATCACCTAACAAGGTCCGTAACACAATATGCTGACATATTGTCTTGGCTAGAACTTACAACACTATGCAACTAATACCGGCTACAACAACCTGACTTTCATACTCCCGTGAATTCATAAAAGTGACATTATTTCCTCATTTTCCTGGTTGTAATGAATGACACATTTTTATACTTGAAAATTAATAACTCTTATTGAGAAGCTTCGATAGCCACAAAATATATGACTACAAGTTTCAAAAGTCAAACTATGTCACGAAAATTGAAATGGAGGAGTAATAAGAAAAGAAAAGAGTTCTTGTAGTTAGACAGGATATTGTGTTCCTGCATTCTAAATTGAAATAACATTCCCTACAAGTTATATATTATGAATATTTTCTTTCTCTGTTGTTGGAATACATGTTTGTAATACCCTGTATTTCCCTAACTTAAATTAACTCTCAATTCATGAGTTATCCAATATAAAAATTTTGAAATGCTCATTATTTTTCAGTTTAGATCCTGTCGTTGCGTAGAAAATTGAATCATCTTTCCAACGATATAAAATTTGGCTAAATCCGATAACCGGGTAAGAAGTTATGGCTATTTTAAGTTTCAATCGTTAAACACTGTAATTCAGGACAGTAACGCGTCGCGGAGTAAGTCAAAATGGCAATTGTCAGTTTCCAGTAAGGTACCGCGATGCGTCGCGCCAAAGCTCATTTTCACATTTGTCAATTTCCAGTGAGCCAACGCGATTGTACTGCGTCGCGCCGAGCTTCCAAGTCCCATCCAGTATTGCAACGCGATTCCACCGCATCGCGCCACCAGCCACATTTCCAATTATCATTTTTCAGTGGCTTGGCGCGATAGCGGCGTGTCACGCTAGGGCCCAAAATCGAGTTTTCGGTGAAGAAAATTAAAAATGTTTCAAGGGTAATAAGGTCTTTTTTTCATGACCTAGATCAACCTTAAACATGAAATTATGTCCTAAATACCCTATTATATCATTATTCACTCACTTTTCTCAAAATTTAAAACACTCTCTCAAAGAGGCAAAAATCCTAGTTATTATATAAAAGAGTGAAGAGTGGGACGACCAAGGGTATATTTGTCATTTCAAAAAAAAATATCTTGCTTAATTATGCCAAGGGAAATATTGTAATTTTGATCAATATTAATGGCATTTACCAATTAGCTATCCTATAGTTTGGAGACTTTCCTCAAATTTTCTAAAAAAATACTAAACACCTCAAAAGTATTCTTCTCTCTTAATTGGCATGCAATGTCATTAAAATCACATTTTTAAAAATAATAAATTATTTAATTCATCAAACTCATTTAACCAAAATTATAACTTTATTTTTTTCTAAAAAAATGCATTAATTTAATTTCCATGCTTGGAAATTTTTGTCATACATCTTTACCATATTATTTCACATGCAAATTAAAATCTCTAGATAACTTATTTAATTTAGTGATATTATTTTTTTAGAAAATAATTATTCTTTTTAGGCAAATATATATAAAAACCTGAATGATTATCTAGAAAAATAACTCTAAAAAAATATAAATACATAGGAATGAGAAATTCTTCTTAATAAATTAATGTACCTTTTTAAGAAAAATAAGATTATAATTTTGATTAAATGAGTTTGCTAAGTTAATATGTTTATTATTTGTTAAAAAATGATGGTTTACTAATGCTAATTAGAAGGGGAAGAGACTTTTGAGGTATTTAGTGATTTTTTGAGTAAATGTTGATAACTGAGTGATATTATTGTCTTAGCAAAAATAAAAGTGACTTTTATAAGTGATTTAAAAAACATGAATAACAACAACGACAACAACAACAACAAACCCGATATATTCCCACATAGTGGGGGCTGGGGAGGGTAAAATGTATGCAGTCCATACCACTACCCCCGAGGGAGTAGAGAGGATGTTTCCGATAGACCCCCAGAAAAACATGAATAACAATTCAAGAAAATAACTTTAGAAAAATAAAAAGTTTAAGTAATGGTAAAAGATTTCTAAGCATGAAAATTCCTTCTTAATAAATTAATATATTTTTTTAAAGAAAATAATAACAATATAATTTTGACTAAATAAGTTTAATGAGTTAAATAAGTATATTGTTAAAAAATGATTTACATGGCCTACCAATTAGAACAGAAAGAGACATGATATTCAGTTATTTTTTTTTAGATTAATAGTGATAGTTGCGTCATGTGATTATCTCAAAAAAAAAAATCTAAAGTAATTTTTGTTGGCAATTCAAAAATATGAGTGGTCATTCAGAAAAATAACTCTTGAAAAGATATATGTCAAGTTTTAGTACCAGTAAAGTTTTTCTAAGTATAAAACTTTCTTTATAATAAACTAAAGTATTTTTTTTAAATATATATAATTGTATTTTTTATTAAATGAGTTTGATGAGTTATAAGTTTAGTATTTTTTTTTTATAAAAAGAAAATTAATGACATCACATGTCAACTAAGAGAGAAAAAAGGTTTTTGAGGCGTTTACTGTTTTTTGAGAAAAAAAAGTGATAGTTGAGTAATATTGTGGTTCTAAATAAAACATAAGTGATATTTGAAGAAAATATACAAAACTTGGGTGACTATTTAGGAAATTCACTCACATTTTTTGCGTTTTCTTACCCGATTGGTTCCTCTATTGATGTCTCTATCAATATATTGAATTTTAAAACACTCTATCGTTTAAGCGTTTTCTCTCAATTACATAAATAGAGTGATGGGCGAATTGTTTTTTTTCTTTTTAATGTTTTAGGGTCTAATTCTTGCGTCTATTTATTTTGTTGAAATTTTAATAAAAATAACTTAGTTGTTATATTATTAACTTAACTGAAATTTTTTAAAAAAATATTCAAATAAATGTGGCAGGGTGAATGATTTTCGTTTTGTATAGACTAATAAGATTGTATCAGTTGTAAAAAAAAGTTTAAAAATAACAAGTCTTTTAGGCTCCAACTCGTGAAAAACGTTTGACATAGGCAACATCAAATATAAGTTTATAAACAATGACCCCTGCTGCGCACAAATCTAACATGTTGGATTTTGATGCAAATTTTTAATTACAATTAGCTTGTGGGTAATACAGCTAAAACAATTGACTACACTTGATCAAATGCTTTGCTACTAACACGGAAAAACATGATATCCTTATATATATATATACACACACACATATGTGTGAAATGGATAACCTATTTTGGGGGCACAAAAGTAGCTTGATGGAGTTGAGATATAGGAGTAAACACTTCTTAATTAGTGTAGTTTAGATACGCAAACATCTGATAACGATGGAATTTCTTTTAGTAAAAGACCTTTGAACCTCTGATACAATAAAGACAAGAGAAACACGAAACAACTCCAAAACAGTCCACAAATCTTAAGAATCCGAGGACCTTTTTGGAGACCACTCTCGGATTCGCTATCAACAAGAAGAATACAAAATACAATGATGTATATATCACCAAAAAACAGCTACAAAACGTGTTGAACAAGATGAACAACAATAACACAAGTTTTGAATTCAATAAAGGACCCAAAACAGTCCACTACACAAGATAACAACAACAAAAGTAAAGGATAGATAGTGAGACCAAGATTATTACAATATGAAGAACTAAAGAGTGTATTAAACTCAAACCCCTAATGAATGTAATAATTCAAACCACACTCTTACGGTGACTTCCAAGGGAATCAACTCACCTCAAGATTCACCGTTTCTAAGCAAAGATCAATATTAGCTTTTCCAAGCCATAAACTAAGACTACCTAAAGTGTTCTACTCTCAGGAGAGAGGATTTGTGTTTCAATCTTTCATTCTTCCAAAACTAGTGAAAAATAAGACTAAGGGGTCTATTTATAATATATTACAAATGAAGATAAAAAGACCACTTTGCCCTTAATGAGAGGGGTTGTCATGGTGTGTAAATACACCATATGTAATGTATAAAATACCCTTAATGAAGGGGCAACCAAGGTATGTTATAACTTGAATGAATGGCGCCCTTTCAATGCTCTCAAAAACCGAGTATGGTTCATACTTCAAGGCTTGTGGTTCTCGGGTTAGCATCAATGTAAGCAACCAAGCAACCTTATACACACGAGATTGCTTTAAGTCATGCTCAAAATGATCCTTCCCTGCGTATCTTTGTGCTCTCGGGGTGACCAAGTCTTGAGCCTTTAGGTGTTGGCCTTCAAAGATGTCATCAAAAGCTAAGGTGGCCATTTGACTCGTATCATCCTCCCCATCTTGAAAAGGATTTGACCTTGAATCCAATCATTGCAAAACCAAAGAAAGGACACACAAATACAAACTCCTCATGGAATGAGGGTCAGGGTTAGCACGACAAATCACCTCAACATTCCAAGGTTGCACATATTTATAATATAACCAAGGATCCTTTGAACTAAATATTAAATAATTAATGAAAAATGAACAAAGGATTTGGTTATGGAATTTACCAAAAGTGATACTTTGCTTTTCATGTAAACCAAGCAACAAGTTGGGTGCACCATCATCATAAAATCTATATTTGGCACCGGGGTCAAATGGGAAGAGTGGTCATAGACACGGGTCTAGACAACACTCCCCTTTCCCATGGTCTCTACCCAAACTAAATGGCGTACTCTCTACAATAGCATATATATTATCCAAAGAAAATAGAGAGTAGAGAAAGGTATCACTTAAGTCAACTTCTACTAAGGTGCCTTCATGTGTGTACTCACTACTAGTTTCACAATCATCACCATGAGTACTCTCACCAATAAAATCACACAAAGTAAAAGGAGAAGTAGTTTCCAAGACTACACATCTCTTACCCTTAAGAGTACTTTCATCTTCCAAGAAGTGATTTCCATTTTTAGTAGAAATGTTGTCACACCATAGTGGGTTAGCATATCGGCTATAGCTTTTAAGGTAAGCTATATCATCATTTTCACTACTAGGTTCATTAGGAGTTGTTATATAATCTTCAAACAAGACATTATACCTAAAGAGATCATGATCTATTTCACGGGAAGATTCAGAACAAACACGTTCATCACTCTCTAAAAGATCAATATCAAGTTTCAAAGAGATTTCAGGTGCAAGATTATCCCAAGAATAGCCCTCGAGTTCACTCATATTCCTTTGATCAACATTTTCAACATCATCACACACTTGAGGTTCATTAATTACATCATACAAAAGTGGTGGGTAATTTTCACACATAAGTTGATCAATACAAATTTCAGAAGATAATGTACTTTCATTCAACATAATGGTTTCAACATTAGGTGGACATAAATCGATCCTACAAGAAGAGTCGATTCGGTCATCAATAGGATCAACTAGTGTATCCACACTCATAACATGTACATCATCATCAAGTGGAAAAGAAACAATAGACTTACATATAGGCAAGCTACAACTCACACTCAATGGGCTACTAGCCACACAATTATCATTCACATGTACAAAAGTGTAAGAGTTAGCCATTTTACCTTGAAGTCCTTGAGTAGATTCTTCTTTGTCATGGTGTGAAGGTCCTCCAAAAGCTTGGGCAGCAACTTCCTTTTGGCATTGTTCGTCTTCGCTTTCCATGTTGGTACCTAGACAAATGTCCTTAGAAATACAAGGACAACTAATGTTAGCACAGTTTGGTGGTAATCCCTTCACTTCGCTCCACACAACCTCTTTTTTTTCACTTTTGGATTACCACCTTGCACTTTCTTACTCCTCTCAATCTTTTGTCTCTTATAATTATTTGTATTGGAGTAGGTAGGAATTTCTCTTCGCGGCTTGGGCAGTAAGTAAGTCATGAGGCGATTTCCCCATTGGTCTCTTACAATATTAGGCCAATTTTCCACGTTAGGAACTTGATGTTGTGCAAACCAATCGGCGCCTAAGTATACATGACCGTAGGACAAGGAAAGAATATCGTACCACACCTCCTCATTGTATTCATATTGGGATAAGATAACTTTTACCCTCTCGGTAACCTTCAACCCATCCAAGAAGTATGGAATAAGTAAAGGATCGCAAGACAACCCCAAGTAGTCAACCATGGATAGAACGATGTAGTTTCTATAGTACCTATCATTTAACACAACGAGGTAGCCTGGTATCCCACAAATGGTCACCTTTTCGGAGTGTACACTCCTTCTTGGATCAACATTGTAAGGCATACGAGTACCCCTTGGTTTTGGAGATGCATACCCGCTTCTTCTCATTGGATAACCTTTACTATAGCTAGTATAACCATTCACACTATATCGACCTTGATAAGAAGTACTACAAGGTGGAGAATATGAATATTCACTCTCCTCAGGTGTACTCTCATCATATGTCTCATAAGTTTTTCGAACGAAAGGGTTATACCTAACACCAAATCTAGGTTCGGAGTGAGAATTATAAGACTCCTCACATGTCCCAACGTTATCATATGATCCATCACGAGATCCTATATCATCTCCAAAGTCACCATAAGCACTAGGTACTTTATTCACCTCATTTTCTCCCTCAAAACAATAACTTTAAAATCTTTCCAAGTTTTGATCATGGCTATTTTCATAGCCTCCGCAATCTCCCTCAACTTCGTATCCATAAAAACCCTTACTACAATCATAGTCTCCGATATTGTAGTCACATTAATCCCCGGCTATCGAAGACATGTTCCCCTTATATTACCTTTTAAACCTACAAAATGAACAAACAAGATTAGTAGTAAAAGCTCCTCACCAACACTCGTATTCACTCACTTTTGTGATCCTCACAATTTGGAGCGGCGAATATTGAAAGTTGCTTATACTCCGGTAGTCAATAAGATGTCAATTCTACTTGGCGGTTGGAATATATTCTTGTTTGATTGACTCAAGACACAAAATAAAATCTAATTACGAACTTGAAACAAAGAAGTTACGACTAGTTAAAAATAAGAAAAGCACATAAATAACGAAGACACAAAAGAAACGGACTCAACAACTAATCTACAACTAAGTAGGTGATTACTAGTTGCTAATTAGTATTAGAACCAACAACGAAACTAAGGGACGATAAAAATAAAACTAAGAATCTAAAATTTTGAGCTCGAAAATATTGCGTGAACAGTAGCATGTGGAAGCCACGTATTGGTTCAGTTTTATCAAGTGGTTATTCTCAAATGTTCAAGTCTTGGTCAAAAATTAATTTGGATTGGTGGAATTTGTTTTAGGAGGGAAAATAAGTCTTGGGGCCTTTTTCAATTTTCAAGACTTGACTTTTGCTTGGACTTCCCCTTAAAACATAGGTCCTTAAATCATGGAAAAGTGGTTGAGAAGTGATATAAAGTCTTTTGGTGGTTGGGGGTCTTTCAAGACTAACAAGTACATACACCTTTTTCCTTCACCTTTTAGGATCTAACATTCACTTTATGTTCTAACAATATATGAAGGAAGGTGAAGAACTTCAAGAATAACAACAACCACACCAAGAACAATAACAACAATCTTCAAGAATAACAACAATTCCAACGGTCAACTCCAATCCATAATAACAATATCTCCAACACTTGGCCAAGACAACTACAACTTCAACAAAATGGTTCTCAAGCCACCAAGTAACAACAATATCACGTGGTCAAGTTTAGAACATCAAGGAGAAATCACACGGCCAAAACAGTCCACCACAACAATGATCAACAACAATGGGCCAAGCTTATGTTCACAACAACAACTTTCAACAAGTTCAAGCTCAAGTTTAGATCTAGACTCAAAGTGTTAGTGGATAAGACAATTAACACTAGAAACAACAAAACAAACAAGAACACTACTAGATCTAGTCACACAATAAATAAATCTCGGCCAAGACACAATAAGAACACAATTCTGGCCAAGAATACAAACACAGACAAATTGCTATTTTTCTAGAATTTTCAGTTTTTAATACTTTTTTTTTAATTTTCTAACAACCAAGCCCAGGATTGATCTTGTAGGAACAAGATAAATCCATGATTTATATCAAATGATACAATAAAGACAACAGAAACACGAAACAACTCCAAAACAGTCTGCAAATTTTAAGGACCCAAGGACCTTTTTGGAGACCACTCTCGGATTTGCTATCAACAAGAAGAATACAAGATACAATGATGCATATATCACCAAAAAATAGCTACAAAATATGATGAACAAGATGAACAACAATACACAAGTTTCGAATTCAATAAAGGACCCAAAATAGTCCATTACACAAGATAACAACAACAAAAGTAAAGGATAGATAGTGAGACCAAGATTATTACAATATTAAGAACTAAAGAGTGTATTAAAATCAAAAACCTCTAATGAATGTAATAATCCAAACCACACACTTACGGTGATTGCCAAGGGAATCAACTCACCTCAAGATTCATCATTTCCAAGAAAAGATCAATATCAACTTTTCCAAGCCCTAAACTTAGACTACCTAAAGTGTTCTATTCTCAAGAGAGAGGATTTGTGTTTCAATCTTTCATTCTTTCAAAACTAGTGAAAAATAAGACTAAGGAGCCTATTTATAATATATTACAAATAAAGATAAAAAGACCACTTTGCCCTTAATGAGAGGGGCTGCCATGGTGTGTAAATACACCATATGTAATTTATAAAATGCCCTTAATGAAGGGGCAACCAAGGTATGTTATAACTTGAATGAATGGCGCTTTTTCAATGCTCTCAAAAATTGAGTATGGTTTATACTTCAAGGCTTGTGGTTCTCGGGTTAGCATCAATGTAAGCAACCAAGCAACCTTATACACACGAGATTGCTTTAAGTCATGCTCAAAATGATCCTTCCTTGTGTATCCTTGTGCTCTCGGGGTGACCAAGTCTTGAGCCTTTAGGTGTTGGCCTTCAAAGATGTCATCAAAAGCTAAGGTAGCCATTTGAATCGTATCAACCTCATATTCATTGTATAGAACTAGGTATAGAGAAGTGATTACAGTGAAAAATATATAAAAATAATGTTGTGCTATTTAATTTTTTTTTATCTTTATGTGTATTAAATTTATTTATTTTTCTCTCTGCTCGGGGTTTTCATTCAATTAAATTAAGAGCTGGCAAATTTATGATGGTTAGAGACAGATATATGATTTTCACTTTTTGAATCTTCAGTGTAGAGGCATGATCAATTTTGTATATCAGCTGAAAAGTGATAATGTCGGCGATTTACCTATCTCTGGATAAGGTCAGTATATAAGTGGTGGTCTGGTTATCTTATATAAATTTGGTATAGAAATTCTGCTTTTTTGAAGTTTTTGAGTAGATAAGTTATAAATCAGACAAATCATAATTAAGAAGCCTTTCTTGAGGTTTTTGCTATAATAAACTGTCAATCTGAGTCGATCAAAGAATTTTGAACTCTCACTAAATTTCATCAATTAAATTAGATTTTAAGAAATGAGAGGCATTTAATCATATGACTAAAGAAATTTTTTCATTGATAAAAAAAACACAAATTGAAGATTGTATTATGATAAACACTAATCAAACAATGTTGAAAATCTATTGAATCTGAAATTTTAAATTTTGTGTTGTTGTGGTTGAAGATTTATGAGTTATATTTATTCATCAATAATGAAAAATTGCATATAAGAGAGCAACCAAGGTTGAACGTTGTTGCCATAAGTAATTTTGCAACATTGACTAGAAAGTCTTTCATCCTAAGATGTTGTGATTGTTTTGTATCTATTTATTCATATATGTCTGCTCAAGTGAGTGTTTTAGTTATATGTCTTGAAGTTCATATTAATAAGGATTATCTGTATTTATCAATTCATCAGGTCACTTTATTCTACAATAATATTATCTAATCCTATGTAGATTGAATATCCATGACATTTGTATGGACACGATATACACTTTTTCTACGACGTGTGATTTGAAAATAAAATTTGTCAAATGTTTATTCTATTGATGAATATTTTATTGCGAATTTTGTACTGTAAAATCTCTTAATCTTTATTTTATTGATTAATATGTTAAAGTGGACTGCATTATGAAATCTCTCAACCTTTATTCTATTGATTAGTATTTTGTTACAGATTTTGTACTTTTATTATATAAATGCAAATGTTTATTAATATTCCTAAGTAGCTATATCTTAAAAACTAATATTATGTTACATCATCAGCTTTTTCATTGTAGGTTCTTTATTTAGAGATGAGAAAAAACATATATATTAAAGTGCAATAGAAGTGAGTTTTTTGTCAAAAACAACAATCACATTGGATAGAAAAAGTTGAAGAAAAGATTTTCAAGAAATAATCTACAAAATAAGTTGTCCTAATTTTTGATAATCGAGGTACAAGCTCTCAATTTAAGTTTTAAATTTGATCTAGCATTCACCAAAGAATGATTTTCTTTCTCGCTCTTGAATTGGTTGTTTCTGGACATTAAATTTTGTTTTCTTATGCTTATATAGTGTTATTTTTATTTCAATATGACCTTTGTAACGGCCTAAAAATTTGATGAAATATGTGAAATTTATGATTTTATATGATTTGACTATTTTACCCCTCCCCGTAGTTGCATTATGGTATTTCTGGGGTGTGGGAGTGGTTGACATGATTTTGATGCATTTTGGTATCATTTATGTAATATTATTATTTTTGATGGCTTCGAGAGCCTTATTTTGAACTTATGTGGTTATATTTTGATCTGTGCGATGGATGATCGAACGAACTACGTCAGCAGCTCTGAAATATCAATTTTAGGCTAGGTAGATCTTTGGTTCGGGTCCTGGTTCACCCGAGCTCATTTCGACCTATTGATCGGAAAGTTGAAAAATTAAAAATATGGGCGTGGGACCCACATTTGATCAAACGACCTCGAAGGGAAAATTAGACTTCTCCAGCAGATCTGGAATGTCGATTTTAGTGTGTTAGCATGTTTGTTATGATTTTACAACTTTTAAATCTCATTTCGACCCTCTGTTTGGAAAATTGTGATTTTGGGTTTCAGGGGCCAATATTGTGAAAATGACTTTTTCTAGAAAATCTGGTATGGCCATCGCATCTGTAACGTCGAATTTAGTATGATTTCATAGTTTGTTTGCATAAATCGGACTCCGAAAGAATCCTGTACACCCCGTCAAGGTTCGGGGTGAACTTGAAGGAAAAATCTGCAGTATAAATACCCCTTTTTTGGGCCCATTTTGCTTATTTTTTCCATCTTGCCTCTTGAGAGTTAAACCCTAAATATTTTGGAAGCTTAAAAGTGAAGTTTATGGGATCTTAGGAAGCTAGATTAACACCTATTTCTTGATTATATTACGGATTTACGGTAACAATTCACCCTTTTCTCAGTTTTTTCTTCCTTAATTTCTCAAAACCCCAAAAATCTTAGGGCGTGATTTTAAACTCAATTTTTACCCTTTTCACATGAAGAATATTTTTATCTTATAATTACTAGTTTTTCCTCAATTTAACCTTCAAAACAACTCTGATTCTTGATTTCAACCCGGATTTCAAATATTTTACCCGATAAAGCTCAAAAATGATTTTTCTTAGATTTGAACCTCGTTTTTGAATCGATTTAACTTGGGTTTTCAGCTGTAGGTTCCTAAAAATATGGGAAACATATTTTTGAAGTAAAGTTTCGATTTTTCCCTTCTTTTTTGGAAACTCATTTTAGGAGTCCGTTTTGACCCCGAACCAAAAATAGTCAATATGGGTGTCGTTGGTTTTTTTTTACGCATAGATTTCATATTTGATATTTCTAGTGCAGTTCAGGATTGTTCGTGAAAAGTAAGGTCGTGGGTTCAAGTGTAGTGGACCGGTTTTAGCTTTCGAGGTAGGTTATGACTTAACTCTTCAGATTGAGCTGGGTAGTAAATGATGGTACAAAATGCATGTTAAGGGTGTGAACTAATCATAAAAAATGTCTTTCTACGTGTTGTGCCCATGTGGGGGCCTATATGTGATGTAATTGTCGAAATTGAAATATTATGTGATATGTTTGACCGTGTGAGGTCCTATGTGACATTGATAGCCTTGAATACATGTAAGTAATTGTATTTTATTGTTTAATGTGGTAGCATGGGTGTATTGTGATTATATTCATACTTTACTGGCATATGAGACATGTGAAAATTCATGGATGAAATGAAAATAACGAGTGAATATTGGCTCATGTGGTTGTGGAAATGTATCATTGTGGTTGGTTGTGGAAATATATCATGTGGTTGGTTGGGGAAATACCTATTGTGATTGGTTGTGGAAATACTTATTGTGATTGGTTGTGAGCATTACATCTTCATATCATACTCATTCATGAAACATTGGTACCACCATGGCAACATCTAAGAAACACTGGCAACACCTTTTTTAAAATATTGTAACACCTTATAAAACCCTTTTCGAGGGATGTGCCGGAAAGGAGATATCAGATATGTGGATTGTATATGGGTTGACGAACCCCCCATGGGTCCTACGTCGGGAAGCTTTGGCTTCATAGGTGTATACGGGAATTGTGCGACAATCCCGGAGGTTGTACAAAAACCTCGTGCATCATCATCATTATCATATGCATTGCACTTACTTTATTGTGTTTATTTTGTGTTGTATTGCCTTATTGACTTGTCATCTATGTATTTGTCTTACCTTTCTTTACTTGTATTTGATGATCTTGTATCTACATGTTCTTTCTTGCTTTATTTTATATGTGACATAATCTATTCTTGTGTTTTATATCTTGATGTGTTTTTGCAATATATGTGAGATATATTAGAACTGTTAGTGCAAGCGGTGTGCGCTACTGTTGTGGGACATTTTCTGATTGCAGGTGACGTGCCCTTAGTGTATATTTTGTATGCCTTATTTACTATTTTTCTTAGTCGTCCTATGATACCTACTGAGTACAAGTGGACCGTACTTATGCCTACTGTGCCCTTTCGGTGCAGGTCCTATCTCGAATGCGCCTCAGCTTACTTGATTCGGGCGGTTGTTGAAGCTTTCAAGGTAGCGGTTGGACATTCATGCGTCCGAAGCTCACCTCTATCTTTCTATACTAGTTATGTTTTTATTAGTGTTCGGAGACAGTTATTATTCCTTTGTGGTTATTATTCCGATGTATTTGACTCTTGGATTGTATTAGTAGTTCTTACACTATTGACACCTGGTTTTGGGCATGATTGGTGTTTTGGATAAGTTCTTTCCGCATTGTTATGATTATTTATATGGTTCGGCTTCATTCTAGAAGCCTTACCTTGGGTGTTTCTATCTTTTTCTCTATTCGTATCAGTTTGGGTGATAGGCTTACTTGTTGAGGTACACCGCAACAAGTGCCATCATGACCCTCATTTTTGGGTCGTGACAAATTGGTATCAAAGCAGCCAGGTTTCATTGATCTCAATGGTGTAAGAACGGAATGTCTAATAGAGTCTCAGGGATCGGTACGTAGACGTCTGTATCTATCTTCGAGAGGCTATTGGATGTCTTTAGGAAAATTCTCTTATTTCATCCTTTATCGTGCGAAATTCTTTCATACCCTGTATTCTGAGTTGTGTTTCACTCTTTCTACGCGAATGGAGTTTCTTATACCTCTTATCTATTGAGAGATACAACGAGAGATTATTAGATATCATTTGTTGGTTATAGGCTTGTTAATGCTCCTGAGTTGTCATGGGATCAGTTTGTTGATGCCTTTCTGGAGAGATTTGTGCCTTTTAGTTTGAGAGATCATTTTTGGGACGAGTTTGATAATTTGGAGCGGGGCTCCATGACAATTTTTTAGTATAAGGCATGCTTCCATACCCTGTCTTGATATTTCTAAGATAGCATTTCCACCGAGTTTGAGAATATTCAAAAGTTTGTGAAGGGTCGGGTTGTCTTTCTTCTGTTGGCTACATTTCATATAGTTATGTTTGGGGCTTCTTTTTAGAGTATTGTGGATCATGCTGAGATGACAGAGCTTATTCTTAGTACATCTCAGAGAGGCGCCAAGAAGGCGCGATATTTTGGTGAGTTCAGGAGTTAGACCTCTCGAGGTAGAAATTTTAAAGGTTCTCATGGATACTATGGTAGGCCAGTACAGGCGGCATTACAGAGTTCAGGTGGTGGACCTTCTAGTCCAGCAGTTCAGGGTGGTCATTTAGGCCCAGTTGTACCTTCTCCTATTGAGACTAGTTGCAGAGAATTTTATGTGTGTGATGAGATTGGCCATGTGGCCAAGGACTGTTCTTGCCGCGTATTTAAAGATAACCTTATTTCAGCTGTGAGAGGTAGGTGTTCTACCAAAGGTGATAGAGGTAGAGATGGTAGAGCCCGTGTTGATGGTTATGGGACCACTCAGCCATATGGTAGTCATGGATAGTGCTACGCTATATCAGTCAGATCTGAGGAGGACGCTTCAGATGCTGTGATCGCAGGTACCGTTCCGTTTCTTTCAGACCTGCATGTTATTATTTGATCCCGGATCGACTTTTTTCTATGTGTCTGTATATTTTTCTTTGGGTTTTGATTCTATTAGGGAGCCTCTTGCCATGACTATTTATGTATCTACCTCGGTAGGTGATTCTTTAGTGGTGGATCGGGTGTACCGATCTTGTGTTGTGATTTTTACCGGACGTAAAACTTTGGTAGACTTACTTGTGTTAGATATGGTCGATTTTGATGTTATTTTGGATATGGATTGTTTGGCTCCTTATCATGTTGTCTTAGATTATTTTGCTAGGACTGTGACTTTAGCTTTAGTTGGTATGACAAGGATAGCTTGGAAAGGATACACTTAATTCGGGTCCTAAGAGGGTTATATCTTATGTTCAGGATCATAATTTGGTTGAGAAGGGATGTTTATCTTACTTGGCCCATATTCGTGACACAAGTGTTGTTTCGCCTCCTCTTTTGGATTCTGTCTGTGTTGACCGTGAGTTTATGGAGGTGTTCCCTACGGACTTTCCTAGTATGCCTTCGAATTAAGATATTGATTTTATTATTGATGTTGAGTCGGGCACCGAGCCCATTTCTATTCCTCCTTATAGGATGGACCCAACAGAGTTGAAAGGAACTAAAGGATCAGTTATAGGAGTTGTTGGATAAGGGATTTATTCGACCTAGAGTTTTACCTTGGGGTGCGTCTGTCTTGTATGTAAAGAGAAAGGACGGGTCTATGCAGATATGTATTAATTATCGGCAGTTGAACAAGGTAATGATTAAGAATAAGTATCCTCTTCCTCGCATTGATGATTTGTTTGAACATCTTTAGGGCGTTGTGGTGTTTTTGAAGATTGAATTATGGTTTGATTATCACCAGTTGAGGATTAGAGCTTTGGATATTCTGAAAATAGCTTTTCGGACTCGATATGGTCATTATAAGTTCTTAGTCATGTCTTTTGGGTTGACCAATTCCCCTGCCTCATTTATGGAGTTGATGAATAAGTGTTTCGACCGTATATTGTCTTATTTATTATGGTATTTATAAATGATATCTTGGTTTATTCCAAGAGTGAGGTTGAGCAAGAGGAGCATTTATGGATTGTGCTTTAGAGATTGAGGGATGAGAAGTTGTATGCTAAGTTCTCTAAGTGTGAGTTTTGATTAGTGTCTATTTTCTTTCTTGGGTCATGTGGTGACTAAGAAAGGTATTATGGTTGATCCAGCTAAGGTTGCAGCGGTTCATGATTTGGGCTAAACCTACTTCTCCCATCGAGATTCGGAGTTTTATTGGCTTAGTTGAGTATTATCGACGTTTTGTTGAGGTTTTTTCATCCATTGCAACTCCATTGACCAAGTTGACCCAGAAGAAGATTTCTTTTCAGTGGTCCGAAGCTTGTGAGGCGAGCTTCCTGGAGCTCAAGGATTTGTTGACTTCAGCTCCTATATTAGCTTTGCCTAAGGAGGGCGTGGGCTTTACTGTCTTTTGTGATACTACAGGTGTTGGGTTAGGTGTTGTGTTGATGCAGGAGGGCAAGGTAATTGCTTATGCATCTCGTCAATTGAATCCTCATGAGAGAAATTATCCTACCCATGATTTGGAGTTGTGTGAAGTTATGTTTGCCTTGAAGTTTTGGAGACACTACTTGTATGGATTCCATTATGAGATCTTCTCAGATCATCGTAGACTTTTGTACTTCTTTATCAGCGAGATCTTCTTAGGAGGCAGGGTCGTTGGCTTGAGTTTCTTAAGGATTATGACTTGACTATTCTCTACCATTAGGGAAAGGCTAATGTGGTTGTGGATACCTTGAGCTAGAAGTCGACTAGCATGGGTAGCTTGGTGCATGTTTTGACTCAGGAGAGGTCGTTGGCCTTGGAGGTTCAGTCTTTAGCTAATCTGATGGTCAAGCTTGATATTTTAACACCAGGGTGTGTTTTGGCACTTGTGGATGCTAGACCCTCTTTGATGGGGAAGATTCGAGCTCATTAGTTTGACGATGTTGGGTTGAGGTTGATTCGAGATAAGATGTTGAGTGGAGAGTCTAACGAAGCCTCACCTAATTCAGATGAAGTTTTGAGGATTGAGGGCTAAGTTTGTATGCCTAGAGTGGTGATCGAATTAGGTTGATCTTGGAGGAGGCCCATTGTTCCAGATATTCCATCCATCCAGGTGTGACTAAGATGTATCGTGATTTAAGACAACACTACTGTTGGGGTGGTATGAGGCTAGATATAGCAAATTTTGTGTCTCGTTGCCTATGTTGTCAGCAGGTGAAGGCCGAGTATATGAGATTTGGTGGTTTACTTCAGAGGTTACCCATTCCTGAGTGGAAGTGGGAACACATCACTATGGACTTTATGACTGGTTTGCCGCGTACATCTCATGGTTCTGACAGTGTTTGGGTCATCGTGGATCGATCGACCAAATCAGCTTACTTTATTCTGGTTCAGGTCTCATTTAGTGCTGAGAGGTTGGCCCGTATTTACATTTGTGAGATTGTGCGTCTGTATAGTGTGCCGGTGTCCATTATTTCAAATCGAGGTCCTGTGTTCACATCTCACTTTTAGAAGACTTTTCAGGATGAGTTAGGTACTCGAGTGGATCTTAGTTCAGCGTTTCACCCCAGACTGATGGTCAGTCAGAATGGACTATCCAGGTTTTTGAGTATGCTCCGTGCGTGCGTGATGGATTTTGGTGGCCAGTGGGAGCAGCATTTGGCTTTAGCATTATTTGTACATACTAATATCTACCATTCCAGTATTGATATGGCTTATTTTGAGGTGTTGTATGGTAGGCATTGTCGCTCTCCAGTAGGTTGGTTCGATGTTTCAAAGGTGATACCTCGAGGTACGAACTTGCTTCGTGACTTTTTAGATAGGGTCCGGGTCATTCAGGATGGACTTAGAGTGACCCAAAGTAGGCAGAAGTGTTATGCTGATTGTAGACTTCGTGTCTTGAATTTTGGTGTTGGTGATTGTGTTTTCCTTTGAGTTTCACCCATGAAGGGTGTGATGAGGTTTGGGAAGAGGGACAAGCTTAGCCCCAGGTAGATCCGTTTGAGATTCTTCGAACTATTGGTGATGTGGCTTATGAGTTGGCTTTGCCCCTTGATCTATCTGTCGTTCATCCAGTTTTCATATTTTTATGCTTCATTGCTATATTCTTGACAAGTCTCATATCATTCGTTGGGATTCAGTTAAGTTAGATGAGCGGTTGTCCTTTGTTGAGGAGCTAGTTTCCATTTTGGCTAGGGATGTTAGGCAGTTGCACTCTAAAGTGATACTTGTGGTTCAGGTCCAGTGGCAACTTTGACCTGTAGATGTGACTACTTGGGAGATTGAGTCTGATAAGCGTAGTTCCTATCCCCAGCTTTTCATTGATTCAGGTATTTTCTTGCCTTAGTTCGAGGACGAACTAGATTTTTAGTGGTGGATGATGTAACGACCTAAAAATTTGATGAAATATGTGAAATTTGTGATTTTGTGTGATTTGACTATTTTACTCCTCCCCGTAGTTGCATTATGGTATTTCTGGGGTGTGGGAGTGGTTGACATGATTTTTGATGCATTTTGGTATCATTTATGCAATATTGTGGTTTTTGATGGCTTCGAGAGCCTTATTTTGGACTTATGTGGTTATATTTTGATCTGTACGATGGATGACCGAACGGACTGCACCAGCAGCTCCATAATATTGATTTTAGGCTAGGTAGATCTTTGGTTCGGGTCCTGGTTCACCCGAGCTCATTTCGACTTATTGATCGGAAAGTTGGAAAATTAAAAATATGGGTGTGGGACCCACATTTAATCAAAACGACCTCGGATGGAAAATTTGACTTCTCCAGCAGATCCAGAATGTCGATTTTAGTGTGTTAGCATGTTTGTTATGATTTTACAGCTTTTAAATCTCATTTCGACCCTCGGTTTGAAAAATTATGATTTTGGGTTTCGGGGGTCAATTTTGTGAAAATGACTTTTTCAGGAAAATCTGGTATCGCCATCGCATCCGTAACGTCGAATTTAGTATGGTTGCATAGTTCGTTTGCATAAATCGTACTCCGAATGAATCCCGTACACCCCGTCAAAGTCCGGGGCGAACTTGAAGGAAAAATCTGGTGCAAAAACCAGAAAAATCTGCAGTATAAAATACCCTTTTTTTTTTTGGCCCATTTTGCTTATTTTTTCTATCTTACCTCTTGAGAGTTGAACCCTAAATATTTTGAGAGCTTAAAAGTGAAGTTTATGGGAGCTTAGGAAGCTAGATTAACACCTATTTCTTAATTATATTACGGATTAACGGTAAGAATTCACTCTTTTCTTAGTAATTTCTTCCTTAACTTCTCAAAACTCCAAAATCTTAGGGCATGATTTTAAACTCAAATTTTATCCTTTTCACTTGAATAATATTTTTATCTTATAATTACTAGTTTTTCCTCAATTTAACCTTCAAAACAACTCTGATTCTTGATTTCAACCCGGATTTCAAATATTTTACCCGATAAAGCTCAAAAATGGTTTTTCTTAGATTTGAACCTCATTTTTTACTCGATTTAACTTGAGTTTTCAGCTGTAGGTTCCTAAAAATATGGGGAACATTTTTTGAAGTAAAGTTTTGATTTTGCCCTTCTTTTTCGAAAACTCATTTTGGGAGTCCGTTTTGACTCCGAACCAAAAGTAGTCAATATGGGTGTCGTTGGTTTTGTTTTGACGCATAGATTTCATATTTGATATTTTTAGTAAAGTTCAGGATTATTCATGAAAAGTAAGGTCGTGGGTTCAAGTGTACTGGACCGGTTTCAGCTTTCGAGGTAGGTTACGGCTTAACTCTTCAGACTGGGCTGGATAGTACATGATGGTACAAAATACATGTTAAGGGTGATAACTAGTCTTGAAAAATGGCTATCTACGTGTTGTGCCCGTGTGGGGGCCTATATGTGATGTAATTGTCGAAATTGAAATATTATGTGATATGTTTGACCGTGTGGGGTCCTATGTGACATTGATAGCCTTGAATACATGTGAGTAATTGTATTGTATTGTTTAATGTGGTACCATGGGTGTATTGTGATTATATTCATACTTTACTGGTATATGAGACATGTGAAAATTCATGGATGAAATGAAAAGAACGAGTGAATATTGGCTCATGTGGTTGTGGAAATATATCATTGTGGTTATCATATGGTTGGTTGTGTAAATACTTATTGTGATTGGTTGTGAGCATTACATCTTCATATCATACTCATTCATGAAACATTGGTACCATCGTGGCAACATCTAAGAAACACTGGCAAGACCTTTTTAAAAATATTGTAACACCTTATAAAACCCTTTTCGAGGGATGTGCCGGAAAGGAGATATCAGATATGTGGATTGTATATGGGTTGACGAACCCCTCATGGGTCCTACGTCGGGAAGTTTTGGCTCCATAGGTGTATACGGGGATTGTGCGTCTATCCCGGAGGTTGTGCGACAACCTCGTGCATCATCATCATCATCATTATCATATAAATTGCACTTACTTTATTGTGTTTATGCTGTGTTGTATTGTCTTATTGACTTGTCATCTATGTATTTGTCTTACCTTTCTTTACTTGTATTTGATGATCTTGTATCTACATAGTCTCTCTTGCCCTATTTTATATGTGACATAATCTATACTTGTGTTCTATATCTTGATGTGTTTTTGCAATATATGTGAGATGTATTAGAACTGTTAGTGCAAGCGGTGTGGGCTACCGTTGTGGGACATTTTCTGATTGCAGGTGACGTGCCCTTAGTGTATATTTTGTATGCCTTATTTACTATTTTGCTTAGTCGTCCTATGATACCTACTGAGTACAAGTGGACCGTACTCATGCCTACTGTGCCCTTTCGGTGCAGGTCTTATCTCGAATGCGCCTCAGCTTACTTGATTCGGGCGGTTGTTGGAGCTTTCAAGGTAGCGGTTGGACATTCATACGTCCGAAGTTCACCTCTATCTTTCTATACTAGTTATGTTTTTATTAGTGTTCGGAGACAGTTATTATTCCCTTGTGGTTATTATTCCGATGTATTTGACTCTTGGATTGTATTAGTAGTTCTTACACTATTGACACCTGGTTTTGGGCATGATTGGTGTTTTGGATAAGTTCTTTCCGCATTGTTATGATTATTTATATGGTTCGGCTTCATTCTAGAAGCCTTACCTTGGGTATTTATGACTTTTTCTCTATTCGTATCAGTTTGGGTGATAGGCTTACTTGTTAAGGTACGCCGTGACAAGTGTCATCATGATCCTCGTTTTTGGGTCGTGACAACCTTTTTTATGCTTGCTATTTTATAAAGGATAAAATTTTATTTTTTATTTTTAAATTATGGTTGTTATGAGGTATGTATGTTAATTCAGTGTTCAAATAATGGATACAACTAAAATTAAACACAAATGAAACTATATTTGAATTCAAAATATTGGTCCCGTGCGTAGCACACACCTTCTTATCTAGTATTATATAGAAAGATGAGTTAGAGGACAACCAAGGGCAATATAGTCATTTCACACTAATACTCAACATAATTCTAGAAGCATCATCTCTTTGCTCTCTTTCACCATTTCTAGGTATTTATAGATTTTTGTTAAGTTTATTAACATTACAAGTAGAATAATTTTTATGAACTTATTACAAAATCTAATGCTATCTTTTATGACACTATCTAAATATTACATGTATTAAGTATATATGTATATTTAAGTTTTACTTATCTCTTATTCTTAATTGTCTATATAGATAAATGAGTTTTGTCATTAACTATTATTTCTAAATTATAATTTAATTACAATATAAATGGATGATCTTTTAGGAATTTATTATAAAACATACCTCTATTTTTTATTAATTATTTTTATTACTTATATTAAAATATATCTATAAAACTATCCCTCTCTACGATTTTACTTGTATAAATAGATATTAAAGTTTTAGTATTAATCATAATTTAAAAAATAAAATAAAATTGTGCACTCATTTCATTATTAAACGTCAATAATGTACGCACTTAAGTTACTCACTTTTCTTTTTTGTCTAACCAATAATGCTTATTTTTTTCTACAGAGATTTGTTATATAATTATTTTAAAAAATCATGATTTGAAGAAGTAAAAAAGAAAAAGATTGGCAATGTAAGGGTAAATATACATTTTACAAAGTTAGGATAAAAGAGAGAAAGTGTCTACTGTTCAAATTGAGAAAACATTAATTTTTTAAGTAAATTTGAGGATGCAAATAATTTTTTAGCAACTTGCACAAATTTCATAACTGAGAAGCTAATTGTTTTCTCTCTCACAACTTTATAATATTACATAAAATTTCATAAAAGATAGGCGGATACATTATAGAGAGGCGAGAGCCGAATATATTGTGATTTCTAGTTCATGACCAACTAATTTTGAAAATTTAAATTAATCAAATCCTTTAATATAAGGAGAAAATCAAGCAATGTATCTGTGTTTGATTAATTTTATTTTATTACTCTTTAGAATAATAAATTCATTAATTTCGATAATATAAGATAGAACCATATATATCTTGGTTATGTTATTTGATTAATGTTATTTTATTATTATTATTATTATTATTATTATTTAAATATTAAATTCATTAATTGATGTATCTATTATCAATTTGATGTATCAAACAAAGTAAACACATAGATATATGTGTATACACTTGCGCATATATACATTTACTTATATCATGAACACGTTCGAACCTCTTAGATACATAAAAAATTGATGGACCTTAAACGGATGGACACAAATACATTCATACGTATTGTGAACACATACTAACCTATTTTTATTATATTTTAGTTTACTATATAGAAAGATGAGTTGAATGACGATCGAGGTTAAAAATGTCATTTCAGCAATTTCGTGATTTAACAACATAATTCAACTTCAAGCAGTTGTACAACACGCAAAGATTATATTAAATTTTTGAAAAGTCATTCAAGTTGTACTAAATTCTAATGGACAAGCGGAAACAACACATTAGAACAACAAAAACATCACGTGTATAAGTAAAAATATGGACTCAATTTTTATCTTCAAATGGTCATTAATTATCACCCTTATCAGTTTTTTTTTTCAAAAGGGAATATTCAATACCATACACTTTTTTTCTTCTTTTAAATTAATCTGAGATTTGATCTAATTACTTTTTGCAATCGCTTTACTTTAATTCATAACATAACTAAAGTGAGTGTAAACTATTTATTATTTTAGAAATTAAATAAATTAATTATATTTTAATTTTATTTTTCCTATAATATAATAAAATTGAATGAAATTAGTGAGATAGACCAAGGGCAATATAGTCATTTCACACTAATACTCAAAACAATTCTAGAAGCATCATCTCTTTGCTCTCTTTCACCATTTCTAGGTATTTATTATAGAGTTTTGTTAAGTTTATTAACATTATAAGTAGAATATTTTTTATGAACTAATTACAAAATCTATTGCATGTATTAAGCATATATGTATATTTAAGTTTTACTTATCTCTTATTCTTAATTGTCTATATAGATAAATGAGTTTTGTCATTAATTATTATTTCTAAATTATAATTTAATTACAATATAAATGGATGATCTTTTAGGAATTTATTAAGCATAAAACATACCTCTATTTTTTATTCATTATTTTTATTACTTATATTAAAATATATCTATAAAACCATCCCTCTCTTTGATTTTACTTGTATAAATAGATATTAAAGTTTTATTATTAATAATAATTTTTTGAAAAATAAAATTGTTCTCTCATTTCATTATTAAACGTCAATATTGTACGCACTTAAGTTACTCGAGAAAATTGAAGGAAAGGTGTCTTTTAAGTTTTGAATGAAGGATTGGTGACATTGACCAACAGATATGGTCAAACATCATTAGGAAACTTGATTAAGTTAATTGTGGACTTGATTAATATTTTTAAAACTTTCTAATCTTTTCAAAAATACAAACCAGCCCAACCCACACCCCTCTTCAATCCTAATCAACCACTCTCTCTCTCCAGCTTCTCCCAACCAACAGTTCTGCAAAATTTCTCCCTTCAACCTCCGGCAACCAATAGTCGGGAGAGTTCCTTTTCGACTTTCAACCGTCAATCGACGTGAATACTTCTCCGGCAACAACAACTTCTAGTTCTTCGTCCTCCTATTTTCTTTTTCACAGGTAAAAAATTATTAAAAACAGAGGAACTTGAGCCAACTACTCTTCTGGTATTAAAATATGGACTGAATAAAATCTTAATTTCTAGGATTTTTCTTCTCGTTATCGTACTGTTGATTCAAATTTATTGGTGATTTTTTATCACAGTTTATGTTCTTAGTGTGTATGTGTGTGTGTGATATGTTGGTGTTGTTGGGTTGATTTGTTGTTTGTCTTGGTAGAAATGGTATTGCAACAGTTGAAACATTGATGTAATAGACGAAACATTTGATGCAAGAGGTGAAAATCTGATGCAACAGATTAAAAATCTGATGCAACTATGAAAATCTGATGCAACTGGTGAACAATCTAACAGATCATTCATCTGTTGCGACAGACAACTCTTCTGTTTTAAAGAAATCTAAACAATATTGATCCAACAGATAACTGATTAATGATCTATTTTTATTCTTTCCAACGGTTTACTCTCCATTTTAAATTTGATGCAACTATGAAAATCTGATACAACAGGTGAACAATCCAACAGATCATTCATCTGTTGCGACAGACGACTCTTCTGTTTGAAAGAAATCTAAACAATATTGATCCAACAGATAACTGATTAGTGATCTGTTTTTATTCTTTCCAACGGTTTACTCTTCATTTTACAACAGATTAGGATTATTTTTATTCTTTCCAACGATTTACTCATGCAGGTCGATTATCTGTTGCAACAGATAACATACCTGGCACAACAGATTAGTGATCCATTTTTATTCTTTCCAACGGTTTACTCATCCGTTGTAATAGGTCGGTTATATGTTGTAACAGATAAAATACCTGGTGCAATAGATTAGTGATCTATTTTTATTGTTTCCAACGGATTACTCACCCGTTGCAACGGGTCAGTTATGTGTTGCATCAGATAAAATATCAGGTACAACAAATAGTGTTGTTTTTATGGTTCCCACGTATTACTCATCTGTTGCAACAGGTCGGTTATATGTTGCAACAGATAACATACGTGGTGCAACAGATTAGTTGTCTGTTGGAACTGTTATATTACTATTATGCATTAATCAATTATAATCTATGTTATGTTCCTGTTAATTTAAGATAACATGGCTCCCAAAATAAAAGAAATCGAATCAAGTCTAAGTTAAGGAACAAGTGCAGCAGCTCAGCTACATCCACCACTCTATGAGCTTACTTTATAAGCGTTATCTTAATCAGGAGCAGAAGATAATGAACACGGGGAGGAGGAATCTTTCAAAAGAGATGGTCCAAATGCTAATAGCCTTTCTGTCGAAAAGTTGGTCAAAATCTTTAGCATTGATCGTTACCCTGTGAGAATGCAGTGCGATGGTGCCACAGATTTAACGGGTGATCTCGTGGTTAAGTCAGTCATGGGAAATCTTTCGACGCCTTCAGAAAAATACTTCGAGAACAAAAATTAGATTCTTATTTCAGGGAAAGCTGCTTTGGGAAATATCTTGATTTGCCGGAGAACAACAATGCTCGTTTCCAGATGAAAATGGTATATGATTTTCTCAAGCACAGTTTTATATATGAAAACAAAGATAAGATGGATGAGGTATGGATAAATTATTGTAGCATGCCTATTTGTTTTGGTTGGAAGGAGTTTCCCATAGTTACCGGACTAAAATGTTATCCTCCTTCTCTTTCTCAAGTTATACCTACTCTGACCTAAACAAAAGCACCCCGCACACCCAAATAAGGAAAAGGCAAGTCGAGTGATCGTGATGACCTGGTGTCCATTGTTGGTCCAAGCTTCAAAAACAAAAATCTGATTGAAGCGTTGAAAGGTAAAAGACTTTCAAAGAAGCACATGCAATCATTGTGCTTGGTTTGGTTTGTACATAATGTTCTTTGGGCGAGAGACGTTAACAACAATATAAGCCTCGGTTTAATAATCTCTCCGAGGATCTTGAGGTATTTAATATCCTTAGGGTTATAAAAGCTTCAAAATGACTGTCGAATATTTGTTGACTCCGTTAATGCCAAAAACAGTCAACTTATATGGTTTTCCATAGGCCTTCATGGTAAATATTTCTTTTATCATGATATGATTCATTATTTTTTTAATTCAATAATGCTTTTGATTTATTGGCGTTATGTTATAGGCTTGGGCATTTGAAGTCATTCCTTATTTGAGACAACAAGTGAACTACCAGGAAGAAGTTTCCTATCCAAGAATTCTGAGATGGTTGTCGGCCAAAACCGATAAAAATACAAAATTTCTTGATTTTTTCAATCCCCCCAAGGAAGCAGTAAGTCCAATTCTAATCAAGTTTTTGTTTTAATTAATGATTAAATAATTTCATCATCATTCTTAATATATGTACCGATTTATTTTAGATTGTCCATCCATGACTTGTTCTGATCAACCGAGATTTGAAGATTCTATTTTTTCTTACTTTACGGTCTATGCAAACTTTATCGGACCCTAAGGTCGTTGATGAAACAAAAATAGAATTGTTTGGAGCAACAACCATCACAAGAAAAATAATTTTGGAGGGTGGAGCTAATGATGCTCCTCTAACAGTTTTTGAAACAGCAAGCCATTATGATTATGATCATAATGGTTGTACAGATTTTTCTCCAGATTTTGCCGCATCTAGCGAATGTTCTTCATGCAAATGTCAAGACTGTAAGGCGAAACACGACGGAGTAATTAATGCTATTAATTCACTAACTGCTTCTGTAAAAAAAATAGCATCTAAGAGGAGTGTCATTCCATCAAAGAGGATTTCATATCCAGACACTCCACTAGAGATCAAGACGGCTAAGAAGAGAAGGAAAGACACTTCCAAGGCATCATCAATCATAAAAAAAACAAGATTGCAATGCCTTTGTCTTTGTCTTGCACTGATGTTCAGTGTGCAAGGGCCACAGAAGAGCAGCATGAGCTGAAGAGGTGAATGTACATCATCTGTTCCAAAAAACAAACAAGCACATATCTATTTCAACAGATGATACATCTGCTAAAAATTATCAAACAGATGTATACATTTTTTAAAACTATTGTCTAACTTGTTGCATCAGATTCGTTATCTGTTTCAACAGATGAGTCTTATGTTGCAACAGATGGGTCATCTGTTTGAAATTATCATACTGCTCTGATTTACCTATTCGAATTTGTCCCAACAGATAATCCATCTGATGCAACATAAGAATCATCTGTTGCAACAGATGGAAAATCTGTTGTATATCTCTACTTAGCATTGACAATTCTGGCTTTCCAGGTGGATGTCACAGCTACTGCCGAAGATCATAATATGACAGTTGATAATCCATCAACTACTTCCAAAGATAAAGAAAAAGTGGAGCCTGTCAGTTTGGGAGAACGGAAGAATTAATCATTTGAAGGGTTCAACATCTCGGACGAGGCTCCAAAAAAATTAATACAGTTGATCAACGACTATTCAGAATGGATTGCCGATGGACTGTTAAAGCATCATGCCGGCAGGTACATAAATCAATTTTATAGATATTGGTTTATACAATTCTTGTTGTAAGAACCTGACATTAACACATATAAATCATCATGTAGAAAACAAAATGACGAGCGCTATAAAGTGAACGAATCGAGTCTTGGTTTTGATATGTTCGACTTTGTTGTTGCATATCTCGGAACGAAGAATTGGTTCTATTTGATGTCACGGCCCCAAACTTGCTGGAATGATGAGGTTTAAAGGCCATACATATTACTATTAATTAATACTTTATTTAATTGCATCTGCGTATTAATTTTTTTATCATATAATTCGAAATATTTGATAATATGTGCAGCACATCGATGTCATTTTTTACTACCTCCGAAAGAAGGCCAAGTTGCAAACACAATAACAATACAGATACACAACAGACAATTATTTGTACAAAGTTTACATCAATAATGCCTACGATAGGTATTTTCAACAGCAGTCGAAAGTTTCCCAAAATGAGGAATGCTTAATCAACATCATCAAAGGTTTTAGCATTTCGGCTGGCTTACCTTGGCATTTGGTCGATGTAGTGTACATCCCAATCAATTGTGGTGATGAATTCCATTGGGTGTTGGCTGTCGTCGTTCTAAAAGAGAGGCGCATCCGAGTTTATGACTCGATGTCGCGAAGGAGATGTTCTGGGTCATCGTCTGAGATATAAAAGCTGGCCAAAATATTGCCTACTTACCTTGATATGAGTGGCTTTTTGGATCAAAAAGTTCGTACTGATTGGTCGACGATTGAAGCATACTGGGATAAAATGGATAATTCATTTAATGTACAATATATTGACGGAATTGCTCAACAAACCATTGGTATCCTGTAAGTTTAAGTGTCATGATTTAGTTTCATTTCACAAATTTCACAACGCTTGCATGAACTGCAAGATATGGATTATCTATTTTTTTATAACGCAGGGATTGCGGTCCTTTTGTTGCCGCCTATGCCGAGTATTTGAGCGATGGATTACAAGTACCAAATGATGGACTTGATGTCGGATTACTCCGCAAAAGATATGCTGCTCTTTTATGGAAATATGGAGAAACAAAAGCTCAGAAACCGTACGCAACCGACGTTAAAGATCCACGACGACCAAAGCCGAATTTCATAGGACTGGATGAAGAACAACTTGTCCATATTGATTAGATATTTATAGATCGAGTTCATCAATGTAATAACCTATCCTCCTTGGTTTAACTTATTGATTTATTTATAGAGTAGATTGTTTGTACTCATAATGATTTTTTTTACATTTCATTTATTTGTTGAGTTATTTTATTTCATGTAATTTTCGAAGGCTTCGATTTATTTTATTCTGTCTATGAATATAATTAATTCTGAGTTTTGAACATGTTAATTGAAATGGAGTACTAGATTCAAATATCGCAACAAATAATACATCTGCTGCAATAGACGACATATCTTATCAGACAGATTTAGACATATATTGTAATATGAGATCTAACACGTAGGTCATCTACTGGAAATTATATAATAGGTCTTCCTACTTTTTTTATTTTCTCCAACAGATTATCGATCAGTTGCAACAGATAAGTTATATGTTGCAACAGATCGTAAATCTGTTGCGACAGACAGACGGGGAACATCTGCATAACGCAACAGATGACCAACCTATTCCAACAGATAATCAATCTATCACAATAGGTACTATATCTGTTACAACAGATATAAAATCTGTTGCATTATAAAAATTTAATTTTGCCAGACATAAAAATTATTGCCCCTATATGTATAGTGAATTAGCTTGAAATAAAAATTTGTTATCGTGTTTGTCTCTGTCTTTGTACATGTTCTTTTTTATACACGGGCTCCAACCATTTAGTTAGTACTCTATATGCCCAAACCCATTGCATTTTTTCCACAATGGTGTCGCACACACCGGTCATTTATTTGCCGGTCAGCAAACACTCCATGTATGCAACCGAGTACGGCCCGCACGCTGCACCGGTTGTATTTTTTGGGAGCTGGATGTTCTTATTTCGACCTTCAAAAACCCATTATTCCTTCACCAAGACTTCAGCCGGCAAATGATCCATCATCTTACTCTGCGTCAACAACTTGGGCAACAACTTCAAGAGTGGTTGCATGTGGGTTAAAAACGTTTTCTCCCTGAACATAGGTAAGTTGCAGTCATAAACCTTAATCTTTCTCTCGTATAGTAGTATCTCAATATTGAGAAAATGGGTGACATCCACGTTCATGACTGCAAGGATTCTCTTTGCCTTGGTCCAGCTCTTGCCGTAGGGATATGGCCTCTTCCCTCTAACATATTTAATTATTTTTTCATCCCATTGGAATGTAGAAACTAACTGATCAAATCCCAGGCCACCGAATCAGATAGATTACGAAGATCAGCGTACCTATCTTTGAAATTATTGTAGAAGTTGAGGTCCATTATCCTATCAGCAGCATCATAAACATCTGGGTATGCTAATTACCTGCCCCTCATGAGGCAGAGAATTTCATCAACATACTGTGGTATAAGAAGATAATTTTTAAATAGGTTAGTAATTGTAAAGAATAAAAACACAGTGGAAAGAATTCAATGCAGAGGGTTCTCTGAATCAGTTCACAGATTACCCAGCCAATGCAATTTATGCAACAGATGTGTATTATGTTGCAATAAAATACCAAGTTGTTGCAACAGATTACACATCTGCTGCGTAGATTCATCTTCATAGAGTAGATTGGAAGGGTAGGTTAGCAAAAGTAAACTTACCTTGTCCTCGTACCACACGCACATATTTATCATATTCGAGAAGTCTTTGGCGGCAAATGAATGCATGGTGTATTCTTTTTGAACTTTCATCTTGATGAATTCTTCCAGTTCCTTCTTCTTCTCCTTGCCAAGCGCCGCAAATATGTCCACCTTCTTCGGCGGTCCCTGAACTTTAACAACTATTAGAGCGGGGGGAGTTGTATTTTTTGTTGATTTCAGAACGGAGAGAATTTTTCTAATTTTTATTCTCTTCCTCCTAACCTCCACTGTAGGAGTGCATGACTCCCTTACCTCGTTGGATGGTATGACACCCCTCCTGGATTTCAACTCCTCGGTAGCTTCAGCAATAGTCTCTAGCTTGTCGAGGATTTTATCCTCTCTGTCCTTACACACTTTACATTTGCAATGAGAACATGAGGGTGAAGAGGGGTGAGAGAGACCACTGTAAGGGTGGGAGGGACCGGTGTAGGGGTGAGAGGGAGGACCTATGCAAGGGGTATTTTCAAACATATTTATTTTTTTCTGAGCACCAACATGCTTATAATCACGATTGGCAGCAGAAGCAAAAGCAGGATGGTTGCCACCATCACAAACAACTCCACCAGCAACACCCCCAGAAGAAGCACCCGGATCTGTTGCAGTTTGAGTTAGGTCGTGAAGAGCTTCAACATTAGACTGACCTTGCTTAACTGCTCTTCTTATGGACGTTTGTCCATCCAATTCCTTCTTTATTATTAACTCTACTGTTGGGTCTTATTTTGTATTAACAAGACCTAGAGTAAGAAAAGAAGTCATCCCCAGCTCATCAATGGTAGGCACGATCGAAGGATACACAACCTATAAAAAAATGATAGGAGAAATTTAAATCATATAATAATAATTTACAGTCAGTTGAGTTACATGGGGCTCGAGTTATGTTAACACAACCAACTTATGCAACAGACGATCTAGCTACCGCAAAAGTTGATCTGTATGTTGAAACAGAATGATAATATGTTGCATCAGAATACCCATCTATTGCATAATTTACAGTAAATGGGTAATCTGTTGAGTAGGGTTTAGAAAACAGAGCAGTATATGGTTAATCTGTTGCGAAATATGGATCGTCTGTTACAACAGATTACCCATTGCACCAGTTGCAGTTAATGGGTAATCTCTTGCAATAGATGAAACATCTGTTTCAATATATTTCTTTGAGGAAAATTATTTTAGTTGAAAGAAAACGTACTACATCATCCGGAGGGTTAAAGAGATCAGCCTCGTTAATATGTTTTTTGTTGCTCTCTACTGCAGCCAACCACCTAAGGATCCTTGGATGAGAAACCTTATCCGGGTAATCCGTGAAATACTTTTGGAGGGGAGGAATGGCTTCACATGCCCAAGCCTAAAAATTATAAACAGGAAGCAAGCAAAATAAAGTCACAAGTATATTCAATATAAATTAATGAATGAGTAAAAATAGTGATCAATTTTACCATGAAAGCCCAAGAAAAGCCATATAATGTGGTCGTCTTTGGCTTTAGCTCTTTCAGTAAATATTTGACAGTCAAGTAGTAGCTGTCGTAGCCCCAGGGATAATCATTGAATCTTCCAAAATCATCAGCAAGCGCCAACAAATCACGTTCTATGACTTTCTTGACGTCTCTGCCAATAAAATGGAATAGACAAACTAAACTAAGCACAATTTTTCCCTGTAGTGCTTTGGTATGTCTTTATTCTTGAGATCCACTATCAAATCCTTCACTTTGTAGCTAGGTCCAACAATGCCCAACAACCCATCTTTTTTTACCTTGCGTTTGTTGGACCCTTTGTGGGGTGTTTTCTTGATGGCAGGTTCTTTTGGACGATCGCATCTCAAGCCCGTCACAATGGCAAACTCTTTCAATCCAAAACAAACCGGCATGCCACAGTAGTTGATCCAGACGTCATCCATCTTATTTTCGCCCTCCTTCGGACCTCTATCATCCCCCGTATATATGATCCTGCGCTTGAGAAGGCCATATACCATGATCATTGGGAAACGGAGAGGGCGGGGCCCAGACAACTCAAAAAAGTGTGCAAAGCAGCTCTTCTTAAAAAGTTCATCTATGTTTTCCTTCTTCATAATACTCCTAAGTTCGTCAAAAGGTTTCCCCAACTGACATTTAAGTACAAGATCACCAAATACTGCATTAGGGTTATTCATAGGCATTGCAACTCAAAACTTATCAATACTAATGGTTTTGACAGAATCATGCTGGAATTTTGATATTATTTCACATCCCATTGGTGAGGAGGAGTTATCACTTTCCTCGACTTTATTTTGCCCTGACTGAGATTGTTCTGGAAGTTCCTCCGAATCTATCTGTACTCTAGTCTTTTTTGTTTGGTGATCGGAAGTTGATCCACTTTCTCCACTTTCTGTTTCTTTTCTTTTGGGAGACGTCTTTTAACTAAAAACAAAAAAAACAAAAAATACATTGCATTTGATGTCTGCATAATTTTTTTTAAAAAAGTGAGACAAATTTCAATAAATTATTCTTACCACATAACCAAAAAAAATACTCCAACGAACAACCCATCAGTTGGAACAGATAGGGAACCCGAATCTGTTTGAAGACCTATTTAATATCTCCCCACAGATATTCCACCTGTTGCAACAGGTGGAGAAATTTTAATAAATTGTTCTCTGCCATATTACAAGAAAATACTCCAACGGATAACCCATCAGTTGGAACAGATGAAGAATCTGTTTGAAGACCTATTTAATATCTCCCAATAGATCTTCCACCCATTGCAACAGATGGACCGCCACCACCATAACCAATGCCACCAAGACCACCACCAATGCCACCAATACCAACACCAAGACCACCGACACCACCGCCAAAAAACACAAATACCAACAACAGCCACCAACAATACCACAAACACCATCCAACAATACCACGACAGTCAATAAAATACTAAGAGAAAAACTAGGGTTTTCTTGGGTGCTTCCTACTTTTTTAGCATCAAAACTCAAAATTGTTAACCCATTCTCGAAGATAATACAACTAAAAATTTTCTTTTTTATCATTAACTAAAAAACCCTATTTTTTAGAATAAAGAAAAAATGTAGAACTCTTCTCGAACTCTGTTACATGCAAAGATAGAGAAAACAACGGATACAAGCGGGAATGAAGTCGAAAAAAACAACTATATGTAGTCATAAATGGGAAGAAAATTAACCTGTTTTGAAGGGTTGAGCAATATGTTGAGTAGTTGTTGTTTGTATTATTTGTATTGTTGAGAAGGAGAGGACACCTCGAGAGAGAGAGAGAGAGAAGAGAGAGAACTTAAGATTTGAAATAAAAAAAATTTCGCGCAAATGGATGATTTGTATGGGTTGATTTGTAATTTTGGAAAAGAATGACAAGTTTTGAAATTGCTAATTTGGTCCGAATTGATCTTAATTAATTTTAAAAAATTTAAAAGATATAGTTTTTAAAATATTGAGTTGATGAGAACTCATTTCTACTCAGAGTGATCGATCGACGACTCGGGTCGGGATGAATGCAATACCAGCGTCATGCAATTGCAAAGACTCAATTGGATTTGTAGTTGATCCTGCGAGCTCATTCATTCATCCCTAGTTCCACCTAAATCAACTTAGGTACTATCACTATCCTAACATTGAGTTGATGAGAACTTATTTCAACTCAGAGTGATCGATGGATGACTCGGGTCGGGATGAACGCAATACCAATGCCATGCAATTGCAAAGACTCGATTGGATTTGTAGTTGACCCTGCGAGCTCATTCATTCATCCCTAGTTCTACCTAAATCAAATTAGGTACTATCACTATCCTAACATTGAGTTGATAAGAACTCATTTTAACTCAGAGTGATCGATCGACGACTCGGGTTGGGATGAACGCAATACCAATGCCATGCAATTACAAAGAGTCGATTAGATTTGTAGTGGACCCTGCGAGCTCACTCATTTATCCCTAGTTCTATCTAAATCAACTTAGGTACTATCACTATCCTAACACTGAGTTGATGAGAACTCATTTCAACTCAGAGTGATCGATCGACGACTCAGGTCGGTATGAACGTAATACCAACGCCATGCAATTATAAAAACTCGATTGGATTTATAGTTGACCCTGCGAGCTCATTCATTCATCCCTAGTTCCACCTAAATCAATTGCTATGAAATCTGTTGCAACAAACGACTAAGCTATTGAAAATTTTTAAACAGGTACATATATGTTACAACAGATGACGTATCTGATTTAATTATTAAATAGATATTTGCATCTGTTGTGATAGATACTGAGCTATTGGAAATTTTCAAAAAAATATTTATATTTGTTGTAACAGATGACATATCTGATTTTATTAATTATCAAATGAATATTTTCATCTGTTGTCACAGATGACTGAGCTTTTGGAATTTTTAAATAGATATTTATATCTGTTGTAACAGATGACTGAGCTGTTTGGATTTCTAAACAAATATTTATATATGTTGCAGCAGATAACATATCAGTTTGAAAATCTTTTTATCTCTTTTAATTTTAAAGCAAGAAGCTTCTGGTCTAAGTAGTTAATATCAAGTAGTAGTACTTACTACTAAAGGCGGTAAAAAAATATTTCTTGAATATCTCAAAAGTGAGTTCATCGAGCAGTCTTGTCTTGTTTTTTCAATGTCAGTAGTCTTAGTCTTCCTTGTGCCCCTCAAATTAATGAATATTGAAAACCACCACGTCTACGTACACAATACATCTATAGAAATTATCTCATCTCTTCCTTCAGCTGCAGTTTATTTTATTCAACTCTCATTTTTTTCTCTTTCCTTTTTAGGGTCACAACCTTTTTTCTCTCTTTTCTCTTCTCTTCTTTTCAAGATCTTTTCGGATCTAAACTCATCCATATCTTTCCTCGACTTAAATTTCTGTTTTGATCCCCTTTTTGATATTAAGGTATGGTTCATTATTGCTCTTTCATTCTCGTGTTCTTCTTTGCATGTTATTTACATATGTTTTTTATTTAATTACTATTTACCCATATCATATTTGTTAATTTTTTTTAAGGAACTTGTAAGTGTTGAATAAACAATTCGAGAATTTTATTATAATATGAGAAAAAAGTCATCTGTTGGAAGAAGTTTAAAAGCCTTGTTGGCAGTATCATTTTTTTTGTATGTATTTTGTTTGTTTCATTATTGTTGATGCAGTTATTGATGTTGTTGGTGGGGTTGGCATTGTTGGAACTTGTGGTGTTGTTGATGGTTCTGGCAAAAAGGATGTTGCTTCTTTGTTGTTGATGATATTGTTGGAACAAATATTGTTTCTTTTTTGTTGATGTTTATGTTGTTGTTGATGTTTCAACAGATGGAGAAACTGTTGGAACAAATAAAACCACCAGAAAGATTGGTTTGATGTATTCCATCAGACTCCACATCTGTTGCAATAGACTCCACATCTGTTGCAACAGAATCCACATCTGTTGCAACAAACTCCACATCTGTTGCAACAGACTCCACATCTGATACAACAGATGGACAATGTTCTTTTTGTGACATTAATTTTTTTTCTCTTCTTTGTAGATATAAGGAATTGACAGTTGATCAACTTTTGACGGACTATCTCAAGAGGCTGCAATAAAGATGGGATCGGAGAAATAAGTTGCTTGTAGATGGAACCACTTCATATGTGGGAGGTATGTATTACTGATAATGTTATCGTGGAAACACACATAGAGTGCTCTGATTTTGTGAATGATGTTTTTACTGATTAGTCATAGATCGTTCAAACAAGATGTCTGCAATTTTACAGTTAAGTTTGGTAGGTATGAACTGATAAGGCTGAGGGACCATGAATATGGTTCTGATAGCCTGTTAAGATTTAATGTCGGTTGTTGCTCATGTTTATTTGTCAAGCATTGTGAAGGGATCTAATTTTTGTGTCATTGTAAAGAGATTCAATAGCTATTGGACTAACTTTTAGGGTGCATTGGACCCTTAGAGGGCCTTCGAAGCTTAGCACTGCATCTAATAAGAACGGAAAACTAATATATTTATTGCCCTGGCCAAAATTTATATGGCTGGGTTTCTCGCTCGGGGTGATGATTTTATTCCAGAATATGCGGTAGGAGAATGCTTTCGAAGGAAAATGGGTGGTTGATGGAAGACCATATCATCTAAGAGCTAATTGAAGAAGAGACATAGGGTAGAAAGTAACTTCTAACGAATCTGTCCAGTGGAATTATCTTAACAAATGCGAGATCTGAATCAAGTGCAAATATGAAAGTGTATCCGGTAATGTAATTTCATTTGTTGTGTCTCTGAAAGAAAAACAATGTAGATGGACACTTTGCTAGGAAGCTGCGTGGTTTGGATTATCACCTAGATAGAAAATAGGAGAAGACTAACAAAGAAGCCTCACAGGCATCGAGGGTAGAAATGATGTACGACAAGTCTAGAAAACTTATGCCAATAGCAACTGCAGTTAAAATAAGGAATCTAAGCAAAGGCAGAAAATTTCTGAATTTTAAATTTTATCCCATGCCTTCTTGTTTGTGTTTTTTATCAGTTCCATTATCGTTGACCTGATCAGAACCACAAACGAGATTGAAAGGCAAATAGAGTATCATTGTTTCCTTAACAATATGGTTATAATTGATTGTACTTTCTTGCCTTGACATGCTTTCAACATTCCTTGGAGAAGATCAGATGCTTGCTGTAGTATGTGAATCCCGATAATTTTCAAGCTTGCCTCCAGCTTGTTGATTCTGTATTCAAGTTGATTGTTGCCCTCTTCGAAGTTGGTAAAGAGTTCCTCGTCTCTTGTGAGCTCGATCAGGAACACTACCTTCAAAGTTCTGGCATTCTAGAAGCCCTTCAGAACACTTTCTTCAGAAGCTTTAAAGGATACATGAAGGGTCTCTGTGTTTGTTTTAGGTCAAAATGTGTTGATGCACGTTGAAGATGGAGTCCCAAAAGTTGACCAACACATTTTTATCTAGCGTTGTTCCATGCATCTTGCTCAACCAATTTGATAAATTAGTAAGCATGGAGTTACGTAACGTGTGATCTAAACCATCTCTACCATTACTATCAAACGTTATGTAACTCTAAGCTCATTACTCTATCAAAAAAATATGACAGAGTTAGTGCACAAATCAAACGAGCTCAATCTCTCAGCCTTTCTGCTGATTGCTCTTCTCCAATATAGATGACAAGATATCTGCTATGCAAAAGTCTACACCGTCGCCAGACATGTTCCCAGGCAATCATGTCTGGCGATGGTGTAGACTTTTGCATAACAGATATATTGTCATCTATATTGGAGAAGAGTGATCAGCAGAAAGGCTGACAGATTGGGCTTTTTTTCTATGTGCACTAACTCGGGTATATTATTTTGATAGGGTAATGAGCTTGGAGTTACGTAACGTTTGATAGGCTAGGTAGAGCCGGTTTAAATCACATGCTACGTAACTCCATGCTTACTAATTTATCAAATTGGTTGAGCAAGATGCATGAAGCAACACTCGATAAAAGTGTGTTGTTCAACTGTTTGGACCACATCTTTAACGTGCATCAACACATTTTAACCTAAAACAAACACAGCGACCCTTCATCTATCCTTTAAAGCTTCTAAGAGAAAGTGTTCTGAAGGGCTTCTAGAATGCCACAACTTTGAAGGTAGTGTTCCTGATCGAGCTCACAAGAGACAAGGAACTCCTTACCAACTTCGAAGACGGTAACGACCAGCTTGAATACAGAATCAACAAGCTGGAGGCAAGTTTGAAAAGTATCGGGATTTACATAAGCATCTGATATTCTCCAAGGAATGTTGAAAGCATGTCAAGGCAAGAAAACATAATCAATTATAACCATATTGTTAAGGAAACAATGATACTCTATTTGCCTTTCAATCTCGTTTGTAGTTCCGATCAGGCCAACGGCAGTGGACCTGATCGGAAACACAAATAAGAAGATGGGATGAAATTTAAAATTTAGAAATTGCCGCCTTCGCTTAGTTTCCTTATTTTCACTGCAGTTGTTGTTGGCGTAAGTTTTCTAGACTTGCTGAACATCATTTCTACCCCCGATGCCCGTGAGGCTGCTTTGTTGGTCTTCTCCTATTTTCTACATAGGTGATAATCCCGACCATGCAGCTCCCTAGCAAAGTGTCCATCTGTATTATTTTTCTTTCAGAGACACAACAGATGAAATTACATTACCGGATACACTTTCATATTTGCACTTGATTCAGATTTCGCATCTGTTAAGATAATTCCATCGGCCAGATTCGTTAGAAGTTACTTTCTACCCTGTGTCTTTTCTTCAATTAGCTCTCAGATGATATAGTCTTCCATCAACAACCCATTTTCCCTCGAAAGCATTCTCCTACCGCACCTTCTGGCATATAATCATCAACCCGAGCGAGCAACCCAATCATATAAATTTTGGCCAGGGCAATAACTATATTGGTTTTCTATTCTTGTTTGATGCAGTGCGAGGCTTTGAGGGCCCTCTAAGGGTCCAATGCACACTTAAAGTTAAGTCCAATCACTATTGGTTCTCTGCAGTGACGACAAATATTGATCCCTTCTCAAAACTTGAAACGCATAAACACGAGCACCAACTGTCAGTAATTCGTAACAGGGTATCTGCACCATCTTCATGAGGTCCTCAGCCTTATCAATTTCAAACCCATCAAACTTAACGGTACAATGCAGGATCTTATTTGAATAATCCATGCCTAATCGGTTAAAAACTGCATTCACAAAAATATTGTACTTTGTGTGTATTGTCCCGATAACCTTACTAGTAATACATACTTAACTCCTACATATATGATAGTGGATCCATCTGCACGCACCTTATTCTTCCTAGCCCATCTATGACTTAAATTGAATAAACAGATGACTAGCTTATTGCAACAGATGACACATCTGTTTATATTATCAATCAATTAGAGACATTTGTACGACAATGATCAACCTATTGCAGAAATCAAACAGATATATACACCTTTTGCAAAAAAATTGCCAGTATGTTGTAAGTTATCTAACAGAAAGAATATATTTTGTAACAGATTACCCATTTGTTAGATTTATTTTAAAGCAATTTTCTTTTCTTTTCGAGATACAATAATTTATAAATAGGCTGCTCCTTACAAATATGAATGATCCAGATTCGTACAAGAATATTCATATCGAGTCCTTGCGTGAACTTCAAAGGCAGTTTGATTGATGAACTCCAGAGAGATATTTGGCTGACTTCGGAGGAAGGCTGCCGGATGAATGAAAGATGTCTGATTGACAATAATAATAATAGTAGTAATAATAATTAGATAATATTTTTTATTTTAGCGATTATTTTCCTCCTTTTGTATATCAAATCTACCCAAGGGATTCAAAAATCTATGAACATTCATTTTATTTTGTTGTCGACTTTGAATTTTTAATTCTTATTTAGTATTTAATAATAATCATTTTGTTTATTCCTTGTTCTTAACATATCGACGGTTGGTGGTAGGGATTGAGCAGTAATTTGTGTCAATAGTTAGAGGTTAATCTGCTACGACAGATCGATCATATGTTGTACCTGGCGCTTATTAATAAAAAAGGGCTATTGTTGTTATTGAGAGGGTGAAAAGAGAAAGACATGACTCAGAGTTTCGATTATTCAATATGAAAAATGTTTCGTAAATAAATAATAAACACAATTTATAACCACAATTTTAATAACTGATCGTGACTTTTCACCATTTTTGTTTTTGAATTTGTTTTTTAAATTATTTATTATATAATAAAATGATTATTATTTTATTAAGAAATTTGAAAAGGTATTTTTTTTATTTATAAAATAAAAAAGTAAGCAAATTTGGATTAATGATATGATGATATGGTTATTTTAAAAAAAAAGTAGTTATATGTTGCAACAATTAAATTATCTAATGCAACAGGTTCACTATGGTTGCAACAGATGATATATTTGTTGTCACAGATGATTTATCTGATGCAACCTATATCGAGTCACAACTCAATAAAAGCAGTTCTTGGAAAGAAATAATTAATAATAATAATCTGAAAAGTCATGACTTATCACAATATTTCTTAATTTAATTAATTCACTACTTTTCACATTAATAAAAAATATAATTAATAAATGGAGGTGAACAGTTAGATTATATGTTGTAACAAATATGTTATCTGATGCAACATATTTTATATTTGTTGCAACAGATAATATATTTGTTGTCACAAATGTGTTATCTGATGCAATAGATATGGAATCTGTTGCCACAACTCAATAAAAACGGTTCTTCGAAAGACTAATTAATAATAATAATCTGAAAAGTCATGACTTATATCACAATATTTATTTTTTAAATTTAATCAAAAATTTAATTAATGTATGGAGGTGAATAGTCACGCCTTTTTGACTCTCATTCAAATTCAATCCTCTATAAATAGGTCCGTCCTTACTCAATCGTTTATTCAAATACATACTTTATTTATTTATTGCATCTCGTCTTTCATATTACACTCTAGAAGATAAGATTATGGCTGACCCAGTGTGGGATGTTGCTTTTCTGCAAGACGCCGTGAATGAACTTCGGAATCAAGTTCGTGATCTGCAATGCGAATTGGGAGGAGTTAGATCAAGAATGCTCCGTGAGATACGCAGGCTGAGGAGGGTCTTGCTGCTTTCGATTGAAGATTGGCCGGCTGACAATGATGATGCTGATAATAATAATAATAATAATAATTAGACTACTATTTTTCTTTTAGTCTATTATATGTATTTTTATTTGTTTAATAAATAAATTATGTTTGATCTTTGACGTTTTAATCCATATTTAATTTTCATTCTATCTATTATCTTCTCAACAAATATTTCGACGATTCGACGTAAAAAGGAATAATTTAGAATCCAGCAGCAAGAGCAAGATTTATCTGTTAGGTTTATGACAGGGGTTGATTTATGTTGTTTCAAACAGATTAATCATTCATTGCAACAGATAATTAGTCTGGTGCAACGGATAAATATTCTGATGCAACAAATAATTAGTCTGGTGCAACAGATAAACATCCTGATACAACAGATAATACGTCTGATGCAACAGATAATACGATGATGCAACAGATAAATAGTTTGATGCAATAGATTACTCATCTGATGCACCAGATGATTGATCTGTTTAAATTGTGGGTACTTGTGCTGGATTCATAATCGAGGTTCTATCCATTGTTGGAAAAACAGAAGTGTACCCAGATGACAAATACGAATAAAAATCATAATTTTACTTACCAAAGTAACCTATGAAATAATGCCAAAGTTAAAAGTGATGTAGTAAATAAAATTTGACCTAAGAAATTTGTCAGATCGCAGCAGTAACGCTGTACCAACAACAACAAATAGTTGACAAGAAGAAGATGAAGCAGAAGATGATGAATAAAACAGCAGAAACAGAAACAATTAACAACAAAAATCGCTAAGAGAGAGAAAACAACAATGGATGAGAAAATAGAGAAAAACGCCTTTTCCCCCTCCATTTCCCATTATTTTAGGTATACATTGGGATCAAAGTGTAAATTTAAAAATTTGTGGGTTATTTTAAAACTTTTCCAACTTTCTTAATGCATAATAAAGTAATTGTCACCTCTAACTAATAATTAAGACTTGTGTCACCTACACCTCATTTTAAAACTCTTTTGTCACCTGTGGTCCAAACCCCCAAGTTACTCACCTTTCTTTTTTGTCTAACCAATAATGCTTATTTTTTTCTACAAAGATTTGTTATATAATTGTTTTAAAAAATCATGATTTGAAAAAGTAAAAAAGAAAAAGATTGGCAATGTAAGGTTAAATAAATATTTTACAAAGTTAGGATAAAAGAGAGAAAGTGTCTACTATTCAAATTGAGAAAACATTAATTTTTTAAGTAAATTTGAGGATACAAATAATTTTTGAGCAACTTGTACAAATTTCATAACTGAGAAGCTAATTGTTTTCTCTCTCACAACTTTATAATATTACATAAAATTTCATAAAAGATAGGCGGATACATTACAGAGAGGCGAGAGCCGAGTATATTGTGATTTCTGATCCATGACCAACTAATTTTGAAAATTTAAATTAATCAAATCCTTTAATATAAGGAGAAAATCAAACAATGTATCTGTGTTTGATTAATTTTATTTTATTACTCTTTAGAATAATAAATTCATTAATTTCGTTAATATAAGACAGAAACATATATATCTTGGTTATGTTATTTGATTAATTTTATTTTATTATTATTATTTAAATATTAAATTCATTAATTGATGTATCTATTATCAATTTGATGTATCAAACAAAGTAAACACTTAGATATATGTGTATACAACTGCGCATATATACATTTACATATATCATGAACACGTTTGAACCTCTCAGATACATAAAAAATTGATGGACCTTAAACTGATGGACACAAATATATTCATACGTATTGTGAACACATACTAACCTATTTTTATTATATTTTAGTTTACTGTATAGGAAGACGAGTTGAATGACGATCGAGATTAAAAATGTCATTTCAGCAATTTCGTAATTTAACAACATAATTCAACTTCAAGCAATTATACAACAAGCAGAGATTATATTAAATTTTTGAAAAGTCATTCAAGTTGTACTAAATTCTAATGGATAAGCGAAAACAACACATTGGAACAACAAAAACATCATGTGTATAAGTAAAAATATGAATTCAATTTTTGTCTTCAAATGGTCATTAATTATCACCCTTATTAGTTTTTTTTTTCAAAAGGGAATATTCAATACCATACACTTTTTTCTTCTTTTAAATTAATTTGAGATTTAATCTAATTACTTTTTGCAATCGCTTCACTTTAATTCATAACATAACTAAAGTGAGTGTAAACTATTTATTATTTTAGAAATTAAATAAATTAATTATATTTTAATTTTATTTTTCCTATAATATAATAAAATTGAATGAAATTAGTGTGATAGACCAAGGGCAATATAGTCATTTCACACTAATACTCAACACAATTCTAGAAGCATCATCTCTTTGCTCTCTTTCACCATTTCTAGGTATTTATAGATTTTTGTTAAGTTTATTAACATTATAAGTAGAATAATGTTTATGAACTTATTACATAATCTAATGCTATCTTTTATGACATTATTTAAATATTGCATGTATTAAGCATATATGTATATTTAAGTTTTACTTCTCTCTTATTCTTAATTGTCTATATAGATAAATAAGTTTTGTCATTAATTATTATTTCTAAATTATAATTTAATTACAATATAAATGGATGATCTTTTAGGAATTTATTAAGTATAAAACATACCTCTAGTTTTTATTAATTATTTTTATTACTTATATTAAGATATATCTATAAAACTATCCCTCTCTATGATTTTACTTGTATAAATAGATATTAAAGTTTTATTATTAATAATAATTTTTTTTTCTTTAAAAGTTATTCTCTCATTTCATTATTAAACGTCAATAATGTACGCACTTAAGTTACTCTCTTTTCTTTTTTGTCTAACCAATAATGCTTATTTTTTTCTACAAAGATGTGTTACAAAAAATCATGATTTGAAGAAGTAAAAAAGAAAAAGATTGGCAATGTAAGGGTAATAGACATTTTACAAAGTTAGGATAAAAGAGAGAAAGTGTCTACTGTTCAAATTGAGAAAACATTAATTTTTTAAGTAAATTTGAGGATGCAAATAATTTTTAAGAAACTTGTACAAATTTCATAACTGAGAAGCTAATTGTTTTCTCTCTCACAACTTTATAATATTACATAAAATTTCATAAAAGATAGGCGGATACATTATAGAGAGGCGAGAGGCGAATATATTGTGATTTCTGATCTATGACCAACTAATTTTGAAAATTTAAATTAATCAAATCCTTTAATATAAGGAGAAAATCAAGCAATGTATCTGTGTTTGATTAATTTTATTTTATTACTCTTTAGAATAATAAATTCATTAATTTCGTTAATATAAGACACAAACATATATATCTTGGTTATGTTATTTGATTAATTTTATTTTATTATTATTATTTAAATATTAAATTTATTAATTGATGTTTTTATTATCAATTTGATGTATCAAACAAAGTAAACACTTAGATATATGTGTATATAACTGCGCATATATACATTTACATATATCATGAACATGTTCAAACCTCTTAGAAACATAAAAAATTGATGAACCTTAAACGGATGGACATAAATACATTCATACGTATTGTGAACACATACTAACCTATTTTTATTATATTTTCGTTTACTATATAGAAAGATGAGTTGCATGACGATCGAGGTTTAAAATGTCATTTCAGCAATTTCGTAATTTAACAACATAATTCAACTTCAAGCAATTGTACAACAAGCAAATATTATATTAAATTTCTAAAAATTCATTCAAGTTGTACTAAATTCTAATGAACAAGTGGAAACAACACATTGGAACAACAAAAACATCATGTGTGTAAGTAAGAATATGGACTCACTATTTGTCTTCAAATGGTCATTAATTATCATCCTTATCAGTTTTTTTTCAAAAGGGCCATTCAATACCATACACTTTTCTTCTTCTTTTAAATTAGTCTGAGATTTAATCTAATTACTTTTTGCAATCGCTTCACTTTAATTCATAACATAACTAAAGCGAGTGTAAACTATTTATTATTTTAGAAATTTAATAATTAATTATTTTTTAATTTTATTTTTCCTATAATATAATAAAATTGAATGAAATTAGTGTGATAAAAACAAATAGTATATGTTAAATTGAGATAAAAATAATAAATAAAAATAATTTATTGAATTATTATTTTTAATATTTAATAGAACATAAAAATATCAAGACAAATAAATGAATTAGAAGGAATGCTTGAAATTCAAAGTAAACTAAGTAGGCGTTTGGTCATAAATATTATTCACAGTATTTCGGAATACATTTTCACTTTATTTCAGAATATTTGTTTGATCATAAATATTTGTGAACACTTTTTCTCTTTTTTTTTGAATTTTTGTAAAATACCTGAAGAGTTGTTTCACTATTTTTGAATGCACTTATTGTACTTTTTCATTTATTATTTTTTTAAAAAAGTTAATTTTTTTTTTCATAAAATAACTCAATTTTCATAAAACTCTAAAATTTTCAAATTTATTTTCAGGTTTTATATTGTTTAACTACAAAAATATTCATTTCCCAAATACTATGATCAAACGGATCCTAAGAGTATTTCCTAAATTTAAAAATCGTAGACCTTCATCTAAATAGAGAATCAAATTTGTATTTTTTTTTCATTTTAAATACTAAAAAATAATTTAAATAATTGAATTAATATAAGTTTGCTTAATTTTGTGTTGCCGAACCAAATTTGATAAAAAGAATAAAGGATTCTTGAGTACAATTAATGTATATTGATAATAGAATATTTTTAGATTATCAACATGGATAGTGGTGCAGTGTTGGGATTATTCCACCTTTAATCAGAAGTCTCAGTTTTGAGCCTTGGGAATGAAGAATATTTTGTTGGGAGAGCCACCCCCCGCAGTGCACAATCCAAATTAGTCGAAATTTTAATACGAGTATCAGACACTGAGTGTAAAAACTAAGAAAAAAGTATTTTTATATTTTTAAATGTATTAAATCAACATATAATTAACCATGGTAAATTATCTTCCTTATTTTCTTCATTTTCTCATTTTAAGATATCATTTATACTTAATATTCTATAAAAAATAGTCTTTCTATCTTTGAGAGTGAACGTAATGTTTATGTACATTCTACCATTCTCAAAATTATTTATTGAAATTAGATATTGATATGTTGTTGTATCAATTAAAACTTAACATTATATTAATAATTAATAATATTGTACAAGTAACAATTTATGTGCAAAGAATAATGAAGAAAGAAGTACAAGAACCATGTTCTTAATAGATCTTCCAAAGGAAATAAAGGAGTTAGGAACACTGTAGAAAATTCATCAAATATAAGATGTGATTTTTGACTTCGTTGAATAAAGTATATTTCACGTATAATTCAATTCAATCTAACAAATAAAATTATTTTTTAAATCGCAATAAATTAATGTCATTATGCGATATTGAAGAACAAATTAAATTTTAGATTCTTAGTTCTTTAGAACAGTAAGAAATAAGTGTTTTCATAATAGATACCAACAATATTTAAAAATATTTGTGAGTTAGGTAACTTTACGTAAAATATTTTATTTATGTTAAAATTCTAGTTGGTATCAATAAAATAGTGATAAAAATGTAATATCATATTTTTATATATATATTTTTTTATATATATAAAATAAATCTAAAATTTATAATCAGTTACATTGACGGCCTTCAAATTATCTAGTTTCTTTTCTTTTCTTTTCTACTATATAGAAAAGAAATATAGAAATGGTGGTAGGAGGACGACCAAGGGCAGAAGCTGTAATACTACACATGTTTTGAGGACAAAGTCGTCATTACAATTGGCTGATATTTACTACCCTCAAACAGCATATCATTTCCACATGAACATTGCTCGAACATCCCATCCCTTATCTGTTTTCCCTCTTTTTGCTTTACAAGATTTTGCATAGTTAGTTTTTAAGAAAGCAGACTAAGCTGAAAATGGAAAGTCCTAAAAGCTCTAGCCAATTCCGTGCTCTCCTCATCTTCGTCGATCATTCATGCCCGCCATTGCAGACTAACTCTGATGGAGAGGTTTGTTACGAGCTTATCACCATGAAGAATTCAACTCATTCTTCACAGATCTAGCTTTGTTTCACTGAGATAAGTCATTCTCTTTCCCTTCCTTTCTGAACTGATATCTAATATAGTTAAGGATGACCCGATCTTTATTGTCCTAACAGGTTGAGCTCCATAACCTAACCGATTCCACTATTAAAGCCAACAAATGCTCGAATTTACCTATCCCTCAATTGGATAAACCTCAAAAAAAGTATGTAAACTCAATTTGGTACAGTTATGTTTATCATCGTTGTTCACCGATTCTGAATTGTTTATGAATCATGTTGTTGGTCTGTTTAATCCTCAAGTGTTGGGTACAAGTTTTCCCCATTTTGAGTAATAATATGTATGTGTTTTAGTTTTTGTGGCTGCATGTGTTAAGAAAGTTACTATTATGGGGATTTTTCATGTATTTTTGTTTATTTCCTCTGAATTTGAAATGTTGATTGAGAATATGTTTTGGTGATTCAATTCTGCTTTTCCTATTTTTCTTCATGCTTTGTTAAGAGTACAAATTTGTGGGTTATTTGCAGAATTTTGAAGATGTTCCCTTCAAACTTTCAATTTTTACCATTTTGCGGAGAAATTTTGCATCTGGGTTCAAATATTCTGAGGTTCTTTTCCAGATATGCAGTTTTTGTTATTTATTTTGTTATTCCTTTTGGTGTTTTGCAGTATCCCATTTTGATACCTTGTCAATATTAAACGTGTCAATTGGATGAGTATTTGTATGTCTTCACGGCTAAGGATAGTTGTGGATCAGCACACAAAAAGGGATTATCAATCTAAGGGCTTTTCAATCTTAATCAATTTGCTGAGCTGCTACTGCTTCTCAAGTGAGTCTTCACGGTTGTTATTGATATGCTACTTTGTCAGGATACAAAAGGGCTTTTCATCGATTTCTTCATCTCTGAGTTGCTTCTTCTCCTCAGGCGAGTCTTCACGGTTGTTATTGATGCAAAACTGTTGTTGAAATTTTCCAACAACACTTCTACCAATTTCACACAAAGGGAGTATATTAGTAACATGTTGTTTGGATTGTTGGTACATATTGTTTCAAACGGTTTCTATGCCCTTCAACGAAGGGAAATATATGGCTAACACCATTTGTTTGAAAGGTTTTCTACACCCTTCAACTCTTTACTCTCTCTTTTTCTAATGGTTCTGTTGGAGCATTCAGTGCTGTGTATAATCAGTGGCTTTAAAGAGGCGATGATGTTTTTGTCATTTTTTATTCCCTTCTGATCAGATTAATGAGCATTTGGTGTTATCCGACGCGTTTCTTGGCGGGGCATCCCACCAAATCTTCTGATGGTTTTGCAGCCATGGCGTTGTTGGACTCTCTTGCTGCCCGGCCTTAATATATATCTGAGCCTCAATTTTGTCTATTTATTCGGCTTGGATTTGTTTTACACTTAGGCCGTGTCTGGTATAAAGGAAAATATTTTGTAGATTTGAGGAACATAAAGCAAAAAATATCAGAAGGGAAGGAATGAGGCTACACAGAGCAGAGGATTTTCATTGAAAGGGTAGTTGCCTCTCTCTGCATTCAGCCAATGATTTCTCCATTAATGTAAGAGCCCCAATAACACTTCTATCAATTCCAAACAAAGGGAGTATATTAGTAACATGTCGTTTCGATTGTTGTTACATATTGCAAACGTGTAATGTGGGTTATGTCTCTACTTCTGTATGCATAATAGAAAGTTGTTGATTCAGACATCCGTAACCAAAAGATAGCCTATAATCTCTTCTTCTATAGAGTACCAACATACATCTGATATAGGACATATTAATTTATTAGTCTTTTTCCCCAATGCTCATTCAAATGCTTACATTCATAGATTCAACTCAATTTGCAATGTAATGTTACAGTTATGTTAAATATGTATATATGGAAAAATTCATCTGTAGAACCTTTGTAAAGATGTCGAATACAAATATGATGTTTGATTATAAAACCCGTGCTATTTACTACTCCCTCCGTTTCGGAATAAGTGAATTGTTGGGGTATTTGTTGGTGTTTCAAAATAAGTGAATCATTGAATTTTTTTCCAAATTTGCCCTTATGATTTGACAACCAATTAACTTTTGAAAAGGTATTACAAGGTCAACTTTTTCTTTTTTTTGGGTAAAACTGGAAAGTTGTGTTAAATTTATGTCTTTAATGCTTTTTCCTTAATATGTGTGCCAAAATCCAACAATTCATTTATTATGAAACGGAGGGAGTATATCTTTGCAGGAGCAGAAACAATGTTTGCGGATTTAGGCCATTTTTCTATGAAGTCTATACAGATTTTTTCCATTGTCCCTTCACATTATCTACTCAACTCAACATAATATCTACCTAGTAACAACAACCTAAGTTGCGCGAACTCTTCACTTTTGATACCGCACCCGTGGCGGATTCTTAAAAAATACGTGGCTTTTGGAGAATCCGACACGTACCCATTGACACTTTTGAAGAGTCCAAGCAACATAGACAACAACTGAATATTGTTAGTGAACTAAAGAAATATATTAACTTTGAAAGGAAAATCTAGGTTGTGCTTTAAAGTTTCTTTTGTACTTTTGATATTGCAACCAAAGTCTCAAAAAGCTATATAGTAAAGGTTTGCATATTCTCAATTATCGATTTCTTCATTGTCATATTACTATGACATTTAGTTTCTATTTTATTATTCTTCATTATGACAATGCAGTCATCATTAATGCAATTAAATTGTCTCACTTGAACATTAACAACTGACATTGAAGTGCCTACATTCACTGCCGCGATAGAGTCACATCAAAAGCAGATCACACATGCCATTTTAGAACATGCTCTTCAGATTTGCACCAGCAAAAATGTGTGCTTTCTAATCCTTCTCACTTTTCATTTGTTTTATATGAATGTTAACATGAGGTTACGAACCTTACATGCTCCCATTGTCTAAGCTATATGACAGTACTTTACTATTAAGAGTAAGAAACACTAGAGGAAATTATCAAACTAATGGTAAACAAGGTAATTTGGATACTTTAAATAAACTACAACTGTATTAGAAGTTACAAAATTTGTATATAAATATAAATGTAAATAAAAAGCGTGCAATTTTATGTTTTCTTTACATTCCTATTGTTAATATAATCTGCCTACTGCTTTATTTTTTACGTTTAGTGTTCTTTTGCTTTTCATTTTCCTCAATAACAAAGTTGAGACTGAGCTCTACTATCGGTTGTTTTGTTTCCGGGTGGCAGGTTCTGCATCAGCATCTAAATATAAAATTTGGGAGAAGGCTGCAATTGCTGGAGTTTCATTGGTAGCTGATGTTGCCGAACATTTGGAGCGGACAACTATTTGATTAAGAAGTTGGACCGGTCCAGAATTCACAGGGTGAGTAGTTAGTTGAAGCTCTTTTTTTTCCCCTTTGAGGATTATTAAATCCATCAAATGCATTATAACTACTAGCCATCCTTTATATGAATAACTTGCAGGTATAAATGGCAGACCAATTTACAGAGTTGCATGAAACTAAAGCTCCAACTGTAGTTTCATTGGTAGCTGATGCTGGCGAGCATTTGGAGCGGACAACTATTGATAAAGATGTTGGGCAGGTCCAGAATTCACAGGGTGAGTAGTTAGTTGCAGCTTTTTTTTTCCCCCTTTGAGGATTATTGATTCCATCAAATGCATTATAACTACTAGCCATCCTTTATATGAATAATAACTTGCAGGTATAAATGGCTTTGAACATGTTGGCAAAGATGTGCATTCTTTGCCGACTTTCACAAATTTTTTTAAAGGAGACCAATTTACAGTGTGGTCTGAAACTAATTTTCAGAAGTAATCTCTACAATAATTGCAGGACTGATTTATTTCATTCTTTTTAGATACGGTTGGTTTCCAAATGCTGAGCTTGGAACGTCTCAAGAACCATTGTCATGTACCATTCCATTTGTGCAAAATACTAACACTAACATAACAAAAGAAAAGAATTCGGAAATACCAACATCATCCCATGGTTCACTTGTACGATTTTCTAAAGAACCACTACCTTCAAACCCAAGAATGACTGTGACATCCTCCTCAAACAGGCTTGGTGAGTCAAACTTGCAAGCTAGCATGGGTCTGAATACGTACACTTCTGATCATGATGAAACTCTGCCTTCACATAGAAGAGAGAACGGGGATGCAACTACCGCGGAACAAGCTGACATGGTATTATTTTTCTTTAATTTCATTACTTGTGAATATTTGTTTTATTCTTCTTACACTACTTTCAGATGGCAATATGGCATCGCAAAAATATGTGACCGCGTTGCACATGTCATTGCAGTGAGAAGCCAAAACATTGTCTTCTACCTCCATATCTTAAACTAACATTGTTCAGAGGATTGTTAATAGTGATGTTCCTATGGCTAATATAATCTGCCTACTGCTTTGTTTTTTACGTTTAGTGTTCTTTTGCTTTTCATTTTCCTCAATAACAAAGCTGAGACTGAGCTCTACTCTCGGTTGTTTTGTTTCCGGGTGGCAGGTTCTGCATCAACAGCTGCATATAAAAGGTGGGAGAAAGTTGCAATTGCTGGAGTTTCATTGGTAGTTGATGCTGCCGAGCATTTGGAGCGGACAACTATTGATAAAGAAGTTGGACCGGTCCAGAATTCACAGGGTGAGTAGTTAGTTGAGTCTCTTTTTTTTCCCCTTTGAGAATTATTAAATCCATCAAATGCATTATAACTACTAGCCATCCTTTATATGAATAATAATAACTTGCAAGTATAAATGGCAGACCAATTTACAGAGTTGCATGAAACTAAAGCTCCAACTGTAGTTTCATTGGTAGCTGATGTTGCCGAGCATTCGGAGCGGACAACTATTGTTAAAGATGTTGGACAGATCCAGAATTCACAGGGTGAGTAGTTAGTTGCAGCTTATTTTTTTCCCCTTTGAGGATTATTGATTCTATCAAATGCATTATAACTACTAGCCATCCTTTTTGGCAAAGATGTGCATTCTTTGCCGACTTTTATCACAAAATTTTTTAAAGGAGACCAACCGATGTTTATACATATGGTATGTGGTATCTACGTTCAAATACCGACTACCGAATTACCGAACCCGAACTTTAAATACCGAACCGAATACTTTAGTATATTTAATCAATTTCATATGCATTGCCCGTGACAAAAGTCCCAACACTTCTGTTATTCCCGCTGTGCAAGTAGAGGCTTTTGTCCCTCCTCTCTTAGTCATGCTAGCTTACAAAGTTCTTTCTCTTCCCATTTCCTTTACATTTGCTGCGAGTCCTCATTTCATTACTATCCAATTAAATCACCATAGACTTGACTACAATGTATTCTGTAATTAACATGGTTTTATATCAATTACTGCATCGTTCTTCTATATCTGTTCATGCAGTTGATCATTCTTCATCGAGTGGGATGCCTCTGTTTCCTAAGAGCAGTACCAACCCAGCAACATGAGGCGCAAAAGGACATGTGGTTTCATTGCTCGGTACGCATCTTTCACTTGAGCTTTTACCTGTTGGCCGAATGGGCCACATTCTCATAAAAGTAGCATTACTGCTACGCTTACTATGTAGCCCATGATGCTGAAGATGATGATCATATGCTACATTCTAGAGTAGAGTACTGTCTTTTATGGACATATTAAGCTACCAAAATTTCCATGTTTCAGTCAGAGCTTCAGAGGTCTATAAGTCTTGTTTTGCTCCTCTCTCTCACCCACTAAAAATTGAACGAGTAAAATATAATAAGAAACAAATTATAAAAAGGTCCGCACATGCTAGCATCACGGTAAATGTTTAAATTTGTTGCATGCACTATGCTAACATGCTTCGGCGCTTGACCTGTCTATATGTACATGCTGGTTGTTATTTCATTTCACAGTTGCTTTACAGAAGTTATTTTCCAGCTGGATAGGTATATTCCTATAGCAACATAGATAGAATTTAGAGATGTTTTTAATAAGTTCATGGTCCTCAAAAGTTGGAATTCAGATTTTAGTATCGTGGTATCTCTTGTATTTGGTGTCGGTTTGAATTAGTAACAGATATTAGTATCGTCGCATCTCTTGTATTTGGTGTAGGTTTGAATTTGTAAATATTGTGGCAAAGGATTTTGGCAGATGGATATAACTCCTTATATGTGTACTTTCCACTTTGCCTTTCTTAATTCTGCGTTAGGTGGTTGTTTTTGTTGTTGACGTAACTTTTGTTCTAATAGCTATTGTGTTTCTCTTCGTTGAATAAAGATTTGTTTTATCAACATATTTTGAACTTCTTAACTAATTTAATCTTTAAATCTAATTTAATTGGTGTTTCATCGTGAATGCTCGAGATATTGATCACAACAACAATTGCATTCACTATTGTAGAATTTATAAATATTATCACTACCAATGTAAATAAACAACAATCACTACCATATGTGAATGTGAGCATCTAGTAGTATGTTATTTCCATGATTGTATAAAACATACATTTGGAATCATTTCCATCAACTGATCCAATCAAACGGAATAGTCCCTTGCTGTTATATCTTCATTTTATTCTACTATACGCGTTGGGTCCGTGCAACGCACGGCATATCTATCTAGTATTATATAAAAGAGTGAAGAGGTGGAAGTGCATACCTATCTAGTATTATATAAAAGAGTGAAGAGGTGGACGACCAAGGGTGAAATTGTCATTTCATAAAAATTAGAATATTTATTTGTATGATATAACTTCAAAAGTTGGTCATAAGATCAAAATGACAAAATAAGCAAGCACCTTTGTCTAATGTCAAGGCATGCCTTGTAGACACGTGATTTTTGACCCTCTCGAGTTTTAACCAATTTTTGACATTAAATATTTATTTATGTCAAAATATTATCTTTAGTTCTTATTTCATTTTTTTTTTTAGTAGATTTCATTTTAAAAATTGTGAAAAAAAAACATTCAAATAATAAAATTACATTTTAAGATATTTTTATTTTTATGAAAACTTTTCAAAAATTATTTTTTCTTTTAATTTTAATTTTTATAAATAAGCTAGTAATTTTATTTTCTCTTAATTATATTTTATTTTAAGTTAGTTATATTTTTCTTAAGTATAAAAAATTAATTAGTTAATATTATTTTATTATTATTATTATTATTATTATTATTATTATTATTATTTATATAATTTTTTTATTTATTAAAAAAAAAAAGGGGGGATCTTTATCCTTAAAAAACCTACCCCAGCCACCCCCTAATTTTTCTCAACTTCCTCAACTTCCCCCCTCTTACATCTCTATATAACATAATACACGGGACAAAAAACCAAAAAGAGGAGGAAGAACATTTTGTAGAAAAGTGAAAACAAAAAGAAAAAAGGAAGAGACAGAAAGTGAGAAGAAAGGAAAAACTAAGAGAGAGAAGAAGATTGAAAAGAAAAACAAACAAAAAATCCGACAGAAAGTGAGAAGAAAGGAAAAACTGAGAGAGAGAAGAAGATTGAAAAGAAAAACAAACAAACAAAAAAACAGTAAGAAGAAAGTAAGAAAAAAAGTAAGAAATAGAAGAAAGGAAACAGTAGAGAGAAGAGGAAGAAGAAATACACGGGTGAAAAGTGGAGTTTGAGATTTTTCCGTTTTGAGTTTTTCGGTGACGGTGTTTTGCTTCTTTACTCAGTATAATTCATCATGCAGGTTCTTATCAATTCCGTACTATTTATTTTTATAAATTTCATTGTTAATAGAAGCATGAATGAAGTTATTTCAATGATTTCAAGCACTATTTAATATGTAAAGTCAATTATTATATGAGGTTGTTATCATGAATGGTATGTTTGGTTATGAAAATATTTAACGTAATCATTATAATATCGTTCCATGACGTTTGTTAATCAATTTTTCTTGGCGTTTTCATGTTCTTAAACTGATTATTTTGGTTTAGTAGTTGTACTGGGTATTCTCTCATATTGTTCTCTATTTTGTCAATGGATTCTTTTGTTACATAACATGATGAAATAAAAGTTGAATAGTTTGGTATGAATTTTGTTTATTTGCCATTGAAGAAGAAAGTTGGCTTATAAAAGTTGATTCTTGGCATGTTTAGGAAATCAATAGTTATTGCAAAAGATTAACCGATTAGTAAACTTATTTTGAGTCCCAAAATGCTTTAAAATAAAATAAAAATAGCAATAAGTCTTTAACTAATTAAAATTGGGAACTAAAGAAAGTAATTTTTGTCATGACATATTCATGTTTAAACCAAATTTTACTAAATGTTCCATTCTCTTTTTCTTTACATGTCCCGATTTTGATGGTCAATATCTTGTCTATATGAACGTATATTAATTAAAATTGGTTATCATATTATCATCTTGTTATGCTTTGTTTCTGATTGTTTTTGAAAAGTAACTTAAGAGGTAGACTATTTAATCACTCTATGCTCTTAGTATTTAGATTATCGGCCTAGATTTGTTTAAGGCTAAATTATTTATTAGTGTGAAGGAGTGAGGCGAGTTACGAAATTATTCAAGATCTTTTGTTACTATTAAAAGAAAAGAACGAAATAAAAATGGATAAGAAAATTGTATTGAGTTTATAAGAGACAAATCAATGCCTGTAACGCTAAGCAAATTTTAGGCACGTTTAAATATTCGTCTCAATTAAGAATACGACGTACACATCTTTTCGAGACATTTTAAAAATTCAAGGATGCAAAAATGCACCTTGACAAATATTTTTTTAAAATTAATTTTCACCAGTTTATTTAACATAAGAGGTGTAGACAGTCATTTTTGATATAATTAAAAATGAGCGATTTTAGGCCTTAACATAATATATTAAAATAATTTAAGTCAGGATAAGTCAATAAAAGCGACCGTGCTAGAATTACGAGATTCGAGAGGTGCTTCACACCTTCCCCTCTGTCAACAGAATTCCTTACCCTGTCTTTTGTTTTCGCAGACCAACAAAGAGTCATTTTCCTTTGATTAGGGATTCAATAAGGTGACTTGAAACATCATAACTCAATTTCAAATGGCGACTCTATAACTAAAATAATCCCTATTCAAAATCGTCACTTTAATTGGAAAAATTTGTCGACTCGATCCTGCAGGCGAAAAAGGGGTGTGACATCTCTGGCGGCTCTGCCGGGGAATAATAAGAATTCGAGCTTTTTATATTGACTTATACTTGCTTTAGTTATTGTTGATATTGTGTTTGTTGACGTTATGTGCTATTTGTCGCTTATTTACCGCTTTGATGTTGATTGAACTGTATTATATACTGTCTTTTCTTGCGCAACCCGTTTGAGTTTCTGAAATAGGATAGAAGGAATGCAGTGCATGCATCCTACTTTCTTTTTGAAATAGCCGGAGTGTCAAGGCACCTGGTGAAAGATTATAGTCACACATGTTAGGCGGGGTTCAGATCGCCAACGAAGGCGGTGTTGCCCTGCTACCGACCAAGTTGTCCCTTCCTGGTTCGAGTGTCCGGTCGGGTAAGCCAGTCTAGACACCTATCCCTATTAGGCTTTAAACTTAGAAGAACTGAAAATTCAGAATCTGGTTATCCGTATTAGGTGCCGCTTTATTTGCATCATATGCATTTGACTTAGCAGGACTCGGCACTGGGGTTGGGTCTGTCTAGGACAGGTGACCTACTTTATAAAGACCAACATGTACATCTTACTGCTCTTTGACATTTGTTTGGAAGGCTGTTTGTTTGTTGACCGGCTTTAGGCAACTTTGAAATGCAAGAGATTATATTATTTTCAAATTTAGTAAGTCATTTTTCAAAGAAAATTTATTTTTAAAAGAAAGAATTTTTTTAAATATATAGTAACATAGTTTTATGGTCTTTATGAACTACGAGGGTTTGATTCTCACTCTTTAGTGGGATACGTAGGAAGTCCTTCTTAGGATACGACCCTATCTTTTGAAAAATTATTCATAGATTTATTGGGGAATATTTTGAAAATATGATTACTTTCATAATTATTTTTCTAATCCTCAAGTCTAATTTTTATATATCTTAATTGCTCTGAATCTTTAGGGATCATGAGGCTAAGTTTTTACAAAATAAAAAATATATATAAATCTTAACAGTCCCGAACCTTTAGGGGTCTTGAGGCTGAGTTTTGTATGACATATATTTCTCGAACTACGCAAGATCTAATTCATGTCCTGGCAAGTTACGTAGGCAACCCTCCAAAGGGTTCGATCATAATTTTTGAAAAATACACCTAAAAAAGTCGGGATGAATCATAAAACCTTTCATGATAGGTTGAAAAATGCATATAGAAGCATGACATATAACGTGACATTATAATGTGTTTAAAATATAACACTCACCCATTTGTTACTTGGTCTCAGAAAGATAAAGTAGTTGGTGGTTGGTTTGTGGTTTAACCTGGCATCACATCCATACAACACTAGATACAAAGAAAAGAGAAAGATGACCCGCAGAGAAGGTGTAGGGTCTAACAGTGAAGAAGAGCAAAATCAGTTGATTTCACAGGAATTAGCATCAATGGAAGAAATTAAGTTATTGAAACAACAGATGGCAAAAATGTACCAAGCTTGGCTGAATGAACAAGCCCTGCCTTCTTCAATCCCTAGACTTTCGACTACGAATGATCCAAATCCTGTTCAAGCTCAAACTAGCTATCCATTATACCCACCTGGATTCGACCCATATGCTAATGTGACTGGTGTTGCTGGTACTTCTACCATGCGCCCACCAAATTCGTCTGTCACAAATAACCCACTTTTCACTTATGTAGCACCAGCTACTGCGAGTCTTCAATCGACAGCACAAAAGAATATGGGAGAACCAAGTCATGATCTGTTGTATCCTCTTGAAATGACTTTCAAACCTCAAAATCCACATTATCATGCTCATCAACACGATTCTCCTATCGTGATTGAGAAAATTATTAAAAATGAGGAACAAGAGGAGATGGCTAGGAAAGTAAGAAGCTTGGAGCAGAGCATGAGAAGTATGCAAGGATTAGGAGGACCAAAAAGTGTTTCATATAAAGATTTATGCATGTTTTTGGATGTCCACTTGCCTATGGGATTCAAAATGCCCAAGTTTGACAAATACGAAGGGCACGGTGATCCAGTGGCACACTTGAGGCGTTATTGTAACCAATTAAGAAGTGCCGGGGTAAAGAAGAATTACTCATGGCTTATTTTGGTGAGAGCTTTTCGAGTCTAACCTCAGAGTTGTTTGTAGATCAAGACATCGACAAGTGGAGTAGTTGGGATGACTTGGCTAACGAATTCGTGCAACAATTTCAGTACAATGTCGAGTTGATTCCTGATGAGAAATCCCTGACTAATATGAAGAAGAAGAACAATGAAAATTTCAGGGAGTATACGATTAGATGGCGTGAACAAGCTGCTAGGGTGAAACCGTCAATGAAAGAAAACAAGATAGTGAAGGTGTTTATTCAAGCGCAGGATGAAACATATTATCAACACTTGTTACCTGCATTAGGAAAACCATTTATTGATGTTCTCAAAATGGGTGAGATCATAGAGAATGTAATTAAGTATGGTTGCATTATGAGTTTTGCAACATTAAAAGCAACTACTCAAGCAATTCGAAAAGGTTCAGGAAGTGTTGGGGAGAAGAAGAATGAGGAAGATGCATCTACTATTGTAGTTGGACAGCGGGAGCGGTCAAGAAGACCACTTTGTCGTCGCTCTCAAGCTCAAGCCCAAGTTCATGCCCAAGCTCTACATAATCACCTCCAAAGTCCATTATACTCCAGTCCCCCACCTTCATATCCAATTTATAATGCACAACCACATGTTCAACCCCCATCTTACCCACAATGGCACACACCAACTCCTCAGAGTCATCCTCCAATTCCACAAATATACCAAAGCCCTTCTAGGCCCGATTTTCGATCCAAACCAAATAATGAAATGAGACAGAAGTCGAGAGATAGCTTCACACCAATTGGAGAGTCATATGCCAGTTTATTTCAGAGATTGGTACAGGGGGCATGATTACTCCTCTCCTTGGGCACACTATTAATCCCCGTTCAAGAAATTTTGATCCTAATGCACGATGTGCATATCATTCTGATGCTCAGGGTCATAGTATTGAAGATTGTCGAGATTTAAAAAGAGAAATTAAAAAGATGATTCAAGATAGATCAATTATGGTGCAAAACATTGACAATGAGAAAAGCTCTAGTCATGCTGGTATGGAAATTGGTGGCTAAGAGGTCAAGCTCAGAAATTGGGAAGTCACTCCTCTCCCTGCTAGGAAAAGGTCTAGTAGTTTGTTTTATTTTATTTTCTGTTACCCGAATTATTTTAGGATTGTAGTTTAGGACCTATATTATCTGATTTTCGTATCATTTTTGTTCAAACCCTTCTTCTGTCAACAAAATGTGTGTCCCTTTTATTTTTATTTCTCAATATATATCATCTTTTTTCTTCTTCAAAGAGCTCTTTCTATGGTGATTCTGGTAATATGATAAGCATGTTGAATTTTCAGCCAGATCTTAAAACTCAATCTAATGTTGAAACATTCGATCAAGAACCTAGAGTTGAAAAAAATGTAAGAAAAATAAGTAAAGTGTTGAGATATTTTGGAGACCTAGTTACATCCTCACTTGAATGTTTTGAGGCAATTACTTTGCGAATAAAAAATGACTTGATCTTCAATGAGGAAGTTCAACTCAAGCATTTTTGAATGAGATCAACCAGATATATAGTTTCTATTGTCAGAAGAATCAAAAGGAAGTTAGTTAAAAAAAAAGAGTCATCTGTTGTGAGGAAAGTACAATACAAGTAGACTTGTATGGTTTACAAGTTAAAAAAAAAGTGACACACGTGCATGTGCTTAGTCACAGTCAATATTGAAAAGATGCGTATGATTTTCATGTTCCATTCCTAGATTGCATGTTATGTACTTACGTTTTTAAGGATTGATATGACGAAAACATTTCATTCTGCTATCCAAATGTTGTGTCATCCTTTGTTATCCCTTTTGAGCTTTTGTTTTATTTCTTTTATATTCCTCTTTTGGAATCAAAATAAAGTCTGCAAAAACAAAAAGTGTCAAGAAAAAAAAATAGAGTCAGAAAAGTGTCAAGCAAAAAGAATAAAGTCAGAAAAGTATCAAGAAAAAATAAAGTCGGGAAAAATATATCTCTCTCTCTCAAAAAAAGAAGAAGAAGAAAAAGAGAGAAAAGTCAAGAAAAAGAAAAAAGAAGAAGAAAGAAAATCAAGCAAAAAAAAAAGATTTCTGAACTACGTTTGACCTGATTCTTGCTATGACAAGATACGTAGGCAACCCTACTCTGCGGTTCGGTCCAACCAAAAGAAAATTCAAATTACCCCGAATGAAATGAAACTGGGACAAAGTTTATTTCCTTAAAAAAGTCGATTCCAAAAGTTGTATGTTTCACCCAATATTATGTAAATTTTTGAGCCACATGCCTTCCTTTCTTTCTAACCTTTTTCAAAAGCCAAGTTACAACCAAAGAAAGACCTTCAGATCGATCTTTGAGAATATCAAGGTTAAACATGTTATGGGTGCATGATGTTTCATATGTTGGGCATTATTTAAAAAAAAATGAATGAGTAAAAATGAGAGAGTCTTATTAGTGAAAACCCTTTTGGGCACCAAAAGGCGACAATGAGCTGAGAAAGAAATGAAAATAAGATAGGCGTTGGCAAAAATCCATTGAGGTGCCACTAGCCGAAGGAGGATTGTGATCTAGAGGGAGCATATTCAAGATTGATTCCATTTCAAACTCAATAAGTGGACAAGAGTTGTAATAATTAGTGTGGGTAGATCAAGTTGTTTAATTCAAAATGCATGTCATGATTGCTGAAATCGGCTACCAGACCCAAATAAGTTTTTTTTTCTGTCGTTTTTTTTAAAAAAGGATGCCTATTATTTTTTTTCCTTTTCTTTTTATTTTTTTATTTTTGATTTTTTGGTATCTTTATCATCAAATAAAAATTATTGTCATTTTTCTTGTGTCTCTGAGTCGAGTTCGTGTTATAACAAGTGAGAAAAGATTTCAAAACTGGCTACCAGCTTCTTCAATTGCACAAAGCAAGATAAAAAGTCAACACATGAAAGAGACATGATTGTGAGCCGAAATAAGACATGCAAAAAAATTGTCAGCAGACGAGTCTGGAAACTCATGAAAATACCAAGGTTTAAAGGATTTATTTGAGGAGCATGACAAAGAAAAGATACTGTGTTTGTTTCAGAGTCACTTCTAATAATCTGAGTTTGGGTCAGCGATGTAGCAAATCGGTGACAGATGCTAATGGTTAGAAGCAATGTTAAATGTGACGAGAGCAAGAGTGATTGCCACGGAAGCTAAAGCCACAAACCTGCCATCATGTTTTTGAAGTCACAAGTTTTCTTTGATGAAACAGAAAATATGTTACCTTCAAATTAAGGACATCAGAGCATAAATATCAAGGGCTGCAATGCCTCATTTCCACATATGCAGGAAACAATGTTGCTACACAGGTTTGATAATCAAATTATGGTAAAAATTCAACCCCTAGGAGACACATTTCCTAATCTGGATAATTCAAGTTTCATTTGTTAAGTGAAACACTTACTAACTTGAATCATCACTCCTATAAGACGCACTTTCTGATCGAGTAATTTCATTCAACCCCTACGTGACGCACTTCCTAGTCTGAATAAGTCAGTTTTCATTTGTTAGGTGAAACACTTCCTAACTTGAACATTCACTCCTAGAAGACGTACCTTTTAGTCGAGTCATTTCTCGTTGATTCCTATAAGACAAACATTTTAGTCGAGTCATCCCCTTGATTCCTATATGACGTACCTTTTAGTTGAGTCATCCCCCTTGATTCCTATAAGACGTACCTTTTAGTTGAGTCACTCCCTTGATTCCTATAAGACGAACCTTTTAGTCGAGTCATCCCCTTGATTCCTATTAGACGTACCTTTTAGTCGAGTCATTCCCTTGATTCCTATAAGACGTACCTTTTAGTCGAGTCATTCCCCGCGATTCCTATAAGACGTACCTTTTAGTCGAGTCATTTTCCTTGATTCCTATAAGACATACCTTTTAGTTGAGTCATCCTCGTGATTCCTATAAGACGTACCTTTTAGTCGAGTCATCCCCTTTGATTCCTATAAGACGTACCTTTTAGTTGAGTCATCCCTTTGATTCTTATAAGACGTACCTTTTAGTCAAGTCATTCTCCTTGATTCCTATAAGACGTACCTTTTAGTCGAGTCATTTCTCTTGATTCCTATAAGACGTACCTTTTAGTCGAGTCATTTTCTAAGTACAAACTGGGGAAAAATTTTGTTCGAATTTATTGGATTTTACTTTTTGCTCAGGACCCTCCTGAAGAATGAAAATTTATTTATACTCAGGACCCTCCTGAAGAATTGGTTGTTATTCTTCTATTTTACTGTTTACTTTGAGTCCAGGAGCCTGCCTGAAGAATAGGGTGAAGAAGTAGCAAATCAGGAGCCCGTCTGAAGAATAGGGTGAACATTATCAGTTGCAAGTTCAGGAGCCCGCCTGAAGAATAGGGTGAAGATTGTCAAGTTCAAGTCAGAGGAAAGTTTGAAGAATAAATCAATTATCAAGTTCCTCTCTAATGCCAAAAGCCAACGAGAAGAAACATTTCGTGTTTCAAGTTCAACTCAGAATAACGACTATCTCACCATTTGAGAAGTCATGAAAATTCAAGTCAAGATTCCAGAAAAATAGCATAGATAGGATCTTTCACTTGTATCTTCATTTTATTTTTTGTTGATCATTTCAATGTAAAAGCAGAAAGTCAAAAATCGGAAGCTCGACGGAATATCACTCGACCTTTATCTTTTTCTCTCACTTTTTACCTTTGAACTACATGTGACCTGATTCCTTTAAAACCCGAAATATGCAGGCGGTTCAAAACCAGGACTCGATCACATCTTTTATTTCATTTTTATCCTCATTTTTCGAATAGTCGGAGGATCAAAAATCATTTCTTTGTCTACTTCTTTGTATGAAAACTCTTCGAGATTTCACATAAAGAGGGATAAAATGTAGACACATGATTTTGATCCTCCCGAGTTTTAACCTATTTTTGACATTAAATATTTATTTATGTCAAAATATTATCTTTAGTTCTTATTTCATTTTTTTAGTAGATTTTATTTTAAAAATTGTGAAACAAAAAAAAAAGGAATCTTTATCCTTAAAAAACCTACCCCAACCACCCCCTAATTTTTCTCAACTTCCTCAACTTTCCCTCAACTTCCCCCCTCCTACATCTCTATATAACACAACACACACAAACAAAAAACTAAAAAAAAGGAGGAAGAACATTTTGTAGAAAAGTGAAAACAAAAAGAAAAAAGAAAGAGATAGAAAGTGAGAAGAAAGGAAAAACTAAGAGAGAAAGAAGAAGATTGAAAAGAAAAACAAACAAACAAACAAAAAACAGTAAGAAGGAAGCAAGAAAAAAAAAAGAAAGGAAACAGTAGAGAGAAGAGGAAGAAGAAACACACGGCTGAAAAGTGGAGTTCGAGGTTTTTCCGTTTTGAGTTTTTCGGTGACGGCGTTTTGCTTCTTTACTCAGTATAATTCATCATGCAGGTTCTTATCAATTTCGTATTCCGTACTATTTATTTTTATTAATTTCATCGTTAATAGAAGCATGAATGAAATTATTTCAATGATTTCAAGCACTATTTAATATGTAAAGTCAATTATTATATGAGGTTGTTATCATGAATGGTATGTTTGGTTATGAAAATATTTAACGTAATCATTATAATATCGTTCCATGACGTTTGTTAATCAATTTTTCTTGGAGTTCTCATGTTCTTAAACTGATTATTTTGGTTTAGTAGCTGTACTGGGTATTCTCTCATATTGTTCTCTATTTTGTCAATGGATTCTTTTGTGACATAACATGATGAAATAAAAATTGAATAGTTTGGTATGAATTTTGTTTATTTGCCATTGAAGAAGAAAGTTGGCTTATAAAAGTTGATTCTTGGAATGTTTAGGAAATCAATAGTTACTGCAAAAGATTAATCGATTAGTAATTGAAGGATTATAAGTAGTATCGATTAGTAAACTTATTTTGAGTCCCAAAATGCTTTTAAAAAAAATAAAAATAGCAATAAGTCTTTAACTAATTAAAATTGGGAACTAAAGAAAGTAGTTTTTGTCATGACATATTCGTTTTTAAACCATATTTTACTAAATGTTCCATTCTCTTTTTCTTTACATGTCCCGATTTTGATGGTCAATATCTTGTCTATATGTACGTATATTAATTAAAATTGGTTATCATATTATCATCTTGTTATGCTTTATTTCTGATTGTTTTTGAAAAGTAACTTAAGAGGTAGACTATTTAATCACTCTATGCTCTTAGTATTTAGATTATCGGCCTAGATTTGTTTAAGGCTAAATTATTTATTAGTGTGAAGGAGTGAGGCGAGTTGCGAAATTATTCAAGATCTTTCGTTACTATTAAAAGAAAAGAGCGAAATAAAAATGGATAAGAAAATTGTATTGAGTTTATAAGAGACAAATCAATGCCTTTAACGCTAAGCAAATTTTAGGCACGTTTAAATATTCGTCTCAATTAAGAATACGGCGTACGCATCTTTTCGAGACATTTTAAAAATTCAAGGATGCAAAAAATGCACCTTGATAAATATTTTTTTTAAATTAATTTTCACCAATTTATTTAACATAAGAGGTGTAGACAGTCATTTTCGATATAATAAAAAATGAGCGATTTTAGGCCTTAACACAATTTATTAAAATAATTTAAGTCAGGATAAGTCAATAAAAGTGACCGTGCTAGAATCACAGGATTCGAAGGGTGCCTCACACCTTCCCCTCTGTCAACAGAATTCCTTACCCGGTCTTCTGTTTTCGCAGACCAACAAAGAGTCATTTTCCTTTGATTAGGGATTCAATAAGGTGACTTGGAACACCATAACTCAATTTCAAATGATGACTCTATAACTAAAATAATCCCTATTCAAAACCGTCACTTTAATTGGAAAAATCTGTCGACTCGATCATGCGGGCGAAAAAGGGGTGTGATATGCCTAATGATGTGACATCTAAGGTGAACCCTAGATTTTTTCAAACACAATTTTTTATAAAGAGAAAATACATCAAATCACTTCCCAACTTGTTGCTAAAATTTACTTTAGACCCTAAATTAATCGGACAATTATATACCCCCTTAAGAACTTTGAACTGAATTTTGTACCACCCCAAAAGTGTTATACCATTTTCATTACGAAGAGTGTAATACACTCACGTCATGTCAGAGCCATGTCAAAGCCACATCATAGCCATGTCATAGCCACGTCAATAATTTTTTTTAATAATTTTCAAACCAATTATATATATATATATATATATATATATATATATATATATATTAAAAAAAATTATTCCTAACCTTATTCTTCATCTTCTCCAGCACCCTCACCCCCACCCCCACACTACGCACCATTTTCCATCTTCTCCAGCGCCCTCCCCCTCCTCCCCACTATTTCCACCATCATTCTTCATTTTTTTCAGTGCCCCCATCCCTACCACCATTCTTCATCTTTTCATCCCACCCCACCCACTTTTCCACCACCAAATTGAGCTTCATCAACTCTCCTCTCCCTTTTTTATTCTTTCTTGTTCAACTCTTTTTTATTAATTCTAAACTTAAATTTTTGAAATTTGATTTATGAAAATTTAAACTTCGATGAGATTGTATTTTGTTAGTGAATTGGTTGTGGATTTTAATTTTTCCACAAAGATTCAATGGTCTCACTATCACTCTTTTTGGTGTTATGAAATTGCATTTTGATTTGTTGAACAATAATTGTTTATCTTTCGAACCCAACTCGAATTTTGGCATAGGATACTACTGTCTATCTTTATTTGATGGAAAATTAATGCTTGATTACTTGGTTCTTGTCTTCTGCTAATGTTTGGATTCTATTAAGAACCTGCAATGGACAAACAAAAAAGTTGGAGAAGACAACCAAATTAAAAATAAAAAATAAAAAGTGGGACCACATAAAAAGTTTAAAAAAATTAAGTAAGATACTAAATAAACGAATATTAAATATATTAGTTATATGATATCAAATAAATAATGCCACGTGTATGATTATATTAATTCAGATTTTCTTTCTCTTTTTACACACGATTTTTGGAAAGTGAATGCACTCTTTGTTAAAGGGTGAGTTTAATTCAGTTCAAAGTTTTTAAGGGGGTATATAATTGCCCGATTAGTTTAGGGTCTAAAGTAAGTTTTGACGACAAGTTGGGGGTGATTTGATGTATTTTCTCTTTTATAAAATATTTTGTATATTGATAATTAGACTATTTTAATGAGATTTTGGCCTCATGTAATTTTTTATGTGAAAATTTATATTATTTTATTAAAATAAAAATATCTAGAAAAAAATTGGATATTAATTTTTATGTGCATAATTAATTGCTGACATTCATGTGTCTAAAAGTAATTATAAAGTATAATTTTTAAAACCCAAAAAATTGATATAAGTGATGTTTCTCTTTTCAATTTATATGAGGATACTATAATTTATACGCTTAATTGATAAATTATTTTAATTAATACTCTTATATATTATAAAGTAAAAAACTCCTTACTATAAGGTCTTATAATGACAATTTTAAGTATTTTTTTTTATAAAAGATGAGAGTTATAAATTTTAAAAATAAAAAAAATTACATATTATATTAAATAAATGAATTTAATAGTGTCAAATTTCTTTTCACTAATAATGTATCACATAAACTCATTTAATTATGTATTTCTTGTACTCCATTTTTTCTCTGAGTTATGTTTTATAATTTTATGTTGTTTCATTACGAAAATTAACATAAGATACGTCTACATTAGCAAAATTAGTTCTTTTCCTCTAACAATACATTATGTTATTTACTTTTATTTGTAATATTAGGCAAAGAAGATTATCTATTTTCTTATTGAAAATATTAAAATATGTATAATTTATGTAGAATTATATTTCCATATTTATTATCTTATTACCAGTTAATGTCCATTAACTAAAATGAGTAAAATATACTTTAAAACTTTATTGAATTACTGTAATTTCTATTACGTTAATCTTTGTTAATGGTTATCTTTTTGTTTAATTTTGCACATTGTAACGATCAAAATTTTGATATATGTGAAATTTATGATTTTGTGTGATTTAACTATTTTTATCCTCCCCTTAGTTGCATTATGGTATTTCTGGGGTGTGAAGGTGATTGACACAGTTTTCGATGTATTTTGGTACCATTTATGCGATATTGTGGTTTTTGATGGCTTTAAGAGTCTTATTTTGGACATGTAGATATCTTTTGATTCATGTGATGAATGGCTAAAGAGAAGGTGCCAGAAGCTCCTTAATATTGATTTTAGGCTAGGTAGACCTTTGATTCGGGTCCTGATGCACCCGAGTTCATTTCGACCTATTCGTCGAAAAGTTGGAAAAATTAAAAATACGAGTATGGAACCCATATTTGGTTGAAACGACCTCGGATGAAAAATTCGACTTCGCCAGCTGATCGAAAATGTTGACTTAGGATGATAACATATTTGGTGTGATTTTATGGCTTTTAAATCTCATTTCGATCCTCGTTTTAGAAAATTATGATTTCGAGTTTCAGGGGTCAATTTTGTGAAAATGATATTTTTCTGAAAATGTGACATCACCATTGAGTTCGGAGCATTGAATTTAGTATGGTTACATAGTTCGTTTGCGTATATCAAACTTCAAATGAATCCCGAGCACCCCGTCGAAGTCTGGGTTGAACTTAAAGAAAGAAAAATCTGGTGCATTGCAGTTTTTTGGTATAAAAACAGCTTTTCCACTCCTTTTTGCTCATTTTGCTCATTTTTCATCTTGCTGCTTGAGAGTTAAATCCTAAAATAGTATGGAAGCTTAAAAGTGAAGCTTATGGGAGCTTGAGAAGCTAGATTAATATCTAGTTCTTAATTCTATTATGGATTTAAGGTAAGAATTCACTCTTTTTTTAAGTAATTTCTTGCTTAATTCTCAAAATTCCAAAAATCTTAGGAATTGATTTTAAACCCCAATTTCACTCCTTTTCACTTGAATAATATTTTAATCTTATAATTACTAGTTTTTCATCAATTTAACCTTCAAAACAACTCCAATTCTTAATTTTAACTCGGATTTTAAAGATTTTACCCAGTAAAGCTTAAAAATAGTTTTTCTTCGATTGGAACCTCATTTTAACTCAATTTGACTAGGGTTTTCAGCTGTACGTTTCGGAAAACACATTTTTGAAGTAAAGTTATGATTTTGTCCTTCTTTTTCGAAAATTTGTTTCGGGGGCCCGTTTTGATCCCAAATCAAAAGTAGTCAATATAGAGATCGTTGTCTTTATTTTGACGCGTAAATTCTATATTTCTTGATTTGAGATTGTTCATGAAAAGTAAGATCGTGGGTTCGAAGTATAGCGAACCAGTTTCGGCATTCGAGGTAGGTTATGACTTAACTCTTTTAAACTAGGTTGGGTAGTAAATTATGGTACAAAATGCATGTTAAGAGTGAGAACTAATCATGAAAAATAGCTATCTATGTGTTGTGCCCGTGTGAGTACCTATATATGATGTAATTATCGAAATTAAAATATTATGTGTGTGTGATGTGTGGGTCCTATGTGATGTTGATAGCCCTAAATACATATGAATAATTGTATTGTGTTTTTGAAATGCCTAATGTGGTACCATTGGTGTATTGTGATATATTCATACTTGTTGGTAGATGAGACATGTGGAAATTCATGAATGAAACGAAAATAATGAGTGGATATTGACTCACATGGTTGTGAAAATGTATCATTGTGATTTGTTGTGAAAATATATCATGTGGTTGGATGTGAAAATACTTATTGTGATTAGTTGTGAGCATTACATCCTCATTCATGAAACATTAGTACCACCGTGGCAATACCTGAGTAACACTGACAACATTTTTTTAAAACCCTCTCTAGGGGATGTGCTGGAGAGGAGATATTGTAACACCTTATAAAATCTTTTCTGAGGGATGTGTTGGAAAAAAGATATGAGATATGTGGATTGTATACGGGTTGACGAACCCCCCATGGGTCCTACGTCGGGAAGCTTTAGCTCCGTAGGTGTATACGGAGTTTGTGCGATGATTTTGAAGGTTGTGCAAAAACCTCGTGCATCATCATCATCATCATCATTATCATATACATTACACTTACTTATTGTGTTTATGTTGTGTTGTATTGCTCTATTGACTTGTCATCTATGTATTTGTCTTACCTTCATTTACTTGTATTTGATGATCTTGTATCTATATATTCTCCCTTGTTCTACTTATATGTGACATAATGCATACTTATGTTCTAGCTTGGTGTGTTGTTGTAATATATGTAATATATTAGAACTGTTAGTGCATGCGGAGTGGGCTACCATTGTGGGACATTTTCTGATTGCAGGTGACGTGTCCTTAGTGTGTATTTTGTATGCTTTATTTTCTACTTTACTTGGTCGGTTTATGATACTTACTGAGTATATGTGGACCGTACTCACTCCTACTTTACCCTTTCGGTGTAGCTTTAGGTAGGGGTGCGCCTCAGACTGATTGATTTCGAGCTCCTTCAGATTTCTCAAAGTAGCGGTTGGGCATTTATACGTTCGGAGTTTACCTCTATCTTTATGTACTAGTTATGTCTTTATTAGTGTTCTGAGATAGATATTTTCCTTTGTGGTTATTTTTCTGATGTATTTGACTCTGGATTATATTAGTAGTTCTTATACTATTGACATCAGGTTTTGGGAATTATGGCTGCATGTGTTGATTTTTTCTTTTCTTTTTTATTATAGCTACATGATTTGACTTTGTTCTAGAAGACTTACCTTGGGGGCATTTTTGTCTTTTCTCCGTGTGTATCAGTTTCGGTGAGAGGCTTATTTGTCAAGGTTCGTCGCGACAAGTGCCATTATGACTTATCGATTTTGGGTCATGACACATATTTTATCATCATATATGTAAATTCTCCTTGAAGATCTTTTGCTGTAGCACTAAGGGATCACTATTGTATCCCATGTTTGGTGGAGGTATTAGTTAGTCAAGGAATTATTTATCGCACCATTTATGCTCTAATGATGGGATGAATTATTCAATATATATATATATATATATATATATATATATATATATATGGTAGGATAACTAATTTCAGAATATCTAATTCCGAGATTAATTATCTCGGAATAACTTGTTCCCAATCAAATGACCCCTAAGGGGTGATTTGGTATAGGCATGGAACAAATGATGTTAATTTGTGACATTAGTTATCTTACTACATATATCTATTTGACATAATGTTAAAATGAGTATAAGTGCATACAAATTTTAGTTTGAATTGTGGAAACTTAAAAAATTTATAAGTTATAATGTAGATTTATTAAAATGGAAATGTGTTGTAAAGTGAAATTTATGTTATTATTTATGTCGTGCTCTAAAAAAATATATTAATTTTTGTAAAGAGTTGAATATTTATAATTCAATTTAATATTACAATGTTAGGCCCGTAAACTGGTCTTCCAATATATCTAGTTTTAAAAGAAGAGCAACAATCTTTTTTTTAAACAAAAAAAGTAAAACATAACAATAATTTTTTTTTAAAAAGAATTGCATCAAAAAAGTTTTTAAAAACAACAAAAAGTTAAGTAATGCTAAAAAAATAAAAAATTAGTTTTTTTAAAAGATTTTAGAAAAAGGGCGCAACAATAAACATAAAAAAAAAGCCCACTGCCAGCTGCCATTTTACTACTACTATAGAAAAGGCTTACTTTCAACATGCCTGTTTGTAAGGGCCTTTCTATCATTTTATCTAGCTATTAGGTATGAGTTTATTTATCTCAGCAGCCTTCTGCGTGTTAGAAAAAAAAACACTATCATTAATCAAGAAAGGGTGAGAAACCCTAGAAAAGGCACATGCACAATAGATTACGTAGATCCATTTTTTGATTGAATGACTTCCTTTTCCGGTGGGTTAATCCCTTCGAAGAACACGTCTCAACTAGTAGTAGATAAAATACAACCTTTGAAATATGCAGAAGTTCTTAAACCAAAGCCTTCCGGTCAGGAATATGCAAAAGTGTCACCAAAGTCAATTATAATGCAACATAGAGAACCATCCATAACATGGAAGGCTGCTGAAGTGAAAAGTTTAATAATTCAGGAAAACTTACAACATGCAATCATTGGTAAGTTCTCTTATGGAAGACCTGATATTAATGATCATAGAAAACTGATACCTAAACAATGTGCAATCAAGGGTGAGTGTACAATTGGTGTTTAAGATACAAGACATATATTGATTCGTTTGAATCAATTAGAAGATTATGTGCAATTACTATCTACTTCAGCCTACTATATCAAAGCAAAAGATCGGTATTGGCAAATGAGAACCCTTAAATGGGATCCATGGTTTGAACCGGATGTAGACACAACCATTGGTGTAGCATGAATCTCTTTTCCGGATCTACCCCCAAACATCTTTGCCAAGGAAGTTATATTTTCCATTGCTTCAGCTGTGGGCAAACCTCTTATGATGGATAAGGTGTAATGCCCCGATTTGCTGAACCGGAACGCTACACGGTGCTCATGACCCCGAGGGACCACAAGCTAACCCATGACTGATATTTGTACCTGTATACTGCAAATTATGACATAATAATGCGGAATACGTAAAACTGTAAGGCCATAAGGTTCAACTGAATAAAACCATGTCTGAAAATCATAACATCCATGTGGGTAAAAATACCCAAAACAACTCAATCTGAAAGCTAAGTCTGAACGTAAATCTGAACATAAATCTGAAAGCCTCTAAACTATCTGAATAAGGAGTAGAAGGAACATGTCTCCAACTAACTCCGTAAAACTGAACTGAAGAAATAAATAAATGTATCAAATCATATTGTCCTCGAATCAATAAGGACTCACCGTGTCTCTGTGACTGGAATGTTACCGCTACTGCTGGGCTGGAGCTCGTGTCTTGGAACCTATGGTGTAACATTAAAAGAAAGCACCATAGCGCAAATGCGTCAGTACAACTGGAGTACTGAGTATACGAGGAAGGTAGGCTGACCATAAAGGGTTTCATGCATGAACAACACTGACTGACTAATATGAACGTGGGAGTGCAAACATACATATATAGAAACTAGGACCGTGAATGCGTGATAGCAAGACCTGTAAGCTAATACATGATTTACAGATAACTGTCATGACTGATATTGCAAGCTGATAACATGGACGACTGTATCTGAAAGTCCTGTATATACTGAAATCTGAAGAACATAACGACTGTATCTGACAGTCCTGTATATACTGAAATCTGAAAAATGCCCTAAGTTCTTTTACTGAGACTGATACTAAAACTGTGGGAGGTAGTGTTTAACTGATATGCCCCATGTATGCCATTATGGCTAAGCTGGGGTCTAATCTCTGCCCCGACTGGAGGGGTTTCAATATCGTGCCACGGGTAAGGATAGCTTATGAGTGACCCTTATCTGGAAGGTACTCAATGAGAACGGTGAGAACCCTAAACTGACAGGTTAAACCATCTCATCAACCCTAATCTGACAGGTTAAGATATCTCAACCTACGCTGGCTACGTAGTTCTGGAACACAAGGACTGCTTCTAAGAATCACACCCTGAACTGGCGGGTGAGTTCCCATCCTTGGGCTCACTCGATGCTAACCTCTAATCCCATCTGGAGGGACTGGACATGAATACTTGACTATACATGACTTAATCTTACTGAATTCCGTTGACTGGCGGAATATTACTGATATCTGACAACTGACTGAGATTATGAGGTTTTCTTGAGTCACATGACTGACTGAAGTTTATGGAATCATAGCTTGAGTTCGGATATCATGAAACATGACATGGCTCTAGGCACACAGCTATAGTTTTCGAGTACGAATACCCCCAGGACTCGATAGGAGGAAACTGACACACATGACATGACTTGATCACAAGATTTGAGTCCACAATTCATAATATCATAAGCAGGGGATAGTATACTTCATGTATTTATTCAACATTTCAAACATGATAAGAAAAGCATGGATATATTTTGTGTACATAATTTATATCTCCATTATCATACATGCTTTATACCACAACAATAACAACACATAATTTGCATGAAAATTCATATTGGAGTGTATGACTAACATGAACTTGTTATTTAGATATCATGAAATCATGTAAATATGAAGTTCTAACATACTAGGCATTTTATCGAACACCTTGCATACATTCTTTAAGGTATAGGTGGATTTCATACTTGCATTCTATCAATCCATCTAAAGATCATGTTTTTCAACTAACAACATAACTTTCATGAGATATACAGTCACGATACTATTATGTAGCAAAACAAATAAGCATCAACATGGGTATGATTATATCACCACAACCAACCAAGATTTTGTATTTTAAAGATTGATTCTTGAACTCCACGGACGAAAGGAATTCGTGGATGAACACTACGCATACCTTGGAAGGGAGGTTCTTGATGATTGACGGAGGAATTTCCTTAAAATTTGATCTTCAAGCTTGATTGTGCAACCCTAGTTGTTTTTATCCTATGGTGCTCTTGGATAATGAACTTTGAGATGTTAATAGGGTTGTAATGTGTTTATAAGCTATAAATTTCATGAGGTTAGGTTTAGGGACATGTAAGGAGTGTTAAAAGACTTAACTACCCTCGAAATAACTCAAAAACTAAGTGTTTTCGTGGCTGAAATCATACATAGACGCCGCATATGATATTGCATATATTTACATAGGCGCTGCATATGATATCGCCTATATTGACATAGGCGCCACATATGATATTGCCTATGCTTTTCAGTGGCCATGTGCGATTGGTTAGGCGACACATTCTACTTTGAAAGGCCATAACTCCTTGCTCGGGCGTCAGATTTTAATGAAATTGGTATTGTTGGAAAGCTAATTTGATTCTCTACAATTTGGTTGGTCTAAATCTGCCAAAATGTCACATATCAATAACTTTATTCTTGTTCAAAGATGAACCTTGTAAAATCAAACACTAAGACTTGATGGATTCAAAAACTCTTAGCTTGCATCACTCTAAGCGACTCATATGAGCATGCTTAAGACATCGCAAGCTATCTTATCGCTAGGATATTCATTGTAAGTCATGCACTAAAATGATACTCACAGGATAGGAGGTTTCATACGTAGGAAAACTTATTCACTTCCTAGCTTAGAAACATGCAGGGTATTACAATATCTCCCCCTTGGGAACATTCATCCTCGAATGAGAATTTACTGAGATGGGATACAAGACAACAGAACCTGAACTGAACATGAAGAATGGAAACTTGATCTCATGACTGACAAGCTAAACATACTGAACTCGTGCATATCTGATGCACGGAAAATTGATATATGAAATTATGACTAAGTATGCAATGGTTAATAGGTACCAAGTTTATACTGAAAACATAAACATAAAACTGAATAAGCTTAAGGAGAACTGTTACCTTGAGATTGATCTAAATTGGTGGGGAAGAGGTGAGGATACTTGGTATGCATATCTGCTTCTGCTTCCCAAGTAGCTCCCTCATGAAACTGATTTTGCCAAAGAACCTTGACTAGAGGGACTTCTTTGTTCCTCAATCTACGAGTCTAATAATCTAAGATTTCGATTGGAATCTCTTCATAAGAGAGGCTATTTTGAATATCGATGCTCTGAATAGGGACAACAACTGCTGGGTCACCTATGTACTTCTTGAGAAAAGAGACATGGAAAACTGGATGGACTGAGGCTAGATCTGAAGGCAACTCATGCTCATAAGCTACCTTGCCGAAGCGACAGAGAATTCTGAAGGGACCGACATATCGGGGACTGAGTTTCCCTTTCTTGCCGAACCTATTCACTACCTTCATGGGAGAGATCTTAAGATAGACATAGTCATTGACCTCGAACTCGAGATCCTTTCTATGAACATCTGCATAGGACTTCTGTCGGCTCTGACCAGCCCGGAGTCTTTCTCTGATCAACTGAACTTTCTCTAAGGCGTTGAATACTAAGTCAGGACCTATGACTAAGGCCTAACTAACTTTAAACCAACCAATTGGATATCTATATCTCCTACCATAGAGAGCTTCGAATGGAGCCATCTGAATACTAGAATGATAGCTATTGTTGTATGCAAACACAATCAAAGGCAAGTGGTTATCCCAACTTCCCTTGAAGTCAATTTCACACACCCTTAGCATATCTTCAAGAGTCTGAATAGTCCTATCTGCTTGGCCATCTATCTGAGGATAAAACGTTGTGCTGAGATGGACTTGGGTACCGAGACCCTTTTGGAATGCTTTCCAAAAGTGAGAGGTAAACTGGGTACCTCTGTCTGAGATGATAGATAGTGGAACACCGTGTAACCTGACTAAATCCCTGATATAGAGTTTGGCATAATCCTCGACGTAATAATAAGTACGAACAGGAAGGAAATGAGCTGACTTGGTCATTCTATCTATAATGACCCAGACTGAATCATGTTGATGACGAGTTCTAGGCAAACCCGTCACAAAGTCCATGTTTACTTCTTCCCACTTCCAAGTAGGAATGGTGAACTCTTGCATGGAATCACTAGGTTTTTTATGCTCTATCTTAACCTGTTGACATGTAGAGCACTTAGCCACAAACTCTGCAATATCTATCTTCATCCCACTCCACCAATAGATCTCCCGCATGTCGCGGTACATCTTAGTGTCCCCTAGATAAATAGAGTATCGCACACCATGCGCTTCTGCAAGAATTCGCTGCCTCAATTCATCTACACCTGGAACACATAGACGACCCTGACAACGAAGAACACCATCTCCCCCTTAGGAGAAAAACTTAACTTTCTGATTCTGAACTGAATCTTTGAGCTTGACAAGGCTAGGATCCCTGTCTTGCTTCTCTTTCACCTCAGAAACTAGAGATAACTCTGAACTACTGTGAACACATACACCACCCTCTGAAGAATCGACTAAGCGAACGCCTAGTCTGGCAAGCTGATGGATCTCCTGAGATATCTTTTTCTTGCTACTGTCAACGTGATAAATACTACCCATGGAGATTCTACTGAGAGCATCGGCCACAACATTGGCCTTTCCCGGATGACAAAGAACACTCATGTCGTAATCCTTCAAGAGCTCTAACCACCTTCTCTGATGAAGATTAAGATCTTTCTAGGAAAAGACATACTAGAGGATTTTTTGGTCTGTGAAGACATCTACATAAACTCCATAGAGATAATGCCTCCAAATCTTCAAGGAAAAAACTACCGCTGCTAACTCAAGATCATAAGTAGGATAATTCTTCTCATGTGGCTTTAACTGTCTGGAGGAGTAGTCTATGACCTTACCATGGTGCATGAGGACACAACCTAAACCCACTCTGGATGCATCACAATAGACTACAAAATCGTCTAAACCATATGGAAGAGCTAGAACTGAAGCTGAGGTGAGTCGAGTCTTCAACTCTTGAAAGATCTTCTGGCATGAATCTGACCACTGAAACTTAATCTTCTTCTGAGTCAATCTAGACATGGAAGATGCAATAGAAGAAAATCCCTCGACAAACCATCTGTAATAGCCAGCCAAACTCAAGAAACTCCTAATATCTGATGGAGATACGGGTCTGGGCCAGTTTCTTACTACCTCAGTTTTCTGAGGATCTACTCTAATTCCATCACCGGAAATAATATGGACAAGGAATGCTACTGATCTTAGCCAAAATTCGCACTTGCTGAACTTAGCGAATAACTGGTGATCTCTGAGAGTCTGAAGAACAATCCTGAGATGGTCTGCATTATCACGTTCTGTGCGAGAATAAACCAGAATATCATCTATAAAGACTATGACAAACATGTCCAAGTACTGCTTGAACACACGGTTCATCAAATCCATGAAAGCTGCAGAGGCATTGGTAAGACCAAATGACATGACTAAAAATTCTAAGTGACCATACCGAGTATGGAAAGCTATCTTCGGAATGTCACATTCTCTAACTCCGAGCTGATGATAGCCTGATCCGAGGTCTATCTTGGAGAAGTAACTGGCACCCTGAATTTGGTCGAATAGATCATCAATCCTAGAAAGAGGATATCTGTTCTTGACCATGACCTTGTTGAGTTGACGGTAATCAATACACATCCTGAAAGAATCGTCTTTCTTGTGCACGAATAATACTGGCGCACCCTATGGGGAAATGCTGGGTCTGATGAATCCCTTATCTAATAGATCCTTCAACTGATCTTTCAGTTCCTTGAGTTCTGCTGGTGCTATTCTGTATGGAGGAATAGAAATAGGTTGAGTATCCGGAAGAAGGTCTATGCCGAAGTCTATTTCCCTTTCGGGAGGAATGCCTGGAAGATCTTCGGGAAAGACATCTGAGTATTCATTAACAATTGGGACTGTTTCGAGACTAGGAAATTCAGAACTGGAACCTTTAACATGCACGATATGATACACGCACCCCTTAGAAATCATTTTCCTTGCTCGAAGGTAGGAAACAAGTTGACCCCTGAACGCTGAAATGGTACCCTTCCACTCTAGGACGGGATCATTCGGGAACTGAAACTAAACTATCCTATTTCTATAGTCGACTATGGCATGACAGTAATAAAGCCAATCCATGCCGAGAATGATATCAAAATTAGTCATCTTTTACTCAACTAAATTTGCTGATGTGGATTTCTGAGATATCATAACCGGGCAGCCCCTATATACCCGCCGGGCTATGATGGTTTTACCCACTGGGTAGAGACTGAAAAGGGCTCTGCTAGAATTTTGGGACTGATTCCGAAATCGCCTGCTATGTATGGAGTAACAAAAGATAAGGATGCACCTGGGTCTAGCAAAGCATAAACATGAACATGGAAAATCTGTAATGTACCAGTAACGACATCAGGAGAATTTTCCTGATCCTGCCGGGACTGAAGAGCATAGAGTCTATTTGGGTGTTGCCCACTGGTAGCAATGGAAATGACACCCTGCTGGTTCGGGCGACCAGACTGAGCTGCAGAATAATTTTGCTGACCCTGAAGAATTGACTTCGGACACTCCCTAATCCTGTGGCCTGGCTTGCCACAACCAAAATAGACATCACTACCGGCTCTGCAAATGCCCTTGTGGTTCTTACCATAAGTCTGACAAAGAGGATTTGTTCGGGCACTACTAACACTGCCCTGAGATTTAGAGCCTGGCATTTTGTCTTTGTTGCCGTCTCTGAACTTCGGTACTGGAGCGCTGGCAGAGGAAGGGGATGGAATGGATGACTTGGAGCGAAACTGTGAATGGTTTTATCCATCTGACTTGGGGTGAGCAAAGTTGAAGTTACCTGAACTTGGTCTCTTGTTCTACCTCTCCCTAGTCTTAACCTTCTGCTCTTCTACTTGTTGGGCATGGGTCATGAGTCTGGCTAAGGTCATATCACCGATCAGCATCGCAGACCTACACTCATTTACCATGCTATCGTTGACCCCTGACACGAACTTGCTCATCTTAGCCCTATTGTCTGCAACCACATGAGGAGCATACCTGGCTAGCTGAGTAAATATGAGAGAATACTCCCTAACTGTCATATTCCCCTGCCTAAGGTTGATAAACTCAAGAACTTTGGCTTCCCTCAGCTCTTGGGGAAAGAATCTGTCTAAGAAGGCCGTGACAATTTCCTTCCACTCGATAGGGCCTGCATCATCTAACCTCTCATACTTCTACTGTTTGTACCAATCATGAGCAACATCCTATAACTGGTAGGCGGCTAACTCGGCACTCTCAATAGAAGTAACACCCATGATGTCAATGACCTTTTGGACTGGGTCAATGAACTCCTGAGGGTCCTCATCAGACTTAGACCCATGGAAAGATGAAGGGTTCATTCGGGTGAAGTACCGAACCCTAGCTGTATGGGATTGGCCACTGGATTGGCCGAAATGACTGGTGTCCATTCATTCTGTGCATCCACGGACTGAGCAAGTGTGGTAAATACGGCTCTAAACTCCGCATGGGAAACATGTTCGCCCAAAGGATCTTCGGGTTGAGGAGCTGGCTGGTTTCTTCTCTTTGGGGCCATGGTCTGGAATAAGAGAAGAACGGATTATACTGAGAGTTTAACTTGTGATTATGCTCACTAGCATGACATGAATACTGAAGAAAGGGGACTGCTCCTAAAAAATCCTATAGACTCCTATAAATAAATGTGGTGCGCAACACACCCATGTACAAGACTCTACTAGATGCGGCTTTCAGACTTTCTAGGACTCTATTGAACCTTTGGCTCTGATACCAATTTTGTAACACCCCGATTTGCTGAACTGGAACGCTACACGGTGCTCATGACCCCGAGGGACCACAAGCTAACCCATAACTGATATCTGTACTTGTATACTGTAAATCATGACATAATAATATGGAATACGTAAAACTGTAAGGCCATAAGGTTCAACTGAATAAAACCATGTCTGAAAATCATAACGTCCATGTGGGTGAAAATACCCAAAATAACTCAATCCGAAAGCTAAGTCTAAACGTAAATCTAAACATAAATTTGAAAGCCTCTAAACTATCTGAATAAGGAGTTGAAGGAACATGTCTCCAACTAACTCCGTAAAACTGAATTGAAGAAATAAATAAATGTATCAAATCATATTGTCCTCAAATCAATAAGGACTCACTGTGTCTCTGCGACTGGAATGCTACCGCTACTGCTGGGCTGGAGCTCGTGTCTCGAAACCTATGGTGTAACATAAAAAGAAAACACCATAGCGCAAATGCGTCAGTACAACTAGAGTACTGAGTATACGAGGAAGATAGGCTGAACATAAAGGGTTTCATGCATGAACAACACTAACTGACTAATATGAACGTGGGAGTGCAAACATACATATATAGAAACTGGGACCGTGAATGCGTGATAGCAAGACCTGTAAGCTAATACATGGTTTAATGATAACTGTCATGACTGATACTACAAGCTGATAATATGGACTACTGTATCTGACAGTCCTGTATATACTGAAATCTGAAGAACATAATGACTGTATCTGACAGTCTTGTATATACTAAAATCTGAAGAACGCCCTGAGTTCTTTTACTGAGACTGATACTGAAACTATAGGAGGTAGTTTTTAACCGATATGCCCTATGTATGCCGTTATGGCTAAGCTGGGGTCTAATCTCTTCCCCAACTGGAGGGGTGTCAATACCGTGCCACGGGTAAGGATAGCTTGTGAGTGACCCTTATCTGGCAGGTACTCAATGAGAATGGTGGGAACCCTAAACTGACAGGTTAAACCACCTCATCAACCCTAATCTGACAGGTTAAGATGTCTCAACCTACGCTGGCTACGTAGTTCTGGAATACAAGGACTGCTTCTAAGAATCACACCCTGAACTGGCGGGTGAGTTCCCATCCTTGGGTTCACTCGGTGCTAACCTCTACTCCCATCTGAAGGGACTGGACATCAATAACAGACTATACATGACTTAAATTTACTGAATTCCGTTGACTGGCGGAATGTTACTGATATCTGACAACTGACTGAGATCATGAGGTTTTCTTGAGTCACATGACTGACTGAAGTCTATGGAATCATAGCTTGAGTTCGGATATCATGAAACATGACATGGATCTAGGCACACAACTATAGTTTTCAAGTACGAATACCCTCAGGACTCAATAGGAGGAAACTGACACACATGACATGACTTGATCACAAGATTTGAGTCCACAATCCATAATATCATAAGCAGGGGATAGTATACTTCATGTATTTATTCAACATTTCAAACATGATAGGAAAAACATGGATATATTTTGTGTACATAATTTATATCTCCATTATCATACATGCTTTATACCACAACAATAACAACACATAATTTGCATGAAAATTTATATTGGAGTGTATGACTAACATGAACTTGTTATTTAGATATCATGAAATCATTTAAATATGAAGTTCTAACATACTAGGCATTTTATCGAACACCTTGCATGCATTCTTTAAGGCATAGGTGGATTTCATACTTGCATTCTATCAATCCATCTAAAGATCATATTTTTCAACTAACAACATAACTTTCATGAGATATACAGTCACGATACTATTATATAGCAAAACAAACAAGTATAAACATGGTGATCATATCACCACAACCAACCAAGATTTTATATTTTAAAGATTGATTCTTGAACTCCACGGATGAAAGGAATCCGTGGATGAAAACTACGCATACCTTGAAAGGGAGGTTCTTGATGATTGACGGAGGAATTTCCTTAAAATTTGATCTTCAAGCTTGATTGTGCAACCCTAGTTGTTTTTATCCTATGGTGCTCTTGGATAATGAACTTGGAGATGTTAATAGGGTTGTAATGTGTTTAAAAGCTATAAATTTCATGAGGTTAGGTTTAGGGACATGTAAGGAGTGTTAAAAGACTTAACTACCCTAGAAATAACTCAAAAACTAAGTGTTTTCGTGGCTGAAATCATACATAGACGCCACATATGATATCTCCTATATTTACATAGGCGCCGCATATGATATCGCCTATATTGACATTGGCGCCGCATATGATATCACCTATGATTTCTAGTGGCCATGTGCGATTGGTTGGGCGACACATTCTACTTTAAAAGGCCATAACTCCTTGCTCGGGTGTCAGATTTTGATGAAATTGGTATTGTTGGAAAGATAATTCGATTCTCTAAAATTTGGTGGGTCTAAATCTGCCAAAATGTCACATATCAATCATGTTATTATTGTTCAAAGATGACCCTTGCAAAATCAAACACTAAGACTTGATGGATTCAAAAACTCTTAGCTTGCATCACTCTAAGCGACTCATATGAGCATGCTTAAGACATCAAAAGCTATCCTATCGCTAGGATATTCATTGTAAGTTATGCACTAAAATGCTACTCACAAGATAGGAGGTTTCATACGTAGGAAAACTTATTGACTTCCTAGCTTAGAAACATACGGAGTATTACATATGTCTACAAGGAATCATATAAGGCCAAGTTGTGCAAGGGTCAAGATTGAGGTTGACTTAGTTGCTAAACTGCCATACAGAATCAAGATTAATGAAGAAGATGATATTACAGGGAGCATCAAGTCAAAGTGGATTAAAATACAGTATGATCATAAACCATAGTACTGTAAGGAATGTGGTTTACAAGGACATGATGAAGAAACTTGTTGGGATATTCATCCGAAACTATTCGATAAAAAACAAGCAAAAAATGGTAATCAACAGAGCAATGGAGAGGGTGTGCAACAAAAGCAGAATGATGGAATGAGTGCAGATCCTGAGAGGGAAACCAATCCATGGAAACTAAGGAAGAATATATATAGAAAAGATAAATTTGGTCACATTTTAGGAGAACTGAAAGAGTCAGAAGAGGATATACAAACATCAAATGCTTTTGATGCATTGAAGCAGCAAGACAAAGTGCAGGAACAAGTAGAGGATAAAAATGTAAAGAAAATAGATTCTGCAAAGGAGAAGGAAAACACCAAAGATTGGGTCAATAAAACTTTTGGGAAAATGGATGATGTAACAATAAATGAGAAAGTAGCTGATGATCAGGATCAACAATAACAAACAGACAATAAAAGGATGGATTAGATTGAGATACAAACACCAGGTGGTGAGTCTGAATCTAAGAAAGATGAATCAAGAGGGGGCCCAGTTGAATCAAGAGAAATAGTGATAATGCAACAACATAACTCTCAAGATCTTATTCTAGAGAATATTATGCCTATCTCCATGGAAGTCAGCAACATAATGGAATCAGTCAATACCAACGGAGATGATTTGGATAAGGAGGATTTAGTTAATAATGTGAAAGATGTAATACAGGCAGGGGACTTATCTCGAAATCAGGCTAAGTCACTGAGAAAGAAGCATAGCAGAAAGAATAAGAAAAACAAGGAATCTAGTAATAGTACAATGCAGACAAGGAGTCAAACAACAGATTCAGTTTTTAAATAAATGCCTTAATCTGGAACATAAGGGTTGTTAACACTCAAAAAGATTTTACTAGATTAATAACAATGCATAAAAGGTTTCACTTTGGTTTCATTGGTCTAATGGAACCTTTTCAGGAGGGGAAGAGTATTGAGGAGTTTGTAAGAAAATTGGGAATGGAACATGCAGTAGTGAACGTGTCAGGAAAGATATAGGCTTTTTTTGAGTCAAACATGGAGGTGAACATAATTAGTTATGAGGAGAAACAACTTACACTAAGGATACAAAATCAACAGGCAGGAGTGGTAATCTTTGTCACTTTAGTCTATGCAAAATGTAATCAATTGGAAAGAACTGTATTATGGAATTCTCTGGAAAATATGAGTGATAATATCAATGAGCCATGGATTATAGGAGGTGATTTTAATGTGATTAGGCATGCTGATGAGAAACTTGGTGGCTTTTTAGTTACTTTTGAGAAAACAGAAGACTTTAACCACTGCATAAGTAACTGTAATTTATAAGAAGTTAAATTTAAGGGAAGAAGTTCACATGGTGGAATGAAAGAGTTGAAGATGAATGCATTTTTAAAATATTGGATAGAGTATTGGTGAATGATAAAATTCAATATCTCTTTCCAATATTGAATGTAGAAAACTTACCTAGAAGTGGGTCTGATTATGCTCCCATGCTACTTTACTGCAATACTGTTCAGGAGCAGATAATCAAACTATTTAAGTTTCTAAATTTTTGGCTTAAGGAGAAATCTTGCAAGGAAGTTATTCAATAGAATTGGAAAGAATAAGCTTATGACAATCCATTCATGGTCTTTCATCAGAAACTCAAGAGAACCAAAGCTGCATTGACTATATGGAGTAAGCGATCTTTTGGGAATATTTTCTAAGAGATAGCTACTTTGGAGGAAGTTATCAAGATTAAGGAGAAACAATTTGAAGATAATCTATCTAGAGAGAATAGAGCTTCTTTATTTAAGATTCAGGCAGGCAATTGAAAAGAGAAGAAGAATACTGAAAGCAAAAAACTAGTTTTCAATGGTTCAAAGAGGGTGAGAAGAATACTAAATTATTTCATGCCATTGTGAAGGGTAGAAGATCAAGACTAAACATCATCAGAATACAGAATGAGGAAGGGGAATAGCTAAATAATAAGGAAGAAATTGGTGAAGCTGCAGTAATGTTTTACTAGAATCAGTTTCATAAACAGGAAGATTGTCATAATTTTGACATGTTGGATTCTTTACCTACTGTTGTTATAGAGGAGCTAAATAATGATATTATAAAGGTTCCAACAAAAGAGGAAGTTAAATTTGTTGTGATGGGGTTAAATAGAGATAGTGCTGGAGGTTCTGATGGTATGACTGGTGTTTTTTATAAAGATGCATGAGAAATAATAGCAGATGATCTTCATAGAATGGTGATAGCCTTTTTTAGTGGGTATGAATTGCCAAGGTTCATTACACATACTAATGTAGTGCTGCTGCCAAAGAAGTTGAATGTTACCACCTTTTCTGATTTAAGACCTATATCACTTAGTAATTTTGTGAATAAGATCTTTTCAAGAATTATTCATGAAAGACTTAAGTGTATTTTGCCTGAAATAGTATCAGAGGAGCAAGCTGGATTTATTCATGGAAGAAGCATAGCTGAAAATATTTTGGTTGTGCAGGAAATAGTTGCCGAGATCAGGAAAAGAGGGAAACCACCAAATATGATTATGAAACTGGACATGATGAAGGCTTATGATAGAGTGGAATGGTTTTTTTTATAAAGGTACTCAGGAGGATAGCTTTTTGTTAGCAACTGATTGATATAATGTTCAGACTATTGGCAAATAATTGGTATTCACTGTTAATTAAAGGACAACCCAAAGGTTTCTTTAAATCTTCTAGGGGATTGAATCAAGGGGATCCTTTATCTCCTACTTTGTTTATTATAGTAGCAGAGGTATTTTCAAGAAGCCTGAAGGAATTATTAAAATAGAAGAATTTCAAGTTGTTTGGAATGCCTAGAGGAAGCCCTAAGTTAAATCATCTTTCTTTTGCAGATGATATGATCATTATGTGCAAAGAAGAATTAGGGACATTGAAGCTAGTGACAAATACTTTGGAGGAATATGAGAATGTATCAGGTCAAAGAATTAACAAGGATAAGAGTGCTTTGTATTTGCATGAAAAAGCATCCAATGGAGCAATTGTCTTGGAAGAAGTGATTACAAGCATACTAAGGAAGGAGTTTCCTTTTAATTATCTTGGTTGTCCAGTTTTTTACAAGAGAAAGAAGAAGCTTTATTATAAGTAAATTATGAATAGAATTAGTACTAAGCTACAAACATAGAAAGCAAAATTATTATCTTTTGGTGGAAAGGCTGTATTAATCAAACATATGCTACAAAGTGTTCCAATCCATTGCTTGTTAGTTATGAATCCTCCAAAGAATGTGATTAATGATATTCAGAAGTGTTTTACTAAAATTTTTTGGAGTAGTAGTGCAGAAGTAAAAGGCAGACATTGGGTTGCATGGTCCAAAATGTGTTTACCAGAACTGGAAGGAGGCCTTGGCTTTAGGAGTCTTCATGATATATCAACAACATTATTCTGTAAGCTTTGGTGGAACTTTAGAACAAAGAGATCTATATAGAGAGATTATATGATGAATAAATATTGCAATAAAGTACATCCTAAAGAAGCCATGTGCAAATCAAGATGTGGTTCACAATTTTGGAAAAAGATGTTGATTGCAAGGGACTTGGTTGATCACTTGATTTTGTGGAAAATAAAGCGAGGGAGTTCCCATGTATGGTTTGACAAGTGGACAGGGTTAGGAGATTTATACTCCATTGTGGAGGATAGCAGAGAATGGGATGATAGTATTCAGAAAGTTAGTAATTTGATTAAGGAAAGTCAATAGGATGATATCAAGCTTCAGGAGATTCTATCAGAGGACATGGTGGACTATATACTTGACAATGTAAATAGTCCACAGAATGATTTAATGCATGATAAGGCAGTTTGGACCTTAGATACAAAAGGAAATTTTAGTGTCAAATCTGCATGACACTATATTCGATAGAGGGAGAACTCTAATGAGTTATATAAGAAAGTGTGGATAAAAGGTTTACCTTTCAAGTTTAGCTTTTTTATGTGGAGAATATGGAAAGGGAAGATTTCTGTTGATGCTACTTTTCGAAGATGGGGAGTGGAAGGTCCTTCTATGTGTTGGTGTTGTCAAAATCCAACACAAGAGACTGTGACTCATGTACTATTGGGATCAGATTTTGCTAACAGGACTTGGTCCTACTTCTCTTCTTTTGCAGGTATTAGCATTCAGGGACTGAGTCTGAGAAATATTATATATTCATGGTGGAATGTTGATGTAAATCCAAGAGAGAAAGCTTATTTCAGAGCAATTCTAGCCATGATAATTTGGGAATTATGGAAAAGGAGAATTCACTGAAGCATGAAGGAAAAAGAGTTTCAGTTCACAAGAGGATCATCAATGTTACAAGACATCTTAAGATGCTACTTAAAGTGAGAAAGCCAACTTTGAATTTTAGAGGGGATTGGCCTGCTATTATGTACCAATTCAGACAACTAAAACCTACAATCTAGGTTATAAGTGTCATGTGGGAATTTCCAAAGTCAGGTTGGGTTAAATACAATACAGATAGAGTGTCAAGAGGAAATCCAGGGAGAAGTTCATGGGCATTTTGCTTAAGAGATAAAAAAGGTGATCTAGTGTATGCAGCAGGAGAGGCTATTGAAGAGGTCACTAGTTTAGAAGCAGAAACAATTGCTCTTTGGAATGCAGCAGAAGCAATTGCTCTTTGGAATGCAGCAAAACATTGCAGTAATTCAGGACACATCAAAGTTATAATACAGACTGATTCACTTATACTAAAGCAGATTCTATGCAAGGAGTGGAAAATACCATGAAAGATTGAGGATATAATAATGAACACATGGAAACTGATTGAAAACAAGCAAGTAAAAATACTTCATACATTCAGAGAGGGGAACCAGCTAGCAGATTATCTAGACAACATATAGTGGAGTGCAATAAGTTTGAATATACAATATTTCAGCAATTGCGTAACATAGCTAGAAAGATTTTAAACAGTGATAAGTATCAGTCATCTTATCTCAGGCTAGCAGCTAAGCATCAGACAATAGACTGGACAGGCTAATACACTTGCTTCTGTACAAGATGAGCAACAAACAAAAAAAGAAAACTACTTAGCCTAGGTCATCAGCCATCAAAAAGGACTCTTAGTAAATCAAGGGTCATTGGTCAGCTCTTCAATTCATGCAACTTAGTTTTTTGGCATCATCAAAGATCCAGTGGGTTCGAGCATCCGTTAATCTCCCTCCCTTCAAGAACTAATTCAACAGGAAGGTTAGTTTTCAGAAGGGAGACTAAAGTTAGTAATGACAATCTAGTAAGCTTACCTACAATGATTACCAGGCCTAAGCAGACTAGACCCTCTTTTCGTGCACCAAAAAAGCTTGTCATACACCTTAGTACTGCAGATCTCAGCTGGTTATTGAAAGAAAAAAAGGAGTTAAGCAACAAAGATCAACCTCATATGATTAAACGAAAAAGAAAATTTACTTTTGAAGCTAAAGATGTATACACCATAACTATACAAGGGAACAGTATTCACCACCCAAAAAAGCAGAAGTTGGAGCTGAAGATTGAAAAACAAATCCATGGAAACTCTACACTAAGAGCAGAAGAGGTGGAGGGTACTAATGAGCTTCTTAGCTCAGTTAGGAAACCCTACTTACTTATATATATGTATTTTTTGGGCCGAATTTTTAAAATCCGCTCCATATTTATTTTCTTTGCTACTTAGGTTGTATTTTGAATGAGTTAGACCATTCTTATTTTTTAACTTTTGATTATTAATAAAATACAAATTAAACCAAAAAAAACCAAAAAAAAAGAACGCTCCAGCACCTTCCGTGTCCTTTCTTCTAAACAGAAAAACACAAAAGAATGCTTTGGTCTTGCATGTCTTTCTCTGTATATCTCTACGTTAAAGCTCTAATTTCTTCTCAGCTCTTTCTCTCAGGTCGATTCTTGGTTGTTCTTCATTTATGATCTGTGAGTTCTCTTTTATATTATAGTTTGATTTGGGGTTTCTTTTTTATGTTTAACATTGTTTCTTGCTCTGATTTGAGAATTGATTTGGAGGTTTTTATTTTTGTTATGAGCTTAATTTGGACCTTTTTGGTTCTTTGTTAGAAACTGGATTCAGAATAGTAAGTTACTAACTGAAAAAATAAATTGTATAATTGTCTTTTGTTCAAATAAAAAAGGGACACTTGTGTTGATGTTTACAAGTATATATGAGAAAATTAAGGGCGGGCGTAGCAGTTGTATGTGGTGCTACCCTATGTGTGGCGACATGGCTATATTGAGATGCTTATTAGCTATGTTGATAATCTCCCTACTGGGTGGGTATTTGTATGTGTTCATAACACTGTTTTTTGCTTATTGGGGTGTTCAAGAATTTCTCTCTTTTTAAAAGTAAAGTTATGATCTTGGAGCAGCATAAATTATTTTTTGGTTATTGATACAGATTTAATAATAATTGATCTTATTAATATTGAAGGGGTTACAGCTGTATATATAGAGAACTGAAGAATAACTAATTACAGAATAACCCAGATGTATTTAATAATTATATATGTAGTCTATTATCCCCCCGCAAGCTGATCAGCGGTAACGAGGGGCAGCTTGGAGCAGAGATACTGAAAAGGCTGTAACGGAAGAGGCTTGGTGAGAATATCAGCAAGCTGGTCAGTAGATGGGACATAGTGCGTGGCCATCGCTCCTGCAAGTACCTCATCGCGAACAAAGTGACAGTCAGACCCAACATGCTTCATACGATCATGAAGGACTGGATTTTTGGTAACACAAATAGTGGACTGATTGTCACAATAAATCTGTGGTTTCGTCGGGGGAATGCCAAGTGCATCCGTAAGGTATCGTAACCACATGGCTTCAGCAACACCCGCAGCCATGGCACGATATTCTGCTTCTGTGGAGGAACGGGACACTCGCGTTTGCTTCTTGGTGCACCAGGAAATCAGATTCGGTCCCATCATAACAATATATCCAGTAGTGGACTTTCGATCATCTTTGTCGTTAGCCCAATCCGAATCAGAAAAAACAGATATATCAAACGAGCCCTTTTGAAATAAAATTCCACAGTGAAGAGTACCTTGAAGATAGCGCAGAATGCGTTTCAAGGCCTGAAAGTGTTGTTCTGTGGGAGCATGCATTGATTGGGAGACTCGATTGACTGCATATTGGATGTCCGGACGAGTAACAGCAAGATAATGAAGTCCACCGACGAGGCTCCGATATAGTGTAGGATCGGCAAAGGGAGTATTCGGCCCTGGGGATTGGCGGACTGCCATGGGAGTGACCGCGGGTTTGCAGTCTGTCATTCCAGCCCGATTTAGAAGTTCAAGGGTATATTTTGTCTGATGCATCAATATGGTTCCCGATTTGCGGATGAGTTCGAGGCCAAGAAAGAACTCCAGAGGACCGAGGTCCTTAAGTTTGAAGTCACGATGCATAGCTTCAGTAATTTCAGTGATGAGTGATGACGAGCTGCCTGTAATAACAATATCATCCACATAGATAAGAATGATGACTGTCCCTCGAGAACAGTGAAGGGTGAAGAGGCTGTTGTCATGATGGTAGGTGCGAAAACCAAGACCCTGCAGAAAAGTAGAGAGACGTGTGTACCAGGCACGAGGGGCCTGTTTCAGGCCATACAGTGATTTGCGAAGCTTGCAAACATAGTGAGGACGGTTGGGATTAACATATCCCGGTGGCTGAACCATATAGATTTCTTCCTCAAGATGACCATGAAGAAAGGCATTGCTGACGTCTAGCTGATGAAGCGGCCAATCATAGTGAAGAGCAAGAGACAAGACCAGACGAATAGTCTGTTGCTTAATAACAGGGCTGAAGGTCTCCTTATAATCCACACCATACTCCTGATGATACCCTTTTGCAACCAGACGTGCTTTATAGCGAGAAAGAGATCCATCTGAATTTCGTTTGATGCGAAACACCCATTTGCACCCAATAGACTTTCGGTTACTAGGCAGAGGTACCAAATCCCATGTACGTTGTTCATTCAGAGCCTGAAATTCCTCATCCATAGCTTGGCACCAGAAACTATTTTTGGAGGCTTGGTTGTAGGTAGTAGGCTCAGTTGTGGGATGTGCATCAAAGGGTATTTGAGTGTGGTAGGCTTTGGGTTTGAAGGTACCGGCCTTGGCTCGGGTTGTCATAGGATGAGTGTTGAGTGGAGGGTGATTAGGAAGGGGTGGTGGAGTTGTATGATGTGTGGGCGGGGGTTGGGTGGGGCTGCCGTGGGAGCTGGGATGTGCAGCGGTGGATGGGGTGGCTGTATGTGTGTTAGGAGTATGATGTAGGGAAGTGGTGGGTTGTGTGGCAGTCGGCTGGGTGTTCGGGTGGGAGGTTTGGGGTTTCGGGTGGGTAGTGGTGTAGTGGGGTACCGGGTTAGGTGCCGAGTGAGCCGGAGCATGAGCGTGAGAAAAGAACGGAAATAATGGCACAACGCCAAGTGGATTGGGGGAGTATGGAGTAGAGGAAAGACTTGTGTAAGGAAATTGTTCCTCCACAAAACGAACATGACGGGAAACATATGTTTTCTGAGATACAGGATCGAAACATTTGTAACCTTTGATAGTGGGATGATAGCCTAGAAAGACACAAGGGGTGGACCGAGGTTGAAGTTTATGTTGAGTGTGCGGACGCAACCAGGGATAAACTAGACACCCAAACGGGCGGAGATGGATGTAGTCGGGTGGATGATTGTAGAGACGGGCATATGGAGTGGAGTTGGAGAGAGTGTGAGTGGGCATGCGATTTATGAGGTAGTTGGCAGTAGCAAGGGCATCAACCCAAAAGGAAACAGGTAAGGTGGAATCATGGAGGAGCGCAACAACTGTTTCTATTAGGTGACGGTGTTTGCGCTCAGCAACGCCATTTTGTTCAGGGGTATATGGACATGAAGTGTGATGAAGAGCCCCTAGATTTTGAAGAAAAACACCAAATGCATTGTTGACAAATTCTTTGCCATTGTCACTTCGAAAAATTTTGATTTTGGCATTAAATTGATTTTGAACCATTCGGTCAAAGTTTACAAAAATAGTATAAGCTTCGGATTTAAATTTCAGAGGATAAAGCCAAGTGAATTTACTGTAATCATCAACAAAACAGATATAATAACGAAAACCTTGAACAGAAGGAACTGAGGTTGGACCCCAAACATCAGAATGAATTAATTGAAATGGCGCAGTGGCCTTGTGTTCAGACAGTGAAAAAGGTAAACGACAAGATTTAGACACTGAACAGGACTCGCAATGTAATTTTTCTGAAAAATTAAAACCTAAGGAAGATAAAATGGATTTGGTGATGGCGGATGATGGGTGCCCAAGCCGGCGATGCCAGGTTGACGAGAGAATGGCTTGACTCACAACAGACGGAGACCTGGATGGAAGAGTGTATAGCCCATGCTCACAGCGGCCCGTGTACCGCACCCGGTTCGTGGTATTGTCCACTATCTGGAAATTGGTGTCATTAAAAATGAGGGTGCAGTTATTTTCTTTAGTAAAGCGATAAACAGATAAAAGATTGGATGTGAGGGAAGGGACGTGGTGAAGGGTTGAGAGATGAAATTTACCATTTGGGGTATAGACATACCCAGAGCCGGTGTTTGTGATGGGAAGGGATTGACCATTGCCTACTGTAATAGTTTCTGAGCCATGATACGGATGAGGAGCTTGAAGTTGTGAATAATCCGACGTCACATGGGTGTTAGCACCTGTGTCTAGATACCAATCGCCAGATTGAGCGTTTGTGGACGCATGCATCGCCCTTGATCCTCCGGACTGGCTATTTACATTCTGCGAGTCATCATAACGATACCAGCAATTAGCCGCAGAATGGCCCCGTTTAGCACAAATTTGGCACGTCGGAAGATCTCGTGTGGGCATCCGCTGGTTTCCTCGTCCCTGTCCGCGGCATGACTGGAAGCCGTCCCTCGGTGGAGGCCCGCCTCTGCCTTGCTGCCTGGTGTTTCGACGGTCACCGCCGCCGCTGCCTCGCCCTTGGTTACGGCGATCGTCACCGCGACCCCTGGCCGAGCCTCCGCTGCCAGCCGAGTAAAGAGCCGTGACGCCAGGGGTGGAACTGGCTTCTCCGAGCAGTAATTTGTGTTCCATGTCTAGATTCAATTCTTCTGCATTAAGCCATCCAGACAGTTGATTCAGAGTGATTTCGACAGGCGAGAGGCGAATATGCTGTTTGAGAGAGGAATAGCCAGCCGGAAGACCACGTATCACGGCATTCACCACGTCTCGTTCAGGAATAATCTCGTTCACAGCATCTAGGTCAGACAGAATAGAGGCCACATCATCAAGGTATTGAGTCATCGTCTTCGTTCCCTTCCGAAGAGTATGCAATTTGTCACGCAACTGAAAAATATGAGCCGTGGACACAGAGTTGTACCTTGTGGCTAGTGCGTCCCAAAGTGAAGCCGATGTGAGAAAACCCCGGGCGTGTTTGTGCACAGAGGGGCTAATAACTGCGAGAAGACAGGCTCGGATCTGAGTGTCTACGATCATCCACGGAAGGTAGTCGGGATTTGGGAGCTTGACTCCGTCCTTCTCGGCTGTCTCGGGCTGCGGCTTCTCCGCACCGTCAATCCATCCGAGCAGCAAGTTGGCTGCGAGGGCGGTGCGGACGTTAAGTGCCCAGGCCGGGTAGTTGTTGTCAGATAATTTTTCGGGGATGAGATTGTGGAGATTCCTGAGCAGTAATTTTACTCCAGACGGTAATTTTGACAGAGGATCAATAACCTTGTCCATGGCGCCGACCTACGGCGGAGGAGGGAGGCCGTGCGGCGTGGTGTAGACGGTGGCGGCGGCGCACACACGTCGGAAAAGAGGAGAGATTAGGGTTTGGGCGGATGAAGAAACCCTAGCTTTGATACCATGATACAGATTTAATAATAATTGATCTTATTAATATTGAAGGGGTTACAGCTGTATATATAGAGAACTGAAGAATAACTAATTACAGAATAACCCAGATGTATTTAATAATTATATATGTAGTCTATTAGTTATTTCCGTATTCACAATGAGTTATGAGCTTAGTGCTACGGTAAAGCAAAGTATTTGAAATTTATTGAATTTTGCCTTGGTTTTAGTTTATTTGTCTAATCTTAACAATCTAAATATAATGATCTACTTAACAAGGGATATATTGGGTATTATACTAAGTATATTATTGCTCTTGTGTATTTACCTAGAGATATATGTTCAAGTATGTTACAAAATGTATTCTCCACTCATCGTTCAATTGCATGAGTTGCAAATTCAATTCAACAGTGTTTAAAGTATTATTTTACATTAACTTCTAATGCAAACTGTCTAACATTTCATCTGTTAGAGAATTAATAGATGAAAAACTACTATTATTCTCCTTTTTTTTTACATTCTGAAGGGAATAATTAGAACAAGAAGATTAACACCAACTATAATATTTCAAGGTGAAGAGTGATCGTTAATCTACTAGCCTGGTTGTTTGTGGATTTCACAGGTTTGTAAGTCTTCTGTTACCTTTTTTACTTTATTTTCTCTAAGCCAACTAATGTATCTTCGATCATCTTCTTATGTAAACTGACGCTTTGTTGAGAAACTTGGGTGGAAATATTTTTCCTCTTCATATTCATCTCTTTATCTGCGTTAAATCTGATTCTTTCTTTGGTATACTCATCTAGAATACATACACGCCTCCATAAGAGGCAACAAGTTTTCTTTATCATTAGTTCTCTTAGAATTCATGAACATTGTTGCATTGATATGTCAGTTGTTTAAAGTTATGCATTTAACTTGGATCACTATTCCATAGTAGTTGAGAGGTGAAAAATTTATTAATTCTAAAAGATTGAGAAAATTTTACTAGGACCTATTTGGCGAAGTTTTGATATCAAGAGAAGAAGGCTTCTGTGCTGAATTGTGACTTATTACAACTGCTATTAATATAAACAAACATTAAATGGTGAAAACACCTTAAACTTTGAAGAAAAATAAAACTACATTTTTATTTGCTATGCACTAATTCAAATTTGCTGCTAATCAGCTGACCGGGATCAATATGCTTCTTTCTACTTGGTAAACTTTCTAACATTTATAATATCATTATGCGATTTTAGGTTTTCTAACTGATGAATGTGTTTCCTATGCCATTTCATCGCTTCAACAGATAGGTCTATTATTTTCCACAATACGGGTATGTAGAATCTGTATAACAGAACAACAACTTCAACTCGAGTTCAAGTATGAACAAGAACACAATGAAGTATTAAATACCCTCAACTCAAGATCAAAAAGACCGTTCCAAGAGGTGTATTTATTTTTCAGAAAATAAAGATGAAACAGAAATGATTAAGGCCAAGTCGTCCAAATTCACGGACTTTCCTTAAGGAATAATTCCCCTCACTGTACCCGAGGTTATGGAATCTTCCTCCCAGGATAAAATGTCCTTCAATCCGACTATAGCGGTACCTCAAATAGGCGGATTCTTCGAACACACTCACGGTTTGAATGATCACACTTAGAGTATTTTTTAAGACAAGAAGAAGAAGTTTGTAATCTTATAATTTGATGCCTTAACCTGTGGAAGAAAGCAGGTTATTTATAGCCACAAGATGCCCCTTTGAAAAGGTGGCATTGGTTCATATTAGAGGTGTGTGACTCTTCCTGAAAATGTATGTCTATTCACTTAAAACAATGCAGTAATTTTTTGAAACAGTGCACTGGTTCAAAGCAGTGCATCATTTTATTGAAGAGTTGCATCTGTTCGAACCAATGTATCCGTTCATGAAACATTGTTTCAAAAATCTGCACTAGTTCAAAAACAGAAACACAGAAACAGTGCACCAGTTCGCAAAATGGTGCAACAATTCGTTGAAACAGTGGCACCAGATCAGGTAGAACATTGTATCTGTTACTGTTACTGCATACATGTATTTATTAATGGAGTATTACTGATGCAGTCTGGATTATTTTTCCTTTAAATAAAATTTGTCCAAAAAGAAAGATCTCATCGATCGATCATTTGCCAAATCCAAATCTGAAGACGAGCCGAGCAAGAGACGACGATGATGGCGTGAGGCATCTCGATTTCCTTGCCTCACTTACTATGTGGAGTAAGTGTTTCACAATATAAAAACCAAAAAGTTCTCTTCTTCCACCAATGTGGGAGAAAGAGTAAGCTTTCCAAATTAGGAGTACACTTTTCAATTTGGGTGTCTCCTTTTCCTCCACCATTTCTTCTCCATTTCTCATTCACACTTTTATGAACCCAAAAATCCCCCACATGAGTGGGGAATGACTAATTTTTCGTAAAACTTTTACGGATAATTATGTGATCATCAAGCAAAGACTGATTGCATCTGGATAAGTAGGTTTCCCTTTGAACTTTTCGTAGTGAACATGCATCGGATGCACTCGGTCAATCGGTAGATTGGATATCTTTGAACCGTCGAGCTTTAATGTACACCTAGACAACACATGTCACACAACCAGCCTTTTACAGTTTATGGTCTAACGGTTTTGTTCTTTTAAGCCATGAACACGTCCCGGTTTTTATGAGAGCTTAGAGAATAGGCCTTTACTAACATTCTCTTTGAAGTGGCTTCAACTTCACCCACACATAGGTGATTTCTAAACGTTTAATCCTATATATTAAACTATTTGGTCAAATCTGCCAAATTTATATAATCATTAAAAGACTTATCACCTAAAGTCTTATCTTCATTTACTATACATTGTCTACATCATGAGAATGGGTTAAGTATTTGACAATGTTGGACCTGTCAGACACAACTTTGTTTGATCTCCTTGAACCTAGATCTTGGGATCTCCAGTTTGCTAGGTAGAGTTACCGTCATGCTGACTTGTCCTAGGCCTTAAACCCATTCCCTTGGATGTCCTTTCTACTCCTTCTCTAGATAGGCCTTTTGTAAGTGGATCCGACACATTATCCATTGACTTTAAATAGTATACAGTGATAATTCCACTATAGAGAAGTTCTCTAACGGTATTATGTCTTCATCTTATATGACGAGATTTACAGTTATACATCATGCTCCTGCCCTACCTATTGCCGCTTGGCTATCACAGTGTATACATACTGGTGCCACTGGCTTGGGCCAATACGGAATATCTTCCAAGAAATTTTGGAGCCATTTTTCTTCTTCACCGGCTTTATCTAATGTGATAAATTCTGATTCCATTGTAGAGCGAGCGATACAAGTCTGTTTGGATGATTTTCACGAAACTGCTCCTCCACCGATAGTAAATACATATCCACTTGTGGATTTTACTTCCTTTAATCCGGTGATCCAATTTGCATCACTATATCCTTCAAGTACCATAGGATATTTATTATAATGCAAAGCATAATTTTGAGTGTATTTAAGATACCCCAAAACACTTTTCATTGCCATCCAGTGAGTTTTGTTAGGATTACTCGTGTACCGACTTAATTTATTGATAGCGCGTGCTATGTCAGGTTGTGTACAGTTCATTATATACATTAAACATCCCAATACTCTTGCGTACTCCAATTGTGAGTCACTTTCACCTTCATTCTTTCGAAGTGCAAAGCTCGCATCCAATGGAGTCTTGGCAATACCAAATTCCATATACTTGAACTTGTCAAGTACTTTTTTGATATAATGAGACTGTGACAATGCTAACCCTTGTGGAGTTCGATGGATTCTTATACCTAAGATCACATCTGCAACTCCAAGGTCCTTCATATAAAACTTGCTCTCGAGCATTCATTTTGTTGCATTTATGTCAGAAATGTCTCTACTGATGATCAACATATCATCCACATATAAACATATAATGACTTGGTGATTTGGAGTGTCTTTAATATAAACACATTTATCACATTCATTTATTTTGAATCCGTTTGCCAACATGATTTGGTCAAACTTTGCATGCCATTGTTTAGGTGCTTGCTTTAGTCCATACAACGACTTAATAAGTCTACACACCTTATTATTCTTTCCTGGAATCACAAAACCCTCAGGTTGTTCCATATAAATTTATTCCTCCAAATCTCCATTTAGGAATGCGGTTTTCACATCTATTTGATGGATTTGAAGATCATATACCGCCGCCAAGGTAATTAACATTCGAATCGAGGTTCTCCTTGTTATTGGTGAGTATGTATCAAAGTAATCAAGACCTTCCTTTTGTTTGAAGCCTTTTACTACAAGTCTTGCCTTGTATTTGAAAATAGTACCATTTGTCTTCATTTTTCTTTTGAAGATCCATATAGAACCTAAAGGTTTATTTCCGAGAGGAAGGTCAACCAATTCCCATGTATGGTTGCTTAAGATTGAATCTATCTCACTATTGACTGCCTCTTTCCAAAAGGATGAGTCTGACGACGACATCGCTTCATTAAATATTTGAGGCTCATTTTCTAAGAGAAATGTTACAAAATACGATCCAAACGAAGTTGACATTCTTTGACGTGTACTATGTCTTAGATTTTCTTCATTATGTACATTCTCACTTGGTTCATCTATAGGTCGCTTAGATCCTCCATTAGAATGTTCATGTCTAATTTTATACGGGTAAATGTTTTCAAAGAATTCAGCATTGTCTGATTCAATTACCGTATTTTCACTAATATCTGAATGTTCGGATTTATGAACTAAAAATCGACATGCTTTACAACTTTTAGCATATCCTATGAACACGCAGTCCACCATTTTAGGTCCTATCTTAACCCTTTTAGGTATAGGAACTTGAACCTTCGCTAGACACCCCCACACTTTGAAATATTTCAAGTTAGGTTTCCTTCTTTTCCATTTTTTATAAGGAATTGATTGTGTCTTACTATGAGAACTCTGTCGAGTATACGATTGGCTGTAAGGATAGCCTCCCCCCATAAGTTTTGCGATAATCCAAAACTTATAAGTAAGGCATTCATCATTTTCTTCAAAGTTCGGTTTTTCCTTTCCGTAATTCCATTAGATTGAGGTGAATATGGGGCCGTAGTATGATGGATTATTCTATTCTCTACACATATTTGCGCAAAGGGAGATTCATAGTCTCCGCTCCTATCACTTCTTATTATTTTGATCCTTTTGTCTAACTGATTTTCAACTTCAGTTTTATATTGCCTAAACGCATCTATTGCTTCATCCTTACTATTTAGCAAGTAGACATAACAATATTTAGTGCAATCGTCAATAAAACTTATGAAATACTTTTTTCCACCACGTGATGATGTTGACTTCATATCAAAAATGTCAGTGTGTATTAAGTCTAAGGGATTTAAATTCCTTTCAACGGACTTATAAGGATGCTTTGCATACTTTGATTCCACACACGTTTGACACTTTGATTTATTGCACTCAAAGTTTGGCAAAACATCAAAGAGAATCAGTTTTCGTAACTTTTTGTAATTAACATGGCCTAAATGTTCATGTCATAAATCATAAGACTCAAGCAAATAAGAAGAATTTAAACTTTTATTCATTTCAACAGTCATTACATTCATCTTATAAAGGCCCTCCGTGAGATAGCCTTTTCCTACATATATTTCTCCTTTGCTAACTACAATTTTTCCAGAAACGGTTACACATTTGAATCCGTTCTTATCTAGGAGTGAAATAGAAATTAAGTTTCTACGTAACTCTGGAACATATAGCACTTTGTTCAGTGTCAAGACCTTGTCGGAAGTCATCTTTAGGCAAATTTTTCCTGTTCTCTCCACCTTAGCAGTAACGGAGTTGGCCATGTAAAACATTTTTTCTGCTTGAGCCGGAGCAAATGATGAGAACAACTCTTTGTTTGCCACACGCCAGCAGTAGCGGAGTTAGCCATGTAAAGTATTTCTTTTGCTTGAGCCGGAGAAAATGATGAGAACAACTCTTTATTTGTGTAAACATGGTGTGTGGCACCAGAATCCATGCACCGTTCGCGTGGATTCCCCACCAAGTTGCATTCTGTGAACATAGCACACAAATCATCATATTCTTTGTTGGACTCAATCATATTCGCTTGGTCCTTTTTCTTGCCTTTCTTCAGGGCTCGAAAATCTGTGGACTTGTGGCCAATTTTGCCACAATAGAAGCATTTTCCCTTGAACTTTTTCTTGGGTTGATTTCTTCCATGTTCAACTTTCTTTCTTTTCTTCGAGTTGTTTTGACCATCTTCTATAATATGTGATCCATTCATTGTAGAATTTCCCTTTGGCCTTCTTTCGGCAACTTTATTGTCCTCTTCAATACGAAGTCAGACAATAAGATCTTCAACGGTCATCTCCTTGCGTTTATGCTTTAAGTAGTTTTTGAAGTCTTTCCACAAAGGTGGTAGCTTTTCAACTATCACTGCTACTTGGAAAGCATCATTCACAATTAAACCTTCTTCTAGGAGATCATGTATGATGACTTGCAACTCCTGTACTTGAGAGACAACAGATTTGCTATCAATCATTTTAAAGTCCAGGAATCGTGAAACACGGAATTTTTTAATTCCCGCATCTTCTGTTTTATATTTCCGTTCAAGTGCCCCCCACAGGTCCTTTGATGTCTTGGTTCCACTATAGATATTGTAGAGGTTGTCTTGGAGACCACTCAGAATATAGTTCCTGCAAAGGAAATCCGAATGTTTCCAAGCTTCTACAATAACGAAGCGGTCTTTGTCTGAGGTTCCCTCGGGCACCTCAGGAGCGTCTTCGCTAGTGAACCGTTGTAGACATAAAGTGGCGAGATAGAAGAACATCTTTTGTTGCCATCGCTTGAAGTCAATGCCAGAAAATTTTTTGGGCTTCTCCACCGGTGTTATCGTTGGCGGAGCATTTGTGTGACTTGATGTGGCAATATTATTTTCCCCCACAGACGTTGTCGCATCCATCATTTGACTTTCAGTTGTCATTTTTCCTGTCACCACAAGACAGAAAACTTAGTATTTTTAGGAATACTATTTATAAAGTTAAATAACTTGAAACTCTTCTTCTTGTTTCTAGTTAACGATGAAGTTTTTATTACTTCGAATCGTCAACCGAGTGAACCTTAACTTGTGATGAAGATTTTATTTCTTCTAATCACTAGTTAAATTCAAGCGGAGTAGAATCCTAAGCTTTAATCTTAAAAAAAAAAAGCAATACAGATTTTGTAAAATTATTCCTTAAGATTGTTATTTTCCACAATACGGGTACGTAGAATCTGTATAACAGAACAACAACTTCAACTCGAGTTCAAGTATGAACAAGAACACAATGAAGTATTAAATACCCTCAACACAAGATAAAAAAGACCTTTCCAAGTGGTGTATTTATTTTTCAGAAAATAAAGATGAAACAGAAATGATTAAGGCCAAGTCGTCCGAATTCACGGACTTTTCTTAAGGAATAATTTCCCTCACTGTACCCGAAGTTACGAAATCTTCCTCCCAGGATAAAATGGCCTTCAATCCGACTATAGCGGTACCTCAAATAGGCGGATTCTTCGAACACACTCACGGTTTGAATGATCACACTTAGAGTATTTTTTAAGACAAGAAGAAGAAGTTTGTAATCTTAAAATTTGATGCCTTAACCTGTGGAAGAAAGCAGGTTATTTATAGCCACAAGATGCCCCTTTGAAAAGGTGGCAGTAATTTTCTGAAACAGTACACTATTTCGTGAACAGTGCACTGGTTCAAAACAGTGCATCATTTCGTTGAAGAGTTGCATCTGTTCGAACCAATGTATTATAGTTCATGAAATATTGTTTCGAAAATCTGCACCAGTTCAGAAACAGAAACACAGAAACAGTGCACCAGGACGACGACGGCGGCGCAAGGCATCTCTTTTTCCTTGCCTCACTTACCATGTGGAGTAAGTGTTTCACAATATAAACACCAAAAAGTTCTTTTCTTCCATCAATGTGGGAGAAAGAGTAAGTTTTCCAAATTAGGAGTACACTTTCCAATTTGGGTGTCTCCTTTTCCTCCACCATTTCTCATTTACACTTCTATAAACCCAACAAGTTCAGGGTACATACAACAACATATTTAGAGCCTGTGATTTAGAAAGTGGAAGGACAGTTGCCCTGAAAAAGGTGTGATTTGAAAAATTCGAGTCAGAAAGTGTTAGATTTATGGAACGAGAAATTATGATCCTCTACAGGCTTGATCACCCCAATATCATTAAATTAGAGGGTCTAATTACCTCCAAATTGTCTTATAGGTTTCTAGGTGAACTGATCCATCACTTGCCAAATAACCTGAATACTTTTTGTTTTTTTTGGTTGATGCAGTATTAATAGCTGAATAATTGAGCTTTTGTGCTACAGTTTGAACAATTGCATAAAATTTTTAAGCTTTGTGGATCCCCACTCTATTTAAATTGCAACCTGTGGGACATATTTAAGGATCTAACCAAAAGTGCAGTCTCACTCATAAAAACTTTTCTTTCTGTCGAGCTACCGAAACGTGGAACTACTTCTTCTGCCCTTGTATCTGAGGTATTCTTTTAATATCTCTTTTTTCCCTTTTTTTTGTGATATGGTAATGATAATTTCCCTATCTCATCATTGTATCTTGATTTTCAGTTTCTTAAAACCCGTAAGTGTTGTTTTATGGGTTTTTCTTGGACTTCTCATTGTTCAAGTTCATTTTGATATCTTTCTCATGTTCTTTTCATCCAAGAGTCATTTAGGAGCTTCTTAACGAATGATTACAGAGAAAAATTAGGTTTGTATCTTGTAAATTAATTAATTTGAAAAAATAATACCATAATCCTGTAGAAAGACGTGTACCTTTTAGGCAATAATTTCCTCTTCCAATTTTTTTTTATCTTACAAGTACATAAATTTCAAATCTCTAATTGTGCAACTTTCGAATTCTATCTTTTGTACTTCAAAATCAAGCCTCACGCCTGTGATCCTTCAAACCTGCCAACGTATCCACCAAACAAAGAGATTGGTGTCAAACACTGTGAAAAAGCAAAAAAGGTGAGAACTTGATAATATTCTGCTACGAGAATTTTTTGAATATTTTTGTGGTTATATTTACATTTAAGGGGAAATCATAATGGTTTGACAAAAGGGATACCCTGTCCAATGCCCTTCTGTGCCCATGCCCAAAACCAACTATACACAAAAGGACGAGGAGGAAGCGTGCTTTCCATCTGTCATTTTGCTTTAAGGGTATGATTATGCTTAAATCAAATCAACAATGTTCTTAAAATCATGTAAATTAAAATAGAAGTATAAAATTGTCTGACCATAATGACGAAATTGATTTTGATAGAATGATTACTTCCACAATATGATACTATTTAAAGTCACTATCTTGCTACTAAATGTTGTCACTAGCTCTTGCATTTGCTACATTTTTTAGCTTTTGTGTAGATATTGCTAAGTTATGATTTAATTATATGAGAATTTTCAGGAAGAAGCTTAGTGGAAGAGCCCGTGAACCTGAGATGACCAGAAAACCGACTGCGACTAATAAACTGGCACCTGAAGAGGTCTCTTTGTTCTATTTCTCTCAGCAACTATATGTACAGCTGCATGTTGAATTCTTCTTTCCTACCAAAAGGTGTAAGTGCATTTTTTCTTCGTTTTAATTTCTGCTCTCTTGAAAAAAGTGCATTACTTGATTGCTAAAAACGTTTATTATCTTTCACTCGAGTCCTAATTTGTGATGAACTGTTATAGTTTGGTTTTGTTATCATTGAAATATGTACTATCATTTTAGAATATGATTGGCACCACTCTTTTGCTTGCTTGACTGCCACAGATGTTGATGGCAGTCCACTTTTGCTGGCTACTTTCTGAAAATTATCAAGTCACTTTTGCTGCAACATCAGGTACACCTTAAAAATGTTCACTGCACTCCAAAGTTTTATACTTGCAAGATGTTCCTATTATTGATAAGTTGCGGAGAGACATGTGATGGTATTAGACAAAAGAAAAGAATTTGAAACTTTATGTAGGAATGTGTTGTCAGTTTGACAGATGTGTACTCTCCTGTTTGTTAGTTTGCAGTTGTATATCAGAATGCAAGTAGTTTAATCCCTTTAGGAACCGTTTGGTAGAGTGTATAAGAATAATGCTGGATAAGATGTATTAGTGATGTTTGTATTATTAATGCAAGTATTAGTAATGCTGATATTAGTTACATATACATTATTTTTTACGCAGTGCTTGGTTTGATGTATTAAAGATAATATATGTTTATATAATTTTCATAAAAGGATGCTTTATTACTGGTTTATCCTATCTGTTTGTTGTAGAAAAGGAAAATCTTCTCAAAGATCCACACTTCACACTCCGCCAAAATCTTCTCGACCTCATACTCCTTCCTTCTTTTCTATAGAAACAACTGAAGGTAAAAGACGTCCTTTTTCTGAGTCAGCGGTATTCTTTCAATCAACTCCACTGGTAAAAGAGCTGCAAAATTATTGTGGTTTGTAGTTAGGAGAAACTAATTCTTCCAAATTCCAATGCATTTTTGTTTAATTGAACAATAGCAAATTTTTCTCATCATTTTTTTCCTTGATCATTTTTGACAAACTATAAATCGTGATTTTGGTATAAAATAAACTATACCCAAATTGTAAAATAGGAGTAGAAAAAAAAAAGAAACAATGACCAAGAATATAGATTTGATAGAATTACTAACTTTGTGAGAAAAGCAAACAATATTGATTAAGGAGAAGGAAGAAGATGCAGAGAATATAACCTTCTCTTTTCCATGGCACAAGGAACAAGAATTGTGATATGGTGGGAAAAGAAGGCCGGGAAATAATTTAAGGGGTAATAATGTAATTTAATAAATTAATACATGTGTTGAAAGTCTTGCATTACTAATATATGAAGAATGATGTATTACTAATACACACCTCAATACACAATAGAGTGTATAATTAGTACAATTATTAGTTATGCATAGTAAAAAATATGATACCAAATAATGTACTACTAATGCACAAAGACTAATGCATGCATTATATATTTAATACACTCTACCAAACAACCCCTTATATTCTAATACACCTGCACATTTTGCAATTCATATTCTTAGTTGTAAGATTATTGATTGAGTTGAAATTTTCTTAGTTGCATAAATGAGTACTTCCAGATTGAATCTAAATTCATTTCTCCTCTTGTTCTGCAGGTGCTTTTTGTCAGAGGCTGCCTCAACACCACAAAGAAGACAAAATACAACATTATGAAATAGTGTAGGAGGTAGATAAGCTATGTGAAAAATGCAGTCAAATGTAAACTAACGATTGCTAACCATATAGTGTCTCTTTGTAAATAAATATAGGAAAAAATACATAAAGTAGCATACTTAAGTATTAAATTACAAAAAAATAACAATACTTTTATCAAATTACATTTTGTAGCATATGTATTTGTATGTATTTGTATTTTTGTAGCAACAGTTTGCAAAAATACAAAATACATATCATCATAAGGGCAGTAAAAATCATATGTATTTGTATTTTTGTAGCAACAGTTTGCCAAAATACAAAATACAAGTTGTTATATTATGTAATTATGAAACTGTTGCTATGAAACTCATAATTAAGGGGATAAGTATGCTATTTCTAAATTTTACCCATAAATATATATGCGTTTAGCTAACAAAAAGGTTTCAACGTTAGGCCCGTGCTAGAATGACCATCACTACCTAGTTTTTAAAGAAGCCCATTGGCCTGCTGCCCTTTTTTTTTGGTAAATAGTTAGGTCAAGTGGCAATTTTTATTATTTTACTAGGGGTGATATGACCCGTGTTAGCACGGGCTCAACGTGAAACATTTTTATATTAATTATTATGATTTATAATACTTTTTAAGTAATTTTTAAATAATATATATTATACCCTCTGTTTAATTTTATGTGGTATTGATACAATTTTGAGAGTAAACTAAATCTTTTACATATATTTTAAAAATATTCTAAATTATTAATTATTTTGATTTATATTATTTTTTTCTTTTGTCTCCAATTTATGTGGCAGTAATAAAATTTAGAGATTCAATAATTTTTTTTACTTTTTTTTAATTATTGTATGTTGATAATTATATGATTTATTATACTTTTACGTAATTCTCAAATATATAACAAATTAAAAAAATAAAATAAATAAATATAAAAAGAAATATCTAATCAGACAACACAAATAAACATATCGATCTGTTATCTGCTTATCATCCTTTATAAGTGAGGTAATAAATCTCAAATGTTAATTTAAGTGACACAATGTTTAAATGACCATAATAATTAATTAGATGTGATATAGTAAACTCAAGATTGAAGCAGCGAAACAAACATGTCTTAAAGGGCTTACAACAACTAATTAGAAGTGATATAACAAAATTATTATAAAAAATATTTGTGAAAAAAATTTTAAGTGAGCCTCATATAAGACGTCAACTTAATTTAAAACATCAAAAGTTAATTTATCATTTTATGTCAATATTACCTTTTTTGATAAATATTATTAATTTTTTAATATTAGATGACTTATAATAATTAATTAGAGGGGATTTTTAGTAAAAAGTGATATTACAAAGTTACTATAAAAATATTTGTGAAAAAAATTTAAGTGAGTCTCATATAAGACGTCAAGTTAATTTAAAACATCAAAAGTTAATTTATCATTTTATGTCAATATTATTTTTTTATTAAATATTATTAATTTTTTAATACTTAGATGTCTTATAATAATTAATTAGGGGAGATATTTAGTAAAAAGTGATATAGCAAATTACTATAAAAATATTTGTGAAAAAAATTTAAGTGAGTCTCATATAAGACGTCAAGTTAATTTAAAACATCAAAAGTTAATTTATCATTTTATGTCAATATTATTTTTTTATTAAATATTATTAATTTTTTAATACTTAGATGTCTTATAATAATTAATTAGGGGAGATATTTAGTAAAAAGTGATACAACAAATTACTATAAAAATATTTGTGAAAAAAATATAAGTGGGTCTCATATAAGACATGAAATTAATTTAAAACATTTAGAGTTAATTTATCATTTTATATCTATTTTATCCTTTTTATTAAATATTATTATTTTTTAATACTTAGATAAACTATAATAATTAATTAGGACTGATATTTAATAAAATTACGATTGAAGCAGCTGGAGTGGACATATCATAAATGTCTATTTTACTTTTTATATTATATATTATTAATTTTTTAATATATAAATGACTTATAATAATTAATTAGTAGTGATATAGTAAAATTATGGAGCAAGCAACCAAACTGCCTCTTCTAATATATAGAATAATACTTAGATGAATTATAATAATTTGATGTCTATTTTACTTTTTATATTAAATATTATTAATTTTTAATATGTAAATGACTTATAATAATTAATTAGAAGTGATATAGTAAAATTACGAAGCAAACAACCCGCTGAAGCAGACATGTCGAAACTACCTCTTCTAATATATAGAATGTAATTTTATGCTTCATGAATATGAAAGTAGAATATCTTCCATTTTAAGACTTTAGTAATTAAAGAATTACATAGTTTTTTCTTTCACAAAAAATTTCGGAGATGAATTATAATAATTAATTAGGACTGATATTTAATAAAATTACGATTGAAACAACTGAAGTAGATATATCAAAAATGTCTATTTTACTTTTTATATTAAATATTATAAATTTTTTAATATATAAATAACTTATAATAATTAATTAAAAGTGATATAGTAAAATTACGAAGCAAGCAACTTGCTGAAGCAGGCGTGTCAAAACTGCCTCTTCTAATGTATATAATGTAATTTTATGCTTCATGAATATGAAAGTAGAGTATCTTCCATTTTAAGACATCAGTAATTAAAGAATTACATAGTTTTTATTCACAAAAATTTTCGGAGAATTTAAAATATTAATTTGGTTCCTGATAAACATTATTTATTTTTTAAAGGGATTGTTGACACCTAATTTTTTCCTCCCACAATTAAATTTAATCCAGAGTTTCTTCAATCTTTAATAAAATCAAAATATTTTTTTTCATCGAAATAAAAATTTTCAAAATATTTTTTGTACGTAATTTTGTCATTTTAAGTAGAGATTATATATCATCGTGTTTAGTTATACAAGATTATATAATTGGTTACTTAAATATTTATTCTATGGAATATTGGATTATAATGAAGGATTATTTTGAAAATAAATATAATGATTAAAATCATGATTATAATATAATTTATTATCAAAATAATTTATTTGGATAAATATGCATTTGATTTTATTAAATCAAGAATTTCAGGATTAAAAGAAGTATTAATTCGTATCGAATTTTAATTTAATTTAGTCAATCTATTAGATTTGTCCATAATAGCATAATTGCAATGCAATCCGTCAATTGATTTTTAATTTGGTCAAAATTAAATGAATATGACTAAATTTTAAATCCCAATTGGGGTTATATTTTAAATAACCCCAAAATTCCAAAAAACTCTCATAACTTCTACCCAATTTTCATCAAAAAATAATTTCAAATTGTACTACATTGTACTATTTCCCCCTAACTTTGTCTTTTTCCAATTTAGAAATTCAAAAATTATACTACATTGTACAATTTCCCCCCACATTATCTTCCACCTCACCTTATCTTCAATTTTTAAATTCTCAAACACCCCTAAATGGCTTTTCTCCCACATTGGTGGATGACAAGAGATAAATCTTCATCCTTTTCTATAAATATTTTTCTTCCACATTTGTGGAAAAAAGGAAATAAAACCCCATTCTCTCCTATAAATAATAACACTACTTTGATAAAAATGGGGGTTGAAAAGTAAAAAAAAAAAAAAGGCTAGAAAGGTGAAAAAATTATTTTGAGAAAAATAGTTATTTTTATTTAGTAAAAATTTTTATTTGATAGAGTTAGATGGCTAATCAAATTCCGAGTTGCCGGCGATGTTTTTCGGTGGTGGTTGATTCCGACGAAACTCGTAGTCTCGTTTTGCTGCCCCCAAAAAGATAAACATACCTTTCCTTTTTTTTTAGTTTTATTATCATTTTTTTCATCTTTTTTCTTCTTCGTAATTCATAATTATAATTTTGTTTGCTGGGATTGTTTGCTATAGATGGCCTTGAAGGTCATAGGACATTGTGGTATCGATATTTTAATTATTTTCATGTTCATAATATAAAAATGAGCTAGCAATAGTTGTACGTGTCTTTTTTGACTTTATTCTTTTATTATTATAGATAAAGTTTCAATCTTTTAGATATACTTATGCTTTGTCTAAACTCATTGTTGGTGGATATGTTTGTTTTTAGCATGTAAAATTATTTTCTTTATGTTGAAAAGAATAGTTAATATTGATTGTTTCACCTTTTCACCTTATTCTTTGATTAGTTTGGATAAAGTTTAGGTCTTTGCTTGAAAACATACTCATGTCTTGTTTAAACTCATTGTTGGTGGATATATTTATTTTTAGCATGTAAAATTATTTTCTTTATGTTGAAAAGAATAGTTAATATTGATTGTTTTGCCTTTTAACCTTATTCTTTGATTATTTTGGATAAAGTTGAGATCGCTGCTTAAAAAACATACTCATGTCTTGTCTAAAGTCATTGTTGGTAGATATGTTTGTTTTTAGCATGTAAAGTTATTTTCTTTATGTCGAAAAGAATAGTTAATATTGATTGTTTTGCCTTTTGACTTTTTTCTTTGATTGTTATGTATAAAGTTTTTGATCTTTGCTCAAAAGACGAACTCATGTCTTGTTTGAATTCATTGTTGGCTGATATGTTTGTTTTAACATGTAAAGTTGTTTCTTTTATGTTGAAAAAATAGTTATTATTATTTGTTTCTCCTTAGTAAAAATAGTAATTAGTTAAGTCAAGAATTTGTCATTTGCTTGCTAATTATTTTAATGGATTTCAAAATCCTCATATAAGAGATGAAGTGCTAGCTTTATTTTCCACCCAAGATGTTTATTCCTCTTTTGTTCGCATGTTGCCTTGTCAAAATGATGAGAAAGTTCTGACTTTTGTGGCTAAATAGAATTATTTAAATATTTTTGACTCATGCATAGTATGATTGTTGAACGATATTTCACTTTTAGAGATGCTAAACTTTTATTCTTGTTTTCTTACTCCGGATTGTTATATGTGCTCTTTGTGTGTGTAAAAACTTGATTCATATCTCTCTTTTATTCATAATATCAAAAGAAAATCAACGATGTCTTAGAAATATAAATCATAGGTCGTTACACATTTTTCTATAACATGTTAGTAGTAATTTAGATGTATGAATTTTCGTTAATGTCGCCTTAATTGAAATTTAAAGATTCTCTTTCTTGAAAAGTTAACCTTTATTTTCTTTTGTTATATGGATTAGTATCTATGTTGTTCAATTTTAGAAGTCATTAGTATTTTTCTTGTTGCCTCATCCCTTTACTTTCGCAAGCTTACGTGATTTGTTTCTCGCACTAATTCATTGAATATGGTCATCTTCATTTTACCTTTATTCATTCTTAATATGAACATAAATCATGAGGCATGCAAGTGAATGTCTTTACTTTGCATTTTATCTATTGACTTTCACTCTTGTTATACATGTGCAAGTGTGCATATCATTGTAATTCAAAAATTGATTCTTGATATTTTCTTTTGCTTTGAAATATGTAACTATTATGCCTTGAACGTATATTAATTTCTTTATCTTTTCTTTGCATGCAAAAAATATCTCGAGTCCAAATGGACTCCTCTCCTCTTGCATTTCGTAATGGGTCAATGAGGCTCACCCCTTCGAGTCAAGTCCGAAGTTTAAACCCAAGATCCACTACATAGTGTGCGGGTGCTAGAAGATAGATGAAGAAGGAAAATGGGTCAAAACCCATTGATGAGGTCACTAAGAGACTTGAAAAGTCTCGATTTTTATTATTGTCTTCTTTTTATTTATTCATTTAGTCATTTATTTATTCATTCATTTGGGCCTCGAAGTTAAAGTTGTATTTTAATACAGGTAAAGCAGATTGTGGGCCAAAAATGGCTCGAAAATATAGATTAGGACGGTTGATGATGGGCCGAAAGCCCAAATTAGTTTAGGACAGGTTTATTGGTTTACGCCTAACGGCCTAAATTTTCTAATTCCTCCCTTTCTCTTTTTATGTGCTCATTTGCTTAGACTTGGTTAAATCTCCTACTAGGTTGTCAAAATTTATTTTCCTAAAATCACTTTCTTTTCAAAAAACCAACTTCTCTTTTTCAAAGTTAGTCAAAGATAGTTTTCAAATAGTTCGGATAACCGCAAGTTAGCAAACATTTTAGGTGCTTTAAATTTTTTCCTAAAATATTAATAGGAACCGCTTACTCAGAATCTTCAAATTCAAACGGTTTTTCTATTTTGGATCGTTTAAAGTAACATATAAAGGTTTTCTTAATTCCTTTTTAAATAAATTAAGTGGCGACTCTCAAAAGTCAAAATTTTCGCAAAACAGAAACGACGACTATGCTGGGGACTTTAACTAGGTTCTAACCAAATATTTGATTTCATCTTTTGACTAACTGTTTAAATTGCTTACGTGTTTATATGTTTTGATTTTACCGAATTTAATTATTGATCTCATAGCATAATCTGCTTTGATTATTAAATTGTTTTGAAGTTTCTTGGATGTCCCGACCTCTGTTGTTCAACTCCAAATAAAGTGTTGGAAATATGACGATTTATTAGCACGTGAGGCGTCTGATGGCTGTTCGTATTTACAAACCCAAGTCGTCCGCTTGGGAACTTGGTTCAAACCCACTCTAGACACCTAGGATATAGAAAAACCAAAACCATTTTAGGCATAAGCCTAGGGCGACCTAATACCCGAAGGGGGTATTGGGCCCATTAGAAAGCTTGCCCTGCGTCGATTGACCCCGAGTCAATTACATACGAATCATATTTATGTGTGGAAGAAATATATGTTTATTTAATCCAATTCATTATCCTTTGGGGGTTGGGAGAAGACTTTCTTTGCTTACTTTCGTGTAAGGATGCCTCAATCACATACCAATTGAAGAAGGAATTGAAGCAAGCCAAGAAAGAAATTGATCACTTTGGACGGTTGTTTCTAGGGCAAAACTATACGGAAAAAGATTGATCATCAATGGATGTCTCCAATGACAAGAAATGGATAAAGCTAAGAGGGCGGAGGCTGATAGAAGAGCATCCAGGAACTTGTATTTTCTATTCCCTCCGCGGGACATTGTTTTTTTTCTCATGTTATCTTTTTCCCCATCCCTAAAGATTATATCCCTTCTGTGCAACTTTTGTAGGAATTTATTCCATTTATGTACACCTTTAAAGGTTTTTGGGAGGATAATGGATTGGTTTTAAAACACATATACGTCCTTCAAATACGTTAGGCCAACCCTTGGCTCAAAAGGGTCACCAAATTAGGATGCACGTTTATTACACATTTATATACATGCTATGTTGATTGGAATCAAAGGCGAAATGATCCAATCCTATTTTTCATAGAGCATCTCTAGGCAGAAATATATCCCACTATACAAAAATTCGACCAAACATACTCTAAGTCTCCCAGAAAGTCTGCAATCATTCTTAAAACTTCCTAAAAACTCGTTACTATTTCAGGAAGACTGAATATGGACTCAGAAGAAGCCATTATATGTTCGAACTACGTAGGGCCTGATTTCTCCTCCGTGATATACGTAGGCATCCTTTCGACCCGACCCATGTCTTTAAAAACTTTATCGTCCTCCACTTTTTTTAAAGAAGTAATAAGGCTGAAAAGTAGAAAAGTTGAGCCTTCCTAATAAATTCCACCTGTCCATATCATTGTGCAAAATCTTGTTCATTGAAATTCTCGAGTAATTATTACTTCATGGATCAATTTGCATGAGATAAGAAACAACTCTATGTGTTTACTTCCTACCTTATCCTCTTGCTTTGCTTATTACTAATGGAATCTAACACGTCAGTCTTTGAGTTATTTTTACTTTGCAGGTAATAGAAACTACTCCGTGTTGGCAAAAAATGGCCCTGCTTTACCAGATCAAAATGAATAAGAGATCCCCCTCTTGATTATAGCTTTATTACAGGAAAAGAAAAATGACTAGTAGTAAACTGGACTCTACCAATCATTTTTCAAAACCTGTAAGTGATGTTCTCGAGGATGGAATAAGGAAAATATGAGGGAAGAATTCTCCAAGACGACTGGGATCATGGGAGATTAATTGAAGCAATCATTGTTGAATTGGACCTCTACTCCACTCATGACTCATCGCCCATCATATAACAATAACTTAAAACCTGCCATTGTCATGTCATACCAAGAAGAAAGATAATGATAGCCCTAGAACATTCAACCGGAGAGTTAAAGAGTTAGAGAATCAAAGAAGTCTAATCTAGAAAAAACTGAGGTGGTTAACTAGAAAGGCGATGACTAAGGGAATTGGACATTTGATCCTTCGTTCTATCAAAACAAGCGCAATGAAAACGTTATGTCATCCATAGAAGTGCTTATTTCTATCCTAGTAAGATGGATAAGAGTATTTAGGGCCATTTAACCCTGAAAATGAGTTTATGTACGAACTATGTTTGACCTGAATTCCCAATAAAGGGATACGTAGGCAGCCTTTGTCGGCTTTGTTCAACCCCTTAGGAAACTTTATCCTTTTCTTTCATGTATGAACTACGTGATGACCTGAATATCCAAGAAAGTGATACGCAGACGACTTATGTTTGTTTTGGTCAACCCACTAGATTTTTCTATATATCCTTAGCGTAGTCTTGAACTACATTTGACCTGATTCCTGGTTCAACGGAATACGTAGGTGCCCCAAAGGCTCGATCATATAACCCCAAAAAATGGAAACTGGGGCAGAATTTTTGAGAAGGAATCTCGAAAATTCCCAAAAGGAAGATCACCTTCCAAAAACAAAGAGAACGAAGACTAACAAAGACTTCAGATCCTCACGGGCTGATATCATCTCAAACAACTTTAAACTGGGGCAGAAATTTTGAGGAGGTCCTCAAAATTTCCACTAATATGTTGGAATATATTTCAATTCCCCAGCACCAGAGGTCAAAGTCAAGCTTTAGAAGTCACCATCTGCGATAAAGTCTAGTTAGACTGAATCTTCGACTATGACAAAACTTTTGATAGAAAGCCTCAACGATGATGAATCCCTGAATTCCTCCATCAAACGTCAGAGTACAGTTAGAACCAAGAGAAAGATGTTCGTGGGGCTTATACATGACATGACTGGCAGAGATTTTCCAAAGCTTTTACAAGATTTTTTTGAAACTAGTACTACTTTCAAAAATCTATATAAATCTTTTTATTTAATGATTGTCTAGGAATCTATTGGAACAGGGAGTCAGAGTAGAGGTCCCAACACGATGGAGCACCCGAAAGATGGCGAGGAGAAAACCAAGGATCTAAGGATGCCACCATAGAGTAGTTTTATTCAAAACTAACTATTTTTCTGTGGATGCAGGGATCAATAACACAAGGATGAAAATCTTTTTCAGAAAACCCCAAGCGAGTTGCGAGCCATACCAAAGAATATAATGCTCAAGAACAGTATTTTTGGGTAACCTCGAAGACGAGTTTAATACCCATTTATTGAGGACCTTTTGAATTATCTATCATATTTTTTGAGACCATGAATGACAAACAAAGGCGCCTTATCTACTTTATGAATATTGTATTTAGAATTCTTTATATAAAAAAAGTCGCTAGCATAAGCGATTTTATGTCTATTAAATATTTACTTTGAGTGCAGGTGCATTCAAGAAAGTCGGCATAATAAATACAACAATCAAAGGATTACTCAATAGGAGGAAAAGCCAAAAGTCATCCTCAAAATTCACCTTGAAGCGAAGCAAACGATATTTGTGTAGTCCCCAAGAAAGGGTTTTGCCCCATTTACTTGCATTCAGTGGATTTGCTATTTAATTATTTCTTCAAAAAGAGAAGATTAATAACAGAATAAGTCATTCAAATTATGATGCTCAGTATTTTTCATTAAACTATCATAAAGCTTGATTGTGGTCACCAGTGAGAGCGACATTATGTCTACTAACTGTCTACTTTGAGTACAGGTACATGTAGAAAGAAAAACACAGACAAACAAACTCAGGTGAAACTGTTTTCAAACCACCGAAAGAACCATTTTATCTCATTATCAAGTGGGCCATCTCATGATATTTCCAAGAGGGCCATTAATGCCATTGCCGAGAGGGCCATTTCATAGCATCATCGAGAGAGCCATTTTATGCCATTGCCAAGAGGGCCATTTCATATTATTTCATTGCCGAGAGAGCCATTGTATTTAATATATGTTTACACGTGAGATAACATATGCTAGTGTCAAGGATATCATCAGCATTTAATATCTGTTGGCACGCGAGACACAAATATTGGCGTCGAGGATATCATCATTAATCAATATCTGCTGACATGCGAGACACAAATGCTGGCATCGATGATATCATTAGAATCTAATATATATTGATATGCGAGACACAAACGCTGACGTCGAGGATATCATCAGTATCTAATATCTGTTGACACGTGATACACAAATGCTGGCGTCGAGGATATCATCAACATCTAATATTTGTTGATACGCGAGACACAAATACTGGCATCGAGGATGTCATCAGTATCTTATATATATTGACATCCGAGACACAAACACTGGCGTCGAGGATATCATCAGCATCTAATATCTATTGACACGTGAGACACTAATGCTGGTGTCGAGGATATCATCAGCATCTAATATCTGTTGACACGCGAGATAACATACGCTGGCATCGAGGATATCATCAGCATCTAATATATATTAACACACGAGATAGAATATGCTGACATCGAGAATATCTTATCATCTTATAAATCAACATCTGAATGCATCAAAAGCACGTGATTCAAAGGGACGTCTTTAAGTCTCTATCTGAAAGCGAACAACATATGAGACTTCCTAGAAATTGACAATCTGAGGGTCATCTATAAGTCATATTATTTGAAATAGGATAGTGTGCAATACTACCTATGAGATCATATCCCATAGGTCATTCATAAGCCGCAACAATATCCTAATCGAATAGTGTGCAAGGTTACCCAAAAATTAATAGTCCGAAGGTTATCCATAAGTCACAACTAAATTCTTACCGGAGAATATGCAAGATTGTCAAATTGATAAGTCCAAGGGTTCTCTATAAGCCGTGTCATATACAAGATCGATTATGTGTAGGATTACCCAAAGAATAGAAATTTGAGACATATCTATAAGTCATATTGTATCCAAGGTCGGATGATGTGCAAGAATACCTAAGAACTATCAGCTGGAGGGATATCTGTAAGCCATATATTATCCAAGGTCGGGTAATGTGTAGGATTACCTAAAGGCTAGCAATTCAAAGGATATCTGTAAGTCACCTCGTATCTAATATCAAATAATACGCAAGATTATCCAAAGATTAACATTTTAAGGGGAATCTATAAGTCGTATCGATACAAAAGATGCGCAGGACTTACCCGAGGTCACATGCAAAGATTATTGTCAATAACTAGAAAGGTTATCATAGGCAACCAAAATGGTTCACCTCAGCATAATATTACACGATTGTAGGGAACGTTCTGCATAAAGTGTCATCGGTGTCCAAAAGGATCACCCTAATTTAAAGACATATTCAACTGACAAATGAGATAATTATGCAACAACCAAGAGAGTCGTTGTGTCTATTATTGCAATTTATTTCCCTCCAAATAGGTACATGAAAGGGATGACTTCACTTTTCAGGAAACAACTCACGTGGAGATATGGTAAAGACTATATACCGCTTTCATGAATTATGTTTAGAACTAACACTTTTATTTAAGACATTGTCGAGAGCATCCTAGAGGATGAAAATCTCAAATCAAAACCACAGGAGCGGATGACTCCAGATAGGATGCAGCACAACGTGGAACTCTTTTTTAGCAGCAAAATAGGACATAGTCTAGAGAGGGACGTGAAACTCTCCGGACGCGAGCTAAAGGATAATTACCACCACCAAGTAACCATACCTCTATTGGAAGAAATGTGGCAAGTTTTGGGATATTTTGGTTTCAGCTCACCTTAGGTATATTTCTAAACTCATATCGAGGGTAAACTTCTCTTTCTTTTAAATTCGAGTGATAGTGCACCTAGAGTTTTGGAAATTATGTCCAGGTAAGTTCTTGTCTATGGATCTGAAGGATCCCACACTCATGGTTAATAGGTTACAAGACTCTTTTCTGCAACTTAATCAATTTGTCACTCATCTCGAGCCAAAGATCATCTCAAATAAGAGACTATCTTTTCTACCGATCTAGTCAAACTACAAACAGTATGATTCCCTGATTCTCAGGGATATGTAGGCTGGGATCTATGTAGAAAACTCGACTAAATTCCAACCCCTCCCCCCCCAAATCCCTCTATTCCCAAGCTTTTCGATTTCATAAAAAACTCTAAAACCGATATAACTTATGAATTCTTTGAAAATTGTGCTTTGAATCAAGAATTATGAACTGCAAGTGGCCTGAATTCTCATGTAACTTGAGATATGTAGGAAACTTGATACCGAGGTCCGGCCATAACTCTATGAAACTCGTGCGAAAGTCGACCTCTTTCAGATTCGAATTTGTGGTCGGACAAAAATTAGGAACATCAACCTCCATTTGCCCAGGGTTACTTGCATCCACTCTACCCATATAGAGGAAGCAGTTGTTGACACCTAATTTTTTCCCTCCACGACTAAATTTAATCCAGAGTTTCTTCAATTTTTAATAAAATCAAAATATTTATTTCATCGAAATAAAAAAATTTCAAAATATTTTTGTAATTAATTTTATCATTTTAAGTAGCGATTATATATTATCGTGTTCAGTTATACGAGATTATATAATTTTATCACTTAAATATTTATTCTATGGAATATTGTATTTTAATGAAGGATTATTTTAAAAATAAATAAAATGATTAAAATCTTGATATTAATATAATTTATTATCAAAATAATTTATTTGAAAAAATATGAATTTGATTTTATTAAATCAAGAAGCTCGGGATTAAAAGAAGTATTAATTCGTATCGAATTTCAATTTAATTTAGCTAATCTATTAGATTTGGCCATAATTGAAATAAAATTGGCCATAATTGCAATGCAATTTGTCAGTTGATTTTTAATTTGGTCAAAATTAAATGAATATGGTTAAATTTTAAATCTCCATTGGGGTTATATTTTAAATAATCTCAAAATTCCCAAAAACTCACATAATTTCTACCTAATTTCCACCAAAAAATAATTTTAAATTGTACTACATTGTACTATTTCCCCCAACTTTGTCCTTTTCCAATTTTAAAATTCAAAAATTGTACTACATTGTACAAATTCTCCCCACATTATCTTCCACTCACCTTATCTTCAATTTTTAAATTCCAAAAACACCTCTAAATGGCTTTTCTCTCACAATGGTGGATGACAAGAGATAAATCCTCATTCTTTCCTATAAATACTTTTCTCCCACATTGATGGAAAAAAGAAAATAAAACCCCATTCTCTCCTACAAATACTACCACTATTTTGGTAGAAAGGAGGGTTGGAAAGTAAAAAAAAATAGGCTAGAAAGGTGAAAAAATCCTTTTGAGCAAAATAGTTATTTTTATTTAGTAAAAATTTTGTTTCATAGAGTTGGTCGGCTAATCAAAATTTTCGAGCTGCCGGCGACGTTTTTCGGTGGTGGTTGATTCTGACAAAGCTCCTAGTCTCATTTTGCTGCCCACAAAAAGGAAAACACACCTTTCTTTTTTTTTAGTTTTATTATCGTTTTATTCTTCATCTTTTTGCTTCTTCGTAGTTCGTAATTATAATTTTATTTGCTGGAATTATTTGTTGTAGATGGTCTTGAAGGCCATAGGACGTTGTGGTATTGATATTTTAATTATTTTCATGTTCATAATATAAAACTGAGCTAGCAATAGTTGTACGTGCCTTTTTTGACTTTATTCTTTATTATTATAGATAAAGTTTCAATATTTGCTTAAAAGATGTACTTATGTTATGTCTAAACTCATTGTTGGTGGATATGTTTGTTTTTAGCATTAAATTTACTTTCTTTATGTTGAAAGAATAGTTAATATTGATTGTTTCACCTCTTCACCTTATTCTTTGATTATTTTGGATAGTTTAGATCTTTGCTTGAAAAACATACTCATGTCTTGTTTAAACTTATTGTTGGTGGATATGTTTATTTTTAGCATGTAAAGTTATTTTCTTTATGTTGAAAAGAATAGTTAATATTGATTGTTTTGCCTTTTGACCTTATTCTTTGATTATTTTGGATAAAGTTTAGATCGTTGCTTAAAAAACATACCATGTCTTCTTTAAACTCATTGTTGGTAGATATGTTTGTTTTTAGCATGTAAAGTTATTTCCTTTATGTTGAAAAGAATAGTTAATAGTGATTATTTTGCCTTTTGACTTTATTCTTTGATTGTTATGTATAAAGTTTTTTATCTTTGCTCAAAAGACGAACTCATGCCTTGTTTAAATTCATTTTTGGTAGATATGTTTGTTTTAGCATGTAAAGTTGTTTCTTTTATGTTGGAAAAATAGTTATTATTGTTTGTTTCGCCTTAATAAAAATAGTAATTAGTTAAGTCAAAAATTTGTCATTTGCTTGATAATTATTTTAATAGATTTCAAAATCCTCATATAAGAGATGAAGTGCTAGCTTTATTTTTCATCCAAGATGTTTATTCCTCTTTTGTTTGCATGTTATCTTGTCAAAATGATGAGAAAATTTAAACTTTTGTGGCTAAATAGAATTATTTAGATATTTTTGACTCATGCATAGTATGATTGTTGAACGATATTTCACTTTTAGAGATGCTAAACTTTTATTCTTGTTTTCTAACTCTGGATTGTTATATGTACTCTTTGTGTGTGTAAAGACTTGATTCATGTCTCTCTTTTATTAATAATATCAAAAGAGAATCAACGATGTCTTAGAAATATAAACCATAGATCGTTACACATTTTTTCATAAAATGTTAGTCGTAATTTAGATGTATGAATTTTCGTTAATGTCGCCTTAATTGGATTTAAAGATTCTCTTTCTTGTAAAGTTAACCTTTATTTTCTTTTGTTATATGGATTAGTGTCTATGTTTGTTCAATTTTAGAAGTCATGAGTATTTTTCTTGTTGCCTCATCCTTTTACTTTCGCAAGCTTACGTTGTTTGTTTCTCGCTTTAATTCATTGAATATGACCTTCTTTATTTTACCTTTATTCATTCTTAATATGAACATAAATCATGAGGCATGCAAGTGAATGTCTTTGTTTTGCATTCTATCTATTGACTTTCACTCTTGTTATACGTGTGCAAGTGTGCATATCATTATAATTCAAAAATTGATTCTTGATACTTTCTTTTGCTTTGAAATATGTAACTATTATGCCTTGAACATATATTAATTTCTTTATCTTTTCTTTGCATGCAAAAAATATGGACTCCTCTCATCTTGCATTTAGTAATGGGTCAATGAGGCTCACCCCTTCGAGTCAAGTCTGAAGTTTAAACCCAAGGTCCACCACATGGCGTGCGGGTGCAGAAGATAGACGAAGAAGGAAAATGGGTCAAAACCTATTGATGAGGTCACTAAGAGACTTGAAAAGTCTCGATTTTTAGTATTGACTTCTTTTTATTTATTCATTTAGTCATTTATTTATTCATTCATTTGGGTCTCGAAGTCAAAGTTGTATTTTAATACCGGTGAAGCAGATTGTGGGCCAAAAATGGCTCGAAAATATAGATTTGGACAGGTGATGATGGGCCAAAAGCCCAAATTAGTTTAGGAAAGGTTTATTGGTTTAGGCCTAACGGCCTAAATTTTCTAATTCCTCCCTTTCTTTTTTTATGTGCTTATTTGTTTTTCATTTTCTTAGACTTGGTTAAATCCCCTACTAGGTCGTCAAAATTTATTTTCCTAAAATCACTTTCGTTTCAAAAAGCCAACTTCTCTTTTTCAAAGTTAGTCGAGAAAATTTAAGGAAAGGTGTCTTTTAAGTCTTGAATGAAGGATTGGTGACATTGACCAATTTAAAGGGTCAAACATAATTAAAAACTTGATTAGGTTAATTGTGGACTTGATTAATATTTTCTAAAAATTTTAATCTTTTCAAAAATACAAATTAACCCACACCCACAAAACTTCCCTCCCTCTGCAAATCAATCTCTCTCTGTTCTCTCTTTCTTTCGATAGTTTCTCTCTCGAACTTCCCCCAACCAACAACTTTTCAAATTTCTCCCTTCAATCTTGTGCAACTTCAACCTCTGGCAATAAATAGTTTTGAGTTCTTGCGCGTTTCTTTTTTACTTTCAACCGTCAGTCAACGTGACAACATTCTTCGGCGACAACAACTTCGAGTTCTTCATCATTTTTTTTTATTTTCACAAGTAAAAAATTAGGGCTTTGAAGTTATGACGAAAATAAGGAACTTGATTTGTTGGTGTTTGTTATTTTTTATGTTTTTTATTATTTTTTTAATGTTTGTTATTTTTTAGTTGAATTTCATATCTGGATGTATCTGCTACTGCTGTTTTTTAATAATGGATAAAACATGTAACGTGAATCCAACAGATGAGTATTTGTTGCAACATATATGACTAATCTATTGCACATATTAGTAATCTGTTGCAACATATATGACTAATATGTTACGCATATTAGTAATCTGTTGCAATATATATGACTAATCTGTTGCACAGATTAGTAATATATTGCAACATATATGACTAATCTGTTGCAACATATATGACTAATCTGTTGCAATACATATGACTAATTTATTGCAACAAATGAGTAATCTCTTGCAACATATATGACTAATCTGCTTCAACATATATGACTAATTTGTTGCAACAAATGAGTAATCTGTTGTAACATATATGACTAATTTGTTGCAACAAATGAGTAATCTGTTGCAACATATATGACTAATTTGTTGCAACAGATTACTCATCTGTTGGATTCATTTTATAGTGTTGTAATATGAATCCAACATGTGGGTCATCTGTTGCAACAGATTAGTCATATATTACAACAGATTACTACTCACTTGTTGCAATAGATGACTCATATGTTGGATTCATGTTGCAGGTTCTATCAATTGTAGCAGTAGCAGATACACCAAATAAGAAATTCAACAAAAATTATAATTTTACTTACAAAATAAGTTATGAAGTAATGTCCAAGTGATATACGAACAAAATTTGACCTAAAATTTGTTTAAAAAATTTCAACAGGGGCACAGCGAATAAGTAAAACACATAAAAAATTTCATAAAACAGGTAAAGAAGACAAAAATAATATACCATACATGAAATGTAAAAGGATCAAGGGGACAAACATTTGAGTTCTCCTAAAAACGTTTAAGTTCCCTAATATTTTAATTGCTTTCTAATAGTTGACCCATCTATTACAACAGATTTTCTATCTGTTTGATAATTTCCAACAGATAAATCATCTGATGCAACATGCTAGTCATCTGTTGATTCAAATTAAGCAATTATTAGTAATAACTAAATTGATTTAGCTAAAATTAAAGACGTCTCTACGACAATGGGACAAACATTTGTGTTCTCCTAAAAATATTTGAGTTCCCTAGTAGTTTAATTATTTTTCAACAGATTATCTATTTGTTGCAACAAGTTAGTCATCTATTGCAACAGATGTTTATAACAGGTTAGTCATTTGTTTATTCAAATTAAGCAATTATTAATAATAACTAAATTAATTTAATTAAAATTGTAGACAAGTCTTTAATACAAGACCTTAGACAAGGGGACAAATGTTTGAGTTCTCCTAAAAATATTTGAGCTTTAGTATTTTAAATTGCTTTTCAACACATAGAACTCGGAACCAAAATGAGCCACGGAATTAAAAAAGGGACCAAAATAGGCCACCTATTTAAAAAGTTACCAAAATAGGTTAAACGTAATAATTTATTACGTTTTCTACTTTTTTCTTTACGGTCAACTAAAGGAGTTGACTTTTACAAAAACGTAAGAATTTCTTACGTTTTACATTTTTTTTTGTAAAATGTAAGAAATTCTTACGTTTTATAAAAAAAAAATAGAACGTAAGAATTTCTTACATTTTACACGATAATCGAGGAAAAAAATACAATGAATTGTCAAATCAATTAAAAAGGTACTTAAAAAAAGAGTTGTTCAATTTAACAAAAAGTTACGTTCTTAACTTTTTTATAGCAGTGGTCCTCCACCCACAATTCCTTTTTCCACAAATGTCCCATCACTTCTACTTTTTCCTTTTTACATATGATAATTATGATTTTTTTTATTAGTTAAATTTATTTATATTTTACATGTAGTTCAAATAATTTATTTTTCTAATAAATTTTTACATTTACATAAAAAAATTTAAAAAAAGAAGTATCAATTACCTCATTAACTTAACAATTTTCTTATATTTATTTTATATCAAAAAATAATCACTTTTATCCTTAATTATCCAATTTTTCTTTAAAAAAAATTATACTTTTGAGTTTTTCTCTACTCCAAAATAGTAAAATGTTGAATTATCGTCGATCAAATATGCTACTATATACAAGAATTATATTTTTTTTAGGAGTGTTCCTAAAAAATTATATTTTCTTATATTAATTTAGGAGTGTTCCTAAATTAAATTGTGATTTTTTACTCCATTAATTGTAATATGAAACGTATTTGTGCATGTGAGTCTCCTCAATATCCTAATCAAAACACTAATCGAAAACTATGATGAATCACTATCCGAAAAAATTAATTTCATCTTTTTAACACACCAAAAAAATATAATTCTTGTATATAGTAGCATATTTGATCGACGATAATTCAACATTTCACTATTTTGGAGTAGAGGAAAACTCAAAAGTATATTTTTTTTTAGAGAGAAGTCGGATAATTAAAGATAGAAGTGATTATTTTTTGATATAGAATAAATAAAAGAAAATTGTTAAGTTAATGAGGTAATTGATACTTCTATTTTTTAAATTTTGTATGTAAAACGTAAAAAATTATTACATAGAGGAAAAATAAATTATTTGAACTACATGTAAAATATAAATAAATTTAACTAATCAAAAAATTCATAATTATCATATGTAAAAAGAGGAAAAAGTAGAAGTGATGGGACATTTGTGAAGAAAGGAATTGTGGGTGGGGGACCACTGCTATAAAAAAAATAAGAACGTAACTTTTTGTTATGTTGAACAACTCGTTTTTAGTATCTTTTTAATCGATTTGATAATTCACTGCATTTTTTTCCTCGATCATCGTGTAAAACGTAAAAATTCTTACGTTTTATATGTTTTTATAAAACGTAAGAATTTCTTACGTTTTACAGAAAAAAATGTAAAACGTAAGAAATTCTAACGTTTTTTGTAAAAGTCAACTCTATTAGTTGACCGTTAAGAAAAAAATAGAAAATGTAATAAATTATTACGTTTAGCCTATTTTGGTAACTTTTTAAATAGGTGACCTATTTTGGTCACTTTTTAAATCTTGTGGCTCATTTTGGTTCTGAGTTCACGTATATCTTGTCTATTTAATAATTTTTAATAGATGAATCATATGTTGCAACAATTTAGTCATCTGTTGCAACAGATGTCTATATTTTTGGATAATTTTCAATAGATGAGTTAACTATTGCAACAGGTTAGTCATATGTTGCAACAGATGTCTATATATGTTTGGTCATTTTCAACAAATGTCTTTAACTATTTGGTCTTTTCCAACAGATTACTCATCTATTGCAACATGTTAATTGAAATCGTAATTGAACTTATCAATTCATCTTTAATTTTAGTTAAATCAATGTTGTTATTACTAATAATATCTTAATTTGAATCATTTCAAATAAAATTTATCAATTAACACTTTACTCAAGACGAATACACTTAGATGATCATGTAATTACTATGAGATTAATTGAAATCGTAATTAAATTATCAATTCATCTTTAATTTTAGTTAAATCAATTTAGTTATTACTAATAATTACTTAATTTTAATTATTTCAAATCAAATTGGTCAATTGATCATTCTACTAAAGACGAAACACTTAGTTGATCATGTAATTACTATAAAATTAATTGAAATTGTAAGTCAACTTACTAATTCATCTTTAATTTTAGTTAAATCAATATAGTTATTTCTAATTATGGCTTGGTTTGAATCATTTCAAATCAAATTGGTCAATTGATCACTCTACTCAGGACGAACACACTTAGTTGATCGTGTGATTACCATGAGATTAATTGAAATAGTAATTGAACTTATTAATACTAGTTAAATGAATTTAGTTATTACTAATATAATGGCTTAATATGAATCAATAGATGACTAAGATATTGCAAAAAGATGAGTAATCTGTTGAAATGACCAAACAGATAAAGACATATGTTGCAACAGATTAGTCACCTATTGCAACAGATTAGTAATCTATTGGAAATAACAAACAGATAAAGTCATATGTTGCAACAGATTGGTCATCTGTTAGAAATGACCAACAGATAAAGACATTTGTTACAACAGATGACTAATATATTGCAACATATGTGTATATCTGTTTGATAATTTTCAACAAATGACTCATCTGTTGCAACAAATTAAATCTGTTGCAATAAGTTATACACTTAAATGATCATGTAATTACTATGAGATTAATTGAAATTGTAATTATTAAATCAATTTGGCTATTACTAATAATGGCTTAATTTGAATCATTTCAAATAAAATTATCCAATTGATCACTGTACTCAAAACGAACACACTAACATGATCGTGTAATTAATATGAGAATAATTGAAATCGTAATTGAACTTATCAATACATCTTTAATTTTAGTTATATCAATGTAGTTATTACTAATAATTTCTTAATTTGAATCATTTCAAATAAAATTAGTCAATTAACACTTTACTCAAGACGAATTGTAATTCCTCAGAAAATTTTCTTCGTAAAGATTTCATGAGAAACGTATCGAGTTCTATGCTTTAGAGCGATCCATAAATTTTCTCTGTAGTATTTCTAAGACGTTGACCTACCATTGCGTAGAGTATTGAATAAGATTTCCAACGATATGTAGATCATCAAAAATGGACACTCGAGCGATGAGTTACGACCATTCCGATCGAACTACGACCATTCCGATCGAACTGTGAACAGTAAAACGTGCAGGAAATTAAAATTACTGCAGCCAGGCGAATTTCAGGGTCAACTTCAAATGATCATAACTCCTTATACATAATGATCTGGGTGATCTACTATATATCAACTGATAGCTCTGCGAGTCCTCTTTCTAATCAAATTGGTTTCATCCAATTTGACTATCGGAGAAAAAAGTTATGATCAATCTAGTTCAACCTATCAAAAGCGAATTTTTGGGTCAACTTCAAACGACCATAACTCCTTGTACATAATGATCTGGATGAGCTACTATATATCAACGGAAATCTCTAAGAGTCCTATTTCTAATGAAATTAGTTTCATCTAATTTTACTATCAGAGTAAAATGTTATGGTCGATCTACTTCGGCCTATCAAAACAGTTCACCAAAGGACAGATTTGACATTATTTATTTTTTTAAGGGCAATTTGGTCATTTCACACCCCCTCTTGGACGAAAATGTGTCCATTTAATCCATAATTGAACCTTCAAAATTCATTTTTCTCCATGAAACATTTGGGATAATGAAACCCTAGTCAAAACCTTCAAATATCTTTCAATCTCACCGTAGAAATCCAAAATTAATCCGATAAACGAACTCCTCATTTCAAGACCTTCGAGGAGCACCCATTATTTGTCCAAACAGGATTCCGTAATCAAGAAGTCAATTTCAAGGTATGTGGGGTTTTGAACAAGAGAAATCTTCCGTTCTTGTGCCCAAAGCTTTAATTTTATTATGGTTTTACATGATTTAGCAAGTGAGATTATGTCTAAATAATTTGATTATGAGATTATGATGATTGAATGAATAAACTTTGATTTATATGATTATGTCAATGTTTTCATGATATGCTAATAATTATCATTGCGAATTATACACTTTTACCACGAGGTGGTATTTTGAATGATTTTGGGACGTATGTCGAGATGGTATTTTGGAATAATATTTTGAGATATGTGTCAAGCTTTATGCTTCCCAATGACGATTTGAATTATTGAATATATATTTGAGACATGAGATGTCTTGATATCTATAATTGTAAATTTCATATTTTTATTTTGAACGATTTCGAGATATATGTTGAAATGGTATTTTGGAATGATTTTGAGATTTATGATAAGCTTAAAGCTTCTTTATGACGAAATTGGATCATTGAGCATATTGACATATAACATTTGAGATGTTACCATGAGTCTTGATATTTTCTCAAAAATATTAATCTTGTCATGACTTGATAAATTGTTACATTTTTACATTTAAAAAGGTTGAGTTCTATTATTGAAATTTCATGATATTCGAAAATGGGTATACACTCAAATTACTTTATGAAGGATTTATAAGACTTTAAATTTTTTTCCAATATGGATATACATGATTACTTCATTACTCTACTTCTTAAATTGAGAATTTATGCTATGAATTGCATACTACTACAATGAATTGATATTTCTAAAGGCTTTCGAGATAAAAGTCATGATTTGAGTTGTACTACAGGATATGTATTCTTATTATGAATTGAAGGTCTCAAGTGCTTTTCAAAAGCTGTTGTCATGATTTAATTGTCGAATTGAAAGAATAATTATTTGAGTACATTGACCTTGAAATTGCGGAATCGAGATGATTTTGACTATGAGAAAGATTGATTTTGATATAGATGTTGAGATGAATTTTGGTATTTTTTTCCGGATGATTTTGATGAGTTGAATTGTTGAAAATATTACGTATTGAGTCTTCATATCCTTGTCCAAATGTCGAGTCGGTTATGGTTCAATGCATTGATACCTTGTTGATGTTGAAAAAGATTGAAATGTTTTAAGTCGAAGTTGGGGTTAGGAATCCACAAATTGTTGATGAATTATAAATTGAGATATTTGATTTGGTCTTCATGATAGACCCTTGTGATGATGATGGTGGATTTCCTAACACATTCTGAGCTTGTCGGGGAGTAGTACTTAGCACTGAGAGGGAAATTTGGTATTTCCCAAACCTATGTGCCACCGTAGGGTTGTTTGATGATGATATTACTGGCCAGAGAGCCCGATTGTGATTATTGCAGTTTTAAGGTCGTACTCCCTGGCAAAGAGTATGACGCTCCCGCCAATGGGGGTTTCAAACATTGGTATTCTACGTAGCTCACGTGGGGTTGTCGGTTATAGGAAACTCCCCTGTCCATAAAAGTCATGTTTCTTGAATTACCGAGTCACTCCGAGATTTGAGTCAAAGAGTTGAGATATTATGAAGAGTGTGATTTGATATAACTCAAGCCAAGTGAGTCATTATTGTCTGTATACATGTTTTCATGAAATTGATGATGTTATTTAAAGTGTTGCATGCACCCCCACATACTCAGTACATTCTCTTTGTGCTGACCCCCATTTACTATTATATTCAGTTGCAGTTTCCAGTCAGCAGGTAAAGAGTCCTTACAGTTCAGGGACTTGGGTCGGTTATTTCAGTTTGGAGCATTGTATCTTCTTTCGTCGGTCGTATTGAGTGTGGTAGTTGGGAGTCATGGCCCGACTATGTACAGACAATACTAGTAGAGGCTTCATAGACAGTAGTAGTGGTTGATGTATTCAGTCTCCTTCTTATATATGTATATGTGTTAGTAGAATTGTCATCTTGTAATTTCAATATTGTAATGAACAGATTCTGTATTGAGACATTTTCAGCTTCATTCTCTCAGAATTATGTTTTAATTAGTTGCTTTTGAGTTATACCGATGAAAAGGGTTAACTTGGGGTCACTTGTGACCCTAAGCACCGTGTGACGTCTCGGAACTTGATTTTTGGGACGTTACACGAATACGCTTAGATAATCATGTAATTACTATGAGATTAATTAAATTCATAATTAAAATTATCAATTCATCTTTAATTTTAGTTAAATTAATTTAATTATAACTAATAATTACTTGATTTTAATTATTTCAAATAAAATTGGTCAATTGATCATTCTACTAAGACGAAACACTTAGTTGATCATGTGATTACTATAAAATTAATTGAAATTATGAGTCAACTTACTAATTCATATTTAATTTTAGTTAAATCAAAATAGTTATTTCTAATTATGGTTTGGTTTTATTCATTTCAAATAAAATTGGTCAATTGATCACTCTACTCAGGACGAACACACTTAGTTGATAGTGTAATTACCATGAGATTAATTGAAACTGTAATTGAACTTATTAATTCATGTTTAATTCTAGTTAAATAAAATTAGTTATTACTAATATAATGGCTTAATATGAATCAATAGATGACTAACATGTTGCAAAAGATGAGTAATCTGTTGAAAATGACTAAACAAATAAAGACATCTGTTGGAAATGACTAAACAGATAAAGACATCTGTTGGAAATGACCAAATAAATACAGACATATGTTGCAACAGATGACTAATCTATTGCAATAAATGACATATCTATTGAAAATTATCAAACAAATATAGACATCTGTTGCAACAGATGACTAAGTTGTTGCAACAGATGACTCATCTGCTGAAAATTATCAAACATATATGATATATGTTGGAAAATAATTTAAAATACTAAAGCTCAGATGTTTTTAAGAGAACTCAAATGTTTGTTCCTTTGTCTAAGGTCTTGTCTTTAATTTTAGTTAAATCAATTTAGTTATTAGTAATAATTGCTTAATTTGAATCATTTAAATAAAATTTATCAATTGATCATTCTATTAAGGATGAATACATTAATTGAAATTGTAAGTGGACTTATCAGTTCATCTTTAATTTAGTCAAGATCAATTTATTTATTACTAATAATGACTTAATTTGAATCATTTGAAATAAAATTGGTCGATTAATCACTCTCCTCAAGATGAATACACATAGTTGATCATGTAATTACTATGAGATTAATTGAAATTGTAAGTGAACTTATCAATTCATCTTTAATTTTAGTTATATCAATTTAGTTATTACGAATAATGGCTTAATTTGATTCATTTCAAATAAAATTGGTCAATTGATCACTCTAATCATGACGAATACACTTAGTTGATAATTTAATTACTATAAGATTAATTGAAATTGTAAGTTTAGCTTTAATTTTAGTTAAATCAATTTAGTTATTACTAATAATATCTTAATTTGAATTATTTCAAATAAAATTGGTCGATTGATCACTCTACTCGGGATGAATACACTTAGTTAATCATGTAATTACGATGAGATTAATTGAAATTGTAAGTGAACTCATTAATTCATGTTTAGTTTTAGTTAAATCAACATAGTTATTACTAAAAATGGGTTAATTTGAATCATTTAAAATAAATTGGTCAATTAATTATTCTACTAAGGATGAAACACTTAATTGATCATTTAATTACTGAGATTAATTGAAATCGTAATTGAACTTACTAATTCATCTTTAATTTTAGTTAAATCAAAGTAGTTATTTCTAATAATGGTTTAATTTGAATTATTTCACATAAAATTTATCAATTAATCATTCTACTCAGTACGAAACACTTAATTGATCATGTAATTACTATGAAATTAATTGAAATCGTAATTGAACTTACTAATTCACCTTTAGTTTTAGTTAAATCAATATAGTTATTTATAATGATGACTTAGCTTGAATTATTTCAAATAAAATTGGTCAATTGATCACTCTACTTAAGACAAACATATTTAGTTGATCGCATAATTACCATGAGATTAATTGAAACTGTAATTGAACTTATTAATTCATATTTTATTTTAGTAATCAATTTAGTTATTACTAATAATGACTTAATGTGAATCAATAGATGACTAACATGTTACAACAGATGAGTAATCTGTTGGAAATGACCAAACAAATAAAAACATTTGTTGAAAATGACCAAACAGATATAGACATCTGTTGCAACAAATGACTCACTTGTTGCAAAAACTAATTCATCTATTGAAAATTATCAAACAGATATAAATATTTGTTGCAACAGATGACTAAGTTGTTGCAACATATGACTCATCTGTTGGAAATTACTAAATAGATAAAATATGTGTTGAAAAGCAATTTAAAATACTAAAGCTCAAATATTTTTTAGGATAACTCAAACGTTTCCCCCCTTGTCTAAGGTCTTGTCTTCAATTTTAGTTAAATAAATTTAATTATTATTAATAATTGCTTAATTTGAATCAACAAATGACTAACCTGTTATAAGTATTTATTGCAATAGATGACTAACTTGTTGCAACAAATAGGTGATCTGTTGGAAAATAATTAAAATACTAGGGAACTCAAATATTTTTAGGAGAACTCAAATGTTTGTCCCATTGTCTTAAAGACTTGTCTTTAATTTTAGTTAAATCAATTTAGTTATTACTAATAATTGTTTAATTTGAATCAACAGATGACTAACATATTGCAACATATGGTTCATCTGTTGGAAATTATCAAACAGATAGAAAATCTGTTATAATAGATGAGTTATCCATTAGAAAGCAATTAAAATACTAGAAAACTTAAATGTTTTTAGGAGAATTCAAACGTTTGTCCCCTCTATCCTTTTGCATTTGATGTATGATACACTATTTTTGTCTTCTTTACCTGTTTCATGAAATTTTTCATGTGTTTCACTTATTCGTTGTGCCCTTGTTGAAATTTTTAGAATTGTTTTAGGTCAAATTTTGTTAGTATATCACTTGGACATTACTTCATAGGTGATTTTATAAGTATAATTATGATTTTTTTTGAATTTTTTATTTGGTATATTTGATACTGCTACAATGGATAGAACCTGTAATATGAATCCAATATATGAGTCATTTATTGCAACAAATGAGTAATCTGTTGCAACATATGACTGCTCTGTTGCAACAGATGACCCATATGTTGGATTCATGTTACAATACTATAATACAAATCCAACATATGAGTAATCTGTTGCAACAGATTAGTCATATATATTGCAACAGATTATTCATATGTTGCAATAGATTAGTCAATATGTTGCAACATATTAGTCAATATGTTGCAACAAATTACTCATCTGTGCAACGGATTACTCATCTGTTGGATTCACGTTACATGTTTTATCTACTGTTGAAAAAACAACAGTAGCAGATACACCCAGATGAGAAATTCAACTAAAAATTATAATTTTACTTACTAAAATCACATATAAGTAATTCTCAAGTGATTTACGAATAAAATTTGACCTAAAAAAATTTGATCAAGTAGCAATAGTAGTGGTAACAACAATATTCAACAACAAGAAGATGATGATGATGAACAAGAAGAGATGATAGTGAAGAACAAGATGATGATAATGAAGAAGAAGAAGATGAATAAAACAACAACAACAATGAACAACAAAAATCACGAAGAGAGAGAAAACTTTAATAAATGAGAAGAGAGAGAAACGTGTCTTTTTTTCCCTTCATTTCTAGTTATATTAGGTTTTACATTGGATCAAAGTATAAATTAAAAAACTTGTGGGTTATTTTCAAACTTTCTTACTTTCTTAATCCTTAATAAAGTAATTGTCACCTCCACTCAATTATTAAGACTTGTGTTACCCACACTTCAATTTAAAACTCTTTTGTCACCTAGAGTCCAAAGCCCTAAGTTAGTCAAAGATAGTTTTCAAATAGTTTGGATAACCGCAAGTTAGCGAACATTTTAGGTGTTTTAAAGATTTTCCTAAAATGTTAATAGGAACCGCTTACTCAGAATCTTCAAATTCAAATGATTTTTCTATTTTGAATCGTTTAAAGTAACATATAAAGGTTTTCTTAATTTCCTTTCAAATAAATACAGTTGTATCAATAAATACAAAAATATAAATACAGTTGTATCAATAAATACAAAAATATAAATGACGGCGTGATTACAAATACAATAAACAATTGTGTTATTTACGTTATCATCCATGACTTGTGCTCGACTCAGGGGTGGACCTACGTGTATAGGTGGGGGTGCACGTGCACCCGTTAACGTCGAAAAAAATTATATATATATATATATGTGTGTGTGTGTGTGTGTGTGTGTGTATACCTTGAGAAATTGGGATATAGCTAATAGTGCATCCAAAGATGAATGATAGTGCACCTTGGTGGGCTGGTTGTGGCTTAGGCTTCCTTCCACGCGACCCGGGATCGATTCCTGGGTAGGACAACGCCCTATTTTTTACCTTCAATTATTTAAAAGGCATATAACAACAAAATTGCTGGATTGGGGATTCGAACCCCCAACCAGTCCATAATATGAACCCTCAACCATTGAACTACCACAACTAATTGTCCAAAAATGTTAAAAGTAAACTTTATATTAGAAAGTAAAGTTATTAGCTCAAAACTCTTATTTATTCTATATAATTATTTTTTCAGTATTGTTCATGTTTTTGGCGACCAACTGAATTTGATAATATCCCTTAATCGACACCGAAAGTTTTTCTTACGTCTTAAGATAATATTGGTGCTCCACAATATTATCAAAAGCAATAAGTGTAAAAAAGCTTCAAGGTCTATTGTGTTTAAGCACAAAGTACAAATACGCGTGAGATTTAACGAAAAAAGGCATAAAGGTAGAAAAAACATAAATATATGTCTAGCATAAGACTAATAATATAAACATGAATAACAAATATATGAACAATTTTTTTTTTTTTTGATAAAGTGAAATATCAATTGTTAGTGTTCGTCTCTTCAGAAAGCCTCATTGACAAGGGAAAGTATGTATCAGAAATTAGAACCTAAGCTGAACATTAAGCAAGGTGAGCGTTCAACACATTTTGAGTCTTTACTTCGAGGCTTATGCGCGTCTTTGACAACACTGGTGCACCCACAGACTTCAAATCCTGGGTTCGCCTCTGGCTCGACTAGTCATATTTTTTGAAAATACAAAAGATATAAAATAGAACAAAATAAAATGATAAAGAAACTAAGTACAGAAAAAAAAAAATCAAAGAAGAAAGAGAAATAGAAGTTAGAGATTAAAGAGAGAAAAAAAGAAACAAAAAAAATAAAACTAGGAAAAAATAGAAAAAAGAAGAAGAAAAAACAGGAAAAACACGAAAAAGAAAAAAAATATAAAAAAAGATAATGGTAGTGCTAGGCAAGAAAATATTCAGTTCAATGATATAAGCGTGATTGAGATTTTTTTCTTGTTAAAAATATTGAATTCCATTTTTGGCGCGACTAAATAGGGACTGTATTCATATTTTATATGAATACATACCATCTATAAAATCGAATACAACAACTATAAATGATAATTATGTAAAATGTGGCTATGGAAGGTGAGTTTTATAGCAAAGTGTTGTTATTTTCGAAAGATCCCCTTTTTTAAATATGTAAGTTATGTTTAAGAAAATTAACAAATCAATGAGCAAATCCACCGGGAAAATTAGAAGCTTTTATCAGTGCATGATAACCAACTTCACTATCCATTTTGTATGAAAGTATTTTCTGAAAGTTAGGATTATAACTAGTATTATTATTTTCTTCCTATACTCTCCAATTTTTTTTTTCTGAATTATCTATAATCTATATCTATATCTATATCTATAATCTATATTTATAATCTATATCTATAATCTATAATCTATATCTATATCTATATCTATATCTATATCTATATCTATATCTATATCTATATCTATATCTATATCTATATCTATATCTATATCTATATCTATATCTATATCTATATCTATATCTATATCTATATCTATATCTATATCTATATCTATATCTATATCTATATCTATATCTATATCTATATCTATATCTATATCTATATCTATATCTATATCTATATCTATATCTATATCTATATCTATAATATATTAAAAGTGTGAAGGCCCTTAAAAAAGTTATTTGAATTTTTTACCCTTCATTAAAAGTTTTCGCAATAGACAAAATTGTCATTAACTATTTTCTTAAATTATTTTAGAATTATTTTATTTGTCTTAATTTTTTATTTAAAATCAACCAATACTTTTAAAAAGGAAAGCATTAGCTGTAAAGAGAAATCAAAAGCCTTATTGTTGGAAAGAAGAAAAGAGTACAAAATCATATAAAAATCCTCAAAATGGAAAAAAATTTCCTAAATTAGCGTCTAGAAAAGAAAAAAAAAACAGTCCTAAATTTAACTTAAAAAACCCAACGTAAACAACAAAAAAATAATCCTAAATAGGTATGAAAAAATTCAAGATTTTTAATCTTAAAATTTAATGAAAAACTTGGTAAGAAGTAAATTGAACCTAATTATCTTATTATTATAAATCTTTTTTTAAAATTTTTTAATGTGTAAAATCTCCTAATATTTAGGACTTTTTATTTAGTTTAAATTAGGTATAGAGTTCTTTATATATAGAAAGGAAAAAAGACAATCGTGAAAAATCCCAAGATATGCTTCTCGAATCTTTCTACTATTTTTGTTATCACATGTAGTTTATTTTATTAAAGTTTTAAATTTATATTTGTCAATGAGGGTAATCGATCTCAAGTCTCTCATTTATTACTTTTCCTAGCACCTTTATTGTGTATTGGATAATGATATAAATTCAACAAAGAACCAGAATTAAGGTGGAAGGTTAGTTTGATAGTTAAGCTAACATTTTCTCGCTTGTTTATCCTTTAAGTTGGGTTATTATTTTTTGTGTTCATCAAAAGACAACAGAGAGATTAAGCAAACTCGGGAGATTTTCTATAACTTTTCGTGAAATTCGTCCCTCTCTAAACCGCTCATTGTTCTCTGTCAGGTATAATCCTTAAATCTGGCCGCGTTTACAAATTTACTAGTTTAGGTGTACGCGCCTTGCGCGTGTACCTCACTTTAATAAGTTCAAACATTACAATAGATAAGATATTTGTTTAAATAATAAATATGAATATAATAATTATATTTAATATCTTTTGAGTATGTAAAGATGGGGAATTTATTTATTAAACCTAATATTTACCAAAGATATTTGTAAAAGTCGATCGACATTCATCTACCACTTATAAACAATAACAAAATAATATGATAATAGAGATATCAAAATAATACAACAAAACCTAATTTTTACATAAACAAATTCATCAAAGCCAATCAACATGTATCTATCACCTGTAAACTGCAAAAAAATAATACGATAAAAATGATATCAAATAATACAATTAAACTTAAATTTTACACATAAAAATTTATTAAAGTCGATCGAGATTCATCTACGAATGGTAAACTACCACAAAATAACAAACTAATAGAGATATTACGATAATACAATTAAACCTAATCTTTATCGAAAAAAATTTCAAAGCCGACCGACATTCATCTACCATTTGTAAATTAAAATAAAATAATAAGATTATAAAGATACCAAAACAATACAATTAAACCTAACCTTTACACAAGAAATTCTTCAAAGTCAACCAACATTCATCTACGACATGTAAACTATATAAAAAAAATATAATAGTGATTACAAAACTTCGATTTTAATCCAACTAATTCTTGCCTGAGCGAAAATTTTGACCTAAAAAATGATTTTGAATGAAAACAAAGAAGATATATATACACACATGTTGAATTCTATTATGCTGACAAAAACAGTGAAGAAGTTGAGGGTTAGAAAATCAAGCATCCACCAATTTAGACATGCAATCGAATCAAGTTAGATGAGAATCAATCATGTTCTCCCAATAGGCAAACCGATTTGTTCTCTAGTTTAACGTACATCTCAATATTTATAAAAGTATTTTCTTAATAGAGTCCTATTTTAGGAGTATTTTTTTAATGAAACAGTAGAAAGAAAAATATTAATTAATTCTTCTACCATTTATTTCTTTTAATAAAGTACAAAAAAATTACACATTAAATTGGTTATAAACCTATCACAATTTTGACTTCGCCTATAATAGGAAATTAGTGCATAAAGCCACAAACGTATATTTCTTTTTTCCTTTTAGATTTTTCCTTCTTCTCTTACCATATATTTTAATACTCTTAATTGTTAATTTTAATAATAATTTTTCTATATATTTTGATGTTACCATATATTTTAGGACTCCTTAATTATTAATTTTTATAATAATTCTTATCATAAAGTTTATTGTTACCATATATTTTAGGACTTGTTAATTTTTAAAACTTACCATATATTTAAGACTCTTACTATAAAATATTGTATATATAATTAAATAATAATTTTTTAAAATTAGTAAAATGACAGTTTTGTCTAAAACAGATACTTTTAATGAAGGGCAAAAAGTTTAATTCACTTTTCTAAGGGTCTTCACACTTTTAATATATTATAGATTATAGATATAGATGTTATTTATTTTGTATGATATTGATCATATTTATTTCCTTAATTTTATGTGTTTACAAAAATATAAAAATTTCTTTATTTGTGTAATTCTAAATAATAGGAGTATTTTGTTTGGTATTATTTCTTGGGATACCAATAGATTTGATGTTTTGTTCACCTTAATACATGTGGTAGATGAATGTTCAGGCGACTTTAAGAAATTATTTTGTAAAGGTCAGATTTAATTATGTTGCTTTGATATCTTGATTATCATATTATCTTATTTTATACACACGTGCAAAGCACGTACACTTTACCAGTAATATATTAAAAGTGTGAATACCCTTAAAAAAGTGATTTGAAGTTTTTGCCCTTCATTAAAAATCTTTGCAATAGACAAAATTATCTTTTCTCCTATTTTCAGTAATTATTATATTATTATTTTTGTAATATAAATTAGACTCCTAAATTATATAGAAAAATAATTATTTAATTTTTCCATGTTGGTTGTTGCTCTCAAAAGTGTCGTTTCCTTATTGTTGCAAAGTTTCTTATTTTTGGCAAATTAAGAGAGGTATGGTAATATTATAATACACTTCGTACAAATAGTATATATGGAATACAATCAATTTTTGGTAAAATTCGTTCTTTATTTTAGGTAAAATTTAGTAGTATCCTAATATAATATAAATAATATATATGTAATACAAATTATATAGGAGTCTTAAATTAATTTTTTTATTTATGAATATACTTTTATAAAAGGAGTTATTTTGAAAAGAAAAAATCCATCAAGTTCTTGTTCTTTGAATATGACAAGGTGAATTTGGCACCACTTTTTTGGGTGTAAAAATTCGTAAATTGCTTAATGATATGGGGTTTAAATGTTTTCTTATTATTTTGATTTTGATTTTGATTTAAGTAGTCTTCGAAAACGAAAAGTCGATGAAGCCTCTACCAAAAACTTCACTAACAATCTCGATATTATTGAGGTACTTTCTTTTCATTCGTTATTTATTATTAACTTAATTTGAGTTTTGATGTTTTATCTCAATGTTGAGGGAAATAGCAAAGGTAGCATTAATAATGCAAATCTAAAAAGTCCCCTTTTTAGATCTTATCGCTACAATATATATATATATATATATATATATATATATATGTGTGTGTGTGTGTGTGTGTGTGTGTGTGTGTGTGTGTGTGTATGAAAAGAATAGTTTTACTTGCATAAAATTCAAATTAAATTTGTTCTTTTCTTTTGTAATAAACATTCAAGTGAGACACATCATACAATATTTGATATACAATATTTATTTATATCATTTTAATAGATATATTGTTCTTTAACGTCAATATATTACTATTTTTCAATAATATTGTTCTTAATTCTTATGTATGTTTTATTAATTTACGTGAGAAACACATGTTAAAAGTGTGAAGATCCTTTGAAAAGTGATTCGAACCTTTTACCCTTCATTAAAATAATCTCCAATAGAGAGAATCGCCGATTTACTTTTTGTTTCCTCCGGCTGTTTTTCTTCAAAAATTGTCATTTATTATTACCTTAATATTTAAAATTTTAAAATTAATTAAAGCCCTTATTTGATCTAAGTAAGAAGTCATAATATTTAATACTTTTAAATCGATTGAAATTTTACCTTAAATAAAAGAAAAATTCTAGAATTAATTTTATAAAGTTTGAAGCAACTCACGAAGAATGAAATTTGAGATGTCGTGTTTATATTTGTTCTCCTTTTCTTTTCTGGAAAATCAAATTCAATAAGGATTTGATTTATATCTGTTGCACTTTTTCTTTTTTGAAAAATCAAATTCAATAAGGATTTGATTAATATTTGTTTCCTTTTTCTTTTCTGGAAAATCCAATTCAATAAGAATTTGATTTTCCAACATGTATTGAAGGTAATTTAGCTTTGTTAGATGTCTTTGTTCTGGTGAAGTTTTTCTATTATCTTGAATATTGTATTATTTTACTGTAGTCTCTATTTTGTTACTATTTGTTGATTTTTTTTCTTATATTTTATAGGTGAGGTAGAGGAATGTTCGATCGGGATTGCTTTGTGGTAGTTTCTGTTATGTTAATATCATAGACGAAACTTTATATCACATTTTTTTGTAGGTGACAAGCGATTGACAAAATTAGAAAGATTGAAATCTTCTAAATTGAAATACGTGTTGTTGACCCTTCACTTTAATCATAAGTAAACTAAAAAAATCGAGACAATTTAGCTATAACTTTGACCCATCACTTTATTCATAAGTCATCATAAAAATTTTCAAATTGTTTGTTGATAGAGAGAAAGGAAAGAGTGATTTGTAGAATGAGATCCATAGTTTATTTTAGATGAACATTTAAATGTATAAAATATTTGTGAAAGTTTAGGTAGAAAGTTGAAAAAATTGAGATATTTTAAATGTTGTATAATGTCAATAAATATAGTTTATTTTAATGTCAATTGTAGTGTTTTAACAATTTTCATTTTCGTATACATAATTTTATTTATTAACATGAAATACACATGCAAAGCACGTACTCTAAACTAGTTTCCTTGTAAAAAAGTAACTTGTATTTTTGAGCTTATGACTTATCAATCAAACTAGTTTAGGTGTACGCGCGAGTACCTTACTTTATTGAATTCAAATGTTAGACTAAATGGAATATTTATTTAAATAATATAGATGAATACAATAATTAAATTTAACATCTTTTGGAGAATTTATTTAATTAAACCTAACCTTTATAAAAAAAAATTGTCAAAGTCGATCAACATTCATCTACCACCTGTAACTGCAATAAAATAATACGATGATCGAGACATCAAAATAATATAATTAAATCTAACCTTTACACAAAAAAAATTTCAAAGTCGTCTGATACTCATCTACCACCTGTAAACTATAACAAAATAAAACGATAATAGAGATATCAATACAATTAAACTTAACATTTATACAAAAAAATTCTCAAAATAGAGATATAAAAATAATACAATTAAACCTAACCTTTACCTAAAAAAAATTTTCAAAACCGATCGACATTCATCTATCACCTGTCAATTCATCCACAACCTGTAACTACAACAAAATGATACAATAGTGATCACAAATTTTGATCCTAAAGAATGACTTGAATGAAAAACATAGAAGATATATATACACACAGTTGAATTCAATTATGTTGACAAAAACCGTGAAGAAGTTGGGGATTAGAAGATTAAGCATCCACCAATCTAGACATGCAACTGTATCAAGTTAGATGATCATCAATCATATTTTCCCAATAAGTAAACCGAATTCTTCTCTAGTTTAACGCACATCTCAATATTTATAGAAGTATTTCCTCAATAGAGTCCTATTTTAGGAGTATTTTTCTATCCTATTTTAGAAGTACCAAAATTTATTTTTCATATATTTTTCCTCTTATCATATAATTTATGACTCCTTAAAATTTTAAGATTATAATTAATTTTATAAAGTTAATTAAATAATAATTGAAAAAAATGTGAAAAGACGATTTTGTCAAAAGGAAAGACTTTTAATGAAGGGTAAAAAGTTCAAATCATATTTCTAAGGGTCTTCACACTTTTAATATATTATAGATTATAGATTATAGATATAGATTTAGACCAAATAATAAATATATGAATAATTAAATTGAAAAATAATTATGATAAAATTGAAATACCAATTGTTTAGTGTCGCCTCTTCAAAAGAAATTCATTGCCAAGAAAGAGTATGTCTTACAATTTTGATAACGACATTGAAGCACACATTGAGCAACACAAAGTGCTCATCATGTTCTGACGCTCACATTTAGTCTTAAGCACAACTTGGATAACTAAAACTGAAAAATCGCAACAAAAATAAATGGCTAAATGTTGGATCTGAATAGCAAAGATACAATAAACATCATTATGGCCAATGTTTCCTCCATTGTGTTGTCCTAAGATGAAGTTCTTCCATAATGTGTCTAGTTATATTTACCAAAATATAATTAGGAAGAGGATGTGAGAGACCTAACTTGAATATGCCTTCCTCTATCTCCTATCATGCAAAGTAATACAAAACAAACATCACAGTAGTTCTCAAACTACTGCAATAAGAAATTCACGGAGAAGATGATCAACTCAACCAATATTATAATAATCAAAATAATAATTAATAATTTTATTTCTTAGAAATTAATTATATAAGAAGACAATAATATTTTCATTCCAAATAAACAACAAATAAAAATAATCTATTTTTAGTTCTTTTTACCAATTTTATACTCATCCTATTTTTAGCCTTTGTTTTCCACGCCATTTTAAAATAATATTGGCACAAGTATGAACGTTTAACTGGAAGAAGAAAACTCATTCTTCTTTTTCCTATTTTATCGACAAAAACCTTTCCAAAATAAAACTTTTATTAAATATTTCCTTTTATTATATACTTTAGAACTTCCTTTTTAAATATATTTTTATTTACCATATATATTAGAATAGGAAAGGTTTTACCATAAATATATTTGATTAATTTTTAATTTTTAAAAATAATTAATATTTTACCATAAATATATTTAATTAATTTTTAATTATTAGAAAAATAGTAAAATAACGATTTTGTCTAAAGCCAAGACTTTTAATGAAGGGCAAAAAATTCAAATCACTTTTCTAATGGTCTTCACACTTTTAATATATTATAGATTAAGAAGAGTCTTAAAAGTCTAACATAACAGCTTACGGCCATGTTCTACGGACGGATGTGTTGACTATCAAGAATTCCGGAATAAGGTTAAGTTATACTCCCTCCTGTTCATATTATATTATTTGGTGTTTTTATTTTTTTGTTTTGATTAATGCTACTAATCCACATAATCAAGAAGATGTTAATTATTTATTCTAATTTTACATTTATTTAAACATTTTGAATAAATATTTCTCAACTAAAATTTTCTATAAGTACATTAAATAATTAACTCTTACTATTTTTTCAAACGGCAATTGAAATTCACATAATAGCATGTTATATTGATTTCACACTAGATAAGCACCTCAAATCTCAATGATCTTTATATTTATCAACATAGAAAAAAGTAAATTTAATTAAGAACAATTTAGTCAATATCCTTCTTAATTTACATAATTAAATTATTTGAACAAAATTATATATAACGATATTATTGGGTAATTTATAATAAATTTGAAGTGATTATTTATACTATATCCGCCTCAAATTTTTTATCGTGATTTTTAAAAATCGTTATCTCAATTATTTGTATTTTGAATTTTTTTAAAAATATAATAATTATTTATTATTTTATCATTAATAGTATTTGTATTTAAAGACTACAAACACCTCAATAGAGTGGGCATTTAATAAAGAAATATTATATCTTACTCGTCAACAAGGGAATAATTAAAAAATCTCTCTAGTCCAATTTAATTTTCATGTTTTTTTGTAGCGTCTCTTAAATGATACTCGCTCCATTCCAAAATAAATGAATTGTTGAGTTATTTTTCAATATCCAAAATAAATGAATTGTTCATTTTTCAAGAGACATGTTGAAATTTCTTTCAATTTTACCCTTTTATTTAATGAGGTTCTTAAGTATTTCACATTTTTCAGAAAAAGGACCTAAAATGTCCTTCAACTATGTAAAATGGTGCAAAAAGATCCACCGTCTCCCTATTGGGCCTAATATGCCCTTTCCGTCTGCCTATTGGGCCTAATATCCCTTTTCGTCTGTCTATTGGACCTAAAATGTCCTTTTTACCTACATATTGGGCCTAAAATGTCCTTTTCACCTATATATTGGGCCTAAAATGTCCTTCCCGTCTACCTATTAAGGCTATTTTCCCCTTTTATTTAGATAAATTACATGAAAAAGTCATCCTTAAAACTTAATTACATAAATAATAATACTTTTTAATATTACAAAAATAAAAGTTTTTTCGTTACATATATAGTTATTTAAAAAAATCAGAAAAGATAATTATAATTCCTAATTTAATGCTATGACTAATTATCAATTCGCCTTAATTTAAGAGATATATTTTCAATCTTCAAATTAAAATCGAAAAAGATAATCCCTGCTTTTAGATCTTTCTCTCTTAAAGTAAAAATTCAAATATTTTTAATAAGCTAAGTATTTCATTATTTGCTCGTGTATGTTTCGTTTTGTTTCATGTATGTTAATCATCTAGTATTATATCATTATCGTCTATTTTTAATTCGAATGTGATGGGTTAACCATAATTTTTTTTGGATAAATAATTATGGAATAAAAAACATTATGTTGGAAGTACAGATATACCATGTATTTTTGCTGTATAAATATAATTTATGTCAAAGTCAGATTATTATTATTATATTTTTGATATAATTTATGGGATATATATTCATGGTACATCTCATTATGTCGGAAGTACTTTTCTTGTTAAAAAATTATTTATTAAATATAAATATATATTTTTAGTATTACATGGTATAAATTTTTTATATCTAAAATATACCATGTATGTTTATGGTATAAATATAATTTATATGGTATAAATATTATTTGTGTGATATAAATATACCATGTATTTTCATGATATAAATATTATTTGTATAATATATACCATGAATTTTTATAGTATAAATATACCGAATATTTTTATGGAGGCATCGTGAAAGCAGACAATAAAAATGAAAAACATAAATTTTGATATAATTTATAAAAAATGAATGAACAAAGGCTTCCAAAAAAATAGGCAATAAATAAGAAATATGAAAATTTTATATATAATTATTTTTCTATATATTAGAATCTGTTATAAAAGTAAATATTTTATAGGGATAATAGTCTGAAAAATACTTGTACTTTGCCTAAATGTACAGTTGCGCATACTGAACTTTGCGGGGGTCCTATTACCCCTCTAGACTTTTTTCGTATTTAAATGACATATATCTTTCCACTTGGACCATTGCGTGTAATTCACGCACATTGAGCTCGTGAGAGTGTTAAAAATCATTATAAACCTTTTTTTTGTCACATAACCCCTCAATTTTCTTTATTTTATATATTTTTCATTAAATTCCTTTCCTCCTTTCTTCTACTCTTCTCCCAATTTCTTACCTCCTTCTTCTACTTTTCTCCCAATTTCATCTCCATAGTTGAAGGTAAGATTTTTTCGTCAAAATTTTGGATATCTTTCTTGGTTTTCTTTGTTTGTTTAAAACTTCTTCTCACTATTTTTTAATTTCTTCTAACTAGTTTTTAATTTTTAATTTCTGATTTTTGAAATTAGGATTAGCCATGAAGGTGTAAAATTGGATTTGTTTAGACAAGGAAGATTCAATGTTGAATGCGGAGGTGCGATATCTGCCCAAAGTAAGAGTTTTTGGTGGGATTTAAAAGTGGCTTATGCCCATTCCAGCGTGAGGTAAAACAAGGCAACCTTCGTTCAATGCTAAGGGGGGAAAAAGGAAAATTTCAACCTACAATATTTGTTAAGAAAGTTTTCGATTTGAATAAAATTATTGATGAAATTTTTTGATTTGAATTTGAAATTTGGAAAAAGAAATTCTTAAAAAACTAGTATGAACTAAATAAAAGCCAAATTTCAAGAATTAAGAATCGAGATTTTGGTAAAAATATGATGAAAAGAATAAGAATGGAGAAGAAAGTAAATAAAAATTATTTTTAAACAAAAAATACACGTGTAAATATGAGATTGACGCGTGTATTACACTGCCATCTTTCAAAATTGGGTATAACATTTTTTTTTGGGGGGAGGGGGAAGTAATTTCAATTTAAAATAATTCAAGGGGGTAATAGGACCCCCACAAAATTCAGTATACGTAACTGCAAATTTAGGCAAAGTACAGGTATTTTTTGGACTATTATCCCTATTTTATATGCTATATCTGACAACCAACTAATACGGCTATGTATATGTAATAATTTTTTAAAAATGACTATTTTATGTTGTTTTTCTTTTTATTTATTAGATCAATTTAGAATGACAAAAAAATAATATTGTGCATTATTTATTTGGTTAATATTAATAAAAATGATAGAGATTTTATGTAGTTTAATAAAGATAAGTTGTGTTATTATATAATTTTTTCTTAAATAAAAGGACAAAATAGCCCCAATAGGTAGACGGAAAGGGCATTTTAGGCCCAATAGGTAGACGGAGGGCATTTTTCACCATTTCACATAGTTGAAGGACATTTTAAGCCCTTTTCTGCACATTTTTCAGGAGAGTAATTTAAGAATAATTAAAAGGGTAATTGTGGAAAGTAACCTACAATTTATGTCCTAAAAGAATTTTCTTAAGGGGTGTGCCATATCTCAACAATTCAATTATTTTGAAATGGAGGGAGTATTAATCAAAAGCGAGATTGGCTAAATATATTTATTTAATCTTGAATCTTAATTTAAAACTAGTGAAGTTAACCACGCTTCGCGCGGTCATGAAATTGCTTATGCTTTATGCGGTCATGAAATATTTTGTTAAATTTAAACAAATAAAACTACTACAATAGTCTACAACTATCATAAGGCTCCAAAATGATTTTCTATATTTACTATTTTTTGTACTCTTATGTCCTCTTTTGCTTCCGTAGCTTCCTCATTCATTATGACACTTCTTGTTGCTTGGTTAGTAGGGGTGTGTATCAATTGATTCGGAACGGCTTTATGCATCATCGATTTGATTTATTGATTTTCGATTAGTAAACATAGTAAATCGATAATCGAACCAATAAGATATTCGTTATCGATTCGTCGAATTTTAATTTTTATCAGTTCAATCTTCGATTTAACCATTAAGAAAAAACTCTCCTAATTTTTTTCTTACTTTCTCTTATTTTCAATTGTTCTACACTATCTTCATGTACAAAGTCTACACAAATTTAAAAAACTAAGACGATAACTATAAAATACAAAAAATAATAAGGTATTATATAGAATCTAAAGACACAATGATATAAGTGCGAATAACCTAATATGATAAATCAATAACATTTTTATCAAGTTCGATTTATCGGTTGAATAGTTTTTTGCACACCCCAATTGGCTAGTTATGGTTACTGAACTTGACGTACTCTTATATCTTTTTTTGCTTTCTTCTTCGTTATTTTCGCTATTCACCTACGACACCCCTTGCCACTTGGATAATTAAGGTTACTGAATTTGACTTTCGATAAATTTGTCCTCGACTGTCTCAATATTGTCATTATAATTTTGTTGATCCTGATATGTTGTATATATTCAAAACTTATTGTTCGAAAAGGGCGTTCCTTCGAATTGATCTTGACATAGCCCCTGCCAACTTTCGAAAAATCACTTCTATGTGATACAAAATTAAAGGTAAGAGAGAGAGAGAAAGAGAGAGGGAGAACAATGTCATAACTTGATTGACCGTACTTTGATTAACATTATGAATTCTTGGTTTTAATAATCTACATAAATAAATGTACATCTCCGATTGAATCTAAGCTGCTCTCTTTCTAATTTACTATTCACTTTGTTTCAAGTTATGGGGCTTGATTCGTAATAAGAAAATCAAACTAACGTTAATGTTCGGTGTGAATTCGGGCGTAATTCTTTTTAATAGAATGTACATATTGCATATCAAATAAAAATTATAACAAAAGTACTAATATAATCACAATAATTAAAAATTCAAAATATTTGGAAAGACGTATATGAATAAAATATGATAAGAAAATATCATTTGACTCTTCAAAAAGTAACTAAAAACACATAAATTTAAACAAAGAGAGTCTACTTACTACAAGCTAATAACTCCATCTAACATCAAGATTTAAAAACCAACAATAGTACCCTTGCGGTAGGAGTAAGACAACAATAACACATCATTAGACGATTTGCTGGCGTTTACATTCCTAGGTAGGATATACTATGCAAGTATATAATATCAAATCAAACACATCTTTGGGAGAGATATTTCTAGCACAATATGGACTCTTTCATCTTTACAACTTCTCCAACCATAATAAGGAATTTTATATAGGCATGAAAATGTTTGGACAATGCATTAGGGGAGAATAGGAATGGTGCATTTGGCTATAAGAAACGGTGGAATAATTGCTATTAGACTTTAATTTCCTTCAATTTGCGTTAAGATCATTTACGTGGTTGGACTTTATTGGAAAGGTTAAGAGACACCAACTTGATTAGTGATACACGGACTTTATAGAATATTTATTTTTTGTGGCTTTTTAAATTCATTTAATTGTTAGACAGTGTATTAAATGTTTTAGAAAATTTCAAAAAAAGGAGAAAGAAGATAAATAGGAATGGTGACCATAGAGAGGTGTCACATCATCCTTGTCTTGTTTCTCCTTTATATATATTGATTATTTTTTAACCATATTTATTGAATAAGGATAAAAATGAAAATAAATAAATATTTATATCTTGAATTTTAAAATTATAACTATTTTGAATTAATTATTTTAATAAACACATAAATAAAATAGACGTAACAATATTTTTAAAAGATGTATAAAAGATAATATGAGAAATAATTTGACACGAAAAAAGTAATAAGTCAAGATACATGAGAAAATTGAAGGAAAGGTGTCATTTAAGTCTTGAATGAAGGATTGGTGACATTGACCAACTTAAAGGTCAAACATAATTTGAAAACTTAATTAAGTTAATTGTGAACTTGATTAATATTTTTAAAACTTTCTAATATTTTTAAAAATACAAATCAAGCCACACCTCTCTCCTCGCCAAATTAATCGTCTCTCTCCTCTCTCTATTTCGACTATTTCTCTCAACTTTCTCCCAACCAACAGTTCTGCAAATTTCTCCCTTCAATCCCCGGCGATAAATTGTTGGACTTTGAGTTTCTTTTTGACTTTCAACCTTCAATCGACGTGACAATATTGCTCTCCGATGACAACAACTTTGAGTTCTTCATTGTCCCCTTTCTTCTTTCACAGGTAAAAAATTAGGGTTTTTTAGTTATTAAGAAAAAGAGGAACTTAAGTCAACTTCTCTTCTAGTATTGATTAACAATTTTAATATTTGCTGCTTAAATTTGAAATTGAGACTGAAGAAAAACCTAATTTCTGGTATTTTTTTATTCATCTCTTCTCTTTTCGGAGTGAAAGTGATTTTTTGTTGTTACTGTAGTTCTTGTTGTCGAACTGTTGATTTGATTTGTTGGTGTCTGTTGAGTTTTTTGAAGTTTGATTTTTGTTCATTGTGTTTGTACAAACAAAACAACAATTTTGGTGTATTTGGTCACTGTTGATATTCTTGGCGTCTGTGTTGTGTGTACTGTGTAGGTGTTGCTGGGTTGATTTGTTATTGTTCTTGGTAAAAATGGTATATTTGATATTAAATGGTGATATTGTTGCTATTCTATTGAACAAAATCCTGCTACTATTTTTTTTCCTACAACAGATGAACCATCTGATGCAACAGATGAATAATTTATTGTTTGAAATCCTATCAACTATTCCAACAAGACGACACATCCAAGACTTTGATTTCTCCCAACAGATAATTCATCTGTTACGACAGATGAGACTTCTGTTGAAAGAAATCTAAATAATATTAACAGTTGATCTGTTGCACAGACCAGTCATCTGTTTCAACAGATGAGTGATCTATTGAAAGAAATTACAACAGTATAGAAACTATTTTTATTGTTTACAACAGATTACTTTTCTGTTGCAACAGGTTAATTTCACCCATAAGATAATTCATCCATTGTGTTAGATGACGCTTTTGTTGGAAGAAATCTAAATAATATTGACAGTTGATCTATTGTATAGACCAGGAATCTGTTGCAACAGATGAGTGATCTATTGGAAGAAATCACAATAGTATAGAAACTGTTTTTATTATTTACAACAGATTAATCTTCCGTTGCAATAGGTTAGTTATACGTTGCAACAGATAACACACCTGTTGCAACATATGTGTGATATGTTGGAACTGCTATTTTACTGTGCTGTACATATTAGATTTACAGTTATCATTTTTTTTAATGATGCTTCAATCAATTACAATCTTTTTAATTTTTCTATTATTTTTAGATAATATGACTCCTAAAAGATAAGAAATCGAATCAAGTCCGAGTAAAGAAACAAGTAAAACAGCTAGGCTACATCCACCACTTTATGAGCTTGTTTTACAAACGTTATCTCAATCAGAAGCAGAAGATAATGAGCTTGGGGATGAGGATGTTTCAAATAAGATGATCCAAATGCTAATAGCCCTTCCACGGAAAAGTTGGTGAATACCTTCAGCATTGATAGTTATCCTGTGAGAATGCAGTGCGATGGTGCCACAGATTTAACTGGTGATTTTGTGGTTAAGTCAGCCATGGGAAATTTTTTTGACGCCTTTAGAAAAATACTTCGAGAACAAAAATTGGATGCCTATTTCAAGGACAACTTCTTTGGGCGATATCTTGATTTGCCGGAGGACAAAAATGCTCATTTTCAAATAAAAATAGTATATGATCTTCTCAAGCATATGTTTATGTATGAAAATAAAGACAAGATGGATGAGGTATGGATAAATTACAGTGACATGCCTGTTTGTTTTGGTTGGAAGGAGTTTGCCCTAGTTACTAGACTAAAATGTTATCCTCCTTCTCATCCCATACCTCTTTTAACCCAAAAAAGCACCCCATACAGCCAAAAAGACAAATATAAGTCAAGTGATTATGATGAGTTGGTGTCCCTTGTTGGTCCAAGCTTTAAAACTAAAAATCTGATAGAAGCGTTGAAAGGTAAAAAACTTTCAAAGAAGCACAAGAAATCATTGTGCTTGGTTTGGTCTATACATAATATTCTTTGGGAGAGAGATGTTAACAACAACATATCACTTGGTTTAATAAATCTCTTCGAGGATCTTGAGGCATTTAGCAATTATTCTTGGAGTTATGAAAGCTTCAAAATGACAGTCAAATATTTGTTGACTCCATTAATGCCAAAGACAGTCAGCTTATATAGCTTTCCATGGTAAATTTTTCATTTATTATGATTCATTTACTTTTTATTGAATAATGATTTTGATTTTTTGGCGTTATTTTATAGGTTTGGGCATTTGAAGCCATTCCTTATTTGAGACAACAAGTGAACTACTAGGAAGAAGTTTTATTTTTCAAGAATCCTGAGATGATTGTCGACCAAAATTGATAAAAATGCAAAATTTATTAATCTCTTCAACCCCCAGAAGGAAGCAGTAAGTCTAATTCTAATTATTTTTTTTAATTAATAATTTTTTAAAATTATTTAATCATTATTCTAATATATGTATTAATTTATTTTAGATTGTGCATCTGTGGCTTGTTTCGACCAATCGAGAGTTGAAGATGTTTTTTTTTCTTACTTTATGGTCAGTGCTAAATCTATCGGACCCTAAGGTCATTGATAGAATTAAAAAGGAATTGTTTGGAGCAGCAACCATCATAAGAAAAATAATAATTTTAGATGGTGGGCTTGTTGTTGCTGATGGTGTTAGTGGTGATGAAGCTGTTGGTGGTGGTAATGGTGCTGCTGTTGGGGCTAATGATGTTCATCTTAAAGTTTTTGAAACTACAAACCATTATGATTATGATCATACTGGTTTTACATATTTTGCCCTTCCTAACGAATGTTATGCATGCAAATGTCAAGACTGCAAGACGAAACTTGATGGAGTGATTAATGCTATTAATGCATTAACTGCTTCTATAAGGGAATTGATATCTAATAGGAGTGTTATTCCATCTAAGAGGATTTCATATCCATACACTCCATTAGAGATTAAGGTAGCTAAGAGGAGAAGGAAAGATATTTTCAAGGCATCATCAAACATCAAAAAGGCAAAATTACAACTCCTCTGTCTTTGTCTTGCATTTTTAATCAATGTACAAGGGCCACTGAAGAACATCATGAGTTGAAGTAGGTAAATATATATCATCTGTTCCAATGAACAAGCAGACTATATATCTATTTTAACAGATGACACATTTGCTGAAAATTATCAAATAAATATATGCATCTGTTGCAATAGTTGACTAACACATTGTATCATACGCATTATATGTTGAAACATATGTCTCGTCTATTTTAGCAAATCAAATAGGTCTTTCTCCTATTTTAATTTGTACCAACAGATGACCTATCTGCTGAAACAGATGGAGAATGTATTGGGACAAATTAAATCAAGACTTTCTACTGTTTTAGTTTGTCTAAGAAGATTAGTCATATGTTGCAACAGATGAGTCATTTGTTGTAAATTATCATACGGGTCTTCCTACTATTTTAATTTATCCCAACAGATGATCCATCTGTTGTAACGGATAGGTAATTTGTTGGTACAATTTAAAGTATGAGGAAGACCTATTTGATTTGCTAAAACAGATGAGTTATCTTTTTTCATTTTTTTTGTATCTCTGTGATTAACATTGACAATTCTAACTTTTCAGGTGGATGTCACAGTAGAAGTTACTGCTGAACAACATAGTATCACAATTGATAATCCATCAACTGCTTCCAAAAGTGAAGATCCACGATGACCAAAGCCGAATTTCATAGCACCGGGTAAAGAACAACTTGTCCATATTGGGTAGATCTTACAGCGCCCGTCCGTCAAAGTAATAACCTCTTCTTAGGAATTTTTTTCACCAAAACTTAAATTGTTGATTTATTTGTTGAGATCTGTACCCATAATAATTTTTTTACATTTTATTTATTTGTTGATTTATTTCATGTAATTTCTGAAGGTTTTGATTTATTTTATTTTGTTTATGTTATCCTTAGATTTGAACTTATTAATTGAAATGGAATACTAGATTCGAATATTGCAACAGATAATGTATCGTTGCAACATCCGACATATCTGTGGAAACTTATCAAATAGATTTAGACATATATTATAACATGTAGGTCATCTGCTTGAAATCATCAAACAGGTCTTCCCACTATTGCAACAGATAGACTTAGATATAAACATCTGCATAATGCAACAAATGACCAACCTATTGCAATAAATAAACTATCTGTTAGAAAAGCTAGACTATCTGTTATAATAGTTATACAATTTGTTCCATTATAAAAAATTCAATCTTTAACAAATATAAAAAATTATCATGAAATAAAAATTGTCATGGTGTTTGTGTTTCTGTATCTTCACTTTTATACACAGGCTCCAAGCATTTAGTTAGTACCCCATAAGCTCAGACATCTTGCAAATTTTCCACAGTGTTATCGCACAGAAAGGTCGTTGGCTCGGTCATTTCTATGCCGATCAGCAAATACTCGATGTGTGCAAGTGCATACGACCCGCATGCGACACTAATTTTATTTTTTAGAAGGATCCTGTCCTTGTTTTGACCTTCAAATTCTTATCTTTCATTTAACACTTTGACTGACAAATGATTCATCAATTTACTCTGTCTCAATAAATCTGGGAACAACTCTAAAAGTAACTGCATATGGGTGAAAAAATGGCATCGTCGAAGACAGGTAAATTGCAGCCATAAACTTTCATCTTTCTCTCCTGGAGTAGTATTTCAAGAGCCACAAAATATTTTACCTCCATATTCATGACTACAAGAATCCTCTTTGCTTTGGTACAGTCCTTGCCGTGTAGAAATGGCCTCTTTCCTCTAATATATTTAATCATATATTTATCCCATTCAAATGCAGAAACTAACGAATTAAATCTCGGGACACCGAGAGTTAACGCTTGCACAATGAGCTTATCGTACTTATTCTTAAAATTATTGTAGAAGTTGAGATCCATTATCCTATCGATAGCATTATAAGCATCCAGGTATGCTAATTGCCTGCCCATCATGAGGCAGAGAAGTTCATCAACGTACTGTGTTATAATAAGACAATTTTTAAATAGGTTAGTAATTTTAAAAAAAGAAAAATAAAGTGGAAAGATGCAAAGGATAGACCATCTGTTGCACAGGGTTCTCTGAATTTGTTAACAGATTACCCATCTAACGCAACTTATGCAACAAATGGGTAATCTTTTGTAATAAAACAATCGCTAGTTCCACCAGAATACCCAGTTTTTGCAACAAATGACACATATGTTGCGTAGCTTCTTCTACATAGAGCAGATTAGAAGGCTAGGTTAGGAAAAGTAAACTTACCGTCTCCACGTACCACAGACCCATATCTATCATCTTCTTAAAGTCTTGGGGAAAAGGTATTCATGGTGTAGGATTTTGCGCGTTGCCTGGAATTTATGGTCCTTCTCAGAACAACCTTCTATTTGGCATCAAGTTCTGTGTATATATCCACCTTCTTTATCGGTCCTTGAACCTCAACAGCTTTTGGAGGAGGAGGAGTTGCAATTTTTTTTGGTTTCATAATTGACAGTATATGTCTAATTGTTCTCTTCTTCTTCCTAACCTCTACTGAAGGAATGTAGGGGTCACTCACCTTCTTGGATGGTATGACACCTCTCTTAGATTTTAATTCCTCGATAGCTTCAGCGATAGCATTTATTTTCTCAAAGAGTTTATCTTATCTGTCCTTGCGCTCCTTGCATTTGCAATAAGAACATAAAGGTAAAGAGGGGTGAGAGGGACCACCATAAGGGAAAGAGAGACCGATGTAAGGGTGAGAGGGACCAATGTAAGGGGTGATTTCAAACATATTTATTTTTTCTTGACCATCAATATGCTCATTATCATGATTGGCATAAGCATCAGTATCAACATGGTTGCCACCAACATCAACAACTTCACCAGCAACACCCCCAGAAGCGGCACCCAGATCTGTTGCAGCAGGTAGGTCATGAAGAGTCTCAACATTAGGCCCTTGCTTAACTTCTCTTTTAATGGCTATTGCTCCAGCCAAATTTTTCTTTATTAACTCCACCGTTGGGTTTGCTATTGTATCAACAAAATCTAGAGTAATAAAAGAAGTCAACCCCAACTCTTGTTCAGTGGGTACGATCCATGGATGCACAACCTAAAAGAAAGGGCAGATACATTTAAATCAAATAATAATTTACAGACAGTTGGAAAATATGTCAACACAGATAACTTATGCAACAGATGATCCTTATGGTGCAACAGATGACCTTATATAAAGTTATTTTCTTTATGTTGAAAGAATAATTAATATTGATTGTTTCACCTTTTGACCTTATTCTTTCATTATTTTCGATAAAGTTTAGATCTTTGCTTGAAAAACATACTCATGTCTTGTTTAAACTCATTGTCAGTGGATATGTTTGTTTTTAGCATGTAAAGTGATTTTCTTTATGTTGAAAAGAATAGTTAATATTGATTGTTTTGCCTTTTGACCTTATTCTTTGATTATTTTGGATAAAGTTTAGATCTTTGCTTGAAAAACATATCCATGTCTTGTTTAAACTCATTGTTGGTAGATATGTTTGTTTTTAGCATGTAAAGTTATTTCCTTTATGTCGAAAAGAATAGTTAATATTGATTGTTTTGCCTTTTGACTTTATTCTTTGATTGTTATGTATAAAGTTTTTGATCTTTGCTCAAAATACGAACTCTTGCCTTGTTTAAATTCATTGTTGACGGATATGTTTGTTTTAGCATGTAAAGTTATTTCTTTTATGTTGAAAAAATGGTTATTATTATTTGTTTTGCCTTAATAAAAATAATAATTAGTTAAGTCAAGAATTTGTTATTTGCTTGCTAATTATTTTAATGGATTTCAAAATCCTCATATAAGAGATGAAGTGCTAGTTTTATTTCCATCAAAGATGTTTATTCCTCTTTTGTTCGCATGTTGACTTGTTAAAATGATGAGAAAGTTTGGATTTTTGTGGCTAAATAAATTTATTTGAATATTTTTGACTCATGCATAGTATGATTGTTGAACGATATTTCACTTATAGAGATGGTAAAATTTTATTCTTGTTTTCTTACCCTGGATTGTTATATGTGCTCTTTGTGTGTGTAAAAACTTGATTCATGTCTCTCTTTTATTCATAATATCAAAAGAAATCAACGATGTCTTAAAAATATAAATCATAGGTCGTTACACGTTTTTCATAAAATATTAGTTGTAATTTAGATGTATGAATTTTCGTTAATGTCGTTTTAATTGAAATTTAAAGATTCTCTTTCTTGAAAAGTTAACCTTTAGTTTCTTTTGTTATACGAATTAGTGTCTATGTTTGTTCAATTTTAGAAGTCATGAGTATTTTTCTTGTTGCCTCATCCCTTTACTTTCGCAAGCTTACGTTGTTTGTTTCTCGTATTAATTCATTGAATATGGCCTTCTTCATTTTACCTTTATTCATTCGTAATAACATAATTCATGAGGCATGGAAGTGAATGTCTTTGCTTTGCATTTTATCTATTGACTTTCACTCTTGTTATACGTGTGCAAGTGAGCATATCATTATATTTCAAAAATTGATTCTTGATATTTTCTTCTGCTTTGAAATATATAACTATTATGCCTTAAACGTCTATTAATTTCTTTATCTTTTCTTTGCATGCAAAAAGTATCTCAAGTCCAAATTGACTCCTCTCCTCTTGCATTTCGTAATGGGTCAATGAGGCTCACCCCTTCCAGGCAAGTCCGAAGTTTAAATCCAAGGTCCACCACACGGCGTGCGGGTGCTAGAAGATAGACGAAGAAGGGAAATGGGTCAAAACCCATTGATGAGGTCACTAAGAGACTTGAAAAGTCTCGATTTTTATTATTGTCTTCTTTTTATTTATTCATTTAGTCATTTATTTATTATTCATTTGGTCCTCGAAGCCAAAGTTGTATTTTAATATAGGTGAAGCAGATTGTGGGCCAATAAGGGCTCAAAAATATAGATTAGGACAGGTAATGATGGGCCGAAATCCCAAATTAGTTTAGGACAGGTTTATTGATTTTGGCGTAACGGCCTAAATCTTCTAATTCCTCCCTTTCTCCTTTTATGTGCTTATTTACTTTTCATTTGCTTAGACTTGGTTAAATCCCCTATTAAGTCGTCAAAATTTATTTTCCTAAAATCACTTTATTTTCAAAAAACCAACTTCTCTTTTTCAAAGTTAGTCAAACATAGTTTTCAAATAGTCCGGATAACCGCAAGTTAGCAGATATTTTAGGTGCCTTAAAAACCTTCCTAAAATGTTAATAGGAACCGCTTACTCAGAACTTTCAAATTTAAATGATTTTTCTATTTTGGATCGTTTAAAGTAACATATAAAGGTTTTCTTAATTCCTTTTCAAATAAATTAAGTGGCGACTCTCAAAAGTCAAAATTTTCGCAAAACAGAAATGGCGACTCTGCTGGGTGCTTTAACTAGGTTCTAACCAAATGTTTGATTTCATCTTTTGACTAACTGTTTAAATTGCTTACGTGTTTATATATTTCGATTTTGCGAAATCTAATTATTGCATCTCATAGCATAATCCGCATTGATTATTAAATTATTTTGGAGTTTCGTGGATGTCTCGGTCTCTGTTGTTAAACTCCAAATAAAGTGTTGGAAATACGACGGTTTATTAGCACGTGAGGCATCTGATGGCTATTCGTATTTCCAAACCCAAGTCGTCCGCTTGGAAACCTAGTTCAAACCCACTCTATACACCTAGGATAGAGTGAAACCAAAACCGTTTTAGAAAACTTGCCCTGCGTCTATTGACCCCCAGTCAACTAAAGACGAATCATATTTATGTGTTGACGAAATATATATTTATTTAATCCAATCCATTATCCTTTGGGGGTCGGGAGAAGACTTTCTTTGCTTACTTTCATGTATGGATGCCTCAATCACACATCAATTGAAGAAGGAATTGAAGCAAGCCAAGAAATAAATTGATCACTTTGGATGGTTGCATCTAGGGCACAGCTATACAGAAAAAGCTTGATCATCAACGAATGTCGTCAATGACAAGAAATGAACAAAGCTAAGAAGGTGGAGGCCGATAGAAGAGCATTCAGGAACTTGTATTTTCAATCCCCTGCGCGGGACATTGTTCTTTTTCTTATGTTATCTTTTTTCCCCGTCGCTAAAGATTGTATCTCTTTTAAGAAACTTTTGTAGGCATTTATGTCATTTATGTACACCTATGAAGGTTTTTGGGAGGATAATGGATTGGTTTTAAAAATCATATACGTCCTTCAAATACATTAGGCCAACGCTGGACTCAAAAGGGTCACCAAATTAGGATGCACGTTTATTACAATATGCTTGTGTGATATAACTGTTTATGTGCTTATATGTGCTATGTTGATTCGAATCAAAGGCGAACTGATCCAATTCTATTTTTCATAGAGCATCTCTAGGCAAAAATATATCCAGTATACAAAAATCCGACGAAACATACTCCAAGTCTCCCAGAAAGTTTGCAATCATTCTTAAAACTTCCTAAAAGCTCGCTACTATTTTAGGAAGACTGAATATGGGCTCAGAAGAATCCATTGTATGTTCGAACTACGTAGGGCCTGATTTCTCATCCGTGAGATACGTAGGTAGCCTTTTAATCCGTCCCATGTCTTCAAAAGCTTTGTCGTCCTCCACTTTTTTGAAAGAAGTAATAAGGCTGGAAAGTACAAAAGTTGAGCCTTCCTAATAAATTTCACCTATCCATATCATTATGAAAAATCTTGTTCATTGAAATTCTCTAGTCATTATTACTCCATGGATCAATTTGCATGAGATGAGAAACAACTCTATGTGTTTACTTCCCACCTTATCATTTTGCTTTGCTTATTACTAATGGAATCTAACACGTCAGCCTTTGAGATGCTTTTACTTTGCAGGTAATAGAAACTACTCTGTGTTGGTACAAAATGGCCCTGCTTCACCAGATTAAAATGAGTAAGAGATCCCCCTCTTGATTATAGATTTGTTATGGGAAAAGAAAAATGATTAGTAGTAAACTGGACTCTACCAATCACTTTTCAAACCCTGTAAGAGATGGTCTCGAGGATGGAATAAGGAAAATATGAAGGAAAAATTCTCCAAGACAACCGGGATCATGGAATATTAATTGGAGGAAATATTATTGAATTGGACCTCCACTCCACTTATGACTCATCGACCATCGTATAACAATAACTCAAAACCTTCCATTGTCATGTCATGCCAAGAAAAGATAATGATAGACCTAGAACAGTCAATCAAAGAGTCAAAAAGTTAGAGAATCAAAGAAGCCTAATCTAGAGAAAACCGAGGTGGTTAACTAGAAAGGCGATGACTAAGGGAATTGGACATTGATCCTTCGTTCTATCAAAACAAATGCAATGAAAAATGTCATGTCATCCATAGAAGTGCTTATTTCTATCCTAGTAAGATGGATAAGAGTATTTAGGGCCATTTAACCCTGAAAATGAGTTTATGTACGAAATATGTTTGACCTGAATTCCCAAGAAAGGGATACGTAGGTGGCCTATGTCGGCTTCGATCAACCCCTTAGGAAAATTTATCCTTTCCTTTCATGTATGAACTACATGGTGACCTAAATACCCAAGAAAGGAATAAGTAGGCGGCAAATGTCGACATCAATCAACCCACTAGATTTTTCTATATATTCTTAGCGTAGTCTTGAACTACGTTTGACCTGATTCCCGCTTCAACGAAATACGTAGGCGCCACAATGGGTCGGTCATATAACCCCAGAAAATGAAAACTGGGGCAGAATTTTAGAGAAGAAATCTCAAAAATTCACAAGAGGAAGATCATCTTCCCAAAACAAAGAGAACAAAGACTAACAAAGACTTCGGATCCTCACGAGCTGATATAATCTCAAACAACTTTAAACTGGGGAAAAAATTTTGAGGAGGTCCTCAAAATTTCCACTAATATATTGGAATATATTTTAAATTCCCCAGCACCAGAGGTCAAAGTCAAGCTTTAGAAGTCACCATCTGTGACAAAGTCTAGTTAGACTGAATCTTCGGCTATGGCAAAACTTTTGATAGAAAGCCTCAACGATGATGAATCCCTGGAATTCCTCCTTCTAACGTCAGAATACAGTCAGAACCAAGAGAAATATGTTCATCGGGCTTGTACATGACATGACTGGCAGAGATTTTCCAAAGTTTTTACAAGAATTTTTTGAAACTAGTACTACTTTTGAACATCTATACAAATTTTTTTATTTAGTGATTGTCTAGGCATCTATTGGAATGGGGAGTCAGAATGGAGGTCCCAACATGATGGAGCACCCAAAAGATGGCGAGGAGTAAACCAAGGATTGAAGGACGCCACCACAGAGTAGTTTCATTCAAAACTAACTATTTTTCTGTGGATGCAGGGATCAATACACAAGGATGAAAATCTTTTTCAGAAAACCCCGAGCAAGTTGCGAACCACACCAAGGCATATAATGCTCAAGAATGGTATTTTTGGGTAACCCCAAAGATGGGTTTAATAACCATTTATTGAGGACCTTTTGAATTGTCTATCACATTTCTTGAGACCATGAAGGACAAACAAAGGTGCCTTATCTACTTTATGAATATTGTATTCAGAATTCTCTATATAAAAAGAGTTGCTAGCATAAGCGACTTTATGTTTATTAAATATTTACTTTGAGTGAAGGTGCATTTAAGGAATTCGGCACAATAAATACAACAATCAAAGGATTACTCAATATGAGGAAGAGGCGAAAGTCATCCTCAAAATTCACCTTGAAGCAAAGCAAATGGTATTTGAGTATTCCCCAAACAAGGGTTTTGCCCCATTTACTTGCATTAGGTGGATCTGCTATTTAATTATTTCTTCAAAAAAAGAAGATTAATAGCAGAATAAGTCATTCAAATTATGATGCTCAGTATTTGTCATTAAACTATCATAAAGCTTGACTGTGGTCGCCAGTGAGAGCGGCATTGTGTCTACTAACTGTCTACCTTGAGTAAAGGTACATGTAGAAAGCAAAATGCAGACAAACGGATTCAGGTGAAACTATTTTCAAAGCACTGGAAGAACCATTTCATCTCATTTCTGAGACGACAATCTTATGCTATTGTCGAGAGGGACATTTAATGCCATTGCCGAGAGGGCTATTTCATATCATCGCTGAGAGGGCCATTTTATGCCATTGCCAAGAGGGCCATTTCATATCATTTCATTGCTGAGAGGGCCATTGTATTTAATATCTGTTGACACGCGAGATAGATTATGCTGGCATCGAGGATATCATCAGTATTTAATATCTATTGACACGTGAGATACAAATATTGGCGTCGAGGATATCATCATGAATCAATATCTATTGACACGCGGACACAAACGATGGCTTCAAGGATATCATCAGCATCTAATATCTATTGACACCCGAGACATAAATGCTGGCATCGAGGATATCATCAATATCTACTATCTGTTGACATGCAACACACAAATGATGGCGTCGAGGATATCATCAACATCTAATATCTGTTGACATGCAAGACACAAATGCTGGCATCAAGGATATCATCAGCATTTAATATCTGTTGACGCGCGAAACACAAATGCTGGCGTCGAGGATATCATCTAATATCTATTGACACGCGAGCTAGCATACGCTGGCATTGAGGATATCATCAACATCTAATATCTATTAACATGCGAGATAGCATACGCTGATGTCGAGAATATCTCATCATCTTATGAATCAACATCTGAATGCATCAAAAGCACGTGATTTAAAGGGACGTCTTTAAGTTGCTATCTGAAAGCGAACGACATATGAGACTTCCTAGAAATTGATAATCTGAGGGCCATCTATAAGTTATATTATTTGAAATACGATAGTGTGCAAGATTACCTATGAGTTAATAGACCATAGGTCATTCATAATCCATAACAACATCCTAACCGAATAGTGTGCAAGGTTACCCAAAAATTGATAGTCCAAAGGTTATCCGTAAGTCGCAACTAAATCCTTACAAGAGAATATGCAAGATTGTCAAATTGATAAGTCCTAGGGTTCTCTATAAGCCTCATCATATCCAAGATCAATTATGTGCAGGATTACCCAAATACTAGCAATTTGAGACATATCTATAAGTCATATTGTATCCAAGGTCGGATGATGTGCATGAATACCTGAGAACTATCGGTTGGAGGGATATCTGTAAGCCATATCTTATCCAAGTTCGGATAATGTGCATGATTACCTAAAGGCTAAAAATTCAAAGGGTATCTGTAAGTCGTCTCGTATCCAACATCAAATAATGCCCAAGATTATCCAAAGATTAACATTTTAAGGGGAATCTATAAGTCGTATTGATACAAAAGATGCGCAGGACATACCCGAGGTCACATGTAAAGGTTATTGTCAATAACCAGAAAGGTTATCATAGGCAACCAAAATAGTTCACCTCAGCAGAATATTACACGATTGTAGGGACCGTTCTGCTTAAAGTGTCATCGGTGTCCAAATAGATCACTTCACTTTGAAGACATATTCAACTGAAAAATGAGATAATTATGCAACAACCAAGAGAGTTGTTATGTCTGTTGTTGAAAGTTATTTCCTTCCTAATAGGTACATGAAAAAGATGACTTCGCTTTTCAGGCAACAACTCACGTGGAGATATGGTAAAGATAATAGACCTCTTTCGTGAATTATGTTTAGCACTAACACTTTTGTTTAGGACATTGTCGAGAGCATTCGAGAGGATGAAAATCTCAAATAGAAACCACAGGTGTGGATGACTCCAGATAGGACGTAGCACAACGTAGATCTCTTTCTTAGCAGCAAAATGGGACATAGTCTAGAGAGGGACACCAAACTCTCCGCACGCGAGATAAAGGATAATTACCACCACCATCCAACCACACCCCTGTTAGAAGGCAGTGGGAATTTTTAGGATATTTTGGTTTCAGCTTTACCTTTGGTATATTTCTAAACTCATACCGAGCGTAACCTTCTCTTTCTTTCAAATTCGAGTGATAGTGCACCTAGAGTTTTGGAAATTATGTCCAGGTAAGTTCTTTCCTATGGATGTGAAGGATCCCACACTCATGGTTAAGAGGTTACAAACCTCTTTTCCGTAACTAAATCAACTTGTCACTCATCCCGAGCCAAAGATCATCTAAAATAAGAGACTATCTTTTCTACCGATCTAGTTGAAGTACAAACAGTCTGATTTCCTGAGTCTCGAGGATATGTAGGCTGGGATCTATGTAGAAAACTCGATTGTATTCCAACCTCCCCCCAAATCCCTCTATTCCCCAGCTTTTCAATTTCATCTAAAACTTTAAAACCAATATAGCTTGTGAATTCTTCAAAAACCGTGCTTTGAATCAAGCTTTATTAACTACAAGTGGCCTAAATTCTCTTGTAACCTGAGATATGTAGGAAACCTGATACCGAGGTCCGACCATAACTTTATGAAACTCGTGCGAAAGCCGACCTCTTTCAGATTCGAATTTGTGGTCGGACAAAAATTAGGAACGTCAACCTCCTTTTGCCCAGGGTTACTTGCATCCACCTTACCCAAAGGGAGGGGGTAGTTGCTGAAACCTAATTTTTGCCCCCCACGACTAAATTTAATCCAGAGTTTCTTCGATTCTTAATAAAATCAAAATATTTATTTCATCGAAATAAAAAACTTTCAAAATATTTTTTGTACGTAATTTTGTCATTTTAAGTAGCGATTATATATTATCGTGTTCAGTTATACGAGATTATATAATTTGATTACTTAAATATTTATTCTATGAAATATTAGATTTTAATGAAGGATTATTTTGAAAATAAATATAATGATTAAAATCTTGATTTTAATATAATTTATTATCAAAATAATTTATTTGGATAAATATGCATTTGATTTTATTAAATCAAGAAGCTCAGGATTAAAAGAAGTATTAATTCGTATCGAATTTCAATTTAATTTAGCCAGTCTATTAGATTTGACCATAATTGAAATCAAATTGGCCATAATTGCAATGCAATCCGTCAATTGTTTTTTAATTTGGTCAAAATTAAATGAATATGACTAAATTTTAAATATCAATTGGGGTTATATTTTAAATAATCTCAAAATTCCCAAAAACTCTCATAACTTCTACCCAATTTCCACCAAAAAATAATTTTAAATTGTACTACATTGTACTATTTCCCCCATCTTTGTCCTTTCCCAATTTTAAAATTCAAAAATTATACTACATTGTACAAATTCCCCCCCCCCCCCCACATTATCTTCCACCTCACCTTATCTTCCATTTTTAAATTCCAAAAACACCTCTAAATGGCTTTTCTCCCACAATGGTGGATGACAAGAGATAAACCTCATTCTTTCCTATAAATACTTTTCTCCCACATTGATGGAAAAAAGAAAATAAAACCCCATTCTCTCCTACAAATACTATCACTATTTTGATAGAAAGGGGGGTTGAAAAGTAAAAAAAAAAAAAGGCTAGAAAGGTGAAAAAATCCTTTTGGGAAAAATAGTTATTTTTATTTAGTAAAAATTCTTGTTTCATAAAGTTGGTCGGCTAATCAAAATTTTTGAGTTGCCGGCGATGTTTTTCGGTGGTGGTCGATTCCGACAAAGCTCGTAGTCTCATTTTGCTTCTCCCAAAAAGGTAAACACACCTTTTTTTTTTTTTTTTTTTTAGTTTTATTATCATTTTATTCTTCTCTTTTTTCTTCTTCGTAGTTCGTAATTATAATTTTATTTGCTGGGATTGTTTGTTGTAGATGGCCTTGAAGGCCATAGGACGTTGTGGTATTGATATTTTAATTATTTTCATGTTCATAATATAAAACTGAGCTAGCAATAGTTGTACGTGCCTTTTTTGACTTTATTCTTTTATTATTATAGATAAAGTTTCAATCTTTGCTTAAAAGATGTACTTATGATTTGTCTAAACTCATTGTTGGTGGATATGTTTGTTTTTAGCATGTAAAGTTACTTTCTTTATGTTGAAAAGAATAGTTAATATTAATTGTTTCACCTTTTCACCTTATACTTTGATTATTTTGGATAAAGTTTAGATCTTTTCTTGTAAAACATACTCATGTCTTGTTTGAACTCATTGTTGGCGGATATGTTTGTTTTAGGATGTAAAGTTATTTCTTTTATGTTGAAAAAATAGTTATTATTGTTTGTTTCGCCTTAATTAAAATAGTAATTAGTTAAGTCAAGAATTTGTCATTTATTTGCTCATTATTTTAATGGATATCAAAATCCTCATATAAGAGATGAAGTGCTAGCTTTATTTTTCATTCAAGATGTTTATTCCTCTTTTGTTCGCATGTTGTCTTGTCAAAATGATGAGAAAGTCTGGACTTTTGTGGCTAAATAAAATTATTTAGATATTTTTGACTCATGCATAGTATGATTGTTGAACGATATTTCACTTATAGAGATGCTAAACTTTTATTCTTGTTTTCTTACTCCGAATTGTTATATGTGCTCTTTGTGTGTGTAAAGACTTGATTCATGTCTCTCTTTTATTCATAATATCAAAAGAGAATCAACGATGTCTTAGAAATATAAATCAAAGGTCGTTACACGTTTTTCCATAAAATATTAGTCGTAATTTAGATGTATGAATTTTCGTTAATGTCGCCTTAATTGAATTTAAAGATTCTCTTTCTTGAAAAGTTAACCTTTATTTTCTTTTGTTATATGGATTAGTGTCTATGTTTGTTCAATTTTAGAAGTCATGAGTACTTTTCTTGTTGTCTCATCCCTTTACTTTCGCAAGCTTACGTTGTTTGTTTCTCGCATTAATTCATGGAATATGGTCTTCTTCATTTTACCTTTATTCATTCTTAATATGAACATAAATCATGAGGCATGCAAGTGAATGTCTTTGCTTTGCATTTTATCATTGTAATTCAAAAATTGATTCTTGATATTTTCTTTTGCTTTGAAATATATAACTATTATGGGTTGAACGTATAATAATTTATTTATTTTTTCTTTGCATGCAAAAAATATCTCGAGTCCAAATGGACTCTTCTCCTATTACATTTCGTAATGAGTTAATGAGGCTCACCCCTTCGAGTCAAGTTCGAAGTTTAAACCCAAGGTCTACTACATGGCATGCGGGTGCTAGAAGATAGGCGAGAAGGAAAATGGGTCAAAACTCATTGATGAGGTCACTAAGAGACTTGAAAAGTCTCATTTTTATTATTGTCTTCTTTTTATTTATTCATTTAGTTATTTATTCATTCATTTGGGTCTCGACGCCAAAGTTGTATTTTAATATAGGTGAAGCAGATAGTGGGCCAAAAAGGGCTTGAAAATATAGATTAGGACAGGTAATGATGGGCCGAAATCCCAAATTAGTTTAGGACAAATTTATTAGTTTAGGCCTAACGGCCTAAATTTTCTAATTGCTCTCTTTCTCTTTTTATGTGCTTATTCGCTTTTCATTTGCTTAGACTTGGTTAAATCCCCTACTAAGTCGTCAAAATTTATTTTCCTAAAATCACTTTCTTTTAAAAAAACCAACTTCTCTTTTTAAAAGCTAGTTAAAGATAGTTTTCAAACAATCCGGATAACCGAAAGTTAGCGGATATTTTAGGTGCCTTAAAACCCTTCCTAAAATGTTAATAGGAACCGCTTACCCAGAATCTTCAAATTTAAATGATTTTTCTGTTTTGGATCGCTTAAATTAACATATAAAGGTTTTCTTAATTCCTTTTCAAATAAATTAAGTGGCGACTCTCAAAAGTCAAAAATCCTGCAAAACAGGGATAACTACATATTTTAGCAAATATAGACTCCTAATTACTTTATTTAGCCTAAATTTCAATTAATTACAATTCATAGCCCCCTTTTGCCTATTGATTATTCCTAATTACAATTGTATTTTTTCTCTTTTTCTATTTTCTATTTTTCCCTTCTTCTTTTTTTCCAGTTTTTTTTCTGCAGTTTTTCTTTTCCTTTTTTTTTTGTTGTTTTCTCTTTATTTTTTCTTTTTTCACTTTTTTATTTTTTATTCATTCTTTTTCCTTTTTTTTTGCTTTTCATTTTTCTCCTCTCTTTTTTCTTCTTTTTTCTCTATTTTCTATTACTCTCCTTCCTTTTCTCTCATTTTTTCTTCTTTTTTTTTCTTTTCAATTTTTCTCCTTCTTTTCATTTGTGCAAACTAGCAAACACATACAAGTGCGAACTATAGAATACAAATACAAAAACTATAACACACAAATACAAGTGCGAACTATAAAATACAAATTCAAATGCGAACTATAACATATAAATACAAGTGTGAACTATAAAACACAAATACAAATGCGAACTATAACATATAAATACAAGTGTCAACTATCATTCGTATTTTTTAATTATTGAAAAGGAACGATTGATTTTCTTTCTACGAATACTTGTTTGTATTTATTGATACGAGTTGTATTTATTTATACAAATAAATACAACTCAAATTTTTATACAAATAGAATATATACAAATACATGTTGTATTTGTATTTGTAAAATCATCTATTTCATTTGTTTGTCATTGTATTTGTATCAAGTGATATTTGTTTATTTTCAAATATGAATGATAATTTTGATATACAAATACAAAACGGTACATTTGTATCAAATGATACATTACATATTTATATATTTTAGAATCAAGAAAATACAAGTATTGCATTTACTTGTTTGTATACAAATACAAATGATAAATTGTACATATTCACGGCTAAATACAATATGCAATCAACTTACAAATACAAATACAAAATAATTTTTTAAAAATAAAAAGGTATCGACGAAAATAGAATACAAATGCAAGTATAATCCAAATATAATCTAAATATACAAACACAATAAAACCATAATATAAATATAATCCAATATAATATGTAGTCAATTATAAAATACAAATACAAAATAGTTCTTTAAAATACAAGTGCAAATTATATAAGTTATAAATGATAGCGCAAACTAACAAATACAACTACTAGTGTGAGCTATTAAATACAAATACAAATGCGAACTATAAAATAGAAATACAAGTGCAAACTTTAAAATACAAATATATTTGTATCAATAAATATAAAAATATAAATGACGGTGTGACTACAAATACGATAAATAATTGTGGTATTTACGTTATCATCCATGACTTGTGCTCGACTAATCATATTTTTTGAAAATACAAAAGATATAAAATATAACAAAAAAAATGATAAATAAAATAAGTAAAAAAAATAAAATTAAAAAAAATCAAAGAAGAAAAGAAAGAAGAAAGGGAAATAGAAATTAGATATTAAAGAGAGAAACAAACAAAAAAAAAAAAGAAACAAAAAAAATAAAAATAGGAAAAAATAGAAAAAAAGAAGAAGAAAAAACGGGAAAATACGAAAAAAAAAAATATATAAAAAAAGATATGGTAGTGTTAGGCAAGAAAGTATTCAGTTCAACGATATAAGCGTTATTGGAATTTTTTTCTTTTTAAAAATATTGAATTCCATTTTTGGCGCGATTAAATAGGGACTGTATTCATATTTTATATGAATATATACTATCTGTAAACTCGAATACAACGGCTATAAATGATAATTATGTAAAATGTGGCTATGGAAGGTGGGTTTTATAGCAAAGTGTTGCTATTTTTGAAAGATCCCCTTTTTTAAATATGTAAGTTATGTTTAAGAAAATTAACAAATCAATGAGCAAATCCACCAAGAAAATTAGAAGCTTTTATCAGTGCATGATAACCAACTTCACTATCCATTTTGTATGGAAGTATTTTCTGAAAATTAGGATTATAAGTAGTATCTATTGTTTTCTTCCTATGCTCTCCAATTTTTTTTTTTTTGAATTATCTATAATCTATATCTATACCTATAATCTATAATCTATATCTATATCTATAATTTATAATCTATAATCTATAATCTATAATATATTAAAAGTGTGAAGACCCTTAAACAAGTGATTTGAACTTTTTACCCATCATTTAAAATCTCTGCAATAGACAAAATTATTTTTTCTCCTATTTTCTGTAATTATTATATTATTATTTTTGTAATATAAATTACACTCCTAAAATATATAGAAAAATAATTATTTAATTTTTCCATGTTGGTTATTGCTCTCAAAAGTGTCGTTTCCTCATTGTTGGAAAGTTCCTTATTTTTGGCAAATTCAGAGGTATGCTAATACTACAATACACTTCGTACAAATAGTATATATGCAATAAAATCAATTTTTGGTAAAATTCATTCTTTATTTTTGGTAAAATTTAGTAATATCCTAATATAATATAAATAATATATATGTAATACAAATTATATAGGAGTCTTAAATTAATTTTTTTATTTATGAATATACTTTTATAAAAGGAGTTATTTTGAAAAGAAAAAATCCATCAAGTTCACCAACAATCTTGATGTCATTGTGGTACTTTCTTCTTGTTCTTTGAATATGACAAGGTGAATTTGGCATCACTTTTTTGGGTGTAAAAATTCGTAAATTGCTTAATGTTATGGGGTTTTAACGTTTTCTTATTATTTTGATTTTGATTTAAGTAGTCTTCAAAAACGAAAAGTCGATGAACCCTCTACCAAACACTTCACCAACAATCCCGATATTAATGAGGTACTTTATTTTCATTCATTGTTTATTATTGACTTAATTTGAGTTTTGATGTTTTATCTCAATGTTTAGGGAAATAGCAAAGGTAGCATTAATAATGCAAATCTAAAAAGTCCCCTGTTTAGATCTTGTCGCTACAATATATATATATATATATATATATATATATATATATATATTATGAAAAGAATAGTTTTACTTGCATAAAATTCAAATTAAATTTGTTCTTTTCTTTTGTAATAAACATTCAAGTGAGACACATCATACAATATTTGATATACAATATTTATTTTTACCATTTAAATAGATATATCATTCTTTAACGTCAATATATTTCTATTTTTCAATAATATTGTTCTTAATTCTTATGTATGTTTTATTAATTTACGCGAGAAACACGTGTTGAAAGTGTGAAAATCCTTTGAAAAGTAATTCGAATCTTTTACCCTTTATTAAAATAATCTCCAATAGAGAGAATCGCCTATTTACTTTTTGTTTCCTCCAGCTATTTTTCTTCAAAAATTATCATTTATTTTTACCTTAATATTTAAAATTTTAAAATTAATTAAAGCCCTTATTTGATCTAAGTAAGAAGTCATAATATTTAACACTTTTAAATCAGTTGAAATTTTACCTTAAATAAAAGAAAAATTCTAGAATTAATTTTATAAAGTTGGAAGCAACTCACGAAGAATGAAATTTGAGATGTCGTGTTTATATTTGTTCTCCTATTCTTTTCTGGAAAATAAAATTCAATAAGGATTTGATTTATATCTATTGCACTTTTTCTTTTTTGAAAAATCAAATTCAATAAGGATTTGATTAATAGTTGTTTCCTTTTTCTTTTCTGGAAAATCCAATTCAGTAAGAATTTGATTTTCCAACATGTACTGAAGGTGATTTAGCTTTGTTAGATGTCTTTGTTCTGCTGAAGTTTTTCTATTATCTTGAATATTATATTATTTTACTGTAGTTTCTATTTTGTTACTATTTGTTGATTTTTTTTCTTATATTTTATAGGTGGGGTAGAGGAATGTTCGATCGGGATTGCTTTGTTGTAGTTTTTGTTATGTTAATATCATAGACGAAACTTTATATCAAATTCTTTTTGTAGGTGACAAGCGATTGACAAAATTAGAAAAATTGAAATCTTCTAAATTGAAATACGTGTTGTTGACCCTTCACTTTAATCATAAGTAAACTAAAAAAATCGAGATAATTTAGTTATAACTTTGACCATTCACTTTATTCATAAGTCATCATAAAAATTTTCAAATTGTTTGTTGATAGAGAGAAAGGAAAGAGTGATTTGTAGAACGAGATCCATAGTTTGTTTTAGATGAGCATTAAATGTATAGAGTATTTGTGAAAGTTTAGGTAGAAAGTTGAAAAAAATGAGATATTTTAAATGTTATATAATGTCAATAAATATAGTTTATTTTAATGTCAATTGTTGTGTTTTAACACTTTTCGTTTTTGTATACATAATTTTATTTATTAACATGAAATACACGTGCAAAGTACGTACTCTAAACTAGTTTCCTTGTAAAAAAGTAACTTGTATTTTTGAGCTTATCTAGGGGTGGGCGTTCAGTACCTCAGTTCAGGTTTAATTTTTTTATTTTGGTTTTTTCGATTTTCGATTATGGAATTAGGTGTACCAAAAACCAAACTGAATTAGTTCGGTTTGGTTCGATTTATTTATATTTCGGTTTAGTTTTATTCGGTTTAATAATTTTGGTTTTTCGGTTTTGGGCCTATTTAATGGGCTAAATTATATTTGTAAATCAGATTAGTTTAACTTTCTTACGTTAAAGAAAAATTAATATAAACTTGTAAAGTCTTCTAGGTGACAAATAAGAATAATCACCTCCAATGCAAAAATTAGATGGAGGACTATATATTAACTTTCGGTTGCAAAAATCAATGAAAAAAGTAACTTTCAATTTTGATTGTTGAATGTATTTGAATTTTGGGGCTTTGGGCTGTAGGGCAGTAGTGGGTTGTAGCTAAAACCTAATAGATTATAGGCCTATATATTACAAATATTAAATAATAAATATCTATCTATCTGTCTCTGTCTGTCCGTCCGTCCGTCCCTCCGTCCGTCCTCCGTCCGTCCGTCTCTCCGTCCCTCCGTCCGTCCCTTCGTCCGTCCCTCCGTCCGTCCCTCCGTCTATCCATCCGTTCATCCCTCCCTCCCTCCCTCCATCCATCTATCTAAAATTTTTGGTTTATTTCGGTTTAAACCGAAAATCGAATTACGTCAACCAAGAAATCAAACCGAAATACCGAATTTATAAAAAAAATAAACCAAAAACGAACCAAAAAATAAAAAATCCAAAACCAAAAAACCGAAATAATTCGGTTCGGTTCGGTATTTTAGTTTTGTGGTATTTATGCCTACCCCTAAGCCTATCAATCAAATTAAGAAGGGTCTTAAAAGTCTAACATAACAGCTTACGACCATGTTCTACGGAGGGATGTGTTAACTCTATCAAGAATTCCGGAATAAAGTTAAGTTATACCCCCTCCTGTTCATATTATATTATTTGGTGTTTTTATTTTTTTATTTTGATTAATGCTATTAATCCACATAATCAAGAAGATGTTAATTATTTATTCTAATTTACCTTTATTTAAACATTTTGAATAAATATTTCTCAACTAAAATTTTCTATAAGTACACATTAAATAATTATCTCTTACTATTTTTTCAAACGGCAATTGAAATTCACATAATAGCATGTCATATTGATTTCACACTAGATATGCACCTCAAATCTCAATGATCTTTATATTTATCAACATAGAAAAAAGTAAATTTAATTAAGAACAATTTAGTCAATATCCTTCTTAATTTATATAATTAAATTATTTGAACAAAATTATATACAACGATATTATTGGGTAGTTTATAATAAATTTGAAGTGATTATTTATACTCTATCCGCCTCAAATTTTTTTTCGTGATTTTTAAAAATTGTTATCTCAATTATTTGTCTTTTTAAATTTTTTAAAAAATATAGTAATAATTATTTATTATTTTATCATTAATAGTATTTGTACTTAAAGACTAGAAACACCTCAATAGAGTGGGCATTTAATAAAGAAATATTATATCTTACTCATCAACAAGGGAATAATTAAAAAATCTCTCCCCAGTCCAATTTAATTTTCATGTTTTTTTTTGTAGTGTGTCTCTTAAATGATACTCGCTCCATTCCAAAATAAATGAATTGTTGAGCTATTTTTCAATATCCAAAATAAATGAATTGTTCATTTTTCAAGAGACATGTTGAAATTTCTTTCAATTTTACCCGTTTATTTAATGAGGTTTTAAGTATTTCACATTTTTCAGAAAAAGGACCTAAAATGTCCTTCAACTATGTAAAATGGTGCAAAAAGACCCACCGTCTACCTATTGGGCCTAAAATACCCTTTTCATCTGTCTATTGAGCCTAAAATGTCCTTCTCACCTACATATTGGGCCTAAAATGTCCTTTTCGTTTACCTATTGAGCCTATTTTTTCCTTTTATTTAGATAAATTAAATGAAAAGGTCATCCTTAAAACTTAATTACATAAATAATAGTACTTTTTTAATATTACAAAAATAAAAGTTTTTTTGTTACATATATAGCTATTTAAAAAAATCAGAAAAGATAATTATAATTCCTAATTTAATGCTATAACTAATTATCAATTCGCTTTAATTTAAGAGATATATTTTCAATCTTCAAATTAAAATCGGAAAAGATAATCCCTACTTTCAGATCTTTCTCTCTCTTATATTAAAAATTCAAATATTTTTAAATAAGCTAAGGATTTCATTATTTGCTCGTGTATGTTTCATTTTGTTTCATGTATGTTAATCATCTAGTGTTATTTCATTATCGTCTATTTTTAATTAAAATGTAATGGGTTAACCATAATTTTTTATGGACAAATAATTATGGAATAAAAATTATTATGTTAGAAGTATAGATATACCATGTATTTTTATTGTATAAATATAATTTATGTCAAAATCAGATTATTATTATATTTTGATATAATTTATGAGATAGATATTCATGGTATATCTCATTATGTCGGAAGTACTTTTCTTGTTAAAAAATATATATTTTTAGTATTATATGGTATAGATTTTTTATATCTAAAATATACCATGTATGTTTATGGTATAAATATAATTTGTGTGGTATAAATATACCATGTATTTTCACGATATAAATATAATTTGTATAATATATAAATATACCATGAATTTGTATGGTATAAATATACCATATATTTTTATGGAGGCATCGTGAAAGCAGGCAATAAAACTGAAAAACATAAAATTTTGATATAATATATAAAAAATGAATGAACAAAGGCTTCCAGAAAAATAGGCAATAAATAAGAAATATGAAAATTTAATATATAATTATTTTACTATATATTAGAATCTATTATAAAAGTAAATATTTTATAGGAATAATAGTCTGAAAAATACATGTACTTTGCCTAAATGTGCAGTTGCGCATACTGAACTTTGCGGGGGTCCTATTACCTCCCTACACTTTTTTTTTTCATATTTAAATGACATATATCTACCCACTTGGACCATTGCGTGTAATTCACACACATTGAGCGCGTGAGAGTATTAAAAAATCGTTATAAACCTTTTTTTGGTCACATAGCCCCTTAATTTTTTTTATTTTATATATTTTTCATTAAATTCCTTGCCTCCTTTCTTCTACTCTTCTCCCAATTTCATCTCCATTGTTGAAGGTAAGATTTTTTTGTCAAAAATTCTAATATCTTTCTTGGTTTTCTTTGTTTGTTGAAAACTTCTTCTCACTATTTTTTAATTTCTTCTTACTAATTTTTAATTTTTAATTTCTGATTATTGAAATTAGGATTAGCCATGAAGATGTTAAATTGGATTTGTTTAGACAAGGAAGATTCAATGTTGAATGCGGAGGTGCGATATCTGCCCAAATTAAGAATTTTTGGTGGGATTTAAAAGGGGCTTATGCCCATTCCTGCGTGAGGCAGAACAAGGCAGCCTTCGTTCAATGCTAAGGGGGAAAAAAGGAAAAATTCAACCCGCAATATTTCTTAAGAAAGTTTCCGATTTGAATAAAATTATTGAAGAAAGTTTTCGATTTGAATTTGAAATTCGGGAAAAGATTTTCTTAAAAAAGTAGTATGAACTAAATAAAAGCCAAATTTCAAGAATTAAGAATCAAGATTTTGGTGAAAAAATGATGAAAAGAATAGGGATGGCGAAGAAAGTAAATAAAAATTAATTTTAAACAAAAAATACAAAATACACGTGTAAATATGAGATTGACGCGTGTATTACACTGCCATTTTCTAAAACTGGGTATAGCATTTGGAGGGGGGGGGAATTAATTCCAATTTAAATTAATTCAGAGGGGTAATAAGACCCCCACAAAATTCAGTATGCGTAACTGCAAATTTAGGCAAAGTACAAGTATTTTTCAGACTATTATCCCTATTTTATATGCTATATCTGACAACAAACTAATACGGCTATGTATATGTAATAATTTTTTAAAAATGACTATTTTATGTTGTTTTTCTTTTTATTTATTAGATCAATTTGGAATGACAAAAAATTAATAGTGTGCACTATTTATTTGGTTAATATTAATAAAAATGATAGGGATTTTATGTAGTTTAATAAAGATAAGTTGTGTTATTATATAATTTTTTTTCTTAAATAAAAGGGCAAAATAGCCCCAATAGGTAGACAAAAAAGGCATTTTAGGCTCAATAGGTAGACGGAAGGTATTTTTGCACCATTTCACATAGTTGAAGAGCATTTTAGGCCCTTTTCTGCATATTTTTTAGGAGAGTAATTTAAGAATAATTAAAAGGATAATTGTGGAAAGTAACCTACAATTTATGTCCTAAAAGAATTTTCTTAAGAGGTGTGCCATATCCCAACAATTCAATTATTTTGAAATGGAGGGAGTATTAATCAAAAGCGAGATTGACAAAATATATTTATTTAATATTGAATCTTAATTTAAAATTATGTTTTAACCATATTTATTGAATAAAGATAAAAATAAAAATAAATAAATATTTATATCTTGAATTTTTAAAATGATGACTATTTTGAATTGATTATTTTAATAAACACATAATTAAAATGGACGTAACAATATTTTTAAAAGATGTATAAAAAGGAATATGAGAAATAATTTGACACGAAAAAAGTAATAAGTCAAGATACATGAGAAAATTGAAGGAAAGATGTCATTTAAGTCTTGAATGAAGGATTGGTGACATTGGCCAACTTAAAGGGTCAAACATAATTAGAAAACTTAATTAAGTTAATTGTGGACTTGATTAATATTTTCAAAAATTTCTAATCTTTTTTAAAATAAAAATCAACCCACACCTCTTTCCTAGCCAAATTAATCATCTATCTACTCTCTCTATCTCGACTATTTCTCTCAACTTTCTCTCAACCAACAGTTCTGCAAATTTCTCCCTTCAATCCCCGGTGACTTCAACCTCCCGATGATAAATAGTTGGACTTTGAGTTCCTTTCTGACTTTCAACCTTCTATCGACGTGACAATATTGCTCTCCGATGACAACAACTTGGAGTTCTTCATCGTCCCTTTTTTTCTTTCACAGATAAAAAATTAGAGCTTTTTAGTTATTAAGAAAAGAGGAACTTGAGTCAACTTCTCTTCTAGTATTGATTAACAATTTCAATATTTGTTGCTTAAATTTGAAATGGGGATTGAAAAAAAACCTAATTTCTGGTATTTTTTATTCTTCTCTTCTCTTTTAGGAGTGAAAATAATTTTTCGTTGTTGAACTGTTGATTCAATTTGTTGGTGTCTATTGGGTTGTTTGAAGTTTGATTTTTGTTCATTGTGTTTGTACAAATAAAACAACAATTTTGGTGTATTTGGTCACTATTGATGTTCTTGGCGTCTGTGTTGTGTGTATTGTGTTGGTGCTGCTGGGTTGATTTGTTGTTGTTCTTGGTAAAAATGGTGTATTTGATATTAAATGGTGATATTGTTGCTGTTCTATTGAACAAAATCCTGCTACTTTTTTTTCTGCAACAGATGAACCATCTGGTGCAACAGATGAATAATTTGTTGTTTGAAATCCTATCAACTATTTCAGCAAGACGACATCTCCAAGACTTTGATTTCTCTCAATAGATAATTCATCTGTTATGACTGATGAGACTTCTGTTGAAAGAAATCTAAATAATATTAACAGTTGATCTGTTGCACAGACCAGTCATCTGTTTCAACAGATGAGTGATCTATTGAAAGAAATTACAATAGTATAGAAACTGTTTTTATCATTTACAACAGATTACTCTTCTGTTGCAACAGGTTAATTTCTCCCAACAGATAATTCATCCGTTGTGACAGATGCCGCTTCTGTTGAAAGAAATCTAAACAATATTGACAATTGATCTGTTGCATAGACCAGGAATCTGTTCCAACAAATGAGTAATCTATTGGAAGAAATCACAACAGTATAGAAACTGTTTTTATTATTTACAACATATAAATCTTCTGCTGCAACAGGTTAGTTATACGTTGTAACAGATAACACACCTGTTGCAACGTATGTGTAATATGTTGGAACTGCTATTATACTGTGCTGTACATGTTAGATTTACTGTTATAATTTTTTTAATGATGCTTCAATCAATTACAATCTTTTTTATTTTCCTATTATTTTTAGATAATATGGCTCTCAAAAGAAAAGAAACCGAATCAAGTCAGAGTAAAGGAACAAGTAAAGCAGCTAGGCTACATCCACCACTCTATGAGCTTGTTTTACAAGCGTTATCTCAATCAGAAGCAGAGATAATGAACTTGGGGATGAGGAATGTTTCAAAAGAGATGATCCAAATGCTAATAACCCTTCCACTGAAAAGTTGGTGAATACCTTCAACATTGATAGTTATCCTGTGAGAATGCAGTGCGATGGTGCCACATATTTAACTGGTGATTTCGTGGTTAAGTCAGCCATGGAAAAATCTTTTGACGCCTTTAGAAATATACTTCGAGAATAAAAATTGGATGCTTATTTCAGGGACAACTGCTTTGGGAAATATCTTAATTTACCGGAGGACACAAAATTCTCGTTTCCAAATAAAAATGGTATATGATCTTTTCAAGCGTAAGTTTATGTATGAAAATAAAGATAAGATGGATGAGGTGTGGATAAATTACTGTGACATGCCTATTTGTTTTGGTTGGAAGGAGTTTGTCATAGTTACTGGACTAAAATGTTATCCTCCTTCTCATCCCATACCTATTCTAACCCCAAAAAAGTATCCTGCACAGTCAAAAAAGGCAAATGTAAGTCAAGTGATGGTGATGAGTTGGTGTCCCTTGTTGGTCCAAGCTTTAAAAATAAAAATCTGATAGAAGCGTTGAAAGGTAAAAGACTTTCAAAGAAGCACAAACAATCATTGTGCTTGGTTTGGTTTGTACATAATATTCTTTGGGAGAGAGACGCTAACAACAATACATCACTTGATTTAATAAATCTCTTCGAGGATTTTGAGGCATTTAATAACTATTCTTGGGGTTATGAAAGCTTCAAAATGACTGTCAAATATTTGTTGACTCCATTAACGCCAAAGAAAATCAACTTATATAGCTTTCCATGATAAATATTTCCTTTATTATGATTCATTTACTTTTTATTGAATACTGATTTTGATTTCTTGGCGTTATTTTATAGGCTTGGGCATTTAAAGCCATTCCTTGTTAGAGACAACACGTGAACTCCAGGAAGAAGTTTCATTTTCAAGAATCATGAGATGATTGTCGACCAAAACTGATAAAAATGTAAAATTTATTGATCTCTTCAACCCCCCGAAGGAAGCAATAAGTCTAATTCTAATTATTTTTTTTAATTAATGATTTTTTAAAATTATTTAATCATCATTCTAATATATGTACTGATTTATTTTAGATTGTGCATCCGTGGTTTGTTCCGACCAATCGAGAGTTTAAGATGCCATTTTTTCTTTCTTTACGGTCTGTGCAAACTCTATCGGACCCTAAGGTCATTGATAAAATTAAAAAAGAATTGTTTGGAGCAACAACTATCACAAAAAAGAAATAATTTTAGACGATGGGCTTGTTGTTGCTGATGGTGTTAGTGGTGTTAGTGGTGCTGCTTTTGGGGCTAATGATGCTCATCTTGCAGTTTTTGAAACTACAAACCATTATGATTATGATCATACTAGTTTTACATATTTTTCCCCTCCTAGCGAATGTTCTGCATGCAAATGTTAAGACTGCAATACGAAACTTGATGGAGTGATTAATGCTATTAATGCATTAACTGCTTATATAAGGGAATTGATATCTAATAGGGGTGTCATTTCACCAAAGAGGATTTCATATCCATACACTCCATTAGATATTAAGGCGGCTAAGAGGAGAAAGAAAGAAATTTTTAAGGCATCATCAAACACCAAAAAAGGAAAATTGCAACTCCTCTGTCTTTGTCTTGCACTTTTGATCAATGCACAAGGGTCAGTGAAGAGCATCTTGAGTTGAAGTAGGTAAATATATATCTTCTGTTCCAATAAAAAAGCAGACTACATATCTGTTTCAATAGATGACTCATTTGCTGAAAATTATCAATAGATATATGCATCTGTTGTAATAGTTGACTAACACGTTGTATCAGACGCATTATATGTTGCAATATATGTCTCATCTATTTTAGCAAATCAAATAGGTTTTCCTCCTATTTTAATTTGTACCAAAATATGACCTATCTGCTGAAACAGATGGAGAATGTGTTAGGACAAATTAAATCAAGACTTCCTACTATTTTAGTTTGTCTAAGCAGATTAGTCATATGTTACAACAGATGAGTCATTTGTTGGAAATTATCATACGAGTCTTCCTACTATTTTAATTTATCCCAACAGATGGTCCATCTGTTGCAACGGATAGGTAATTTGTTCGTACAATTTAAAATAGGAGGAAAACCTATTTGATTTGCTAAAACAGATGAGTTATCCTTTTTCATTTTTTTTGTGTCTCTGTGATTAACATTGACAATTCTAGCTTTCCAGGTGGATGTCATAGTAGAAGCTACTGCTGAACAACATAGTATCATAATTGATTATCCATCAACTGCTTCCAAAAGTGAAGATCCACGATGACCAAAGCCGAATTCCATAGCACCGGATGAAGAACAACTTGTCCATATTGGGTATGTCTTACAACGTCCGTCCGTCAAAGTAATAACCTCTCCTTAGGAATTGTTTTCACCAAAACTTAAATTGTTGATTTATTTGTTGAGATCTGTACCCATAATAATTTTTTTACATTTTATTTTTTTGTTGATTTATTTCATGTAATTTCTGAAGGTTTTGATTTATTTTATTTTGTTTATGTTATCCTTAAATTTGAACTTATTAATCGAAATGGAATACTAGATTCGAATATTACAACAGATAATGTATCTTTGCAACAGACGACATATCTGTGGGAAATTATCAAATAGATTTAGACATATATTACAATACGAAGGTCATCTATTTGAAATTAGCAAACAAGTTTTTCCACTGTTGCAACAGATAGAATTAGATATAAACATCTGCATAATGCAACATATGACCAATTTATTGCAACAGATAAACTATCTGTCAGAAAAGATAGACTATCTGTTACAATAGTTAGACAATTTGTTCCATTATAATTTTTTTTATTTTTATCAAATATAATAAATTATCATGAAATAAAAATTGTCATGGTGTTTGTGTTTTTGCATCTTTGCTTTTATACACAGGCTCCAAGCATTTAGTTAGTACCCCATAAGCCCAGATATTGTGCATATTTGCCACAACATTATCGCACAGAAAGGTTATTGGCTCAGTTATTTCTGTACCGATCAGCAAACACTCAATGTGTGCAAGCGTGTACAACCCACATGCGATACTAGTTTTATTTTTTGGAAGAATCATGTCCTTGTTTCGATCTTCAAATTCTTATCTTTCATTTAATACTTTGACTAGCAAATGATCCATCAATTTACTCTGCCTCAACAAGTTGGGGAACAACTCCAAAAGTGGTTGTATATGGGTGAAAAAATGGCCTCATCGAAGACAGGTAAATTGCAGTTATAAACCTTCATCTTTCCCTCCTAGAGTAGTATCTCAAGACCCAGAAAATGTTTGACCTCCATATTCATGACTGCAAGAATCCTCTTTGCTTTGGTCCAGTCCTTGCCATGTGGATATGGCCTCTTTCCTCTAACATAGTTAATCATATCTTTATCCCATTTGAACGCAGAAACTAACGAATCAAATCCTAGGACACCAGGAGTTAACACTTGCACATTGAGCTTATCGTACTTATTCTTGAAATTATTGTAGAAGTTGAGGTCCATTATACTATCGATAACATTATAAGAATTCGGGTACGCTAATTGCTTGCCCATCATGAGGCAGAGAATTTCATCAACATACTGTGTTATAAGAAGATAATTTTTAAACAGGTTAGTAGTTTTAAAAAAGAAAAATAAATTGGAAAGATGCAACGGATAGACCATCTGTTGCATAGGGTTCTCTGAATTTGTTAACAGATTACCCATCTAATGTAACTTATGCAATATATGGGTAATCTGTTACAATAAAACCATCGCCAGTTGCACCAGAATACCCAGTTGTTGTAATAAATGACACATCTATTGCGTAGCTTCTTCTACATGGAGAAGATTAGAAGGCTAGGTTAGGAAAACTAAACTTTCTGTCTCCACGTACCACATCCCATATATGTCATCTCCTTGAAGTATTGGGGGAAAAGGTATTCATGGGGTAGGATTTTATGCGTTGCCTGAAATTTATGGTCCTTCTCAGATTAGCCTTTTGTTTGGCATCAAATTTTGTGTATACGTCCACCTTCTTCAACGGTCCCTAAACCTCAACATCTTTTGAAGGAGGATGAGGAGTAGAAATTTTTTTTGGTTTCATAATTGACAGTAATGTCTAATTATTCACTTCTTCTTCCTAACCTCCAATGTAGGATTGTAGGGGTCACTCACCTTCTTGGATGGTATGACACCTCTCTTAGATTTTAATTCCTCGACAGCTTCAATGATAACATCTATTTTCTTAAAGAATTTATCTTATCTGTCCTTACGCTCCTTGCATTTGCAATAAGAACATAAGGGTGAAGAGGGGTGAGAAGGGCCACCGTAAAGGAAAGAGAGATCGATGTAAGGGTGAGAGGGACCACTGTAAGGGGTGATTTCAAACATATTTATTTTTTCTTGAGAATCAACATGCTCATTATCATGACTGACACCGGTATCAACATCAATATGGTTACTACCAACATCAATATCTCCACTAGAAACAACCCCAAAAGCGGCACCCGGATCTGTTGTAGCAGGTTGGTCATGAAGAGTCTCAACATTAGGCCCTTGCTTAACTTCTCTTTTTATGGCTATTACTCCAGCCAATTTCTTCTTTATTAACTCCACCATTGGGTATGCAATTGTATCAACAAGACCTAGAGTAATAAAAAAAGTCAACCCTAACTCTTGTTCAGTGGGTACGATCCATGGATGCACAACCTAAAAGAAAGGGCAGATATATTTAAATCAAATAATAATTTGCATCCAGTTGGGAAATATGTCTACACAGACAACTTATGCAACAGATGATCCTTATGGTGCAACAGATGAATCATTTGTGGCAACAAATTAACTATCTGTTGCATTAGATTACCCATATGTTGTATAACTTGTAGTAGATGAGTAATCTATTAAAGTCAGTTTCAGAGAACCAAAGCAATCAATGGGTAATCTATTACAAAAAATAACTCATCTGTCGTAACAAATTACCAATCTGTTGCACCAGACGGGGAATCTGTTAAAATAAATTGTAACAGATTAATAATTTGTTGTAACATATGAATCATCTATTTTAATATCTTTCTTTGAGTCGAATTATTTTACTTGAAATAAGACTTACTGCATCATCAGGAGGGTTAAATAGATCAACCTTCTTAATTCTCGTGTAGCTCTTTTCAGCCAACCACCTAAGGATCCTTGAATGAGAAACCTCACCCGGCTAATTCTTGACCTACTTTCGGAAGAGAGGAATGACTTCAAATGCCCAAGCCTAAAAAATGTAAACAGGAAGCAAACCCAAAAAAGTCATAATAATTATTCAATATAATCTGATATAAGAGTATACAAATATTGATTATATTTACCATAAAAGCCCAAGGAAAGCCGTACAAGGTGATCGTCCTTGGGGATAGCTTTGTTAATAAATGTTTGACAGTCAACTTGTAGCTGTCATATCCCCAGGGATAATTGTTGAATTTCTCAAGATCCTCGGCAAGCTCCAACAAATCATCTTCTATGACTTTATAGACGTCTCTTGCCAATATAACGGAATGGGAAAACCAAACTAATCATAATTGCTCCTTGTACTTCTTTGGTATGGATTTATCCTTAAGATCTTGTAACAACTTCGTGGCTCTGTCGCCACGTCCAGCAATGTCCAACAACCCATCTATTTTTTTCTTGCATTTGTTGGTTTTGGTGGGTGGTCGTTTGGACAATTTCTTATATTTATTTGATGGTGGTGGTTTGGATGTCCTTCTTGCCTTAGACCTTTTGCAGGGTGTTTCCTTGATGAGAGGTTCTTTTGGACGATCGCATCTCAAGACTCTCACTATGGCAAACTCTTTCATACCAACTGACATACCACAGTAGTTGATCCAGATTTCATCTATATTTTTCCCCTCCTCCTTCGAATCTTTATCACCCCCACGTACTTGATCCTGCGCTTGAGAAAACCATATATCATGCTCATTTAGAAACGGGCATTATTATCCTAAGGCAACTCAAGAAAGTGTCCGAAGCAGCTCTTCTTAAAAAATTCGTGTATGTTTTCCTAAAATCATCAAAAGGTTTCCTCAACTGAGATTTAAGTACTAAATCCCCAGTTATATCTGCAGGGTCATCTATCGATATCTCAACTTGAAACCTATCAATACTAATATTTTTAATAGGATCATGCTGGGATTTCGTTCTTAATTCACATCCCATTGATGATGCATTATCATCATTTTGATCATCATCCTCTTTCTCACTTTCTACTCCCTCTTCACTTTTATTTTCCTCACCAGCCTTTACATACCCTTCTCCACCTCCCTTAACATCATTTTCATAACTTTCTTCAGCTTCACTTTTTCCTCGACTGAGATTGTTTAGGAAGTTCCTCCGAATCCATATGTACTCTAGCCTTTTTTAGTTAGGTGGTTAAAAGTTGATCCACTTTCAGATAACCAATCAGTTGGAACGGATGAATCATTTGTTACGACAAATGCATAAGATGTTGCAATAAATAAACTTTCAGATGGATGAGATCAAAACAGTCATGCTACTGGTTTGTCTTATGCCAACGCTGAAACATTTGTTGCAATAGATGGAGAATCTATTTGAAGACTTATATTAATATCTCTCAACAAATGTTCCACCCATTTCAACAGATGGACCAACAAAACCACCAGCATCAGCACCACCAATGCCACCAATGCTACCACCATCAACACCACCATCAAGACCACCACCAAGACCACCAACACCATAATACCAAGACCACCAACACCATCAATACCAAGACCACCACCAAGATCACCAACACAACCAACATCAGTACCAACACCACTAATACCAATATCTTCACCAACACCACTAATACCAACATCACCACAATCACCACCACCACCAACACCAACATATTACTATCAAGACCACTACCATCACCACCAATATCAACATCACTACCACCACCACCACTACCACCACCACTAATACCACCACCATAACCACCACCACTACCACCACAACCAATACCAACATTACCACTAACACCACCACCAATACCACCACCACCACCACCACCAATACCATCACCACCACCACGACGACCACCACCAATACCAATACCAATACCTACATAAACACCATCACTAATACCACCACCACCACCACAAACACCATTCAACAATACCACGACAGTCAATGAAACACTGTGATAAAAATTAGGATTTTCTTGGGTTCTTCCTATAATTTTATCATCAAAACTCAAAATTGTTAACCCATTCTCGAAGATAATACAACTAAAAGTCTTCTTTTTTATCATTAACTAAAACTCCCTAATTTTTAGAAAAGAGAACATATGTAGAACTCTTTTCGAAATCTGTTACCTACAAAGACAGAGAAAACGATGGATACAATCAAGAATGAAGTCAAACATAACAACTATGTGGTTGGAAATATGAAGAAAATTGATCTATTGTAAAGGGTTGAGCAATATGTTGAGTAGTAGTTGTTTGTATTATTGAGAGAGAAAGAAAAGAGCGAAAACTCGAGATCTGAAATGATGAAGAGTTTTTTCCGCAAATGGATGATTTGTATGGGTTGATTTGTATTTTTAAAAAGAATAACAAGTTTTAAAAATGTTAATTTGATCCGAAATGATCCTAATTAATTTTTTAAAAGAGATAAATTTTAACCGTTTTATAATAATAAATTGTATTAAGTTTAATCGGAACACTAATGAATTTAATATTAGATTAATAATAAGATAAATTAATGTAGGTATCTAAAATAATTAGTTAATATGAATTGTTTCAACGCAGATTGATTGGTTGGCGGCTCGGGTCAGGAGGAACACAATACCAATATCATACAACTGCAATGACTTAATTGAAATAGTAGTTGACCCTGTGAACTCATTCATATTTTTAGCTAAATCAATTTAGATATCTCAAATAATAAGTTAATATGAATCGCTTCAGCTTAGATTGATCGATTGACGACTCGAGTCAGGAGGAACACAATACCAATATCATGCAACCGTAACAACTCAATTAAAACTGTAGTTAACCCTGTGAAGTCATCCATAATAATAGCTAAATCAATTTAGGTATCTCAAATAATGAATTAATATGAATCGTTTTAACTCAAATTGACCGCTTGATGGCTCGGGTCAGGAGAAATGCAATACATTGATTTAGCTAGAATTATGAATCGTTTCAACTCAGATTGATCGCTTGATGGATCGGGTCAGGAGAAACGCAATACCAACATCATGCAACTGCAGTGACTCAATTGAAACTGTAGTTGACCCTGTGAACTCATCCATAATTCTAACAAAATCAATTTAGATATCTAAAATAATGAGTTAATATGAATCGTTTCAACTCAGATTGATCGACTGATGACTCAGGTCAGGAGGAATATAATACCAACATTATGCAACTGCAACGACTCAATTAAAACTGTAGTTAATCCTGTGAACTCATCCTTAATTTTAGCTAAATCAATTTATGTATCTTAAATAATAAGTTAATATGATTTATTTCAACTCAGATTAATTGATTGACGACTCGAGTTAGGAGGAACGCAATACCAACATCATACAACTGCAACGACTCAATTGAAACTGTAGTTTACTCTATGAACTCATCCATAATTCTATCTAAATCAATTTAGGTATCTCAAACAATGAGTTGATACGAATCATTTCAACTCAAATTGATCGGTTGATGGCTTGGGTCAGAAGGAGCGCAATACCAACATCATACAACTGCAACAACACAATTGAAATTGTAGTTGACCCTGTGAACTCATCCATAATTCTAGATAAATCAATTGAAATTGTAGTTGAACCTATAAACTTAATTGAAATTGTATTAAAACAGATGTTCAATCTGTTGCAACAGATGACTTATCTGTTGTAAATTATAAATATACACTGCCATCTGTTGCGACAGATGACTGAGCTGTTGGAAATTATCAAACAGATATTGACTTTTGTTGCAACAAATAACTTATCTGTTTTAAGTTTTTATTTTTATTTTAAAGTAATATTTTGTCCGAAATAAAAAAGATAAAATACCAAGGTGGTAAAAAATATTTCTTGGATAACTCAAAAGTAACCTCCTTGAGTTGTCTTATCTTGTCTTTTGAATGTTATCGTCTCGTGCCCCTCAAATTTATTAATGAATATTTAAACCCATCTCTAGAATTATCTCTCTTTCAACCATAAATTCATTCATCTCTTTTCTTTCTCTTTATCTTCTTTTTTGGGTAATCACAACCGTCTCCTTTTTTCTCTCTTTTCTCTTCTCTTTCAGATGAGGATCCTTCCAGATATTAACTGATCTATATCTTTTCTCAATTGAAATTGGTATTTTGATCCCTTTACTTTTGACATTGCAGGTATGGTTACTATTGCGCTTTCGTTCTTATTTTCTTCTTTGCATGTTAGTTAAATTAGTTATTTACATCTGTTGTTTTTACTTATTTACCCATTACCCATATCTTATTTATTGAGAAAATTAAAGAAAAGGTAAATTTTAAGTCTTGAATGAACAAACCATTATTTTTATTAAAATATACAAAAAACTCATCTGTTGGAAGAACATAGAAAGCCTTGTTGGCGGTATCATTTTTTTTTTATGTATTTTGTTTTTTTCTTCATTGTTGATGCTGGTGTTGGTGTTGTTGGAATATGTGGTATTGGTGTTGTTGATGGTGTTGGAACATGTGGTGTTTGTGTTGTTGATGGTATTGGAACATATGGTGTTGTTTCTTTATTGTTGATGCTGTTGCTGATATTATTGTTGGTGGTGTTGTAAAAGATTCTCCAACTGTTACAACTGATGAGTCAACTGTTGGAAAAGACGGAGCAACTGTTAGAAGAAATCAAACCAATAACAAGGCTGGTTTGATTTATTCTAACAAATGATCCATCCATTGCAACATGTCATTCATTTGTTTCTACATATACATTTTCTATTGCAACAGATTAGTCATTCGTTGAACAGATGGAGAATATATTGCAATAGATGGGTCATTTGTTAGAACTCTTGTTGTAATGTATTGTATTCGTTCAATTTTGTGTTACCCCTTTTTAAAATTAAGCAAATATCTATTGTAATGTTCTTTTTGTTCTTATCTTGTTTCACATAATTTGTTTTTCTCTTATTTGAAGATAAAATAAATTGAAAGTGGACCAACTTTTGCCCAACCAACATAAAAAGATAGAGTAAAGACGGTTCAGAGGAATAAACTGCTTGTAGATGGAACCACTTCATATATGAGAGGTATGCACTACTGATCATGTTATCGTGAACATACATAGAGTACACCAATTTTATGAATGAAGTTTTTTACCGATTAGTCATTCATCATTCAAATAAAATATCTACAATTTTACAGTTAAGTTAGATAGGTCCAATCTGATAAGGCCGAGGGACCTTGTAGGAGGTGTCGATATCCTATTATGGTTTAATGATGATTTTCCAAATGCTTATGAGTCAAGTTTGGTAAAGGGATCAAGTTTTGGTGGCATTGTAAAAAGATTCAATAGTGATTGGACTGATTTTAAGGGTTCAATGGACTTTTGAAAGGCCTCCGAAGCGTCACACTGCTGCAACAAAGAACGGAAATTAATATAGTTATTGTCCTAGCCTAAATTTATATGGTTGGGTTGCTCGGGGTGATAATTATACAACAAAAGGTGCGGTAGGAGAATACCTATGAGGGAAAGAGGAGTTGATGAAGATTATATCATCTCAGACCTTATTAAAGAAGGAACACATGGTACCAAGGAATGTGTGGCGAATCTGGACGATGAAATTGACTTAAAACATGAGAAATCTGAATGAGGTGTAAATATGAAAGTGTAACCAAAAATGAAAATTTTCCAGTCATCTCTCTCAAAAGAATAATACTGCAGTTGGACACTTTACTAGGGAACTACAACTAGTTAGCATGGTCGGAATGATCACCTCCAGCGAAAATAATAGAACACCAAGGAAACAGCTTTGCGGGCACCGAGGGTTGAAATAATGTACAGTAAAAAATGAAAAATTGTACCAAGAACTTCTGAAGTAGATAAGGAATCAAGCCAAGATGGAAATTTTAGAAGTTACACTTGTATCCTAGGCCTTCAGTTTGTGGTTCTGGTCACGTCAGTTGCAGTAAAAACAAAAAGGCCTGGGATTTCAGCCTAACTTCATACCTTTTTTTCACTGCTATTGACCTGATCAGAAACACAAACAGAGGGTATGCGATGCAAGTTAAAATTCAAAAATTACCGCCTCAGTTCCCTAACAAAGTTTCCAGTTGCAGTATTTTTCTTTGAGAGAGACAACTGATGGATTTTCATTTTTCGTTACACTTTCATATTTTTACTTGATTCAGATTTCTCATGTTTTAAGTCAATTTCATCGACCAGATTCGCTAGAAGTTCCTTGCTTGCTACCTTATGTTTCCTCTTCAATTAGGTCTTAGATGATATAGTCTTTCATTAAATCTTCTTTTCCTTGCAGGTATTCTCCTATGGCTCCTTCTGGCATATAATCATCGTCTCAAACAATCCATCCATATAAATTTAGGCCAGGGGAATTTCTATTGGTTTTCGTTCTTTTTTGCTCTAGAGGGAGGCTTTGAAGGCCTTCTGAAAGTCTAGTGCACCCTTAAAGTCAGTCCAATCACTATTGGATCTCTATAATGCCACTAATTCTTAATCTCTTCCTAAAACTTTACACACATAAACATGAGCAACAACTGTCATTAAATCATAACAGGGTATCGGCACCATCTTCATGGTCCCTCGGCCTTATCAATTCGAACCAATCAAACTTTAACTGTAAATACAGGATCTTGTTTGAACGATCAATGCCTAATTGGTTAAAAACTACATTCACAAAATCATTGTGCTTAATGTGTGTTGTCATGATGACCTTATCAGTAATACATAACTCCCACACAAGAAAGTGAATCCATCCATCTGCACCCACCTTATTCTTCCTAACCCATCTATGGATTAATTTGAATAAATAGATGAGTAACCTATTGCAACATATGACACACCTATTAAAATTATCACACAATTATAGACACCTGTTACAACAAATGATCAATCTGTTGCAACAAATGACTTATCTGTTGGAATTAATCTAATAGATATATACATCTATTGCAACAGATTGCCAATATGTTGTAAATTATCATACAGATAAAATATATTTTGCAACAGATTACCCGATTATTGGATTTTATTTTAAAACAATTTTCTTTTTAAAATAAAATAAAGATAAAATATTGTATTTAAATCTGTGTTTTAATACTGATAAATATGCGAACAATCGTGGCTTTTTGACTAACCCATTCAAATTCAATCCTCTAATAATAGGTTCCTCCTTACTCCTTTACTCTACTCCACTTCTAGCTATGACTGATCCGGATTTGTATAAGGTGATCATGCGCGACATCTTGTATAAACTTGAAAGGCAGATTTATGAACTCCGGTGGGAGTTGGGCACCATGAGAGCAAGGCTGAGGAGGGCCCTACTGCTGTCGGATGACAATTGGTCGGTTGACAATAATAATAATAATAATGATGATGATGATGTTAATAATAATAATTAGGTTATATTTTTTCTTTTAGCGTATGTATTTTGTTTTATTATAGCGGATCTACCTAAGGGAGAAACCTAATGTATGTTTTGTTATTTATTGTATATTTGTATATAATGGATTAAAAAATCTATGTATGTTTGGTTGACTTTGAAATTTTTAATTCTTATTTACTTTTCATTCTGTCTATTTCTTATTCTCAACATGTTGACGATTGGAGGTAGCGATTGAATGTTTGTTGCAATGGAAGGACCATATGTTGCAACAGATGGATGTAAGAGTTGCAACAATTCAATAAAAATGGTTATATTATTAAAAAGCTTAAAAGACATGACTTTTTACAATAATCAAAAAGTCACCAGTCAAATTTAATTATGACTTTCACAATAATTGAAATGTCACAAGTTAGATTTAATGAAGGAGGTGAACAGTTGTGACTTTTTACCTACCATATTCATATTTAATTCTTTATAAATAGGTCCTTTCATACTCGTTCATTCTACTGCATTTTATTTATTTCTTGCATTTTATCTTTAGTATTACATCTTCAATCACTTCTCTCTAGAGGCCAAATTTCTTTCTCGTTTAGATAAGTTTTTTTTGTGTGTAAATCTACCAGTTGGTAGTATACGTTGTATTACATCTGGACTCCTTTCTTTACTTTTGTGCTTATATTTTTTGTCAATTCATGCATGTTCTAGATATGGCTGATCTTGTTTGGGATATCGCTATTCTGCGCGACACTGTGGGAACTTTAGAGGCAGGTTAATGAACTCCAGCGGGAGTTGGCTACCGCGAGAGCAAAGATACTCTGAGAGATTCAAAGGCTGAAGAGTATCCTACTACTGCGTGTTGACGATTGGCCGACTGAGAATAATAATAATAATAATGATGATGATAATAATAATTAGGTGATGTTTTATCTTTTAGCGTATGTATTTTTATTTTTCTATATCGAATCTACCTACCTAATGTATTTTATTTTTGTTTAATAAAAAAATTATGTTTGGTCGAGTTTGACTTTTTAATTATTATTTAATTTTTATTCTGTCTATTTCTTCTTCTCAAAAAACATATCGACGGTTGGATGTAAGGAATAATTTTGAAACCAGTAGCATGGAAGAGTTTTGAGTTCTTTCAACAGATGGACCGTCTATTTAAACAGATTGGTCATCTGTTGGGTGTGCGGCAGGAACTGTATTATGTTGCTCCAACAAATTATCATCTGTTGCAACAGATTGGTCATATGTTGGAGAAACACATTCTCGTTTGATGAACTGTATTGTGTTCTTCCAGCAAATGTCCACCTGTTGCAACAGATGGGTAGTGTGCTGAAAATAATTTTGTAGTCTGTTGTATTTAGTTCCTGTTTTACCTCTTTTTATTGATGCACAAGTTAATAAAAAGATATTTTATATAACAAATAATAACATTTACGTTCATAATAATGAGTTAAAAATATCAAAGTCCATAACAAACAACAACACAAATTTTGCTATTACATCTTGTGGTACCTAAATAAGGATATTTGTTATTGATCCCTCCATTAGTGGTACCTAAATAAAGACATTTATTAAGAAAGTTAATAATGACATCATAATAAAATTAATAGTGATTTTATAGTGCCGTAACATGAACCATAACAGATGAATAATCTTTTGCAACTAGTGAATAATATGTTGCAACAAGTTAGTTATATGTTGTAACAAATGAATCACATACTGGTAGTTCATTTTATAGTACTATAAGACCTGAAGCTGATTCCAACAGATGAGTCATCTGTTGGAAAAGTTGACTCCTACGTTGCAACAGATTATACATCTGTTGCAATAGATGAATCACCTATTGAGATTTACTACAGAACCTTTAAATCTAATTCCAACAGATGAGTGACATATTGCAATAGATACAGAACCTATTGCCACAGATTAGTTACCTGTTGCCACAGACGTCTCGTCCGATGGAATCGAGTTCAGGTTCTACTGCAACGGGTGAGTAATCTATGTCAATAGATGACTCCATTGTTGTAATAGAGAACTTATCCGTTGCAACAGATGACTCATCTGTTCGATTCATGTTAAAGCACTATAGAACCATAAACATGAATCCAACATAAGAGTCTTCCGTTGCGATAGATGAGTCATCTGTCGCAATAAATGAGTCATCTGTCGCAATAGATGAGTCATCTGTCGCAACAGATGAGTCATCTGTCGCAAAAGATGAGTCATCTATCGCAACAGATGAGTCATATGTTGAAATAAATGAATCTTTTATTTAGTTCATGTTTATGGTTGTATCCATTATTTTAAAAACAATAGTAGTAGTGTACCCAGATGAGATATTCAACTAAAAATCATAATTTTACTTACCAACGTCGCCTATGAAGTAACTCCAACGTGATGTACGAAACTAAATTTGACCTAAAAAATTGGTCAAGTAGCAGCAGTAGCGGTAACAACAACAACAATGGTAAACAAGAAGAAGAAGATGATGATAATGAAGATGAAAAAGATGATAATGAAGCACAAGATGATGAATAAAACAACAACAACTGAACAACAAAAAAGAAAAAGAGAGAGAAAACAACAATAATGAGAAGCGAGAGAAAACACACATTTTTATTCCCTCCGTTTCTAGTTATATTAGGTCAATATTTGGATCAAAGTGTAAATTATAAAACTTGTGGACTATTTTCAAACTTTTCCAACTTTCTTAGTCACTAATAAAGTAATTGTCACATGCACTCATTAAAACTTGAGTTACCTACACCTTATTTTCTAACTCTTTTATCACTTTCAACTAAATTGCCCAAGATACATTGATGATATAAAATATTCATTCGACTACCACTTATTCCCTCCATTTCTAAGTAAGTGCTCCTTTTGAGTTAGACATCCATTTAACAAATTACTAATTCCAAAGATAAAAAAAGTGAATGTCCTAAATTTATCTCTTTCTAAATTGCCATTAATGACCTATTATATAATAATGAATTTTTTTAAAAAATATGATCAATTTATTTTTAAAAACTTAAACAAATATTTATTTAAAAATAAAATTTAAAAAAAAAATGAACACTTGATTAAGATCGGGAGTAAATTTTGTAGGAATTAATTAACTTCTCGAAGTGAGTCATTTGAATGAAGCGTGGGGTTGAGAATTTTTTGTCCGAAAGATGGTTTTTATATGAGCAGCTGGGGTGTGTGTGGGGAGAAGCAATAGTTAGTTGAATTTAACTAATCTCTTCATTCACTTTTACTTGTTATTTTTTATTTTTTAAGGTCAACTTTTTGAATTTTGAGTAATAATTTAAAATATATAATTTAATATTTAATTTCAAATTTAGATGATCCAAAATTATACGAAAAATGGTACAAAATGCAATCTGTCTCATATTACTATGATAAAAAAATACATCTTAAAATATTTGTCAAAGTTCAAGTAGGTTGACCCCGAGAAGCAAAAAATTGACAAATAAGATCAATCTCAATAACTATTAATATTGAAAAAGTTATTTTTTTTAAGTCCAACCCGAATTTCGATGGGGTGCTCGAGATTCGTTCGGAGTTCTATATACGGAAATGAACTATGAAAGAACACTAAATTCGATGCTTCAGACTAAATGATGATATCAGATTTTTGAAAAAAAATATCATTTTCACAAAGTTGACTCTCAAAATTTGAAATCACAATTTTCCAAACCGAGGATCGAAATGAGATTTAAAAGTCGTAAAATCACACTAAATATGGTACCTACCCTAAAATCGATGTTTCGGACGCATTAGCGAAGTTAAATTTTCTATCCGAGGTCGTTTTGACTAAATGTGATTCCCACATTCATATTTTCAATTTTCCAACTTTCCAACCAACCGGTCGAAATAAGATCGGGTGCATCGGGACCCGAACCAAAGGTCTACCTAGACTAAAAGAGATATTTCAAAGCTGATGGCACAGTCTGTTCATTCATCCATCGCACGGATCAAAAAATATCCACATAAGTCCAAAATAAGGCTCTCGAAGCCATCAAAAATCACAATATCATATAAATAGTATCAAAATACATTCGGGAATTGTGCCAATCACCCCCACACCCTAGAAATACTATAATGCAACCATAAAAAGGGATAAAATAGTCAAGTCACAAAAAATCACAAATTTCACATATTTTATCAAAGAACAGGTCGTTATAATATTTGAGTTATATAATAATTATCCAAACAAAAATAAAATAAAAGGTCTTGAAAATAATGAGTGTTGGTCATCTTAAGCTAGCTTAATGAAGGAATAAATTCATTTTCATACACCTCAAATATTGTTTGAGACTTCAAGTTTTACCTCCAATTACTAAAGTTAGTCGATTAACTTTTTTTCGTGGTTTAAACCAAAAAAAAAAAAACTTTTTTTTTGTGAAATTAATTAGCACAATACAATTGATATAAAATTAATAACAACATTATAAAAATAATCTTTTCGACTTCTCTAAAATTATGTTGTTTGAGCTTAAGGTATAATTCTGAAGTGTCCTTTCTTCATTATTTTGATAATTTGCAATTCGATAAAGAAGTTAATGATAGGGTACGAAAAAAGTTTAAATCAAATGCTCCATATATCCTAATTCATTGTGATGGTATTTAATCGAACATGATTTTTTTTTTTTAAAACTAAATTACAAAATTTGTCTCGTAGAAAATTTACTTTTAAATAATACTACTTTTTCCAAAAGTAGATTTCATTTAAATCCCGAGAAAAAGATCAATCTCTAATCATAAACAAAACAATAATCCAAAATATTAAAAAACATGAAATAAGAATTGTATTTACAACTAAAATAATCAACCACAACCCAACAATTAGAAAATCAATGTATGGTTTCATACAATTTATTCACCCGGTCAACACAATATTAAGATTGCATATCTAATCTACACATCACCAACTTGAAAAATATGATTCTCTAGGACAGGGTGAAAAATCAAATCAATATTAATTTTGACTTCATTAATTACTTGATAACATAATTTGAATGTTCACGAATGGGTGTTATTTTTCTTCTTCTAATAATATGATCTTAAAATATATCTAATTCTAAAGCTAGCTTTTGGAGTTGAATTAAAATTATGTCTAAAGGTAAATAATGAAAAAATAATGCACTCTCTATGAGGTGGTTCTTCTTTAGGATAAATAGAAAGGCTGCATAATCCATAAGCAAATAAATACATGTATTTGGTGGTGGAGGTCCCCAAATATTTTTTTGAAAATCGTGATGTTCGAGTCATCTTGCTGCATATTTTGATTAATTTCATGGAATTTATAACTCAATCTGTTGGAATTTGAACATGAGATCTCATAATTTTCAACCCACTTCATTAACCATTAGGCCATATACTTGGGTGCGGAGATCCCAAAGTCTTTCGGTAAACTTGTATAGCCAAATTATATATTTTTTTTAAAATGAGCATAATTTGATAGAGTCACAAGTAACTGCATAAATGTGTACATAATTGTAACAATAAAAGAATTATATATTTTTAGAATTATAAAAATTAGAAAATAAGATACACACCAAAAGATGAGCATTCTAGCAAAGAATCAGAGGAAACTACTATGACGTAGACACAAATTTAGATTCAGGTGTTAATTTAACACCATTCCTAAATGCAATTTGTGCCATATTGAGTGTCTGGATCAATCAAATAATATCCATGGATATATTTGATGCTGGAAATTTAATAGTGCACTTAACCTAATAAAGTTCAGATAACAAACGACATGTTAGGTACGTGGTTTGAAGAGAAAAGAAAATAGTAGTGATGATACTTTCTTTAATCGAGCTGTGCTTGTAGTGTAACACACCAGAGAGAGGTAACAACAACGAAAGCAGATCCAAATTTCATATATTTTACAGTAGAGACAACTTGTGTCATGTTTCAAAAATTAGGTCATGATGACACCTGTCGTGGTCTAGTCTTGACAAGTAAGCGATTACTCAAACTGATAAAAGGAACAGAAATGAAAATAACATAAACCCAAGCGAGACTTCTATAACGATGTTAGGCCAATCACAGAATATACACATAATACACGGAAGTATAAAAAAGAAAACATAAACCACCGAGAACCTGATGTCAGAATATAAGAGCAATTTAAGTATAAATCCATAATTGAAAGTATAAAATCTATCTCTAATCCAAATAAGGACATAAGTAAGATAAAGTGAGATCCAAAAATCCGCCCTGAACACTAGAACGGTCCAGTACCTCGAATATCACCAATCAATAGCATGATCTCAATCTCCGTATGTCATATTTGTGCTAGGATCCTCACCGAAAGGGCACGATAGGAGTAAGTACGGTCCACTTGTACTCAGTATGTATTATAGGCTGACCGAGTAAAGTAGAAAGTAAATTAAGTAAAATATACAATGAACACGCCACCTGCACATAAAAAAGTCTCAAATGGTATCTCACACCGTCTTTACTAGCAGTTCTAACATATATAAGTATACAAAAGTAGTAACAACACATATATAAAGGATAAAATACACAGAAACAACACATAGATTAAGGAAACTAAGGAAAGCAAGCAAGATATGTATGAAATGCAATATAGAGGAATGAATGATGAAAGCCATCTCATAACTTTACTTACAACTTATAGGATCCTATAGGAGAAAACCCACATAAAAATTGGATAAAATTGAGGTCCAAAATGAAGAAAAATCCTTTTTAAACTTTATCGATAAACCCCCCAATTTTTTTCCCATTTCAAAATCATGATTTAAAGGTGTTTTAAAAATAAAATTAATAGAAAATAGTGGGATTATGAGTTTAGAAGTTACCCACACAAAAATCAACGTTGAAATCCTCAAAAATCGTTTTTCCTAAAGTTTGGAGGTTCGAAAATAGAGAGAATTCAAGAAAAGAAGAGAGTTATATACAAGGGTTGCCTCTTAAGTAGCTAAGAGAAACATATAGCCAACTTTGTAATAATATGGCTATTAATCTTTAGCCGAAATTTGGCAACAGGTGAAAGTTTCACTTGTTTTCATATTTTGAGTTTTCTCAACATTTAAAAAGCATGAAATTTAAAGCTTTTCCCTCGTATAAATCATAGTATTTTAAAAAAAGCAAATAAATATCCAATCATGAAAATAAGTTGTAACCTATCCAAAGATGTTAACCAGGTATATATATAAATTGTAGAAGAGAAGTATCAATTGTTTTCACATAAGAAAAGAAATAGAGACTTTACCTATTAACATATGAGGCTTCATCTAGGCCGCAATATGGAGATTGACTATAGCTACGACTACAAGGTTGTAATACCCCGTACTTCTACCTAACATAAATTCATCTAAAAAATATTAAAGACTTGATTTAAAAGATGAATCCACTTTTATACATGTGGAATTTGCAAGATTTTGACTTTTTGTTATGTGGGAAATTGAATAAGCTTTCCATTGATACCAAATCATCTAAATTCGATAATCGGATAAGAAGTTATGCCGAATTAAAGTTTCAGTCGTTAAACACCATAATTCAGGTCAGCAACGCATCGCGGAGTGTGTCAATTTTTAGTGTTGCTCCACGATAGTGGCGTGTCGCGCCAAAGACCCAGTTCATAATTGTCCAGTTCCAGTAAGGCAACGCGATCCTAGCACGTCGCGCTAAGGCTGAAATTCGCATCCAGTGCTGATCCACAATTTCACTGCATCGCGCTGCCCACGTAGTTCCCAGTTGGCAATTTTTAGTGACATGACGCGATAGCGCCGCGTCGCGCCAGCCTACCAAATTGGGAAATTTTGACAAAAATTAAATATTTTTTCAAGGGATAAATTGGTCTTTTCCCAAGGTTTTAACACGTCCAGGTGCGGGATTTTAATCCCTAAAAATATTTCAAATCATTATTTACTCATTTTTTCCCCAAATAAAAAACATTCTCTCCCAAGAAACAAAACCCTACCTTTCAAGAAATCAAAGCCAATTCCAAGAATCTCTCTAAGAACTTCAAGAAACTTACAATCAAGGTATGTCAAGTATTCATTCATGGATTCTTTCATCCATGAAGACCAAGAATCCAATTTTAAATTATGAATTGTGATGTTTACGTTGTGGATTGGTTATGTTCATGTAGTTATTGATGTATTATTCCCAAGTTGGAATCTTTATGTGTTGTTCATGCAACTACCCTAGTATGGGGTTAAAATTCATGAAATTAAATTGAAGTATGGAATCATATTGTATTAATTTGATATCATGCCTAAGCCCTAAGTTATGCCTACTAGATTTTTGATAAAATTCCTAAGAGAATAATACTTGAGCATTATGACTCAATAGAACCTAAATAATGAATTCATGTTACCTTTATGTTCAAATATGACCTCCATACGATTGTTGTGCATTGTAGTTGCTAGATGGAATATTCATGCTATTAGAAGTTATGAAAGTATGGCATGTTTATACGTATTTCTATCCATATACAAGATTATGAATGATCAATGCTTCATGAAATCCCTTAATGGTTGTATTGTGAAATGTTGATAATAGTTATGTGTTCAAAAAGTGTCATGTCTTGTCAGTTTCATGCTATCGAGTCTTGAGGGTACTCGTACCTGACAATTTAGCTGTGTGCCTAGATCCAGAGTTAGTTTTCACGACACTCTCAGTCAAGCCATGATCACTAGAATTCAATCAGTTACAAAACTCAGGAAAACTCAGTAACCTCATGAACTCAGTCAGTTAATAGAATTCAGTAGTATTACATCAGTCCACGGAACTCAGTGGACTCAGTCCAGTTCATCTTAGTATAATCAGTTCAGTGTCTATTTAGTCAGAGTAGGATTCATCACCGAGTGAACCCAAGGATAGGAATTCACCTACCAGTAGAGTGTGTGATTCTTAAGAGAAGTCCTTGTGTTACAGAACTACGTAGCCAGCATAGGTTGAGACATCAAAACCTATCAGATGAGGGTTGATAAGGTAGCTTTACCTATCAGATGAGGGTCCTACTATTTTTCTTAGAGTACCTATCAGATGAGGGTCACTCACAACTTGTCCTTACCAGTGGTGTGGTATTGACACCCTTCCAATTGGGGTTACAGATTGGACCCCAACTCGGTTAGATGACTACCTCCCATAGTCTCAGTAAAAGAACTCAGATAGTTCTTCAGATTCAGGACTGTCAGATACAGTCACTCATTTCAGTATGGAACTCAGCTAGTTCCATTAGAATCAGGACTGTCAGACACATTTACTCAGTTAACACGAAACTCAAGTTATCAGTATTTAGATTTAGTAGTATCATGATTTCAGTTACATTTACATATTCATGCATGTATTCTCATGTTCGTGTTACTCAGTTAGTTAGTATAGTTCATGCATATGAACCCATTGCATTCAGCTTACCTCACTTGCGCACCAGTACATTCTCATGTACTGACGCATACTTTTCTTTAGCGCAATGGTGTTTTATACCATAGGTTTAGAAGAATGAGCTCCTAATCATCCTTAGTAGATCAGCCGTTCAGCAGACAGACTAACAGCGAGTCCTCATCATTCAAGGATGTTATTATTGATTAGTTCATTCTTTCAATACCTAATTTATTTCAATAGTTGGAGTTAGTTGGGGACGTGTCCCATCAACTCCTTATTCAAACAGTTCAGAGGCTTTCAGATTATAACATGTTCAGACAATTATCTTAGTTATTTTGGTATTAATATACCGTATTTCCAGATGTTAGCTTTTTATTAGATATTTGAACCTTTTGGCCTTTCAACCTCTAATTCCGTATTTATACAATATATTATGCAGTGCTCAATTACAGATATCAGTCATGGGTTATCTTGTGATCTTTTAGTGTCATGAGCACCTGTAGCATTCCGAGTACCAGATTTGGGGCATTACAAACTTGGTATCAGAGCCTAAGTTTCAATAGAGTCCTAGGAAGTCTGAAAGTCGCATCTAGTAGAGTCTTGTGCATAGGTGTGTTGTGCACCACATTTATTTACAAGAGGCTATAAGATGTTTTAGGAATAGTTTCCCTTCTTTCAAGTATTCATGTCATGCCAGTGAGCATGAGATCAAATTTAACTCTCAGTCTAATCCATTTCTCCCTTTTTGTTTACAAAATATGCCTCCCAAAAGAAGAAACAAAAATCAGTCAGCCCCTCATCCCGTCCATGAAGATCCCTTGGACAAACATGTCTCTCATACAGAGTTCAGAGATACATTCACTACTCTTTCTAATTCAGTTGCTGCTCAGAATGAACGGCCAGCTACCGTTCTGACTAATCCAGTGGCTAACACTGTTATAACTAGGATTCTGGACTTCACCCGAATAAATCCTCCTTTTTTTTGGGTTTTTAAAAGACGAGGACCATTAGGAATTCCTTGATTAGGTTCAGAAGGTTATGAATATTATGGAAGTGTCAAATATTGAGAGTGCTAAGCTAGCTACATATCAGTTATAGGATGTGGCTCACACATAATTCAAATAGTGGAAAATAGAGAGGGCTATAGATGCAGGGCCTATTGAGTGGGAGGAGTTTTCCATTGCCCTCTTAGATAGATTCTTCCCCCTAGAGCTGAGAGAAGCTATGGTGTTAGAGTTTATCAACCTTAGGCAAGGCAACATGATGGTGAAAATTATTCTCTTAAGTTTATTGAACTAGCTAGATACGCTCCTCATGTGGTGGCAGATAGTAGAGCTAAGATGAGTAAGTTTGTTTCTGGGGTGAATGATAATGTGGTCATGGAGTGCAGGACCGCCATGTTGATTAGTGAGATGGACATAGCCCGACTTATGATCCATGTTCAACATATAGAGGAGTAGAAGATTAAGGAGAGAGAGAAACAGAATAAGAGAGCTAGAACAAGTAGCTTCAATTTAAATAAGCCTAAGCCGGAGGGTGGTAACCGTTCTCAGTTTCACCCAAAGTCATCCGTCCCAGCTCCTTCCTCATCCAGTGCTCCAGTTCCTAAGTTCAGGGAGGGTAAAAAAGATAGGGCACCGGGCTCTAAGTCTCAGAGCAGTATTAGCAGTGCCCGAACCAATCTTCTCTGCCAGACATGTGGTAAGAACTACAAGGATATTTGTAGAGCTGGCAGTGATGTACATTTCAGATGTGGCAAGACCAATCACAGAGTTAGAGATTGTCCCTAGCCGGGTATTCAGGGTCAGCAAAATCGTTCCTTAGCTCAGTCCGATCGCCCGAATCAGTAGGGCGCCGCTTCCAGTGCTATCAGTGGGCAACACCTAAACAAACTTTATGCTCTCCAATCCCGACAAGATTAGGAAAATTCTCCTGATGTGGTCACTGGTACATTACAGATCTTTCATGTACATGTTTATTCTTTGCTAGATCCAGGAGCTTCTTTGTCTTTTGTTATCCCTTACATAACAGTTGATTTTGGAGTTAGTCCCAAAATTCTAGCAGAGCTCTTCTTAGTCTCTTCCCAGTGGGTAAAACCATCATAGCCCGATGGGTATACAGGAACTGTCTAGTTATGATATCTCAGAAAGTCACTTCAGTAGACTCAGTCGAATTAGAGATGACTGATTTTGATGTTATTCTCAGCATAGATTTGCTTCATTCCTGCTATTCTATAGTCAACTGCAAAAATAGAATTGTCTAGTTTCAGTTTCCGAATGAACCCGTCCTAGAGTGGAAGGGTAGTACTTCAGCTTTCAGAGGTCAACTTTTTTCCTACCTTCGGGAAAGGAAAATGATATCTAAGGGATGCGTCTATCATCTTGTTTGAGTTAAGGACACTAGTTCCGAAACTCCCAGTCTTGAATTAGTCCTAGTAGTGAATGAATATTCAGATGTCTTTCCGAAAGATCTTCCAGAAATTCCTCTCGAAAGGGAAATAGACCTCGGCATTAACCTTTTTCCAGATACTCAACCTATATCTATCCCACCATACCAAATGGCACTAGCAGAACTCTGAGAATTGAAAGATCAGTTGAAGGATCTCTTATATAAGGGATTTATCAGACCCAGTATTTCCTCATAGGGTGCACCAGTCTTATTCATACGCCAGAAAGACGGTTCTCTCAGGATGTACATAGACTACCGTCAGCTCAGTAAAGTCATGGTCAAGAACAAGTATTCACTTCCCAAAATCGATGACTTATTTGACTAACTTTAGGGTGCTAGCTATTTCTCTAAGATAGACCTCAGATCAGGCTATCATCAGCTCAGAGTCAGAGAATGTGACATTCCAAAAATAGCTTTCCATACTTGGTATGGTCACTTTAAATTCTTAGTCATGTCCTTTGGGATTACCAATGCCCTAAAAACCTTCATGGACTTGATGAATCGTGTGTTCAAGTAGTACTTAGACATGTTCATCATAGTCCTTATAGATGACATCCTTGTTTACTCCCGCAGTGAGCAGAATCATGCAGACCATCTCAGAATCGTACTTTAGACTCTCAGAAATATCAGTTGTTTGCCAAATTCAGTATGTGTGAATTATGAATAAGGTCAATAGAATTCCTGGGTCATATCATTTTCGGTGATGGCATTAGAGTTGATCCTCAAGAGACCAAAGCGGTAAGAAACTGGCCTTTCCCTGTCTCTCTATTAGATATCAAGAGTTTCTTAGGTTTGGATGGCTATTACAGATGTTTTGTTGATGGATTTTCATCTATTGCATCCCCTATGTCTAGATTGACTCAGAATAAAGTCAAGTTTCAGTGGTTAGATCCTTGCGAGAAGAGTTTTTGAAGACTCGACTCACCTTAGCCCCAATTTTAGCTCTTCCAAAGGGTTCAAATGGGTTCGTAGTGTACTGTGATGCATCCAGAGTGGGTTTGGGTTGTGTACTTATACAACATGGTAAGTTCATAGCCTACACCTCCAGACAACTTAAACCCCATGAGAAGAATTATCCGACTTATGATCTTGATTTAGCAGCCGTAGTTTTTGCCTTAAAGATTTGGAGGCATTAATTGTATGGTGTTCATGTAGATGTGTTCATAGATCATAAAATCCTTCAGTACGTATTCTCTCAGAAAGATCTTAACCTCCGTCAGAGAAGGTGGTTAGAGATCTTGAAAGATTATGACATGAGCGTACTTTATCATTCAAGCAAGGCCAATGTAGTGGCCGACACTCTCAGTAGACTATCTATGAGTAGTGTTGCTCATGTTGAGCACAGTAAGACTAAACTAGCTCAGGAAGTTCATCAGCTTGAGACTAGGTGTCTGCCTAGTTGATTCAGCAGAGGGTAATATATGGGTTCAAAGTAGTTCAGAATCATCTCTAGTTTCTGAGGTAAAGGAAAAATAGGATAGAGATCCCAGTCTAGTCAAGTTAAACAAATCAGTCAAGGATTAAAAGGGTGAGGTTTTCTCCCAAGAAGGAGATGATGTATTAGGTTGTCAGGTCATCTCTGTGTCCCAGGTGTAGATGACTTTAGGCAACAAATTCTTGCAGAAGTACATGGTGCACGTTACTCTATTCATCCAGGGGCCACTAAGATGTAACGTGATTTGTGGGAGATCTATTGGTGGAGTGGGATGAAGAGAGATGATGTAGAGTTTATTGCTAAGTGCTCTACATGTCAGCAGGTTAATATTGAGCATCAGAAGCCTAGTGGGTCTATGCAAGAGTTTAATATTCCCATTTGGAAGTGGGAAGAAGTGAACATGGATTTTGTGACAGGTTTGCCTCGTACTCTTTATCAGCATGATTCAGTTTGGGTCAGTTTAGATAGAATGACCAAATCAGCTCATTTCCTTCTAATCCATACCTCCTATTTAACTGAGGATTACACCAAACTCTATATTAGGGAGTTGGTAAGATTACATGGTGTTCCGTTGTCTATTTTTTTAGATAGAGGCACCTAGTTTACCTCTCATTTCTGGAAAGCATTCCAAATAGGTCTTGGTACCCGAGTCCACCTCAGTAAAACCTTCCATCCTCAGACAAATGGTCAAGTAGAAAGGACCATCCAGACTTTAGAAGATATGATGCGAGCGTGTGCAATTGATTTCAAGGGTAGTTGGGATGACCACTTGCCTTTGATTGAGTGTGTATACAATAATAACTATCATTCCAGTATTCAGATGGCTCAGTTCAAAGATCTCTATGGTAGGAGATGTAGATCTATAGTCGGTTGGTTTAAAGTTAGTGAGGCCTCAATTATAGGGCCTGATTTAGTGTTCGATGCCTTAGAAAAAGTCCAATTGATCAGAGAAAGACTTTGGGCTGCTCAGAGCTGACAGAAGTCATACGCAGATGTGTGCAGAAAAGATCTCGAGTTAGAGATTGTTGATCATATTTATCTAAAGATCTCTCCTATGAAGGTATTGAAGAGATTCGGTAAGAAGGGAAAGCTCAGTCCCCGATATGTCGGTCCCTTCAAAATTCTCAGTCGCTTCGGCAAAGTAGCTTATGAGCTCAAATTGCCTTTAGATCTAGCTTCACTCTATCCAGTCTTTCATGTCTCCTTGATCAAGAAGTTCATAGGTGATCCAGTAGTCGTAGTCCCTATTGAGAGCGTCGACATTCAGAGCAGCCTCTCTTATGAAAAGAATCCAGTCAAAATTCTTGATTATCAGACTCGTAGACTGAGGAACAAAGAAGTCCCTCTAGTTAAAGTTCTTTGGTGGAATCAGTCCGTTGAGGGAGCTACTTAGGAAGAAGAAGCAAACATGTAGACCAAGTATCCTCACCTCTTCTCCGCAAATTCATACTCAGCCCAAGGTAATAGCTTTCCTTAAAGCTTAAAAGCTTATTCAGTTTCATGTTAAAATTCCAGTTACAAACCAATTTCATGCTCAGATTCCTATTTTAAACTTGGTATCCATTTACCATTGCATATTCAATCATATGTTCATGCATCAGACCAGTCATGTGTTGATTCATCAGACATGCATTCTCCTTGTGAGAAACTCAGTTATCAGAAATCTCAGTCATGTATTCATGAGTCAGTTCAGTCATGATATCATGTATCAGATATGCATGTTCAGTATGAATCTCAGAAATGTCAGTCATGTAGTCACGTTTCAATTTTTTATGTTTAGTATGTAGTTCAGCTTATCATTTCTCCTATCTCAATCAGTCTCATTTGAGGACGAATATTCCCATGGGGGAGATATTGTAATACCCCATACTTCTACCTAGCTTAAATTTATCCAAAAAATGTTAAAGACTTGCTTTAAAAGATGAATCCACTTTCATGAATGTGGAATTTGCAAGATTTTGACATTTTTTTGTGTAGAAAATTGAATAATATTTCCATCGATACAAAATTTGTCTAAATTCGATAATCGGGTAAGAAGTTATGGCGTATTAAAGTTTCAGTCGTTAAACACCGTAGTTTAGGCTAGTAGCACATCGCGGAGTGTGTCAAAATAGCAACTATCAATTTCAAGTGTTGCTTTGCGATAGTCACACATCGCGCCAAAGACCCAGTTCACAATTGTCCAATTCCAGTAAGGCAATGCGACCCTAGCGCGTCGCACTAAGGGTGAAGTTCGCATCCAGTGCTAATCCGTGATTCCATCATGTCGCGCCACCTACCCAGTTCCCAGTTGGTAATTTCCAGTGACACGGTGCGATAGCGCCGCGTCGCGCCAACCTGCCAAATCGAGAAATTTTGACGAAAATTAAATATTTCATTCAGGGATAAATTGATCTTTTCCCAAGGTTTTAACACGTCCAGGTGCGGGATTTAATCTCTAAAAATGTTTCAAATCATTATTTACTCACTTTTTTCCCAAATCAAGAACATTCTCTCCCAAGAAACAAAACCCTAGCTTTCAAGAAATCAAAGCCAATTCCAAGAATCTCTCCAAGAACTTCAAGAAACTTACAATCAAGGTATGTCAAGTGTTCATTCATGGATTCCTTTCGTCCATGAAGCCCAAGAATCTAATTTTAAATTATGAATTGTGATGTTTATATTGTGAATTGGTTATGTTCATGTAATTATTGATGCATGATTCCCAAGTTGGAATCTTTATGTGTTGTTCATTCAACTACGCTAGTATTGGGTTAAAATTTATGAAATTGAATTGAAGTATGGAATCATGTTGTATTAATTTGATATTATGCCTAATCCCTAAGTTATGCATACTAGGTATTTGATAAAATGCCAAAGAGAATAATACTTGAGCATTATGACTCAATAGAACCTAAATGATGAATTCATGTTACCTGTATGTTCAAATATGACCTCCACATGATTATTGGGCATTGCAATTGCTTGATGGAATATTCATGCTATTAGAAGTTATGAAAGTATGGCATGTTGATATGTATTTCTATCCATATACAAGATTATGAATGATAAATGCTTCATGAAATCCTTCATTGGTTGTATTGTGAAATGTTGATAATAGTCATGTGTTCAAAAAATGTCATGTCTTGTCAGTTTCATGCTATTGAGTCCTAGGGGTACTCGTACCTGAAAATTTAGCTATGTGCCTAGAGACAGAGTCAGTTTTCACGACACTCTCAGTAAAGCCATGATCACTAGAATTCAGTCAGTTATAGAACTCAGGAAAACTCAGTAACCTCATGAACTCAGTCAGTTAACAGAATTCAGTAGTATTCCGTCAATCCACGAGACTCAGTGAACTCAGTCTAGTTTATATCAGTATAATTAGTTTAGTATCTATTTAGTTGGGAGTAGAATTCAGCACCCAATAAACCCAAGGATGGGAACTCACCTACCAGTAGAGGGTGTGATTCTTAAGAGCAGTCCTTGCGTTCTAGAACTACGTAGCTAGCGTAGGTTGAGACATCAAAACCTATCAGATGAGGGTTGATGAGATGGCTTAACCTGTCAGATGAGGGTCCCACCCTTATCCTTAGAGTACCTATCAGATGAGGGTCACTCACAACTTGTCCTTACTAGTGGCGCGTTATTGACACCCTTCCAATTGGGGTTACAGATTGGACCCCAACTCAGCTAAAATACCTTATTTGGGGCATGTCAGTTAGATGACTACCTCCCAAAGTCACAGTCTCAGACTTAGTAAAAGAACTCAGATAGTTCTTCAGACTTAGGACTGTCAGATACAGTCACCCAGTTCAGTACGAAACTCAGCTAGTTCCATTTCAATCAGGACTGTCAGACACAGTCACTCAGTTAACACGAAACTCAGGTTATCATTATTCAGATTTAGTAGTATCATGATTTCAGTTACAATTACGTATTCATGCATGTATTCTCACATTCGTGTTACTCAGTTAGTTAGTATAGTTCTTTCATATGAACCCATTGTATTCAGTTTACCCCACTTGCATACTAGTACATTCTCACGTACTGACACATACTTTTCCTTTACGCTATAGTATTTTATACCATATGTTCAGAAGCACGAGCTCCAGAGTATCCTTAGTAGATCAACCGTTCAACAAACAGACTAGAAGTGAGTCCTCATCATTCGAGGATGTTATTGTTGATTATTTCATTCTTTCAGTACCTAATTTATTTCAGTAGTTGGAGTTAGTCGGGTACATGCCCCATTAATTCCTTATTTATACAGTTCAGAGGCTTTCAGATTATAGCATGTTCAGACAGTTATTTTAGTTATTTTGGTATTGATATACCGTATTTCCAGACGTTAGATTTTTATCAGATATTTGAACCTTATAGCCTTTCAGCCTCTTATTCTGCATTTATACAGTATATTATGTAGTGCTCAATTATAGATATTAGTTATGGGTTTGCTTACGGTCCTTCAGGGTCATGAGCACCATGTAGAATTTCGAGTACCAGATTCAGGGCGTTACAGAGGTGATGGGCTTCAACGCCTAGGAAAATATCCATAAGGACTGTAACTCCTTCTTCAAGAAGGGAACACGAGAAGAAACAAAAATAACAACAACAAATTCTGTGATAACAACTAAATAGTACCAATATAAATGAGAAATATTTTTCTTAAAAAAATATGCCTTCAAATCCACTCGTAATTGATACAAAATGTATCACAAGCTCCACATAATCATCATTCACTTGCATAAAAATATTGAAGAAGCAATCAATATGAACTTTTATAGATTTATTCATGTATTGGTTTAAGAGCGTTTAATAGCTTTACAAAGACAACAAGCCTATGAATGAGAAATAAAATTCCAAAAAAAACATGCCTTCCAATCTGCTTGTAATGGTACAATCTCATTCACATGTTTCACATAAATCTTTCTTCACCCACATAAGAATATGGAAGAAACAATAAATAATTACTTATATAAATTTATTTATATAATGGTTAAATAACTTTTGATAATTTTAAAAAAATATCTCAAAAATTAGTATACAAAAAATGAAGAACGTATTATTCATATCAAGACAAGAAGTAGCATACATTTTACTATAAAAGATATAATTAAAATACGCTTTTAATAATCATATTATTATGCATCTTCCTTTATTTAATCCCAATCGTCTCCACTTATCCCTTTCTTCCTCTTTTGTTCCAACTCTGATATCATTTTTTCTAGATATTTAAAAAGATGTTTTTTGGGAGATCAAGTACTGACTTGCACATTGGATCCAAAATTTGAATGATGATTACTTAAGTTATTGTGAAAGATCTCCCTAGCAACAAAATCAACTTAGAGTTGCCACATCAATTTTTCTAATAAGAAGTATATGCACAAGTTTTATCAAGCTGATTATTTTTTCTTTGAGAACTTAAACTCTCTAATAAATTAAAATCTAAATACAAACAAAAAAAATAATTAAAATATGAAGTGATAACTTTTAGTGATTTATGTTACTATTATTAATGGTTTGGTTACTTGGACCACGATGACCCTATTCTTATTTTTGGGTTCCATTCCAATCATCATATTGATGATAAATCTCCTCATGCTCTGCCATAAGAGCTTGTAGTCCATATCACGGTTAAAATAAGGTAACACAGTAATTCTTTCTTAAAGAACAGACCAAACACCTTTGAGTTATTGGTTCATCCAATCCTGTATCATCCATGAGTCGCTAGTTCAACTGTACTTCAGAGACAGGGTCGAGAAAAACCACACATGGCTTCCTTTGTCCTTTCTTTCTATCAATCTCACCCAACAAGCCACCACAACCTTACAACCAAAAAAGGTAAGTGGCTGAACCTTATTTATTAGTATAGTAAAGTCAAGCTTCGGCTCCCTAAATACTAAAGAAATGGATTAAAAGGGGGGGGGCTTATTCAATCTTCTATGCCACCCAAACCAACTTAGAAAAGTCACATCCATTTCATCATAATCACCTATAATGTCATGATCACATTAGCTTACCCTAGTTTCTTTGGTAGTTTAATGTATGGTCACCCCTCCTACAAGAAAAGGTATAAATATGGAAACTTCACCGCCATTTGGATTAGAGAATGTATGGAGGAAACCGGGTTTTAAATTCCCCAAAACTGCACGATTATATATACAAAGGGAATAGGCCATGCCTAAAATCATCCCAATCCTTGCTAATGTGTCCACTAAGCTATTTATTTATAAAGCTCCTTCTAAGATGAGAAATTCCTCAATAAAGTTTTCTAGTACTAGGTGAACTCATATTGGCCAAAGTGGAAGAGAAGAAAATAGTAGAGAGATTCAACACGGTGCTCACTGAACCTCCTTAATATCTAACAAGTCGAGTCTTATGTAAATCATATAGAATAACAACACATAGTAAAGGGGATGAAGAAACTAGTCCATGACTTAACATTAGTAGAATGCTATCTCCAATTCCCTGTATGTTCAATAGAGTCAAAGGTTGCACCTCCCCGATCGGAGTACTCCAATTACCTCTAGTACCATACAAGATAGATACCACCTATCATATGTCTTTCTTACTTAACTACTTTTTAGGTCATTCCACTCTATCGATATATGGTAGTATATGAGATTTGTAACACCTCACAATTTTTGACATAAGTATTTCAGCTTTCTACCCATAGTTAGCATGTATCTCCCTTGGTTATACTTTAGTATCACATTGTGGACCACCACCCCAATGCTATCTTCCTTGTCATTGAACCCAAATATAGTGCATAGGTACTTTTTGATGCAGTGGAGATGTAAATGATGTGACATACTACGATCACGTACAAAAGTATTATCCTTCTTCTCAATAATATGGATCCTCTCCACAAATCCCGTTCTTTTATGTGGTCTAATCGGGATAGGTAGGCCCAAGACATTCCCCCTCTCTCCATAAGACCCTCTTTCTCTTTTATTTTTGGGAAAGAAGGTAAGAAAAGATTTATTTTTTCTTTTATGTGAACGACCCTATCTTGTATAGAAAGTTTTTTGTTTGCTACACACCATGTTGAGAAAGACCAACCTCCTATGTACCCTACTTTTTTTTCACCTTAAAAGTAGGCCCTCCTTATAATGCTACAGATGATTACCCAAAGAACAAGGGGTACACGACCCTCCTTATAATGCTACAAACGACTACCCAAAGAACAAGGGGTACACTCAAACTTGGATAGGATAGGATTGTGCACCCCAGGCCCTTCAGGTCTCATATTTGGGCCGAGTTTACCATACTTTTGTTCCCTATGTTAGGTAAAAATAATATTTTGTTATTTTCTACCACTGTTATGCCAAAATATAAGGTTCCACATGAGCTCCCGTTCTGCGGCATGGTGGTAGGACTACTAGGGGAGTGGCTTCAGGTATAGATAAGGTAAGATCTTTAGGGGTCATACAAATACATAGGCCTCTTCCCTTTCACTTTTGGATGAATGGGGTGGTTTAGAAGGAACTTTTTGATCTACTTCCAACTATGTGCTAAGAGACTCCCATGAAGTGAATGAAGGGAAACTCTTCTAGATTTTGGGTGAGGTTAAACTTACTCTCAACCTCTTTTATTGATAGGCCAACAGATTATGACCCTACTTATGATTTAATTTATAAGGCTGATTTTATATTGTCATGAGGCTTTGGTTAGGCCGGCTACTATAGGCTAGCTACTTTTATCTTTTATACCGGCCCTTCTTCTTTGGTGTAGTTTTCATTTGTATTGTTATTGAATGAACATATCAAAAAAAGACGAGCAGTATAAGCCCTTTTACAGCTTGGCAAAGCCAGCAAACTCTAAAATCTAGGTCTTTGTTCACCTTTGGACATGAACACTATTCCGTTCTCAGTGGAAACCCGTCATGGATATAGAACGATAATAAGATAAAATTAAATCTAAGAAAAAACCAAGTGCTGATAGCTTATAGTGAACATCCCAATTATGAAACCAATCGAAAGCAACCTTTGGTACTACTAGTTAATGTTTGGAACCCTTGCAACTATGATAAAAATACATTTGCTTATTACCAAACCCTTCCTCTTTCTTTTGAAATAAAATAGGTTATGATTGTTGTAATTTAGTCAGTCGAGGGAAGCGATAACTTTGTGCTTTACTTCTCTTGCGGTTGCTTTCGTAAAGGCTTAGAGCACTTTTTTCTAGGTCCAAAATCTTTCCAAAAGATCTAATTTAACAAAAATCCTACATTGAGCATAACTGATATGCAAATATGGTTAGCCAATCATACCATTCCATAAAAATCTATATTTATAGAGCGATCCCCTAGGTATAAAGATAGATTAGATGTTCATGGATAGAGAGACATTCTATTGATTCTGAGATTTTGGGATAAAAATTCTTGTTAATCTAAATGAATCATTCATATGGTCTCTCTTTGCTTCCTACCCTAAAACTGACCAATGACACAACACACATTCACTTCGCATGTGGAAAGGCAATGAAGTTCAGTTTATAAGACCGCATCGCAACAGAGTGAAGCAGTGATAGGTCGTTAATTTGATGACTTTTTAATACTTTTAATCTTAAATTATCATGATTTTTCATTGAATTGATGCTAATCTCACTCTTAATGCTCTTTTGTATAGGTAAAATTTTAAAAGGAAAGATGAGCAAGCTGTTCAAGTCAACAAGAGGTCAAATATGAAAGAAAAGAGCCATTTTCTTTGCATTCATTTTGCATATGCTTTGCACCTCTTTTCAACCTGCTCCCCATCTGCTCAAGCAGATCAAGAGCAAGGTGTCATTTTTGTAATATTTTGTAAATGTGGAAGTGGTGCTTAAATAGGGATTTTAGCTCATTTTCATGATCTTTGATCCTTTATACTTTTAACATTGTTTAGCTTTTGAACATTATTGTACTACTCTTATGCTAAGAAGACATTAGAGAGATTCCTAAGCGAAGGTTTAGCATTTTCATTGAATATTTATTGAAAATCAAAGCTTGGAATTACATTCCATTTATTTTTCATGGATCAATTTGGTGGAAATTTTAGTTTATATTTACTTTCTATCTTTGTGAGTAGCTAATTCTCCTTCTTGAGGTTATGCTTGAATAGGTTATGATTAGTGCATTGGTGTTGTTTATTTATATTTCTAATTAGCTATTTGTTATGGGTTTTGCATTCATTCCATGGTTCAACTAAGAATAGGGGAATACAAACCTTAATTACCTTTGAAACCATATCATCCTTGAAAGACGGGGTATAGGTGAGAAATAAATGTAAACAATAACTTGAATTATTTCTTTTAATAACATCTCTTGGAAATAAGATGTTAATTGAGGCAATAGATTGGTAAAATTATTACACTTACGAGGTGTTCGAAAGAACCCATTTGTGAATTTTGGGGTTTTGTTGAAAGATTGACACCAACACCTCTAAATCTAGCCTACCCATGACTCCTAGATAAATTTGAATAAATTCTCAATAACTCACACTTGAGTTCACACCTAGAATGGCATAACCCCAAGATACGTTCCTAATTAATTACACTCTAATTATTCATAGCGTCAAGTTAGTATTCTAAAAGCTTAGAAATTCTTATATCTTTGAAAACTTCTAACAAACCCCTTAAATATTTGTATCCCAAATTTGAATTTGGACAATTACTTTCATTTTGAAATTATTTGATCACCACTCATATTATTTCTTGTGGATTCGACCCCGACTCTTTGTTGGGTAAATTTATTGACAACGTCCGCTGCATCTATTCGAGAGTGTAATCTGAGAGTTAAAAAATGGCACCATTGTCGGATAATAATTTGGCGTATTAGTTCGTTTGAAATTTTAGCTTACTTTCTTTGATTCAAACTTCTGAATATGTGTTTGTGATTTTCTTTGATTTCTTGAGTTAGGTAGATTTTTGGGTTTTTTGTACTTGTCGCTATGTTATCATGGAATAAAAATGAATTTGGTGGTTTAAATCCTATCTTGATTAACCATGTCCTTATTGCGATGTACCCCACTTTTGAAAAAATTATAAATATGCTTCCCGAAAAAAGGTGTGTGCACTATTCAATCCTATTGGGAGTATGATTGTTCTTTATGTGGTGGTCGAGATAGACATTAGAGTAATTGTCCAAATACCCCCTCCCTTAGTTATGTTAACAAAATTGCTAGTTCTTCTTATGAGTTTGATAGGTCTCATGATGTGGCAAAGAAAGAACAACGTGCTGGGTACAAAGGTGTTGAAGAAATACCTCTAACTATATTGGGTTACTACAATGGGGGAGGACATGCATCTCTTGCATTAATCCATGGTGGTATTTGGAAAAAAAAGTGAAAAAAAGAAGTGGATCTTCAAAATGAGGTTGATGACAAAGAGAGATCAATCCATGTGGTTGAGACAAAAATGTGTGATGACTCAAATGAAAGTCACCAAAATGAAGAAATGTCTCAACTAGAATAAAAAGTAATCTCAGACTCTCTAAGGAAACAAATAAAGAAGATATTAAAGGACACAATAGAGAAGAATAGAGAACATGGAAAAGTCTTGGCTAAATGGTGGGACTTAGTCTAATATGGTGATGATGAAGTTTTTAAAGATATCAAATTCACCTTGGAAGGACTTTTTCAAGAGATTATTGAGTCTCAAAATGAAGAAAAACTTGACAAGGAAGAAATCGTAAGACAAGAATGGCCAGTGATTCAAACTTAGCAACTTGAAATCCATAAGGGTCAACTTGATAGTGTGTTACTAATGGTGGACGAAGCCCTCAAATTGCATGTAGGGCAATGTCAAGTATGGATTAAGTTTGAAATGGCCATTCAAAAATTAAAAATAGAATTGAATGCAAGAATTGAAACATGTGGTGCTCAAAATCAAATGAATATGTATGATTGTGTTAAAATGATTTCCAATGAAGATTTGGGTGAGATTTATGTTTAATAATTCACGGTGATTTGCCAACCAATCAAATCAAAAATAATAAAAGAGGTCAAAATTGGAGAAGTGATACTAGAGTTGCAAGAAAAAGCCTAGCAAATCCTTCGTGAAGATTCTAGTTCATTTTAGGGATGAGAATTCCAAGAAGAATGAGACTCCGGAGTTGGAAAGATGACCTTATTCCAACCACTTTTTTACATTATACTTGGTGGATGTGATGGAAGTCGAACCACCCGAGCAAATGATAAACATTGGAGATAAGGAACAAAATCCTTACATTTTGGAGTTTATCATTCCAAAAGGGTGAAATGACGTCTCTCACTTAAAGGCCAAGAAGTGTAAAATCCAAAGTTTAACTAGTGGTTTATTGATGTTCTCACAAAGACCCAACGAGCCTACTCAGAATTTTGATGTGAAGTTGGGTAAGAGGTTCAAGTCTTCAAAGTGGTGAGATAGAATTAGTATCATTGCGTCCTTACCTTTGCCCCAATTACCTTAAAGATATGTTAATATAAAGTTGGGAGGGTGATTTAAATCCTCTAAGTGGAGACATAAATGATGAGTAAATGATGTTGTGCCGCGACTTTAACTAAGGCGCTTCTTGGGGGCAACCCAAGGAATTTTTCTTGGAGTTTTGTAATATGTTTTTATTCTAATTTTAGTTTGTTTTTGGGTGTTTACTGGTGATATCATAAGTCTGAAAGGGTGAGGGAAATTTTGGGGGCTCAAAACTACGCCCTGAACAAATATTGAGATGAAATTTTGCTGTAAAATTGGTTCTTCCAGCTTGGACCTGTGCTGGACATGCTTAAGAAGTCTAGCCGGAACAACCTTAATGTACCTTAGCAGCAGCTATACTAGTTGGACATGCGCTAGACATACTGATGTAGTCCAAATGCATACCAGCAATATATAGGGTGTAGGAGAGCAACTACAACACTGCCTGGACCTGCACTGGACATGCTTGAGCGGTCCAGGTGTAGGCCAGGTGCATCCTGGACACATAAAGACATTAAATACTTGGGAACAAACTGGTTTGACCTGTGTTGAAGCTACTTGAGCAGTCCAGGCACAGGTCCAACAATGTTATGCACAAACGAGCTATTTTTAAGCTAAATTGCTGAAGCTATTCACACATATTCAACCTCATTTCAAGTCTCTAATTTTTTTTATTTAAAGAATGCATCACGAAAATTTTTTATTGGATATTTCTTTTATCATTTTTCTCTCTTAAGTGAACGTAAAACGTATGATCTTTTATTAAACTCTCTTGTGAATTCTCTTTTAAGTACCTATGGTGATTACATTTCATGGTTTCTTTTAATTTAAATCTAATTCATTTGAGCTTAATTTGGTAGAATATGGTTTTTGGGATGAAAATTTTTGAGTGTATGCCTTGTTTTACATGCTCAATCGCAAATTCTTGCCTCTGTACACTAGTTCATACTATGCATTTGATGAAATACCCACTTGTAGTTTGCTTGCTTAATTGTGTGGTCGGTAACCTAATTGTGTTAGTTTGAGTATAAATGGTGTGTTTGGTGATGAATTGGTGCATTGAGCATCTCATATGTGTTTTTATTCTATTTTTCAAGATCTTACCTTTCATGCACGCCACATGTTTGTTAAATATCGATAAGAGAGAAATGTCTTATATGTATGTGGTTAATGTGAACTTTCTTGGGATGGTATGTGATTATTTTTGAAGCATAGTTTTGAGTCCATTTGATCTTAAATATTGAACAACCGATTATTTTTTGTTGAAATTATTGATGAATGTTACGTCCATGGTTTGATAGGTAAATATGCTTATTATAGCATTTCCAGGTTAAGTCTGTGTAAACTGCGAGACATGAATGCTTGCCTTGCCCTATGATAGATCGAGTGACACCATTCTTAAGGGTATAGGGTCATTTGAGTTTCTATTGGTGTCATGAATATTTCATGAGCTAAATGGGCAATATGTGAAGAATGAGTGATAATGTCGAGCTCAAAGAGTTGAGTGTTTGAGGAAAGAATCACATGAAGTGTAATGATGAAGTTACCTTGCCTCCACCCAAGTTTTTCTTTAACTAGACTTTTCTTCTCAGCAGAAAAAAAATCCAAAAACATGTTATATCTTCTATATTATGTTTTGTTGTTGTTTTCTTTTCATAGGTATATATCGACAAAAAATTTGCTACAGGATGCTAAAAGGGTCATGCTCCGGATAAGGCAAAATCTACTTTTAGCTTCCGAGATGATGTTGAGTTAACTTTAGTGGCGGAACCAAGTTGAGGAGCCCAGTATGATGAGACTCCTAGTAAGGTAATATGACCATCCATTGACATGTACCCGTGTACCTCGTGCACCACAGGGAGTCTCTAACCTCCTCTACTCTCTTTTTATTTTTGCATTGGGGAAAATGCAATGAATTTTAGTGGAGGGTGGGCCATCTTACTCTAGACTTGATGGTCTATACTTGCTGATTTTATTTGATGGCATTGGTTGGATAGATTACGAAGATATACTCTACTTTTTTATGTTTGTTTACTTTAGCCCTCGTGGGGATTGCTCTTTACTTTAGCCCTCGTGGTGCTTGTTCTTATTATTTACATTGAGTTGGGTTGGCCATTGTTGGGCATATGGATGAATATGTCAAATATTGCCCTTTTTAGGATTGTGTCATGCACTTAATATTATTGTGATACCCGATTTATGTGAATTTCTCTTGTCACTTTTTGTATATACGTGTCCAATAAACTCCAAGAGTTCTCTTCAAAACTTGATTCTTTCCTAAGGAGAAAAATTTTGTTTTCTCTTTCTTTTGATCTTTTATTCCTATTTAGTGTAGTTTCTTTGTCTAACCGAGTGATAGTTCACCCAAGATGGATGATAAGGCGACATCCTTAGGTGAAGTATCTAGTCTTGTTGGTTTATTAGGAATAGGAAAAAGTTATAAATACTTTCAAAATGTCATTGGCAAGGAATGAAGTGATTTTGAGAGAAACCAAGAACATATTTTTATTTTTGAAAAAGAACAAGGTTATTTTAGATCTTTGTTTTGAGTGAGACCATTAAGTTCAATTTTGGCTCTCTCTTTACAAGGATGAGTCTTTGACTCAGAGTAACTTATTAAGCTAAAATTGCTCAAATTGGTTGGGAGACTAACTTTTTGCTGTATGAGTACGATTCCATGTATAGTGAGATTTTTGAATAATTCTTGTACATACATGTAGTCTAGAACTTGCCTCGAGTGTATTTAAAGCAAAATCCTAGGCAAGATTGAATTTGAGGATAACCCCAGGCCATTTTTGACTCGTCACATAGCCAAAATCCCACCTTAACATTGTTCCCTAGTTAACCCCTTTGAGCCTTTTTAACCACTTTTCTTTCTTTTTGTAATAATGACCTTGCTAAAACACCTGAACCCTTTTGAAAATCTTCCTTTTGGTATTTAACATCTTTTGACGCATTGCATGATTTAAAACATTAAAACATAGGCGAAAGCCTAAGTTTAAGGGGGTTTGTGTAGTTGGGAGAATAATGTAAGGATGGTTCAAAATACAAGTTTTGGGGGGGGGAGGATGAATGAGATATGCTAAGATGACCCAAGAAAGGTGTATGTAAAGTAGTCAAATCATGTTCTTAAGAGAGACAAAACATACTTGATGATAAAGTTTTATAGCCTAGCCCATAGAATGTAAAGAGAAATGAGACAAATGAGTGGCTAAGAAGAACATAAAGTTAGAAAGTTCCTTGAAAAAGTCAAAGAAGTAAAGAAAGAAAATGTTGGATTGGTTTTATTTGGTATTTCCTAAGCTAAGGGTTAAGATAGACAAAAGAATTGATGTGAAGGTGAAAAAGGTAGATACATTGAAAAATTTGGGGTAGAAGGGAATGAGAGAATGCATTGAAGGAGGTCTTTTAGTCACTTGATACATAAATTCCTTTTCGTACCTTAAACCTTCATCTAGACCCGTAAAACCTTGGTGTTTCAAAACTAGGTAAGTCTACATTAGTGGCAATACACACAAAGGGAAAGCTTATGGTTCTACTCATTGTACTTGAATTTATTTGTGAGAGTGAGTGTAAATTCTTTCATTATTTGATCTCCTTTAAGAATGGAATATCTTAGGTGTGTGGAGCCAACTCTTGCATGTGAGCAACATTAATACTTTGGGGTAAATGGTGAAGTTTTACCCTCGGTTTGGGTAAATGGGTAAGGTAAGTTACATTGCGAAGATTGAGATGAGCTTTGAAGATTTTGTGCCACCTCTTGAAATGCATTGTTAATTTGAAAGATTCATTTGATACAAACTTGTAGCCTTCCTTCATAGTTATGTGCTTATTGTAAAATTTTGGTTTACTTGTTTCCATGACATATTTGGAAAGTCATTGTAGATCTTTGTTAGCTTATCCTTTGCAATAGCTTTCTTTTGGGTGGATTTGAGTTAAATACCCTATCTCATTGAATTATTCTCAGTTATTTAAGGACAAGCAATAGTTTAAGTTTGGGGGGTTGATAAGTTGTCAATTTGATGACTTGCTAGTACCTTTTAAGCTTAAATTATCATGATTTTACAGTTACTTGATGTTAAACTCACACTTAATGCTCATTTGTGCAGGTAAAAGTTGAAAAAGAAAGATAAGCAAACTGTTCAAGTTAATAAGAGGTCAAATATGAAAGAAAAGAGCCATCTACTTTGCATCCGCTTTGGACCTACTTTCAACCTACTCTCTATTTTCTCTCTATCTACTTTGGTATTGCTCAAGAAAATTAAGAGCAAGGTGGTATTTTTGTAAAAATAAGGAATTGGGGCTTAAATAGTTTTTTTAGCTCATTTTCATAATCTTTGATCCTTCATCCTTTTAACATCTTTTAGCTTTTGAACATTATTGTACTACTCTTGTGCTAAGAAGACATTAGAGTGATTCATAGGCAAAGGATTAGCATTTCCGTTGAAGATTTATTGAAAATCAAAGCTTGGAATTGCATTCTCTTTATTTTTCGTGGATCGATTTGGTGGAAATTTTGGTATATCTTTACTTTTTTTTATGAGTAGCTAATTCTTTCTCTTGGGGTTATGCTTGAATAGATTGTTCTTAGTGTATGGGTGTTGTTTATTTATCTTCCTAATTAGCTATGTGTAATGGGTTTTGCATTTATTTCATATTTTAACTAAGAATTGGCGGTTGCAAACCCCAGTTACCTTTGAACCCATATCGTCCTTGAAAGAGGAGGTATGGGTGAGGAATAAATGTAAATAATAACTTGAATTATTTCATTTAATTGCATCTCTTAGAAATAAGGTGTTAATTGAGGCAATAGATTGGTAAAATTATTACACTTATGAGGTGTTCGAAAGAACCCATTTATGAATTTTGGGGATTTATTAAACGACTGACACCAATACCTCTAGATCTAGCTTACCCATGACTCCTAACTAAATATGGATAAATTCTCAATAAATCACACATGAGTTCACACCTAGAATAGCATAACCCCAAGATACTCTCCTAATTGATTACACTCTAATTATTCTTAGCCTCGAGTTAGTATTCTAAAAGCTCAAAAATTGTTATATCTTTGAAAACATTCTAACAAACCCCAAAATATTTGTATCCCAAATTTGAATTTAGCAAGTTACTTTTATTTCGAACTTATTCGATCACCACTCACATTGTTCCCTGTGGATTTGAGCCCAACTCTTTGTTTAGTAAATATATTGAAAATGTCCACTACACCTATTCAAGAGTGTAATCTAAGCGTTATCAAGAAGTTGTGACACTTTCTTATCTTAGCATGATCTCGCTAGTTCCACCTAAATGGTAGGTAGATGGTGGATGTTTAACATTTGGAGTTATTGTTCATGAAACTTTCCCCAATGGAAAAATGAGTGATTTTTTCCCCTATGGATCATAGACTTATGACTCGGTCCCTTATATTCAGCGGGGGATTTAGTATTGCAGGACAGGTTTTTTTGCGATGTGGATTCACATTAGACTAGACACATGTTAGATGTAGAAAGTATGGTTCCAAAAGTGACTTCAGTTTGCCAGTGTAGGCTCAACTCCATGATTTATATTTACATACCTATAGGTAAGGTCGAGGCTCTATGCTCTTTATATATGTGTGGAGTGATATCGTGGAGAGAAGGGAATGTGTCGAGGTGGTGAACAAGACAACTACATTTTGGATTTTCCCTATATAAGATGAGCCTAGTTCATTAGACTGATGGATAATAGAACTGATCTTGCCTAAAAAGTGCTTGGTAGGTCTACATACGATATAGACTCTATTAGAGACATATCAATTTATTTTTGATGGATCAAGAATAAATAGTTATCTCATCAATAGATAGAAATAGGATATTTCCCCTTATTCTTGAGATATTTCCTCTCAATCTCTTTCAATCTATCAGAACATATTAGGCTATCTATCAATTGATTTGATAATATCATGCTCATCTTACTTTTCATTCATTTTTTCCAAGAAAACATAGTCTCCATAATAAGAAGCAGGAGCAACATATTAAATTACTCACTTCATGCCCTTGAATTATAATTCATGAATGAATTAGGTAAACCATTAAAAGATTTGATTATGATTTTATAGATCCGATGTTGCTCTTGCCTGCACGTAGGACCATCCCCCTTTCCTATACCACGACGCTTGGGACTTTTGTTTTTGAAATAGAGGGAAGCGATTTGCCGGCTCCTCAAGTCAAGATTTTATTGTGACATGCTATGCTTTCTCATTTATTGCTAGTAGGTTTATGGGTTGTTCACCCAACACACATATTTTGGCCTTGTGTGTCCATAACTAAAAAATAATTAACATAACAGCTGCCACTTGACTAAACATACCAATAGTCACCAGATGCATATGAGCTACTAAGGAATAAGCAATGATCTTCTTAAGATCGACCTGCCTTAAAGTGGTCGATGAAGTATATATTATAGAAATTGCAGTTAAAGTATAAATAAAAGGAGTGGAACAAAGTTTCTCTTTGGGGAAAATCTTATAAACCCGTAGGTTCCCAATTCTAAAGCAATTCCTGCCAAAATAATGGATCTTGCTATAGGTGCCTCTACATGAGCTTTGAGTAACCAAATATGAACTGGTACCATAGTTACTTCGATGACGAAAGAGGTGAAAGTAGCATCCCATTGAATGATTTAGTTCCACTCACTAAATTCTATGGTTAATGAGATTTGTAAATTGGTTGGTCCTATTTGGCGAAGAATTAATAGAATTGCTAATAGCATAAAAATAGATCCACATAAATTAGAAAGGAACAACTGATATGTTGCCTTGATTTTTCTTTGTCTCAAACCCCATGCCCCTATTATATTGGTAGATCAGAGGTGTCCCCAACATAAAATTGATCGGTGGTGCTTGGTCGAAGCTCTAGTCGGTAGACACTTCCTTCCCAGAGAAAAATAAATGAGACTTCTACCTTATACATCTCCATCTCCGTGTCGAGTTTCCGTCATCATTTTTGACATTAATCCACTATATAGGAATGTATTTTAAGCCTAGATTAATGAATCTTTTTCTTATCAGGTGGTGTAAAACAATGGTGCTTGTGTTTCAGTACTAGCTATTCGGACTAATGGGGGCCCTATCTGGAGACATAATGAAAACCATGCCTTTCAAGCCAAACAAAATACCGTATTCCAAATTTAAAAAAGGACCATTGGGAAGAAAGATTATATGTGACCTATAGAGCACATGGAAGATATAGTAGGTTTACTCATTTAGCAGATCACTCTTTCAGAGAGAGGCGTGAAAGTAATAGCCTAATGTTATGGCCTCCCCCGACTTATGACCTTTACACTACTACCATTGTGATGTAAGCATTTCAAATTGGTTAAAACTTTCTCAATCATCCTGCCCGGAACTTTTATGCAACACGTGTACGAAGCATAAAGGTTTGGAACTATTTTACTATCTAAATCTTACAAATAGGACCCTACTCAATTCTCGAATACTCTGTCGAACTTTACCCTACCCATATTTCCTTGTGTTTTGAAGAGGAAAAAAAATCTCTCTACCCAATACCAATAGTCTTTCTTTGGAACTATATGAATGAGTCGATCCTCCCATAAAGAGGAAGAAACTCATCTGCTATGGTGGACTGACGTTTTTCTTTCATAATAAGACTTGAACAACTATCCCTACCTTTTGTAGCTTACAAGTTTATGTCCATCCTTGTTCGGGTATAATTTCCTTTCTTTTTCTCCTTTGTATCCGTTACTTGAATTCACGAAAGTGTGTGCACACCCCCAAACATACTTGATGAAGAATTCTTTCTCGCGAACAAACACAACCTCTACACACACCTAGGAGAACCCCTTCCTACATATCCATACAAGACCCGAGTAGGAGGTTTTAGGTCCTACAAGGTACCTACTACTCGAAGTACCCTCCTAAAAAGAAAAAGAGTATCTGTCAGGTTCGGTTCTTCTTAGTTGGGTTGGGCAGGTTCGACTAAAAATGCCATGCTTACGCACAAGACTACCCTTCTTTCCGAATTCTCTGTGAGGATTACTTTAGGATGATGGACGACCTCCTGTAAAGGGTTTACTACATAAGATCCCTACAAAAGAAAGGCTTTATCCCAGGCAATAGAAGATACTCAGCTCTGCACAACATAAGATTAACACACTTTCAGGAAAACATAAAATAATAGATGATCTAGCATGCAAAACACGTTGATCATTATAAATTAAAAAATTAGAAATGCTATACTGAACTCTTTCCCATAACTTCTCATACCTGCCCAACCAACTAAACTCAAAATAGGGATAAAAAATATGGTCAATATCACAAAAAATAAAGAGATACCATCTATACCTAAAAAAATTGATGTTTTCATAAAGAAGACATCAAAGGCTTTATACAAATTGAGATTTGACTACAGAAGGATTGAATTGTATTCAAAGAACAGAGGGATACAAAAATGTAATCAGAGAGGAGCACATACCAATTAATTGTATCGGCCATATTCTTGAATTTGGAATAAAAAGAGGAATAATGCTTCCTAGCTCAGGACAAAGAATAAGACCACTTAGATCATTACAACATTCATAAAAATTTACTTAAATAGAGTATAATAGAACATAGAAGAGATTCATTGACAATAATAAAAAAATGGGCACCTAATTCCAATACAATAGGGGTCTATCATTGCAAGTCAGCTGAACACCGTGATTGATGAGTGGGTGTAGGTGGGTTCGGTGCACCTCCCACCTAGTGGGTAGAAGAGAACACACTTAGAACCAATAGTGTCTAGCATTAATCACCTTTAGATAGGGAAGGATCTATCATTTTCCTTTAGATAGTAGTCGCAATCTTAATAGGATGGATAAAGAGTAGACTGCAGATTTCCCACCTTCGGTGCTTAATTATATAGGGGAAAACATCCTACACCAATATGATCTCAACCCTTTTTTCTATGAGGAATTATTTCTCTAATATGCCAAGATAGACTTAAAGGTACCTGGCCTCGTTCCTCTCTTTAATAAGAATGCTAGTTGGCTGAAGCTCCGATATCCTTTGGATATTTGAAAGGAAAGGAAAAATTAAGTCCAGAACCAGGATGGCACGAGGAATGGGCTAAACTTTAGGCTAGAGAATGGCGACTTTGCCCCTCTTGGGGAAATGTAAAAAGGGCCAGATAAGAGAGCCCCTCCTACATCATATGTGTTAATATATCCTTTTAGAATCTCCCTCTTCTAATACCAATTAAAAAGAAGGACAAGAAGAAGAGAGAATACCCCAAGCTATTTTCTCTAAATGGGGATATAAGCACTCTCTTTTGTTTTAATCAAGTGAATTGGTTCATTTGTGGTTGATTTTAATTTGAGGATCTTACGCAGCAGAGTGAGATATTTTATCATGTTGCATTGGTGGACCCCCACTTGGTTAAACTATCATACTAGAGAGATCTGAGAAGAGAAAAAAGGCGCATGGTCTATCCTTTCTACGATGCCTATCGATAAAGTGCTTCATTCCAGATTAATTCTTAACTTCAATCTCTTCGATAGGCGCTCGCAATTAAAAATCATAATATGCCTTGAGAAATTCCTACCAACAGACTTCCCTGTACTTAAAAGTGAATTTTCGAAGTGCTCTTTTTTGCCTCATTGTTTATCCCATAGTCATTCGATTTCGTCCCTAGGGCTAGCTCCTTATTCTTCTCCCCCTTTTACTGACATGCAGGATCCTCTTTGGTCCTTTTTACATAACATTCTTGGTTGCCCAAAAGGATTGGCCATATTTCTTTTTAATTATTCAATATTTTTCAAGGCAATGAAAAAGATCTATTTTGCAAAAAATATGTCATTGACTGATAGTTTTATTACATGAATGCCACACTCAAATGTTAGTGATTAGGGAAACAATCTTTATTATCACTTTATGGTATGAGATCTTTTGTTTACAAGGGACATGATTTAATATGATTACTTCTTTACACTCTTTTTTTAGATGGGGCTTCTTATACCTAACCACTAGAAGGCCCTACGGGTAGTCAGAAAAATGAGAGGTTGTTGACAAAGAGGTCAAAGGTTGTGCTTATGATAATCTGAAGGTTGCGCAATAACCTTTGAACTTTACCCACGTGTTATCTTGATTATAATATCATTTTCCTACCTGATCTAATTTTTGCCTGGCTTCTTTATGGAAAACACTACCTTAATCTATCTAGCGCTACATTTTGCTAATGTTGTTTAAATTGCCTTGCGAGTGCTGCATCTTTATTGCAAGACCACATTGCCTTTTTCTTCCATTACAATTACCTTTTTCATATGGCAAGAACTACCCATAACTTGAACTACATCATCTAATGATAACCTTGCCTGACTACTTCCGTTCTGACTGAGCTAATCATCCTTTCTTATTATTTGGCTGTCTAAGTAGAAGGTTACTAAGTCAGATGTCTGGTGAATATATTTGTAATAAGTATGGGTATAGTAGGTGTACTAAAAAGGTAGCAAGGTACTAATTTTAGCATCAACAAGGAAAGTAGTAGATATTTATTATCAAATAATATGGGAGATAGTCAAAGCATCAGTCTTAACATCAATGGAAGAAAAGGATTGATGTCCTCCATTCAAGAGAGATCTCGAGCTTAAACTTTTTGTTAGCTTTGAAACATGGTCTGAAGAAAAGTGGAAAAACAAAAAAATATGATCAAATCAAAGAACAAGATGCAAAAAAAGATTTACTTTAGCTTCTAGCTCGCTTAGCTTAGTGTAGGTTTCTTGTAGGACTTTCGATATCGGGACTGGCCAAACAGAATTAATGATATCATTTACTCCCTATTATTTTAGGGGTTGTTTGTGATGGTAGAATTATATAGGCAATTAAGGTAGGTTAAACATAGTTAGTCCTAGGGTGAAGATCATCGATGGAGAAATAGATTGAGCTAGTTAATTACTTGATGACCCAGTGGAGAATGGGAATAGAGAGGGACTCCCATTAATGAATGAATGGGACTTATGGTCTTAATCGAACTAGAGATTCCAAGAACCCAAGGAATCGATAGAAAGAGATGGGTTAGATACTAGAATCTACCCAAGTCCTGACTTTTTTGAGGTAGGAATTCGATCTGTATCCATCCAAATCCTCAAACTACTGGGTGTGGTATATTCATTGACTGGAAAAGGAAACTCTTAATTTGATTAGAAAATCCTAGAGTGCTTTCTATATTTCCCTAAGTTTTGGCTAGCACGATTCTATTTTTCAACCAATTTGAATTCCATTTCATTTTGGATTTGATGTTAAGTAGAAGTAGAAAGTATCTAGACGTATTTCAGCGCATGATGCATTGAGAATCTCCATAGATATTAGAAGTTTCTATGATAGTATATAATTATTCCTATTTGTGATTGATGGCTGTTTGCAAGGGGTGCTAATCGTTAGTGTTCCAGAGTACCTTAACAACGTGCATTAGAGCATTATGGTTGCTAATCAAGATATATTTCTTCTCATGGAGAGTGTGACTTTGAAAATATTTTTTGAATGACATTCTAATAGGACTTGGATATATAATTCCCTCAAGGTCTTGGTGTTATAATCGACCAATATTAAAAACCATACAATATTTTTTTCTGAACAGTCAATCTGCTGATAAGGTATGATAATACTTTTCCTTAGGTACAAGTCTTATACATGGTGTTATCTTATAACAAGTATTTCAAAGGTGGTTGAAACACCATACAAATGTATATCAGAAGCCCTTATATCAAACATTGCCTTGTCAAGTTGTCTAAAAGCTATGAAAGAGGAGAAAAAAGAAGGTATGGTGGTAATATCTCTTTGAATAGGCTAATATCTCAGGTTTTAGAAACTCTGCACAATTTACTACTGTATAGGTTTCCTAATATGTAAATATTATCTTTTAATTGGCTAGAATTGGTTAGTAAGTTGGAGAGGTACATCCCTAGGCTACATTCTAGAAGATTATATTGGGACTTACCTAGTGGAAAATATATTCAATGTAACATAGATAGTGCATCAAGAGGTAATCTAGGCAAGAGTGGTGCTGCTGTGGTTTTAAGAGATGCTGCTGGTAATTTTTTATGTGTTGGTACCCATTCAAACTAATATGTAGTTAGAGATAATGTCTATTCTGTTAGCTGCTGAAATTTGTGCACATAAAGTCTTCATAAATAAGGTGATTACTACCAATTCAACCATTGCTAGATTAACCATTATACAAGAGGTGTCTGCACCCTGGGTTGTTGATATAATAGTTAGAAAATTATTACATTGTTGAGGAATAAATAAATTTAATTTTCTTATGTGTACAGGGAAGAAAATGCTGTGGTAGCTAGCCTAGATAATTATGCCATTGATGAGGGTATTTCAGGAACTTTTATGAAGTTTCACCAGATGCCTACACAGGCTAGAAAGCTTATCAATGTTTTTAAAGCTCAGATTCCTTTGTTTAGAGCCAAAATCCTTTATTTATCGATATGCCTTTATGTTCTATAGAAATATAACACTTTTAACACTTAAAATGAGAAAAATATGCAAATTTCTAAGGCCTTTTTGTTAGATATGATCTGTTTTGGGTATATTTTGCAGAAAACTATGATTTGGTTGATTTGTTCATGAAAATGGTGAAAAAAGGTAATTTTGGCTACTTTTGAAGCTATTATGGATGATTGGGATGTTTCTCATCTTGATCGTGATCAAAGAATTTTTGAGAATCGAAGAAGAGCTAAAAAACTGACTCCGACACCTACTAAGTTGACCCACGAACCACATGAAGGACCTACGAACCACAGGTACACAAATAAGGTACCAAAAGTCCAAAATCCTGAGAGTTGACTTGTAGGAAACTGCGGTACCTGTGGTTGGTATCTGCGCCCGGAGCAGACTGCCGGTACAACCCACGGCCAGGACCAAACTGCAGGTGCAGGAAGCGGGCTGCCACCGACCCTGTTTTCTCTTATTTCTTTTGGGCTTACTTTTTAGGATTTTCTCTTGTACTATAAATATTCTTTATGCACGTTTTAGTAGAGGTTCGACACTTTTAACACTTAGAAATATATTTTGATTTCAAGATCCATATTTGATCTTGTGATTTTATTGTATTGACTTTGCTTGATTATTCAGCTTATGGTTGTGGGTTTTATTTTATCTTATCATTTTGATTTCATCTTTACTTTCCAATTTGAATGTTATTATTTTATTCACAAGTATGAGAGGCTAAAACCCATATCTAGGGTTGTGGAAATCTTGGCAAATTGATGAAATAAGTGAAGTCGATTGTTGACATGAACCAATACCCATGACATGCATTGCTTTATCTTCATTATAATAGTTGTCTTAGCATTTGAAAATATTATAATCTCGCCTAGATATTACTGCTTTCTCTAACAAAAGGGTAGTAACTAGGAAAAGATAAAGACAATAGTAATTTGGGGATTTAATATTCAATAGTAACACGACACTCTGAGACTCAATAGGTAAAGGGTGAAATCCTCCTACTCATCCAAAAGACTGTAGGAGGTACATAACTTATCAGTTCTGCACGTAAGGTATTGGGTTGGCTCAATAATGAACGATAAACCTACGGAGTTGAGATGCCAGTGGGAACACGATCCTAGTGTTCACCTATAATTGATTTCAACCAGAGTTAATATTGTTACTTGCTTGAGATTTCTACAAAAAAATCCCTCTATTTACTTTCCAGTACTGCCTGTAGATTCTAACTGATGATAAATGCAAACCATGTGTTCCTTTGGGATTTGACCGCAACCTTAGTTGGGTTACTATATCTTGATAATGACCGTACCATCATCTAAAAGAAGGTGTTTCATAGACGTTATCATGCCTCTCGATAGACTCTTTCATATGGAAAATATATTATGGGGTGATATGTTCTATCACCCCTAGAAATAAAGTAAATAATACAGAGAGATCTAAGGGACTTTTTAAAGGGGTTAGTACCTGAGCTGCTAGAATTCATGATTAGGGGAGGCGATGGAGAAGATATACTTTATGTAATTATATCCTCTAGAAAAGAGGATGCATTGGTCTTAACTGGACTATCCGTAACCCTACTTCATCTTTATTGCAGTGAGATTCCGGAAGAAGGCTACTAAAACGATTATCTAATCATTTTTTTTATTCTTATCTTTAACAAGAGGAAAGATAACAAGAAGAAAGGTTATTAGAATGTACCGGATTGACTTGGGGAATCAATAAGAGAAATTCCTTGCTTTATGATCAAATTGTGGGTAAAGTCTTTAGTTGGAGATAGATTATTCATATCTACACAAGCAGTGGCAGCTTAGGTATACCATATGCGGGGGATATCACCTGAGTTTTACTCGATATAGCCTCAAAGAATCTTTTTGATAGTCAGTTTCCTAAAATATTCCAGATTAGCATTTCATGGATTAGTCAATGAGGTTTATATTTTCATAATAAAGAATGAGAAATTTCTCTTTGAATAAAGTAGGGTATGCCTTATTGGAAGAACTAGGTTTAAGGGGGAAGATAGGGTCTATTTGGCCAGGTGATAATCCACTTCCTCTTTCTAACCTTAATTTGGAAAAAGATGGTAAGGAAGGCATCACAACTTCATTGTCTCATTTTTTCATGTTTAGGAAAGGCTGGAGTTTTTGTTATATCAACCCTCCAAATCAAAAGGAGATTCGGCTCCAAACTAATTAGATATCCACGACTTTGTTGAGAGCTTTGATTTTTCCTTAACGCTTGCTCCGCCCTTATATCTATAGTGTAAGTTCTAGTTCTCAATTCTCTATATAAGTTTTCCCCTAGAAAGTTGGTACATGTGGTTAGAATCTCTATACATCTCTGACAGATGCATTTCCCCATTTCTTCTGCCCTTGGCCTTAACCGCTTGCTCTGATGGATCCATAGAATTAAATTGGGAAATGTTTCATGTAATAACGTGTTTGAAATACTACTAATATAAAGAAGCAAATGAAGTATCGGGTTTTAGAGAAGAATAGGATCATAGAGTACAACAAACCACTAAACCATGTGCGTGTGATTGCTTTCCTACCATTTGACTTGTACTCTAAAACTATCTTTTTAAGGAAGACCTGAGAGAACCTTTATGACATTCTTATGGATAAAGCAGTCGATGAAGCTTATTATTATGTTTTTTTAAGACTCCTTATTGAGAAATTCTACCAAGGTATATTATTTTTTTCCCTAGTAGGTGCAGTCTTCATCGAAAGGATCTCTGCCTCATGGCATTATTGGGTTCGGCTTGCACACAACACTTCTTCTAACGCCTATTCCTTTTTTCTAACTATTGAGATATATCATAATTTGCATTACCTTCCTAGAAAGCATTCCTTTTTCTAACCACAACACTATATCTTGACCCTTTTATTGAATTGGTCCATTTTGAGTTTCCCATTCCCCTTTGATAGGTTGTAAAAGGAGAAGAACTGAGAGAGTATGCTATGCGCAGACTGACTTGCTGCTTTCTTTCTTTGAGGAATTTTGAAGCGAAGGTTGATGACAGTCGATTGAGACTATGATTCCTACATACTGATCTTTGATAATCATATATGATAGGATAAAAATAATTTGATTAATAAATAAGGGTTCCACCTCCTGCTAATACAATATAGGGATAACCCTGACATGACTCAATTCCTGTCTTTTTTAATGGGAATCCAATCTTGAATAACTAAATTGCATCAGTGAGGATTCCCAGTAGCTTCTTTTTCAGTTTCTTAATAGTGTGGGAACTTTTTACCTCTTTCTATTTTTAAAGGTAATCGTCCAGGCTTAGAAATAAGGGTCTTGTAATCATTCCAATCCTTCTACTCTAGTATTAGCAGTTTCCTAAAAAATATTCCGCTATCATTCTAGATGTTAGTAGAGTGACTGCCATTATTGATGTTCGATTGTTTAACTCAACGAAAGAACATTTCTAATCTGTAAATGGAACTGAAGGAGGTTACCACGATAACAAACCAATATGCATGATTTAGAGAAGGATGGTGATCTATCGTGTATGCAGATTGCTATTGGATGGTGCCTTGTGAGATATATTTTTAAGTCGTGAGCCATGGAGTACTATCGTCAAATTATGTGAATGACTGTCGTCCAGGATTTCCCCCTTCTTTATCACCATTGATAGTGCTGCGTCCTGCCTATCAAAACTATTTTCACCTCCGGGACTTTGGAGAGCTGCTAAATAATAAGGTTTGGCATCTAATTAAGAAGGAAGAAGAAAGGTTAGAACCACTTTGAAGAAGACTTTTCGAGGGAAAGAGTTTGAAGTATGAGTTCTATTCCTATTATAGCATTAGCCACACTTGGACGAAGAAAAATTAAAAGCAAGTTCTTTTTAGCATAAGACTTAGATAAATATACGGTTAACATCCAGTCCTAAGATTAAAGAAAAAGTAGTGATTAGAGATTAAAGGAATATAACTATGTAACAACAAATATGTGACATAGAATAGATGTCCTTTCAGTCAGGTATATCCTCTCCTTTCAGTCAGGTATATCCTCTCAAGTAAGCTTTCCCCCCCAACTTTGTTAACTAGACTTGAGAATAATGCCTTTATTCCTAATTTTCATTTTTTTGTACTTTCTTTATACACTAATTATCTTTAATTATGTTAAGCTATACCTTGCCTTGAACCAGACCTTGTGCTTGCCCCGACAATAAAAAGGATGCACTAAGCTGCAACTACTTTTGCGCTAGCACGCTTAATCAATCAGTTGCTTTTTTCATAATCCCATTAGTCTTTCTAGGTTTGTCTAACTCCTTGGCTTGGACATGGCTATTATTCTCGGGTCACAATAAGAAAGGATAAGCTATATATAAATAGACGACGAATGGCTTATAAAGCTCCTCACAATATATCGTTAGGAGGATGAGATGCCGTGATGAATTGGAAAGTACTTTTCTATAGCCACTTCTACCGATATTAGATGACCACTTGGATATTCTTATAAGATCTCATTTATAAGCTATTATAAGAGCTAAGAAAAAGGAGGTTGTAGCAGATTAGAGACATCTAAGACTAGTTTGCTTCTTTACTCGCGTGCTCAATCACTTATTTTCTCTTATTGACAAGCAAGGAGTTTTCTCACCAAATAGCAGCTGTACCAATGAAACAAGAGATTTATTTCACAGTAACAAGGGAAAACAATTACTTAATAAGGTATGGTACAATATAAGAAAGACAAGTTGCAGCGGATTATAGATCAGTGAACAAGTGTATCTATTTACTTGCGACATAAGTGGCAGCTTACAACTAATTAGCAAACCGACTCCAAGGAGTGAGGGAATTAAGTCGTTGAGCCAATTCTATTTTAAGTACGACAAGTCCATAGGAGTGAGGGAGTTAAGTCGTTAAGCCAATTCTTCTTTAAGTACGACAAGTCCATTTTGCACTTATACGTGAGCTTGAGTTAACCTAATCATCCATAGGATTGGCCTTGTGAGTAGGGACTTTCTTTAATGTATCGATCTTTCAGACTGTTTCAATAAAGTCCTATACCTTCAAAAGAATAAGGCGGAGGAATGACTAATTTTGAAAGATAGTAGGCCCTTTCTTTAGAATAATCAATTAGGTTATTATCCTGTTCACATCTCAAAAAGACTCTGGCACCTTCCTTGATCGAGAAGACATGAAAGGGATTCATCCAGGACTCAAAATATATGGCAAAATTCTTCCCTCTAGCGAGACTTTGAAGGGCTTCACAGTATCTTTCCCTAAAGGGTGGTTTTTTATTTGAAATAGTGCTATTCAATTAATAAGACCTTATAACTCAAAATGGAGGTAGAAAAAATAGGTTGGAACTACTGAAATATGATATGCTTATCGCCTGGAGGGAAGTTCTTCCCAGGCAGGGAGAACGAACAATGTTGATTGGCATAAGACGCCTAGTTATATTCTGAAGCATTGCCTCTTCTAACAAGGTCAAAAAGGAGTAATGTGATTCCCAAGTCAATATCTTTGTATCTCTTAGAAAATGAGTTTGATAAAAAAATTCTCTAGAATCTTTAAATTGAACATAAAAATACATCTCACCTTAAAAAGAGAAGTAAGAATCTTTAAAAAATGAACATAATATCTCAGCCATCCTTAAGAGATTACCCCCTTTCTCTTGTAGTATTTCATATGCATTAGGTCCACTACAGTATGACTTAGGTCCGCCTCCATATAACCTAACTAGTAGTAGGTTTCATGTGTATTAGGTCTAGCATAACCTAACATTACTGACAATACCTATGAATACTAAGAGTATCTAAAATTACTGACTAGTAGTGTATTCCATGCTAATATATAATTTTAGGCCAACCATATATCATTTATATAATATAATATAATATAATATTTGTGTATATATTGGATCCTATATTAGCATAATATATAGTTGTGTAATACCATGTCTGATGCCTACTATCAGTCTTATGTTTTAATTTAGCTATCCTTATTATATAATTTAGAATCAGCTATATATATATATATAATATTTTATTCAATGCTGAGAAATAACCTTTGATAATTTGCTAACATACTTTTCTTTTCTATATATTAGAAAGGATGGTTTCAACATGTGTGGTGGTTGTCAAAAAAAATTATTCTAAGGGCCTTACTATCAATTTAAAAAAATATTTGTGCATTGTTGGATTGTGTTGTAGCTTAAAAAAAATCATAAATGTCTAATGACAAAACAATCAAACAACTTTCTCTAAATACCAATTGTATCCCCTTCCATGTCATGTAATCTTTCTTCTGGTGGATCCACTTTTTATGGGAGTAGTACAAATACCTTATGTTTTCCTTTTATGGGATAAAAAATAATTTTATTTTTTGTTTCAATTTTTTATGCATGTTTAAATAGCTTTTATAATTTTAATACAACTAAGTAATTTTAAACAAATCATAATTTATACTAATTAATCATAATTAAAGTTTAAAAGTAATAAATGTCATATATTTGTTGTTAATTTTTCTCTTATATTAAAAATAAATTTTTTCTCTTATAACTTTTAAAATTTTCTCTTATATTAAAAAATATATTTGTTGGCGATTCTCTTATACTTTAACCTTGTGATTAAGTTACTATATCAAATACTAAATGTCAAATTTAGATTTTCAAAATATATTAATAAATTTAATTTAGTAAAATAAATTAATAATAAATATTTGTAAGACCCCTGTCAGATCAATATGGACCAAGTAATAATTTTTAAAAATATTTATTAAGTTGGCATAAATTCCTAATAAGATTTTACCTTCACAAGGGATAAACATAAGTTACTATCATATTAGAAGAAAATTTATCAAGCATATATTAATAAAATTTATCAACTGTAAAATGATACAGACTTATGACATGTTTAATTCTTTTTTTTAAAAAAATAATTAAGATTACGTTATAAAAAGAAACAACAAGAGCACAAAAGCACATTTTTTTGTTTATATTTATGTAATGTACTTTGATTAAAAGTAAACTTATTTGATTTATATCGTTTAGTTTGACTAATTATTGACATACAATTTTTTTACTTTTTCATATATATACTAAATAATTTTATTTGAAAAAAAGTTATGTATTAACATATTTGAGCCCATAACTGCAACAAGGTATGAATTGCGTATATTTTTTCCTTTCCATATTCCACTTTGTCTTAAAAAAATTAATATCATATAAAATTAAATGAAAAAAATAAATTGGCTTTTTACTCTTAGAAGAGAATCAATGGTCGAAACATCTTATCCTTGCTATAATCCTTTGATAATTGAGAGTTTATTATTTAATTAGAACAACAATAAACTGTGCATTTACTAAACTGAAATTAGACTGCATATTTTTATCCTAATAATTGTTATTTTGAAAAAAATATATTATTCCATGCATTTCATTTTATTTGACATTTGTTCACTTGACATACTCTTAAGAGAACTTTAATTAGGAATATATTTTACTAAATTAATTTTTTTAAAATGCTTAGAAACTCTAAATTTGACTATTGTTACTTTATAGTTATTAAATACTAAAGGTAGAAAATGCAAAAATATAATGAAATTTCTAAATTTCAATAACTGGACAAATAAATTGGAGTAACTATTTTTAATATAGAAATCAAGTAAAACAAAATAAAGAAAGAAACATTACTAGTTGTTACTTTTCATAATGTTGGGCCTGTCCTAACATAGGGCATTCTACTCTAGTACTTAAATATAAATGAGAATCGCTAAATTTGGTCGTCTGTAATGACCCTTAAGGTCATTCGTGTTCTTGCTTATTTTTGCCGATAGAGCTTCTCTATAGTTTCGCCAAGTCATTGGTGACTTGCTGAAACTGATAGTTCGATTACCTGGCGGTTCGTTTGGTATTTAGAACCACTTTCCCATTTTAAAGTTTTTGTTGGTTCTAATTGACCACCGAGAAAAAACTTCAGTAAAATGATCTTGAATGAAAAATTCAATTTTTCCAACGCGTTCAAAACGTCAAAATCTATATGATTGCGTATCTTATTTGCTTAAATCAGACTTCGAATAAATCTTGAGGCATTGACCGAAGCCCGAAACCAAGTTCCAAGCTTCAGCCATTGCCTGGCATAGAGAGAGATACCGCGATCATGGTGGGTGAGGTGCGAATGCGTGATCCGCGACCGTGGCCAAGTGGGGTACGCGATTGCGCTACCCGAGGCCTGGGCAGGGCCTATTTAATTATTGTCTTGCTCAAATTTTTGGCTATTTTGTTTCTCTCTCTTGAGCTCTAAACCCTAATAGAGTGTAAAATCTTCAAGTGAGTCTTGTATTTTGGTTAGGAGCTTGAATAACTTGTGTAATCCATTTTTGCAACAAATCTAAGGTAGATTCCTTCAAGTTTGGTATTAATTTCTTGATTTCTAGGCCCAAAACCCCAAATGGGTTGAGGCTCAATTGTAGACACAATTGTGATTGATTTACTCAATTTTCTTGAGGGTTGTAACTCCCTAATAATATTTGAACAATGGTTTGGTCTCAAAAAGTTATTTTATGAAGGTGGGACCTACTTGAGGGTTTGGTGTTATTTTGGACACATGATACAATGATGCCATAATGGGCATTGTCATTCTTGTATTAATGCTTATACTGTGTTGTGATAGCTTGGATAGTGGAAGAAGCTTCAGGATAGGAAAGGCAAATTTCGTTGGTTCGTGAGTAACTTGCACTCAAGGTAGGTTAGGCTTACTTGTAGTTAGATTAAGCTAAATTATAGTATATTTATGATATTTTGTATGATTGGGCGGAATCTTAGATGATAAATGGGTGAGTGATGATACTTAGGACGACTTGATCCTCGTAGGCTATTAAACTTGTAAAGTGTGATGCTTGACTATAGTCTAGACCCTTGGATAGTTCTACTTGTAGTCTTATGAATAGTATGAGAATACTTTAGTTGCTCTCGTAGAGGAGAATGATGTTGTTGACTAATCTTAAGAGTATGCTGACCTAGATATAACTAGTTATGAATTGGCCTTAGTGTTTGGGGTGACTTAGAAAGGATACTTGAAGAAGATTTTCCCTTATAGGCCTAGTAAGGATTGATAAGCCCTTATGGTGTGATTTAGATAACCTAGCCCAATTCCGGGTAGAAGTTAGTCTTATAGAATTGAACTTTGGCATTATTGAAATTTAAAAGTGGGACTTGATCCGCCTTAAGCTTGAACAATGTAATTCCTTAGTGACCTAGATACTCGATGAATGTCTAGGTTAATCGAGTATCTAGGTCACGTTATTGAGGCAATAATGGTCTAACCCATTAGTCAGTTATGCATGTGGTCAATGGTTGGATAATATGTACACTTGATTGATTATTTATTGTCATGGTATGGATAGCCTTGGAAAGTTTTGTGAATTAAACCTATGATTATGCTATCTCTTGGCTTATTGATGAGTTCACCAAGTAGAACTCAAATTATATTACCACTCTTGCTCTGACCCAAGCCTAATGATTAAGCTAATATTTATGTGAAGGATTTTTCTTTGGGGTTGGTGTTGTGAAAAGTGGGAGTAAAAGAGGCCTATAGAGTTCATGCACTTGGCTTATGATTGACCTGCAAATAAATATGTTAGCCTTGGAAATATGGTGATTGCGTATATCATTTAGATACTCATGCGCATGCATCTACATATATTATGTAGTGATGATTAATAGTAAAGTATGATGGTATGTGTTACCTTACATCACTTATACTCTATAATTGTGGGTTGTATATGCTTATTGATTCGACTACATGTATGTGTATATCATTGTCTCAGAGGATGTGTTAATGTGATGATAATACCCAATGAATTTGGAGGATATGTTAATGTTATGATGATGCCTGGTAAATCCGGAAGAGGTAATGATGATATGATGATGCCCGATGAATCCAAAGAATATAATGATGTTATGATAATACCTAGTGAATATAGAGGATATAATGATGTTATGATGATGCCCGGTGAATCCAAAGGATATAATGATGTTATGATAATGCCCGTTGAATTTAGAGGATGTAGTGATGTTATGATGATGCCCAATGAATTAGGAAGAGGTAATAATAATATGATGATGCCCAGTGAGTCCAGAAGAGATAAACATGTTATGATGATGTTATGTGTGGTGAGTATATGTATGAATACATGGATGTAGATGAGGTTATGCCGTGTGTGGGTAAACCCATTTGTGCGCTTAGGACATGATGTCTTCCTTGGTAAATTGTTATTCATTCTTGTCATTTATCACTAGTTAAGAGGTGTGACCCTTGTTAAATCTAATTAGTAACTAGAAGTAGATTATGCCGAGTATTGGGTTAAGGCTAATTAATATGTGTAATCTTGTGTAGAACCAAGGGCTCACCTAGTAAATCTACTTGACTTGGATAAATGGTTATGTTATTGAATTTTGCCTAGTAAAGTGGCTAATGGGATAACTAGTTGTCTCTAATAAATGACTATGACTTGTAGGCTAGAAGTCTAGTGAACTAGTTGGTGGACCTTACTTAGCTAAAATATGGAAGCTAGTCCTTAAGGTTGTGACATACTCAATGATAATAGACCTAGTATTGTATGATGAGTGGTTATGTTGACATCTAGTATGTGATGCCACAGTGGCTTAATTGATGACTTATATAATTAAGAGGCTAATGAGAAGATAGGTTTGTGATGGGTGAATAAATAATAGTGTTGGTAACTTGTAGCTTTTCGTTATTTGATGACTAGTAAACTATAAGACTTGCAAACTAGTGGCACATGGAAATAGAGGGTAGCTAATATAGACTAGGAAATAAGTTAATAATGAGATATAGATGAAATAACTATAACCATGTTATGGTTATATCATCTTCATTGTGTCAAATTATGGTATTGGTGATGATTATAGACCTAGGTAAGAGGCCATGGCGGGAATGTACAACCTGCGGCTTTGCTGAGTTGCTTATGTTGTTGTGCCTTGATATGTTAATGAATTGATCTTTTGGTGTACTCTTTGATGGTATGGAATGCCGTGACGAGTTCTTTGTTTGTTTTCCTTGAGTGTACTTCCCGATGGTATAGGACATCGTGGTAAGTTCTTTAGCTTTACACTTTAATGATTGTTGATTATGGTAAGTACATGATTTTTATTGTATATATGTGGCTTTACGCTTCAAAAACTATTACTCATGTTGTATGAAAGTTATGGTATATGTGGATATGAAATGTCGTACTATTGTTATAGTTGATTAGTTATTTAGACAATGATATCTAAGAAGATTCAATTTCGATTCTATACCTTGATTTTTGAGTTATTGTCTTACTCTTTATCATCCTTATTTTATAATTTAGCTAAGTCGACTGATGATGCCTACTGAGTACCCATGTTTTGGTACTCATACTATACTTCTGTACATTTTTAGTTGCTGCCGTTGAGTTGAGATCGTGCTAGTTGATCATCAGGAGACATGGTGACCTCTTGGAGTTTGAGTTGCCCTTTTGCCCTTCTATCCTTATTCTGTCTTTTATATTTGAGACGAATGTATGAGATTATTTAAGACTATTTAGACTTTGAGTTGTAATTCCTATAGTTGAATCTAAATGCTCATGTTCTAATACTATCAGGTCATAGTATTGGTGTTTGAATGTCAGTTGTTTCTTTATGGAATGTCGTTGTTATATTGTGTTCCCATATAGGGTTCATGTTGGATGTTCCTACCAAAGTAATCCATTGCATTAGCTTTGGGTTAAATGTTGGCTTACCTACTGATGGGTTATGGTAGGTGCCGTTATGACTCAAAATTTGGGTCGTGACAAATTGGTATTAGAGCTTAAGTTTCACCGATATTATTGGTACAAGAGCAAGTGTCTAATAGAGTCTCGCAGATCAAAATGTTGATGTATGTTTCCTATCTTCGGGAGACTATAGGACACTCTTAGGAGTCCCTCATTTTTTCACTCATATCATGCTAAGAGTCTGAGTTGGTTTGTTGGATATTCTCTTGACTTTGCTCTTTCGTAGATGCCCATGAATCGTGCTATAGTTATACGTGAGGAGGGTCCCAAGACCCAGTCTCGTGATATGTCCTCAGTTAGGAATCAGGGTGGATATTCCTAGAACCCTATTCCTACACCCAAGACAGAGACCACTCCACCTCAGCCAATGCTGCGCCAGGGACCAACCCAGGCTCCACCAGGATTCATCCCCTCTTCTTTTCTTAGAGATACTTTCATTTAGCTGTTAGGTATTATTTATGGTTTGCAGACTACTGGGACAGAAAAGCAGTCTGCATATGTAACTCCTGGATTGAGGTTCCTCCTATTCCAGTAGTTGTTCAACCGGTAGTCGCTCAGCTAGTTGTGACCTAACCTACTATGTCTGTTGAGGAGTAGAAGACACTAGGAAGATTTTTGAGGTTGGCTCCACCTAGGTTTTCTGGTGCTCCCAAAGAGGATGTATTTGAATTTGTGACTGCTTGTAAGGATAGGCTTTATGGGTTAGGCCTTGTTGAGACGCGTGGTGTGGATTACACCATATTTTAGTTGGACTTGTCTTCTCGGCACTGGTGGAAAAGTTTTGTGAGTTCTAGGCCAGTTGGATCTTTCCCTCTCTTGGGATCAGTTCTCCAAGATATTATTGGAGAAGTATATGCCACGCAACTTTAGAGATCGTTTGAGAGATCATTTCTCTAGATTGGAGCAGGGTTTTATGACAGTCACTGAGTATGAGGCTCATTTCTATAAGTTGTCTAAGCATGTGACTTCTATCTTTGATACAAAGTACGAGAGAGTTTGCTGCTTTGTGAGAGGATTGAGACTCCCTATTCGGATGGCTACTAAGAGTTTGGTTACTGCGGGTAGACTTTTGCTGAGGTTTTTTTATCATGCCAGAGTGATGAAAGACATGTAGCGTGAGGGCCGTGATAAGAGGCCTAAGTTTCAAGGAAAATTTGGGGGGAGCCGTAGTAGTTCCCGATTTAGGGGGTGGTATTTCTTATGCTAGACATTCTCCATATCCATCCTTTCAGCCTTAGAGTTAGACTAGTCGACCAGTTTAGGCTGCTTTTCATACCGCTGATGGGGGTCAGTTCATTACTAGTGGTCGTCTTAGTAAGGACGGTGATCAGTCCTTGAGAGGTTTATCCGTAGGCTATGCTAGGCATGGTAGCTAGGCCAGATCTATGAGTTCTAGTTCTGTTCGTGATTTTTGTTTTACTTGCGGACTTCTCGATCATTTCTCTAGAGATTGCCTTAGTTATGGAGCGATGGTTGTTTCAGCCCAAAGAGCTATTCCCATTAGGGCAGTTCATCCTTCAGGTAGAGGTAGTTCATGAGGTCATAGGGATGGTTACCAGGGTGCTCGAGGTGGTACCCAAGAGGGCAGGATAGGAGGTCGATCAGGTGCCCAGCCAGGTGGTGGGCGTGGTCAGTTGTATACAGTACCTGCTAGACCCGAGGCTGAGGCTTCGGATGCTGTAGTTATAGGTGAAATTTTTGTATGCCTCAAGTCAGCTCTTGCTTTATTTGATCTTGGATCCACTTATTCTTATATATCTGCTTATTATGCACCATGGTTGGACTTGACTAGTGATTTATTATCTATGCCTTTGTGTGTATCTACACCCTTAGGTGATTCATTAGTAGATGATAGAATATTCTAAATTATGTGTTGTAACTGTTAGTGATGTTGATACTTATGCTGACCTTATTATTCTGGATATATTGGATTTCGATATCATTCTAGGCATTGACTGGTTATCCCACTATCATGCGATCATAAATTATTTTACCAAGACTGTTACCTTAGCCATGCCTGGCGTACCCCTAGTCGTGTGGCATGGAGAAATTAGCCATGAGTGGATGGGGATTATTTCTTATGTCTGTGCCAGAAGGCTTACATCAAGGGGTTGCATGTCTTAGCTCATTTATGTATGTGATACCCATGAAGAGAGTCCGATGCTTGACTCTGTTCCTATTATGTGTGAGTTCCTGATGTGTTTTCTGCCGATCTGCCTGGTATTCCCCCTGACCGTGAGATTGAGTTTTCTATTGACCTTGAGCCTGGTACCCAACCTATTTCTATGGAACCTTACTATATGGCTCCTACTGAGCTTAAGGAGCTGAACTCCCATCTCCAGGATCTTCTTGGTAAGGGTTTCATTAGACCAAGTGTGTCCCTGTGGGGAGTCCCTATCTTGTTTATAAAGAAGAAGGATGGTTCAATGCAGATGTGTATTAATTATTGGTGGCTTAACAAGGTGATGGTGAAGAACCATTATCCTATGCCTCATATTGATGAGTTATTTGACTAACTTCAGGGCATAGCTGTATTTTTTAAGATAGATTTGAGGTCTGGTTATCATCAGTTGAGGATTCGGGTTGAGGATATCCTGAATACAACCTTTAGAACCCGTTATAGTCACTATGAGTTCTTGGTGATGTCTTTTGGGATACTAATGCCCTAGCCGCATTTATGGACTTGATGAACCACATGTTCAAACCCTATCTAGACTCCTTTGTTATTATGTTCATTGATGATATTCTTATGTACTTAAGGAGTAGTGAAGATCATGCACAACACATGAGGATTGTGCTCTAGGTCTTGCAAGAGCATGTGATTTTTTCAATGTTCTCCATGTGCGAGTTTTGGCTTGATTCAGTGTATTTTCTCAGACACGTGGTGTCCAAGATGGGTATTATGGTAGACCTGGCTAAGATTTTAACAATTAATAATTGTGCTAGGCCTATGTCTCCAATTGAGGTTCGCAGTTTTATTAGTTTGGATGGTTATTATAGTGCTTTGTTGAGAGCTTTGCTACAACATCAGCCCGTATAACTAGGCTAACTCGGAAGTAAATTTCTTTCCGAAGGTCCGAGGAGCATGAGTTGAACCTTGGAAAGCTCAAGGATTGTCTTACTTTAGCCCCGATGTTAGCCTTTCCAGTTAAGGGTGAGGGATTCACAGTGTTTTGTGATGCATCTGGTGTTGGTCTTGGATATATTTTAATGCAGTAGGGTCGTGTCATTGCCTATGCTTCTAGACAGGATAATGTGCATGAGCGCAACTACCCCACTTATGATTTGTAGTTGGCGGCAGTAGTTTTCGCGCTCAAGATTTGGAGGCATTACTTGCATGGTGTTGTAATACCCCTAACATTCCTTAAGCCTAATTTTGTCTCTATAAGATTAAGGAATGACTTCCAAAGTGAGTAATGTTTAAATTATATAGAATTCTCCTAAGTTTGACTTTTCATCGTGTGGGAAATTAAATTATCTTTCCAACGATATAAGATTCGCCTACATTCGATAATCGGGCAAAAGTTATTGCTAATTGAAGTTTCTGTCATAAAACACCGTCATTCAGACCCTTAGCGCATCGCGGAGAGGAGTAATATTCTAATTGTCAGTTTTACTCAAGCTATATGAGTCATTTATATCAGCATGCAGATTTTCTATAAAGATGATGATATTGTTTACTTATTGCATTGCACCTCCATATACTCAGTACATCCTCAAAGTGTTGATCCACATATATATGTATGTGCTACATTGTCTTATAATGTAGGTACAAGTTGTAGTATGTGCAGTCAAAATCAGACAGTTGCAGATTCCAGCCAGCAGATGATGAATTCTCCTATTTCGGGGACTTCAGTTAGATTTACTATTATTCTTTACTTTTTTATTCTTATGTATTGATTAGTGATAGTTGGGGTCACGTCCTTGCTATCTATAGTCAGTATTAGTAGAGGCTTCATAGACAGTCAGTAGAGTTAATGTATTCAGTTTTCTTTGAAAAAATAGAGTTATAATCATGTGAATTCAGTTTTGTATTGATCAGATTCAGAAAAGAGTCATCTTCCGCTGATATTGTACAAATTTATGCATTTTATTCAATTGCTTATGTGTTTTCCAGTAGAAGGGTTATCTTGGGGTCACTTGTGACCCTAAGCATCATGTGACGTCTTGTGACCTATTTTTGGGACGTTACAAACTTGGTATCAGAGCACAGAGTTCAAGTGTCCTAGGGTGTCTATGAAGCCGTGTCTAGTAGAGTCTTGCGGAATGGTACAAAGATGTTTGTACTTTTCTTTGAGAGGCTACGAGGCATTTAGGAAATATTTCCATTCTTTTAAGTCTCAGATCGTGATATAGAAAGGTTCTCTAAGAAACTTATACAGATTCTCATCTTACTCTATTCAGGCTATCTCCATCTTATTTTCAAGATATCAGATTGAAGTGTTTTATTCATGTTCATGAAAGTCATGCACTAAGCCCAACTTAGAGGTGCTTTCAGATTCCTCCTCAGAATCCATAATGTGAATCTATACTTTCCTATCCTTGTATTATTCTTGAGATAGCATGATCAACAAGTTCCAATTCCCCCCTGATAATGATCTTAGACTTTCTAGTAAGAAGTTTTAGAAGTCTCACAAACCGGCTTGAGAGGGACCTTTGGGTGTGTTATAAGCCCCTTAAGTTTAAAGTTATGCCCTCATTCTTATGAGTCGTTTAGTTAAGATAACGTTAGATGTGTATTTTTTTTATCAATGAATATTATGTGTCAGGTTTCTATCTCTTGTAATCTTGTTATCATTGTGTTGTTGAAAAATCAAAGTCTAGTAAAGCCGTGTGAGGCCTATTTTGATTCACTAGCAAGTTGTTGTTCACCTTGTTGTTCTTGTGTTAGTTAGAACTGGGGTTTAGAGGTGTATTAACAAGAAGGGTGGTAAGTACGATTTATTGAATATATGTATAGCTAAATCTTTTTGCATATGATTAAGTTAGTAATGAAGTGATATGTCCTTGTGTGTTAGTTTAGTAGAAGGTAGAGAAAGAGTTATTAGTTAGGGTGAATTGTTGTTTTCTTGAAGTATGAAAAGAGTTGTTGACGGAGTTTGTTGTTCTAGAAAAGTATAGGTTATTGATGAAAGAAATTGATGGATGAGCGTTGTTAATTTCGGGTTCCCTGAGATTGCAAGAAGGAGTTTAGTTGAAACTTATAGAGCTGTGAAAGAAGTTTAGGTGTATAGATAGGTATATAGTAATGATGTATGAACGGAGGATGTGTTAATGGATTGTAATTAAGATAGGCCATATGATTATGATCGATTATTGTTGTTATGAGGTTTTAGTGGGCTAGTGTTTCTTGATGTTTTGTTTTATAGTTTCCAAGTGAGAATTGTGTGTGAAGTGGGGTTGTAAATAATGTTGAGCGCTAGACATTAAGTTTGAACGATTGGTGGTCATGAAGGTAGATGTGACGATTTCTTGGTTAATGGTACTAGTTATAGGGAAGTGATCTAGTAGGCTTGAATAATGTATACAAGAGCTTAAGTTTATTAGATTCGTAATCGAGTCTGATGTTGTATGTATGATGTAGAAGTACGCCCAATGTGCTATGGGGCTGCATTTTTTTTTAGGATCATTGCATGTGGTGTAGTTAGTATTACCGTGGAGATGCTAGTTGGATAAAAACTAGTTAGATAATGAATGATGTTCTTGATAGCTAAGCTAAGGAGTTATGATTATGATTAAAGATATTGAGACTTTTTAAGTATGATTTTGATTCTCATGGTTTAGAAATATAAGTTTACAGGCGTGATATTGGTAGGCTATGACAGAAGTAGTATGGTCCATCAAAGGTTTTGAAGTATCCATGTTAAGCATTAGAAATCTAAGTTTGAAAGTTTAAAGATTCAGCCAATAGAAATAAGAGTTGATGTACTAGATGGTGTGCACTCCGACTATGGGGATGCTCATGCAGATTCAAAGTTAGTAAGCGTTCAAGTATTATATGATGACTATTGGGGCTATAGAAAGATATAGTGTAATTCAGAAGGTAGTATTAGAAGTTGGTTTTACGCTTTTAGATGTAGTCATTCAGGCTAAGTTCTACTATTCATGTGTATTGTTATATCCCAGACTCTAGAGTAAAGTGATTTCAGTTTAGACTAGAGTGTATATAGTGGTTCATAGACTTAGAGTGATGGCTTAAATCTACGGGGGAGATGATAGAATGAGTAACCAAGTGAAGCTTTAAGATTCTAATAGCTGTACCAGTAAGTTGTAGAATAGCTGTGAGAGAAATTGATGCTTGACCCAATCTTATTTCAGTATTTTCAGTTGTCCCAATACCTACTCATGCCTTATGTGTTAGTTCCATGATCTTAATTCATGTTCATACATATGATAGAGAATTATGTACTCTCATAGTTACCAGAAGAAGGAGTTCCAGTTCTTTCAGCAGTTGGAATCACATTCCATAAGTTATGAACTCCAAATCTGGGTCATGCAGCTCATGACTCATGTATTCAAGATTTACGGTATGTTCAGCTTAAGTTCTCAAGCAATACTTTTAATGAGCAGCGAAATTCAGATTTATATCATGCATATCCTCGGGTTAGACCTGTTTGATAAGTTCATGATGTTAAATTCTCTATTCCCTAGGCCTCAGATGAGTGCCCAAGTTATGTATGGTATCCCTTCATGCTACAGGTCCTCGTGTTCTAACCTTTCAGTGACCTTTTTTTAGGTCAAAAGTAGTGATGATGAGCAGTTGTGCAATTAAGAGACAATAAATGTGTCATGTTGGGGAAGATGGTCGTATGCTTGCTTTATGTAATTCTATGAGTCTGAATAAATATTGAGTGAAGTTTTTGTATATGGCCTGGTCTATTCAGAATATGTTATGTATGTCTTCTTAAGAGTGGTGCATGGAAGTTGTTCTTGATAGAGGTTTGTAGGTTGTGAGAAGGATATTTTATGGGAGTGTGTTTAGAAGTGCATATGTGGTTATAGAAGTAGGCTTGAACATTATGTTTGTATATATCTAAATGAATTCACTGCACGTTAGTAAATGTCTAGTATGAGGTTGAATGTGGCTGTTGGAGTGGTAATGAGATTTTTCATTAGCTGAGAAGTTGTGAAGTACAGGGTGTTTTGAATTACGGTTCAGACTAGTATTACAGTGTTATGTGGTGTATCCTGTGATGGTGGGTTAGGCTTGAAGATGGTGAAGGAATTTAGTTCAGTTTAGACATAAGTAGATGGAAATATCAACGGTCATGTGAGAATTAGAAGATGAATCAACGAGTATGGTCTTTAAGGAAAAGGAACAGTTAAGAGGATATTTTAGAAATATGTCTAAGCTTGCTAGTAAGGTGTTGCATTGCCTAAGACCCAGAAATTCTATCCCAGTCTCTGATTCAAAGGGGTCTATGTTCAACCCTATAGAGTCGTAGAAATATTGTAATCTCTTTTTCAAATGCCTTTTTCAGATCATGCCCAAAGTTCTTTGCTCCCTCATATCGTTAGAACTCCCTAGGAGGGTGTTGATGAAATCCTCCACTTGAGTATGAGTATCTAGTATGATTCAGTTTGGATAGCCAGCAGCCCAGTTTAACAATCAGACAGATAGATTTCTATAGTATTCCATTTTCTGAACTAGTCTGGTCTTACTACCTGAAGTTTCATAAGTACGACCATTCCAGTAAATAGTTGCTCACACCCATGAAAATTTGCGAATTCAGCTCAGTATATGTATCAGGCTTCAATTTCAGATTTTGGATATCTAGTCATGATTCAGTGTGTAAGTATTCACGGAACAATCTTCATTTTCCAATTGTTCCAGCTCAGACAGTGTAATACCCATTGTGTAATCATAGCCTCATTTTCTTATGATTTATGCCTGTATAAACTATCACTTCACAATCTATAAGTATGATCACACCTTGAGCACATGAAGCAAGTTCTAAACTCTCAGCATGAGTCAACTCCTTACGATAAGTAAAGACAAGTTCAGTCGAAGGTAATAGTCTTCCTTCATTCATCTCCTTTATAATAAAAGATTCAGCTATATAGTTATTCTTATTATAAGTTCATCCACTCATAGAAGTACTCAAAGGTTTAGAATGAGGTAGAATTAGTTTAGCAAGTTATTTTAGCTGTGCACCCTCAGTTTTCCTCTGTATTCTTAGCCTAGCTAGCCACATTCGAGGACGAATGTTCCCAAAGGGGAGATATTGTAATACCCCGAACTTTTCTTAAGCCTAATTTCATCTCTATAAGATTTAGGAATGACTTTCAAAGTGAGTAATGTTTAAATCATATAGAATTCTACTAAGTTTGACTGTTTATCGTTTGGGAAATTGAATTATCTTTCCAACTATATAAGATACTCCCAAATCCGATAACCGGGCAAAAAGTTATGGCTAATTGAAGTTCCTGTCATAAAACACCGTCATTCAAACCCTTAGCGCATTGCAGAGAGGAGTAATATCCCAATTGTCAGTTTCCAGTAGCCTAGCGCGATTGTGGCGCGTTGTGCTAAAGTTTCAGGTCGTAATCAGTGGGAAAACGCAATGGCTCCGTATCGTGGTGACCCTCAGATTCCCATTCGTCAATTTATAGTGAGCCACCGTGATGGTGGCGCATCGCGGTGGCCCATAAAATTAGGCTCCCAATAATATTTTTCAGTTTCGTTCAGAAGTTAAAAAGGGTATTTTGGAATTTTTCCAAGCCACTTAATTCGTCCAAACACCTGATTTAAGATTATTACAAGCATCATATACCATTTTTCTCAAAATCCCTCAACCAAAAACCCTAGTTCATCAAACTTCTCCTCCAAGAAACTCAAGATTTCTCCACCAATTCTCCAACTTAAGTCAATATTCCAAGTTCTTAGTGCAAGAATTCCAAGAACCCTCAATCAAGAGTTCCAATAACATCTCACAAGCAAGTTATTCATCCAAGTTTATCAATCTAAGGTATGTGGGCTTTGAACAAGAACAATCCTTGTGTTTTTGTGTCCCAAAACTTCTTTTAAGATATAGATTTCTGAATTTTACTATGATTTCCATGAACATCAAGTTAGGGTTTATACCCATTACCATTATTTGCAAGATTATGTGATTTTCCATGGTTTAAAAGTGGAATTACATGATTTTGTTTATATTTCCGGGCCAATTTTCGAATTTTCGAATTTTCCAGATTTTAAGATGATTATGAATATTTTGTTATAAAAGCATGAATTTTAAGATGTTGAAATCATGAGATTCATATTATGAGTTATTTTTCCAATATCTTGATTGAGATGATTGTAAGCTTTTTAAGATGATGGTTGAGCATGAAGTTTAAATATGATTTTGATGCATTAAGGCTTTTCATTTTGAGTCCTAAGTACAAGTGATGAGTCTTAACTTGAGATTGAACTATGGGACACTAAGCCCTACTTTAGAATTGCAATTTTATGAACTTCTATGCTATAAGCACCTATGATTTGAGTACTTTGAGATTATTGAGAAATATTTGACCTTTTTTGGTCCTAATAGAGTTGGAATCCACAATGATGTTCTATTAAAACAAATAGTAATACATTTTGGTCTTCAGTATAGACCCTTGAGTTATTTGAGGTGGATTTCCTAAGATTTCTGAGCTGAGTATGGGAGTAGTATTTAGCACTGAGTTGGGTATGATTCTGAGGTCTCGTACCCTAGAACTATGTGCCACTGTAAGACTGAGATTTATGGGCCTGAGGCTGAGATAGTGATCACTGAGTTGAGGTTATACTCCCTAGCAAGAGTATGATGCCTCTCCCCAACGTGTGGTTTCTTTCTTAGGAAGACAAGACGTTGTACTCCATGTAGCTTACATGGTTTATGTTGGTTAGAAGAAACTCCTGAGTGTCCAAAGTTATGTAATTTCAAGAGTCACAGAGTTCCCAAGCCTTAAAGTTTCAAAGTGTCCTGAGTCCTTGAGTTTCAAAGAAGTTTATTCTCCATAAGATAAAGGTATAAATTTTGAAAACTATCGTTTTAAGATTTCTCTTGCTTACAAGTTTTGAGAATAACATGGAGAATACAGATTTTAGAAGTAAATAGAATGACTCATGAGATTTGTACTATATGCTTCATTATACATGATTTATGAGATTCAGATTTCAGGTTTTACTCAAGCTATGTGAGTCACTTATATCCGCATGCAGATTTTCTATAAGGATTGATGATATTGTTTACTTATTGCATTGCACCCCCATATACTCAGTACATCCTCAAAGTGCTGATCCACATATATGTCTATGTGCTACATTATCTCATAATGTAGGTACAAGTTGAAGTATGTGCAGTCAAAATCAGACAGTTGCAGATTCCAGCCAACAGATGATGAGTCCTCCTATTTTGGGGACTTCAGTTAGATTTACTATTATTCTTTACTTTCTTATTCTTATGTATTGACTAGTGATAGTTGGGGTCACGTCCTTGCTATCTATAGTCAGTATTAGTAGAGGCTTTATAGACAGTCAGTAGAGTTAATGTATTCAGTTTTCTTTGAAAAAGAAGAGTTATAATCATGTGAATTCAGTTTTGTATTGATCAGATTCAGAAAAGAGTCATCTTCCGCTGATATTGTACAAATTTATGCATTTTATTCAGTTGCTTATGAGTTTGACAATAGAAGTGTTAGCTTGGGGTCACTTATGACCCTAAGCACCGTGTGACATCTCACGATCTATTTTTGGGGCATTACAGGTGTGCATTGTGAGATTTTCATTGATCATCGTAGTCTTCAGCATCTTATGACCCAGCGAGAGCTTAATGCTCGCCAGCGCAGATGTATGGAGTTGCTAAAGGACTATGATAATTCCATTTTGTATCATCCGAGTAATACAAATGGGGTGGCTGATGCCTTGAGTCGCAAGGTAGTGAGTATGGGTAGTTTGTCATGTATATCAATTTCTCAGAGGCCCTTGGCATGGGATATCCAGTCCTTAGCCAATTTGATGGTTCACCTTGATATTTCAGATCCTGTAAGGATTTATGCTTGTGTGGAGGCGAGGTCTTCCCAATTAGAGTAGATTCTTGATCGTCAGTTTGAGGATAATAATTCGTGTCTTCTCCGTGATCGGGTGGTGAGTTTTGAGTTTGGGAGACACACTATAGATTTCGTGGGTATCTTGAGATTTCAGGGTGGTATTTGTGTTCCCCGACTTGATGACTTTATTTAGTCGATTCTTTATAAGGCTCATAGCTCTAGATATTCTATTCATCACGGTATGACCAAGATGTATAGAGATTTGAGACAATTTTCTTGGTGGGATGGTATGAAGAGAGATATGGCAGACTTTGTAGCTTATTGCCTATGTTGTCAGCAGGTTAAGGCCGAACATTAGCATCCATGCGGTTTGATTCAGAGGTTACCATTCCTGAGTGGAAATAGTAAATGGTTACCATGGACTTCATTAGTGGTTTGCCTCGTACTTACTATGGTTATGATGGTATTGGGGTTATTGTGGATCGTTTGACCAAGTCGGTACATTTCATTCTTATTCAAATAACTTTCAGTGTTGAGAGATTAGCCCATATTCATGTTCAAAAGATAGTTCATTTGCATGGGGTCCTTGTGTCTATTATATCAGACCATGGTTCTGTATTTACTTTGTGGTTTTAGAGAGCATTTTAGGAGGAGTTGGGTACTCGAGTGGATTTGAGTACAACCTTTTATCTGCAGACGGATGGTCAATCCAAGCGGACTATTCAAGTGCTTGAGGATATCCTCCGAGCTTGTGTTATAATCTTTAGAGGACAGTGGGATCAACACTTAGCATTGGAAGAGTTCACCTACAACAACAATTACTATTCGAGTATTGAGATGACACCTTGTGAGGCTTTTTATGGATGTCATTCTCCTATAGGATGATTTGAAACTTCTAAGGTTACGTCTTGCTGTACAGATTTGATTTAGGACTTATTGGATAGAGTCAGGGTGATTCAGGGTAGGTTGAGAGTAGCTCAGAGTAGGTAGAAAGCCTATACCGATCGTAGACTCTGTTCCTTGAGATTCGTAATTGGTGATTGGGTGTTCCTTCATATTTAACCTATGAGAGGTGTGATGAGATTTGGGAGGAAGGGTAAGCTTTGCCCTCACTATATAGGTCCTTTTGAGATCCTCTGTGTAGTTGGAAAGATGGACTATGAGTTAGCTTTACCTCCAGACTTTACCGCTGTTTATCCGATTTTCCATGTCTCTATGTTAAGGAAATATATTCCTGATCCTTCTCATGTGCTTAGGTGGGACTCGGTTCAATTAGATGACCAATTTACCTTTGTGGAGGAACCCATGCTAATTTTGGCCAGTGATGTGAGGCAACTTTATTCTAGAGAGATTTCGATAGTCAAGTTTCAGTAGAGGCATCACCCCGTAGAGGAGGCTACTTAGGAGATCGAGAGTGAGATGCGGGCCAAATATCTTCATTTGTTTGAGACTTTAGGTATTTTATTTGTCTTTAACTTTCGGAGTTGAAAGTTCCTTAGTAGTGGATATTGTAATGACCCTTCAGGTCATTATTCATGTTCTTGCTTATTTTCAACAATAGAGCTTCTCCATAGCTTCTCCAAGTCATTGGTAACTTGCTGGAACCGATAGTTTGGTTACCTGGCAGATCATTTGTTTTTTAGAACCACTTTTCCAATTTGAAGTCTTCATTGGTTCTAACTGACCATCGAGCAAAAACTTCAGTAAAATGACCTTAAATGCAAAATCCAATTTTTTCTACGCATTCGGAACGTCAAAATCTATATGATTGCATATCTCATTTGCTAGAATCAAACCCCAGATGCAACTCAAGGCATTGGTCGAAGCCTAGAACTAAGTTAAAAGCTTTAGCTGTTGCCTGGCATAGAGAGAGATACCATGATTGTGGCGGGTGAGGTACGAACGCATGAGTCATGATTGCGGCCAAGAGGGGTGCACGATCGCGCTACCCGAGGCCTAGGCAGGGCCTATATAAATGCTGTCTTACCCAAAATTTTGGCCATTTTGTGCCTCCCTCTTGAGATCTAAACCCTAATAGAGTGTAAAATCTTCAAGTGGGTCTTTTGGGTTGATTAGGAGCTTGAATAACTTGTGCAATCCATTTTTCTACTATTCTAAGGTAAGATTCCTTCAAGTTTGGTATTAATTTCTTTATTTCTAGACCCATCCAAATAGGTTGAGGCTCAATTGTAGCCACAATTGTGATTGATTTACTCAATTTTCTTATAACTCCCTAATGATATTTGGACAATGGATTGGTCTCGAAAACTCATTTTTTGAAGGTGGAACCCACTTAGGGGTTTGGTGTCATTTTGGACCCATGACACAATGGTGCTATAATGGGTATTGTTATTCTTATATTAATGCTTAGATTGTGTTGTGATAGCTTGGCTCATGGAATGAGCTTCAAAAAAAGAAAAGGCAAATCTCGTTGGTTCGTGAGCAACTTGGACTCATGGTAGGTTAGGCTTACTTTTAGCTAAGTTGATCTAAATTATAGTATATTTATAATATCTTGTGAGATTGGGTGGGGTCTTAGATGATAAATGGGTGAATGATGATACTTGGAATTAGCTGATCCTCGTAGCCTATTAAACTTGTAAAATATGATGCTTAACTATAGTCTAGATGCTTGGATAGTTCTACTTGTAGTCTCATGAATAGTATGAGAATACTTTAGTTGCTCTAGTAGAGGAGAATGATATTGTTGAATAACCTTAAGAGTATGTTGACTTAGATATGACTAGTTATGAATTGGCCTTAGTATTTGGGGTGACGTAGAAAAGATGCTTGAAAAAGATTTTCCCTTATAGGCCTAGTAAAGATTGATAAGCCCTGAGGGTGTGATTTAGATAACCTAGCCTAATTTCGGGTAGAAGTTAGTCTTGCAAAATTAAACTTCAGCATTATTTGGATTTAGGAGTGGGACTTGACCTACCTTAAGATGGAACTATGTAATTCCTTAGTGACCTAGATATTTGATGAACGTCTAGGTTACATTATTGAGGTCATAATGGTTTAGCCCGATTGTCAGTTATGCATGCGGTCAATGGTTGGATAATGTGTATACTTGACTGATTATCTTGTTGTTATGATATGGATAGCCTTGGAAAGTTTTGTAAATTGAACCTATGATTATGCTATCGCTTGGATTTTTGATGAGTTCACCAAGTGAACCTCTAATTATGTTATCACTCTTTCTATGATCCAAGCCTAATGGTTAAGCTAATATTTATATGAAGGATTTTACTTTGGGGGGGGGGGGTATTGTGAAAAGTGGGAGTAAAAGAGGCATCTAGATAGCATGCACTTGGCTTATGATTGACCTGCTAATAAATATGTTAACCTTGGAAAAATGGTGATTGTGTATATTATTTAGATACTCATGATCATGCATCTACTTATATTATGTAGTGATGAATAATAGTAAAGTATGATGGTATGTGTTACTTTACATCACTTATACTCTATCATTATGGGTTGTATATTCTTATCAATTCGACTACTTATGTATGTGTATATCGTTGTCTTGGAGGATGTGTTAATGTGATGATGATGCCCGGTGAATCCGGAGGATATATTGCTATTATGATGATATCCTGTGAATTCAGAAGAGGTAATAATGATATGATGATGCCCGGTGAATCCGGAGGATATAATGATGTTATGATGATGCCTAGTGAATCCGGAGGATATAATTATGTTATGATGATGCCCGGTGAATCCAAAAGATATAATGATGTTATGATGATGCCCGGTGAATCCATAGAATATATTAATGTTATGATGATGTCCAGTGAATTCGGATAATATAATGATGATATGATGGTGCCCAGTGAATCCAGAAGAGGTAATAATGATATGATGATGGCCGGTGAATCCGGAAGAGATAAAGATGTTATGATGATGTTATGTGTGGTGAGTATATATATGAATACATGGATGTATGTAAGGTTATTCCATGTGTGGCTAAACCTATTTGTACGCTTAGGACATGATGTATTCCTTGGTAAATTGTTATTCATTCTTGTCATTAATCACTAGTTAAGAGGTGTGACCCTTGTTAACTCTAATTAGTAACTAAAATTAGATTATACCGAGTATTGGGTTAAGGCTAATTGATATGTGTAATCTTATGTAGAACCAAGGGCTTACCTAGTAAATCTACTTGACTTGGATAATTGGTTATGTTATGGAATTTTTCCTAGTAAAGTGGGTTATGTGAGAACTAGTGGTCTCGAATAAATGACTATGACTTGTAGGATAAAAGCCCAGTGAACTAGTTGGTGGACCTTACATAGCTAAAATTTAGAAACTAGTCCTTAAGGTTGTGACATGCTCAATGATAATAGACCTAGTATTGTATGATAAGTGGTTAAGTTGACATCTAGTATGTGATGCCGCGGTGGCTTAATTGATGACACATATAATTAGGAGGCTAACAAGAAGATGGGTTTGTGATGGGTCAATAAATAGTAGTGTTGGTAACTTGTAGCTTTTCCTTATTTGATGACTAGTAAACTATAAGACTTGCAAACTAGTGGCTTGTGGAAATGGAGGATAGATAATGTAGACAAGGCATGGAGTTAATAATGAGTTAGAGATTAAATAACTCTAACCATGTTATGGTGATATCGACTTTATTGTGTCAAATTACAGTGTTGATGATGATTGTAGACCTCGCTCAGAGGCCATGGTGAGAATGTACAACTGCGGCTTTAGTGAGTTGCTTGTGTTGTTGTGCCTTGATATGCTGATGAATTGATCTTTTGGTGTATTCTCCAGTGGTATGGGATGCTGTGACGAGTTCTTTATTTGTTTTCCTTGAGTGTATTTCTCGGCAGTATGGGACATCATGGTATGTTCTTTTTCTTTATACTCTAATGATGGTAGTTATGTTGATTATGGTAAGTACATGATTGTTATTGTATATATATGGCTTTACGCCTTCAAAATGATTAATCATGTTTTATGAATGTTATGGTATATGTGGCTATGGAATGTTGTACTATTGTTATAGTTGATTAGTTATTTAGACATTGATATCAAAGAAGATTCAGGTTCGATTCTGTACCTTAAGTTATTGTATTACTCTATATCATCCTTACATCATAATTTAGCTCAGTAGACCGATGATGCGTACTTAGTACCCGCATTTTGGTACTCATACTACACTTCTGTATCTTTTTGGTGCAGACCCTAATCCTAGTTACCGCCGTTGAGTTGAGATCGTACTGTGTTGATCATCAGGAGATAAGGTGAGCTCTTGGAGTTCGAGTTGCCCTTTTTCCCTTCTATCCTTATTCTGCCTTTTGTATTCAAGATGAATGTATGCGATTATTTAATGATATTTAGACTTTGAGTTGTAATTCCTATTGTCGAATCTAAATGCTCATGTACTAATACTATCTAGTCATGGGACTGGTGTTTGAATGCCAATTGTTTCTTTGTGGAATGTCGTTGTTGTATTGTGTTCCCATAGAAGGTCCATGTTGGGCGTTCCTACCAAGGTAACCCATTCCATTAGCTTCGGGTTATGGTGTTGGCTTACCTACTGGTGGGTTATGGTAGGTGTCATCATGAGTCAGAAATTGGGTCATGACATTGTCCTAGGACTAATCATATGCTTAAATGTTGTAATTGGCTTGGTACTGCATATTGCCTTTTTGCCCTTTTGTCTCAATAATTACAAGTTTTAGGAAAGTTTCCCTTTATTGTTTTATTGATATATTGATTATTTTAGTGGTTGCTTCTTAGTACCCTCCACCCCCTTTTGACTTTTGTTGCAGCTAAATAAGAAATTATCATGGTCCAATTTACTAATCATGATGGTACCTACTAAATCCTGCCAGTAGGTAAGTCAATCCATAACTCGAAGCTAACACAATGGGTTTATTTGGTAGAAAATGTCCAACATAGGTGAATTTTAAGAACACAATTTATAAATAAGTAAAGGGTTCTAGATAGATAAAATAACCAATACAAGATACCATCCCACGACTTGATAGAGCCAGTACAAGAGCATCTAATAATAATACAACTCAAATATCTAGAATAGTTAAAAACATCTATCTTGATAACAAAACACTGAATATAAAAGATAGAAGAAAATAGGCGACTCAAACTCCAAGAGCTCACCTTATCTTTAGAAATATCAACACAACACGATCAATAATCAACGGTGACATCTAGTACTTTGAGCTACACTAAAAAGGTACAAAAGTATAGCATGAGTACCAAAACAACGGGTACTTAGTAGGCATCATAGACCGACTAATCTAAATCATGATATAAATATGATAAAATGTAAAATAATATAACTAAGTGTAAGACCCCGCAAAATCCTAAGATCGATTCAGTCCTACAAGAGCTAGTAAGGAGTCCCTGACTTAGAAAAATTCAGCTAAGTGTTCATACTTAGACTTATTTTAGCCTTCGTAAGTTGACGATCTTTTTTCAAGACCCTTATGACCTTTAAATATCGATTTTTAGGTTAATTCATGATCAGGAATGTCAGTAGGTGTTCTCGGACAAGTTTTGGATTTTTCAAACTTCGTTTGAGGAACATTTGAAAGCTCAAACCAGTGGATCGACGCGATCTCGATGCGCCGCATCGCTCATCACATTGATGAATATTTTCCTCCAGCTCCCAGTGCAAATTCCAGTGAACCAATGCAGACTTAATGCGGCGCGTTGCTATCACATCGATGCCAGCGACACAGCGCGTCGGTCTGCGCGTCGCTAGTTCAGTCTTCAGTTATTAAAAAGCCGTATCCTCAAGGGTATTTAGATCTTTTTTCCATACCTATCAGCCCCCAAAATACGAAATTAAACCCTTCTAAGAGCAAAATACATTCAGTTTTCACAAGTTGCTCTCAAGAACAAACCCTAGGAGGTTTAAATTCAAATTCCAAACTCAAGAGCTTACCATCAATCTTTTCAGAATTTAATCATTAAGGTATGTTAAGTGTTCATCCAAGGGTTTTCTTCCACCGTTGGAGTTCAAGAAACCATTTTAAATTACAAGTTAATAGATTTGATGAATTTTATGGTTGGATTTGAATATGTTCATGATTACCATATTAATGGGGTTCCTAATCCATGATTAGTTGCAAGATTCATATGAGATAATTTATTTTATGTGTTGTATCATGTGGATTCATGATAAAACCCTTAAATTGTGAATTTGGTAATTGAAATTGTAATGCCCACATGTTGTTTAGTATTATGTGCATATACTAGGCCCTCCAAATGTTTGATGGATTGTTCATGTGAGTTGAATAGTGAAATCTTCATCGTATTAGCATGTATCCAAGTTCATGTCATGCAAGTGTTTGTCAAAATACCTCAATGAATGAATGGTGATCAAGTAATTAGTTATCATGTGTCATGTTTGTGCTTGCCCTCTAATCTATTCTATCGAGTCTTGGGGGTATTTAATACCAAAAAATCTAGCTGTTTACCTAGAGCTATAGTTGTAACAGAATAGACTCGGTAGTATTATGATCAGTAGTTCAGTAATGACTTTAGAACTCAGTTAGTAATCAATTTAGAACCCAGCGAACTCAGTTCATTTCAGTCAGACAGTATGAATCAGTAATAGATCAGTCCAGCCTAGCACAGTTTAGAATTCAGTCCAGTGTATATTCAGTTGGGAGTAGGATTCATCACCGAGTGAACCCAAGGATAGGGACTCACTTGCCAGCAGAGGGTGTGATCCTTAGAAGCAGTCCTTGTGTTCTAGAACTACGTAGCCAGTGTAGGTTGAGACATCAACCTGCCAGTTGAGGGTTGATGAGGTGTCCTGCCTTCCAGTTGAGGGTACCACCATTCTCATTCAGAGCACTTGCCAGATAAGGGTGACTCAACTTGTCTTTTCTCATGGCATGATACTGACACCCTTCCAACTGGGGTTACAGGTTGGACCCCAATCAGTTCAGAGAAGGGCATGTTGGTTAGATAATTACCTCCTACAGTCTTGGTTTCAGTCTTCAAAATAAAACTCAGTCTAGTTCCACAGAATCAGGACTGTCAGATACAGTCACTCAGTTAACAGTAATACAGTATCAGTAAACTCAGATATCTGTAAATTAGTAATTCAAAACTCAGTATCCAGTGTTATCAAGACCTTAGTTACAGTTTACGTATTTATGCATGAGGAAAGATTTATAATTCCAGTATTTCAGTGCTCAGTTTATTTCAGTAGTCGAAGTTAGTTGGGGACTTGTCCCATCAACTCCTTGTTCAGACAGTAGAGGCTTTTCAGACTAGAGTATTTATAGACAGATGTTCAATTTTGGTATGGATGTACCGTACTCAATATTTACTTACAGTTTTGAACCTTATGGCAAGTTTCCACCTAATTTCCGCATAATTTTAGTATTACTTTTCAGTTATTGCAGCAGGTTCCAGTTATGGGTTAGCTTGTGGTACTTTGGGATTTTGAGCACCGTGTAGCATCCAGGATACATACTCGAGGCGTTACACTAGGTCAAAGTATAGGAATGAACCCGAATAATCTTCAACACCACTGTACATAATACATAATTAAACTTAACTAACAATATAACATAAGGCATCAACATATGCCAATATCGTCATGCATAATAAGTAAACAATGCGGAATAATAATGCATCATAAAGTATCAACATAAGCAAGCATAACTACAAATCTGGTTTCCATATGCCAATTGGTGCAGAAAAGTAAATAGCCCATCACAGACTCTCATATGCCTCGAGGGTACACTCAAGGGTCGAATAAAAAAATCAACCAACATTATAACTGACCTTCATCTTCATTTGACCGCCGATTCGCAATTATCATAAAACAATCCTTTACCAACATTTCTCAACTTAGCAATATTTGACAATGTACCCACATTTTATAATATTTCCATCATTTAACAATCTTATCATCGACACTCACTAGTCACCATTCATTGGCTAACCATCTCTTATTAACTAATTCATTTAATAGCTAGTCATCATATAACCTCTAGTCCTCATTTAAGCAGCTAGTCACCACATAATCACTAATCATCATTTCTTAGATAACCATAATTTATCCACTAACATTATTTATTAACTAATTATTATTTATCAACTAGTCATTATTAGTCACTTAAATAATATTCATCACTATTCCATATGTATCTCTAATCTCCAACAATACTACTTTATAAACATTTAATACATACGGGCTATGACCGGCATCCCCAATATCAACTTCATACCCAACTAAATATATATATATATATATGTATATATGTATGTATGTATATAATTTCCATGCATAAGTCAGAGCCAGACTCGAACCGGTAGATGTAAACATAGGCACATTAATATAATCATCTTCCAGCCTTGCCGGCTATCAATGCATCATCATAACAATTCTCTAATCTTGCAGAGTATATATCATCATAGTCATCCTCCGGCCTTGTTGGGCATCAATATATCATCATAGTTATCCTCCGATCTTTCCAAGTATCAATATATCATCATAATATCCTTCGGTCTTGCCGGGTATCAATATATTATCATAATATCCTTTGGCCTTGCCGGGAATCAATATGTCATCACAGTATACTCCAACCTTGACTGTTATCAATAAATAATCACAATATCCTCCGTCCTTTCTGGGTATCAATATATCATCACAATATCCTTCGGCCTTATTGGGTATCAATATAAATATAATCATAATAACTGAACTCAAACCGGTAGACACATCATCATAGTCAGTGGCAAAATCAATAACATAAGTGATTATATAATCAAGCATCATGATTTCAAGCATAATTAATATAATAACTCCCCATAAAAACAATAAGCATGACTTCTAACATAATTCATGACATAATTTCTAATACCATCAATAGGAATTTTTTCTAGCATGATTACTAGCATAATTTCTTAGCATATGTATAATCATAAGAACTTAACTTATCAATAGCATAAGTAATGGATTAACATTTATCATCATCAAGGCCTATTCAAAAGCATGCATAATATCTTATCATAGGCTTACCCAAAGGTTGTTCATAATATTACCAACCGCTTATTATAACATAATCAATGTCTCACTATAACATAATTGGCAATCTAATCAATTAGTCCATTAGCATTGGTTCAATATCATTATCACCATAACTATCACGTGCTAAGGTTCCTCAATAGTGCCTCAAAGGTCATTCTCTAGGTATTCAACAAACGTATAAGGGTATCAAAAGAACTAATCATTAATTTTAACTTAAAGTGGATCCGAGAGCCAACTTCTAAATTAACGAAATATATTCTAAGTCGAATTATATCCCGGACTAGGATAAGGTATCTAAATCTACTCTTAGATGTAAAGAAGGATACCATTAGCCCTAAGGTAGAGATTTATCTCAAGTACTTAAACAAAGTCCAATGAAAACTAAGGCAACCTTCATTAGTGTAGGAAACTAAGGTCAAATTTACCCTAAGCATGATTAACTAGAGTATTTACCTAACTTGAGTAATCTGTGGCCTTTTCATGCTAAACATGATCAATGAAGTCCAATCCACCTAAGGCATAAGGAAACAAGTCAAGTGTTTCAACTCTACGGTTTCAAATTAGCCTAAACGGTCCAACTAACTCAAGTCTTGCATTTCATCAATCCAATACATAAAACCAACCTAAATCTAACATAATATCATAAGAATACTATGAGATAGATCAATCTAACAAGGGATAAACCTAGCCTACCTCGATGCCAAAGAAAGCTCAACGAACTGCTAAACCACCGCTTTTCCTTTCCGAGAAGCCTCTTCAAGATGCCAAGCTATAAAAACACATTCTACTTATCAAAACAAGAATAATGATACCCATATTGCACCATTGTGATTCGGATCCAAAAATCACGTAAAACCCCCATATGGGTCCCACTTGCAAAATCACATTTTTGAAACCAACCCAACATTTTTACAAGCTCAAGGAATTATTACCCTAAAAAATAGTGAAAACCAAGCTAAGTTTGGGGATAAAATCAAGCCCTAAAGGTTCTGGAGTTTTGAGCAAGAAATCAAGAATTTACAAAGAAAAGGGCAAATTCTTACCTCAAATCGGAAGAAAATCGCAAATATAAATGTTAATCAAGCTCCCAACTCACTCACAAGGCTTTAATATTAAGATCTCACACTATTTAGGGTTCTTAGATCTCAAAGAAGTGATGAAGAATGTTCAAAATCATGAAAATGTGGTCCTTTTATACCCAGTCCAGGTCCTCGATAGTCGCAATCACGTCCTGAGGCTTCGCGACCGCACCAATCTTTCTTCTTCCATATGAGTCGCGATCACAATACCCCTTCACGATCGTAGAATCTCCTCTACAAAGTGAGTTCGCGATCACAGTCAAAAGTACCACTATCACGGTGCACCAAAAACCTAGGGCACCCGATTTACAAGTCCCAATATGGGCTCAACCGGGTATTCGGGATTCATTCAGAATCCCGTATATGCTAATGATCTATTTAACCACCCTAAATTCAATGTTCTAGACTAACAAAATCTATTGTAATCCTTTCCCATTTCCACTCGGGAATGGGTAACCTCAAAGTCAACCCATCAGGTTACTGATGCTCGAACTTTACCTACTGACAACATAGGCAACGAGTTAAAAAATATGCCATATATCTCTTCATACCACTCCGCCAATAATGTTGTCTCAAATCTCTATACATCTTGGCTGTGTTGGGATGAATGGAATATCTGCTGCTGTGAGTTTCATGCAAAATCAACTGAATCAAGTCATCAATACTCAGAACACAAATGGCCATCAAATCTCAAATCACCCTCAAAATCTAGATGACCCTCAGACACCACTCAAAACTTGACAACGAAGAAAGCAAAGCTTAATATCCTCAAACTAACGACCTCAAATAGCGAAGACCTCACCTCTACACTAGACAAAATCCTCCTAGGATATGAAATATAAAGGCTAACCATCAGGTTGTCTAAGGATTGAATGTCCTGTGCCAACACGAGCTCTAAGAAACTGAAATACAAGCCAAGCTACCCATACTGACTGCCTTCCGACGTAAGGCATCCGCTACCACATTTGCCTTGCCCGGATGATACAAGATCAAAATATCATAATCCTTAAGCAACTCCATCCATTTATGTTGTCTAGCATTAAGCTCCCTCTTGGTCATAAAATGCTAAAGACTGTGATGATCGGTGAAAATCTCACAATGCACACCATAAAGATAATGCATTTAAATCTTAAGCGCGAAAACTACCACCACCAACTCTAAATTATGAGTGAGGTAGTTGTACTAGTGCACTTTAAGCTATCTAGAAGCACAAGCAATAACACGACCCTGCTGTATCAATACATAACCCAAACTAACAAGAAAAGCATCACAAATAATGGTAAATTTCTCACCCTCAATAGAAAGAGCTAAAATAGGAGCTAAAGTAAAGAAATCCTTTAGATTTCCAGAGCTCGACTCACACTCCTCAGACCATAAAAAAGGAACCTCTTTTCAAGTCAATCTATTTATAGGGGATGAAATAGTAGCAAAACCCTCGATGAGCCATCTATAATAATTGGGAAAACCAATGAAGCAACAAACCTCAATCGGAGATGTAGGTCTAGCCCAATCATGAGTTGCCTCAATATTGGATGGGTCTACCGTCATCCTATCATTAGATACCACATATCCAAGGAATGTCACTAATTTAATCCAAAACTCCCACTTAAAGAACTTGGCAAAAAGTATATGATCTCTCAAAGTCTGGAGCACAATCCTCAAATGCTGCACATACATCTCACTACTTCTCAAACGCAGAAGAATGTTATCGATAAATAGAATTATGAAAGAATCCAAATAAGGCCTGAATACTCAATTCATCAAATCTATGAATGCGGCTGGGGTATTAGTCAACCCAACTGACATCACTAAGAACTCATAATAATCACAACAGGTCCTGAAAGCTATCTTCAAGATATCTTCAACTAAAAATCTCACTGATGGTAATTAAATCTCAAATCAATCTTAAAAAATGCGGCCGCACCCTAAAGCTGGTCAAACAAATCATCAAGGGGAGGCATAGGATAAAGGTTCTTTACTGTCACCTTATTAAGCAGCCTATAATCAATACACATATGTATGGAGCCATCTTTTTTCTTCACAAATAGTATGGGAGATCCCTAAAGGGACACACTCTATCTAATAAAACCCTTACAAAGAAGATCCTGGAGTTAAGAATTCATCTCCTTAAGCTCGGCAAAAGCCATGTGGTAAGGTACCGTAGAAATAAGTTGGGTGCTAGGTTCGAGATCAATAGTAAACTCAATCTCATGGACAGCGGGAATACCAGGTAGGTAAGTAGGGAACACATCAGTAAACTCACAAACAACAGGAATAGAGTTAAGTGACGGACTCTCCATACTAGTATCATAAATATAATCAAGATAAGACTCGCAACCCCTCGAAATAAGCCTCCTAGTACAGACATAAGAAATAATGCCCATCAGATCTCTGTTAACTGCATCCTACCACATAACTGAGGGTACATTGGGCATAGCTAAGGTAATGGTCTTGGCAAAATAATCCATGACCATATGATAGTGGGATAGGCAGTCCATGCCCAAAATAAGTTTAAAATCCACCATATCAAGAATAATAAGATCAACAAAAGTATCAATATCTATAACAGTCACAACACCTGATCTAAAAACCTGATCCACTACTAAAGAATCACCCACAGGAGTAGATACAAATAATAAAATAGATAGTAAGTCAAAAAACAACTCCAACCGTGGGGCATAATAGGAAAAAATATAAGAATAATTGGATCTCAGATCAAATAAAGCAAGGGTTGCCTGGTGGCACACAAAAATCATACCTGTAACAATAACATCCAAAGTATCAGCCTTGGATCTAGTAGGTACTGCATGGAACTGACCAATCATCGAATAAGATGTCTTCCTGCTTGAGAACCTGATCGACCTCTTGTTCTTCCTGCTTGAGAACCTCCTCGAATACCTTGGGAACCACCCCTGCGACCATGAGAAACAACTGTAGCTGAGGGGTGAACTACTCTAGTAGAGGGACACTCTGAGCTGAAGTAACAATCACCACATGACTAAGGCAATCTCACAAATAGTAACCAGGAGCTTCATAAGTAAAACATGACACCTAAGCTGAACTAGAACCAACTGATTTAGATGACTCGGAATAACCACCATGCCTAGAATAACCAGATGATAAACCTCTCAAAGATTGACAATTACCCTTGCCAAACTAACCTTTGTCAGTAATCAAAAGTGCTGCCTGAACAGGTTGATTAGGCTGACTCTAAGGATGATAGGATGAATTCGGAGGATACCTGCTCTTAGAACCGATGTCTGGGTGAAGTACTACGACGTTTCCCACTGAATCTGCCCTGAAACCTAGGCCTCTTATTATGGCCTTCATGACCTTCACGGTGCATCTCCTCCATCACTCGAGAGTGATCCGACACCTTAACAAAAGACCTACATGCAACAAATAAACTCTGAGTATACATACAAATAGGATGTCTCAATCCTCTAACAAATCATAAAACTCTCTCATACTCAGTATCCAAAATAGAAGTTGCATTCCTAGGCAACTCATAAAAATGAGCCTCTACTCTGCAACTGTCATGGAGTCCTACTCCAATATAAAAAACTAATCCCTCAAATGATCTCTAAGGCTACAAGGCATGTACTTCTCCAAAAATATCTTAGAGAATTGAGCCTATGTCAAGGGAGAAGATCCAGCTTGTCTAGAATCCATATAACATCTCCACCAATGTCGAGCAGCCAAATCTAACTAAAATATAGTGTAATCCACACTACGAGTCTCAACAAGGCCTAAATTATGAAGCCTATACTCACAATCAATCAAAAACTCATATGCATCCTCACTCGAAGCACCAAAAAACCTAGGCGAAGCCAATCTCAAGAATCTACCTAACATATTTTGCTTCTCAGAAGACATAGTAGGCTGAGCAACCACTGGATGAATAACTACAAGTACAGGAGGAGCCTCAACTCTGGGAGCTGCAGCCCTGCTTCTGTACCACTCTAATCTCTAGACTGTACACCATAAGATATAGCACCACTAACTAAACACAAAGGATGAACCAACACATCTCTAAGCAGTGAAGCAAAAATAAATACTGGTAGAGCCTGGGATGGTCACTGATCCACCGCTGGCCGAGGCAAAAGAATCTCCATCTCAGGAGAAAGAATAGGACCTAAGAAAGATGTCTTATCTTGGTACCTAGCTGGGGATATATCTTGCGGTTGTCCATGACTTCTGTGTCATCCAAAAACAATAGTAGGATCCCTAGGCTCGGTCTTGGGACCCTCGTCTTGTGTAGAGATAGCATGTGTCCTTGTTATTTGCGAAATAGTAAAGTCAAAGGAATACTTCTACAAACCAACTCAGACTCTTAGCACGATATGAGTGAAAGAAGTGAAAAACTCCTAAAATTATCCCATAGCCTCTCAAAGATAGGAAATGTACATTATTGTTTTGATCCACAGGACTCTAATAGACACTTTCTCTTGTACCAATAATACCGCTAGAGCCTAGCTTTGATACCAATTTATCATGACCTAATTTATGAGTTATGATGGTACCTACTAAATCCCGCTAGTAGGTAGGCCAAAACATAACCTGTAGCTAACGTAATGGGTTAATTCAGTACGAAATGTCCAACATAGGCAAATCTTAAGAATACAATTTATAAATAAGCATAGGGTTCTAGATAGATAAAATAGTCAATACAAGATACCATCTCACGAACTGGTGGAGCCAGTATTAAACCGTCTAATAATAATACAACTCAAATCTCTAGGATAGTTAACGATATTCATATCGATAAAAACTGTATTAATATAAAATATAGAGGGAAATGGGTGACTCAAATGCCAAGAGCTCACCCTATCTCCAGAAATATCAACCAAACATGATCAATAATCAATGATGATAGCTTGTAATCGGATCTGCACCAAAATGGTATAGAAGTGTAGTATTATTACCAAAACAATGGGTACTCAGTAGGCATCATCGGTCGACTGATCTAAATCATGATATAAATATGATAAAATGCATGATAACATAACTAAGTCAAGGTATAGGAACGAGACCGAATCATCTTCACTATCCCTGTACATAATATGTAATTAAACCCAGAATAACAGTATAACATAAGACATCAACAAATGCTAATATCACCGTGCATAATAAGTAAATAATGCAGAATAATTACATATCATAAAACATCAACAAAAGCAAGCATAACTACAATATTGGCTTCCAAATGCCAATTGGTGTGGAAAAATAAATAACCCATCACAGACTCCTAAATGCTTGGAGGGTACACTCAAGGGTAGAATAAAGCAATCAACCAACATTATAACTAACCTTCATCGTTATTTAACAATCACTTCATAATTATCATAATATTTTCGTCATCTAAGAAACTTATCATCGATACTCATTAGTCACCATTCATTGTATAACCATCTCTTATTAACTAATTCATTTATTAACTAGTCATCATATGACCCTTAGTCCTTATTTAAGCAACTATTCACCATATAATCACTAATCATCATTGACCAACTAATTCTTGTTTATCAACTAATCATTATTAGTTAGTTAAAAAATACCCACCACTATTCCATATTTAGCTCTATTCATCAACTATACCACTTTATAAATAATTAACACATGCAAGCTATAACCGACTTTCTTAATATCAAAATCATACCCAACTACATAAATATATATATTTATATATATATATGTATCTATGTATGTATATATATATATATGTATATAATATCCATACATAGGTCATAGCTGGACTCAAATTGGTAGATGTACACATAGAACATCAATATAATCATCCTCCGTCCTTGTAGGGTATCAATGCATCATCATAAACATCCTACGGCCTTGCCAAATATATATCATCATAGTCATCCTCCGGCCTTTACGGGTATCAATATATTATCATAATCATTCTCTGGTCTTACCAAATATCAATATATTATCATAATATCCTTCGGTCTTGTGGGGTATCAATATATCATCATAATATCCTTCGGCCTTGTCGGATATCAATATATCATCACAAAATCCTCCGACCTTGTCTGGTATCAATATATCATCACAATATTCTCTGTCCTTTCCAAGTATCAATATATCATCATAATATCCTCCAACCTTGTTGGGTATCAATATAAACATAATCATAATATTCAGACTCAAACTGGTAGCTACATCATCATAGTAAGTGGAAAAATCAATAGCATAAGTAATCATAAAATCAAGTATCATGGTTTCAAGCATAATTAATAGCATAACTCCCCATATAATCAATACGCATGACTTCTAACATAATTCAAGACACAATTTCTAATATCATCAATAGAGACGTTTTAGCATAATTACTAGCATAATTTCTTAGCATAAACATAATCATAAGAAATATCATAGGTAATGACTTATCAATAGCATAAGTAATGTCTTAACATTCATCATCATCAAGGCCTATTTAAAAGCATGCAAAATAGTTTATCATGGGCTTACCCAAAGGATATTCATTGCATAACCAACCACCAATATCTCATCATAACATAATCGATAATCTAATCATGAAAAACCTTGACTTAGAACCATTAAAAAACTTCATCTTTTGGTGTCACTGGGGTGGGTACGACTAGGATCTTGAGTCATACCCCTGGGATATAAGACATCTACTTCTTCTCCTCTCCTTTCATATATTAGGAAGTTTGGTGAGGTTTACTCACTGTCCTAGGTACGAGTGAACCTCACCTCAATCATACCTAAGAGTATGAGTCATACCTAGGTGAGTCATATGGGGTGAGGTCTTAGCTTGGAGTGGACTGATTTTGTTACGAGTGGAGCATACGAGTTAGGGATGAGTCGTACCCTTTGGATATGACTCATGGATTTATGGTCGTATCTTTAATAATGTATGTGACCTGGGAGAAGCCTAGAGTATGAGTCAGGGTAGCACTTGTACCCTAGGGTACGACTACTTAAGTGAGTCGTATGGTGAGTCGTACCCCTAGATGAGTTTAATTTTCAGCTTTTAATTAAGGGACTTGTGGTCATTTCCCATGTCTAAAACCCTAATCCCTCGCACTATATAAGTGTGTGTAGCCTCCTAAACATCTATTTTGATGGACCAAATACCTTAAATACTCTCTCAAACTCATCTTTGAAGAATTGGAGGCTAGGGTTTCAAGAGTGATCTTCAAGAGGCAAAGTGAAGTTAATATTCTTGGTGATTCAAGCTGTCTAAGGCATGTAAATCTTCCCCTTTCTAAATAACTCTAATTCCATGTATTTCACACTTGGATTAGTAAGTGTACATAGTGGTTTTGAAATCAAATGAAAATAATTTTGTTGCCTAATGATGAATAATGATGATTCTTGCTTAGACTTATGTTTATACATGTTATTAATGGTAGTTTGCAAATGTGAATGCTTGTTGTATGTGTTCTAATATGGGGGTATTGAGTAACCCTAGTCTTGATGATTTATACCATGTAATTGGCCTTGGTAAAAGCATGTACACAAGGTGTTTGTGAAAATGTCTAAGTGAGATGTTTAGTTACATGATGATGATGTTTTGAACTAGGGAATGGCCCAATATGTATGAAAACTTGACAAATGTTATTGTGAAGGTAAAGTGAGCCATGTCTTATGTAATTGATGACTTTGATGGTTTGATTAATAAGAAGGGGGTTAAATCCCCTAACATGAAAATGAACTTGAATTATGTGTTGAACTAAAATATGGTATAGAATTGCTAATGAAGTGTGAATGGCTTGTAAGGGTCTTGAGGACCATAGTTTGAGTTGTATGATGACATGAATTAAGGATTTGTCCTATTGAAATGGTTGAGCAATGAAGGCTCCCATGAAGACCATATGGTCATGTATGGTGTTGAAATTAGCTATATGGGTTAATTTCCTTATGTGTGGAATTGAATGTATATGGATGCATGGACAAAGGGTTAGAGTCCCAATGTCGACTAATGATAGTCGTAATGGCTTGAGGTTAAAGTCCCTTGCCTAATGAAATTTATTGTGGTTAAAGTCCCTTGCATAATGAGATCTCATAAGGTCAAAGTGCCTCACCAAATGAATTTGATTGGGGTTAGGGTTCCCTATCTAATACGACATGAGGTTAGAGTCCTTTTGCCTAATATGTGAGGATGTGGTTAGAGTTCCTTGCTTGAATAAATATGTGTGAGTGGTTAGAGTCCCTTACTTAAATGGATGTTTATGTTTTTAGAATCTCTTACTTGATGATATGTGAATGTGGTTAAAGTCCTATGCCTAATGAGAAATGTTTGAATCTATAAGTGTGGAAGGTTGGAGTCCTCCATTACACGCATGAAGAATGAGTGTTCCCAAAGTGTTGATAAGACTTGTCCCCTTGGCTTACATGTAATATGTATATAAGTACAAATAAGGTTATGAATATGATTGAACATGATATATATTGACTTGTTGTTTAATGATGATACTATTTTATCCTTATCCTTGAGTTACATACTAGCATTCCAATCGCTAACCATCTTCGAACGCTATGTACCCATACGATATAGGGGCTGAAGCATCATCTTCTCTTCCTACACAATGATTAGGTGATCGAAGCGGTTTGTGCATTGACTACGGAGTGGTGAGCTTCCTTATTTCGAAAGACATTCATTCTTGGTCCCCTATATTTAGACTTAATCTTATTTTGACTTGGTTTGTCTATTGTTGAGGGATTTTCCCAACATATAAATTTCTAAACTTTGGTTTGTATAGTTTTATTATGGATGACTGTGAACTTGGGTATGTTGGTTAGTTGATAATTCTGCTATCTCATTATATGGTCGGGATTCACCCGACCTTGTGATTGATGTAATGATTATTATGGGTTCGCAGGGTGACCTCTGATTCATGTGGTCTTGAGGTGGCCATACGATATGGCCCAATTTTGGGGCGTGTCAAATCAATCAGTTCATACGCATTGATTTAATATCATCATCACCATTACCATCACTTGATAAGGTTCCTCAATATTTCCTCAAAGGGAATTCTCTAGGTATTCAACAAGTGTATAAGAGTATCAAGAGAACTAACCATCAATCTTGACTTAAGGTGGGTCTAAGAGCCCACTTCTAAATTCTCAAAATATATTCTAAGTCAAATACCACCCCGGACTAGGATAAGGTATCTAAATCCACTCTTAGATGTAAAACAAACCACAATTAGCCCTAAGGTAGAGATTCATCTCAAGAACTTAAACTATGTCTAATGGAAACTTAGACAACCTTCATTAGTGTAGGCAACTATGGCTAAACTTTTCCTTAACATGATTAACTAGTGAATTTTACCACTTGATTAATCTATAGCGTTATCATGCTAAACATGAGCAATAAAGTGCAATCCACCTAAGGCATAAGGAAATAAGTCAAGTGTTTTAACTCTACCATTTCAAATTAGCCTAAACGATCCAACTAACCCAAGTCTTTCATTCTATCATTCTAACACCTAAAAACAACCCAAATCTAACACAATATCATAAGAATACTGTGAGTTAGCTCAATCTAACAAGGAATAAACCTAGCCTACCTCGACGCCGAGGAAAGCTCAACAAACTACTAAACCACCACTTTTCCCTTCCGAGAAGCCTCATCAAGATGACAAGATATCAAAAATACACTCTACTCATCAATATTATAATAATGATATCCAAATTGAACCATTGTGCTCGGGTACAAAAATCACACCAAACCCCCATATGGTTTCCACTTACAAAATTCACATTTTCAAAATCAAACCAACATTCTTACAAGATCAAGGAATAATTACCCTAAAAATTGGTGAAAATCAAGATAAATTAGGGCTAAAATCAAACCCTAATAGTTTTGGGGGTTTGAGCAAGAAATCAAGAAATTTGACCTAGAAAAGGATAAATTCTTACCTCAAATTGAAGATAATGTAAAAAATAAATGTTAATAAAGATCCCATACTATTAAGGATTTTTAGGTCTGAAGAAAGTGATGAAGAATAGACAAAATCATGGAAAAGGGATTCTTTTATACCCAGTCCAAGTCCTCGATAATCACTATCGCGACCTGAGGCCTCACGATCACACCATCTTCTGTTTGCCACCCTAGTCGTGATCGTGACACCCTCTCACAATCACGGAATTTCCTCCGCAAAGCGAGTCACAATCGTATTCCTAAGTGCCGCTATCACTTTATGGTTCATATTAGGTGGTGTTTTTAGTTTTGATATACTTTATTCGTCTCAATATTGTTAGCATTTATAAATTTTACAATAAAAAATTAATAAGGGGTGTAAATTGACTAATATGGCCATATTATCTACTTAATATTGATTAGATTTATGTTCTTCAATTAATATAGAAAGTCTTTATTTCTAAAGGTAGAGCTAGAAAAAATGATTAATTATCTCTCGATCTTTTAAACATATTAATTATTTTGAGACAATTTTTTCTAGCAAAACTGCCAACTATTTTGAAACAGGAGTAATCCTTAACATGTGACACACCTTTAAAAGTAAACATACTTTTACTTAATTATCCTCAATAAATAGTAGTATCAATTTTATTATCCCGAACCCTCAGAAGTAAAAAGTATTTTTACAAAATTATCCTAATTAAATAGTAGTATCAATTTAATATGATTTCTTGATTATATAAAGATTATATATCTAACTAAGAATAAATTTGAAAAAAAGTCAATATCTTTTTTTAAATATAGCAACGTGAAAGCTAAAAATGCCAAATATGGATGGAAGGAAGTAAATTAAGTTGCTTTTTGTCCTTGTTGCATTTTGGTAAAATTATGGTAAATTTATAGCTATATCTTTCTTTTTCAATTGAATAAATTATTAGATCTTATTTACATTTGAATGATTTAATATCATATGTGCTTCTCTATACTCTTTTTTACGTGTTTAGGAAAAAAATAATTTGTACAAAATATTTTAGATCACTTAATTAAAAGTTTTTAGAATTAATAATATTTTTCTAGAAATTTCATGTAAGGCCAAGTTTAACTCATCATATTTAACTAGCATAAACTCGCAACATACAAAATAATGAGTGAAAAATTAATAATATCAAAGGAATATATTTCTCCATTTATATAGTTGCAAATATCACAGTTTATCGTGTTAGTAATGATTAAAATACTTATAAAAAAGTATGATTAAATGCAACTACACTAAATTAATTATGCAATACAAATGACATAAATTAAACTTATTTCATTCGATTAAAATTATATTATTTTGAGTTTGGGGCTGGGCTTAGCACGAGCCTCATGCAAGTAGTATAATATAATATATAACTTAACAATGTATTAATAGTATTGGTTGGAGGTAGCATGGCTAATTATCACCATATCCTTAACAACCACAAACAACATTCTTTTTTCTTGACTTAAGAAGAGGGAAGATGGCTTTATTAGAAGGGCTTGGGTCTATGAACAGATCTACACCATAAAATGATGAAACGAATAAGAATGAACGGGAGGCCTCAGAGAAAGTACTGACGAACTTGTTACTTGTGTTTTGTTAACTACTTTACTGAATTGAGGTTCTTTCTTGTAAGTGGTATACCTACACCCCAGCACGCACACACACTATATCTATATACATCAAAATTTATAGATTTTAAAAAAGCCCCTCTCCCTTAGAATATCCAATAGTAGTTCCATTTTATTAGTAATGTATGCTGTATTTGTTACTTTTATTCTCTAGAAGCGTCATAAATCTCTCCCAATAATGTTTAGTGTCCACTGTAGATGTATAGTAGTAGTAATACTTTAAAAACTTAGATACTTTTTTTTCCCATATATTTTTATCTTTACTTAGGATTTGGGAAAAGTGAAATCAAAATATCTATAAGATCATCAGATGATATAGGAACTTCTATGCCTCATAGTATATTTTTTATAGGGTTCTGAAGGGACAATCAGATTTTGATCGATAAATTTATTGATTATTTTTATTGGATGTCCTATATTAATAAATACATTGGTATATGTATTAGGAACTATTCTTACGTAAGGCAAAGTTGTTAGAAAATTATCATGCACGGTATATATAGATGCACATTGACTTAATAATAATTTCACCACTTTCATGGCTATGTATCCATCCTTCTGATGAATAAAGTTAACACATGCTGAGGATTGAGTCTTTCACGTATCCCTATCCATAGTAGGTACTCTTAGAGTAACCCGTTGTCTTTTTTTTTATATTCCTTTTATAAATGATTATCTCTTCATTTACAAAGACATATAATCCTATTTTGTAGTGTAATATGATATACTATAGACAATTGGATGATCTCTTACAAAATAAAACAAACTAATGGTAGTTATCAACTTTATTAAATGTACTATGTTTGGATATTTAAATTTCCAAAATTCATTGCTAATTTTGTGAGGTTAAAGTTGTATTTTTGACTAACTAATTCACCAAATTTTAGCCTAAAATTCTTTACCATGCTGATCAATGTCTTTCCATAAAACAATGCCGTGAATAGACTTTTGATGAGCTTTCTATCTAACTTGTATTTAATGATTTCCTTATGTAATTCTCATTTGTTCGATCATCCAAAAATACCTTAAAAAATCTTGTAGCAAGTACAAGTACATATATTGTATATCTAATCAGGGTGAGGAAAAAGATTCGTTCTCTTAGCCATTTTCTCGTTAAGCAATAAATAACTCATGATCTGATAAGCACTAGTAGTAAAATTTTGAGTTATTGGGAACCTAGTAGATTCTTCTTCTCTATCATCACACAGGACCTTGTCTATGAACTTAAATAGATCACTTTCACCCTCAGCGATACTTCTTAAACTATCATTAGAAGCATAGATCAAACTATGGTTTTCCTTATACCATTTTAGACCATCATCATAAAGATCAAATTTCTTATACTTAAAGTGTAATGACCCTCCAGGTTATTTTCTATATTTCTACATATTTTTGCCAATTAGAGATATTCTATAGCTACCCCAAGTCATTTATGACTTATTGGAGCTAATAGTTTGGTTAGCAGGAAGTCCATTTGGTTTTTGGAGCCAATTCCTTATTTTAAAGTCTTCGCTGGCTAAACTTAGCTACCGAGAAAAAACTTTAGAAAAATTACCTCATATGCCAATTCTGACAATTCCAACAACCCCAAAACGTCAATTTTAGGCTAGGAAGACCCTTGGTTTGTGTCCTACAGTTTTCAGGCTTATTTTGGGCTGTTGGCCAAAAATAAAGAAAATTGGCACTTGGTGTAAGACCCATTATTCATGGAAACAACCTTTGATGGAAATTCAACTATACCATTGAGTTAGTAAATGTATATAATTTGATAGGGTAGCATAGTTCATTTGCATATATGAGATTATGGATAAATCCTTAGGGGTCGGTGGAGGTTTGGAAAAATTTAAAGTCTCCAGTTGTTGCACTCACCTGGTGCATTTTCTAAAGCGGCCTTCCAGGTGCTTCAGCATCCTGGATAGCCCAGTAAACCGCTTTATCAATAAGTTGGCTGCTAAAGTGCAAACCGCTTTAGCACTGGCTTGTCCATTTTAGCGGTATGTCAGGTAAGCGTGAGTCCACTTTAGTGACACTTGGGCGCTTTAGCGATGACCTCCAAAGCAGACCAGTGCCTGCTTTAACGGAACCTTAGAGCCATTAAATACCCCACTTGATCCAATTTTCTCTTATTTTTCACCCATGTTCAAGAGTGGGAAACCCTAGAACATGTGGAAACTTGGGAGAAACATCAGTAGGTGATTTTGGGGTATTCATGAGCTTGAAGTACTTATTTCTTCTCTGAATTCTTGGTGTATTCTGATTAGTTTGTTGATTTCTTAAAATACATAAATATTCATGGGTTGATTCTAACGTTATTTGAGCTTAGAATTTACCTATTTTGAGGGTAAATGTTCCTTGAACATAGAGAGACACTTTGACGGTTTAGAAGGTGCGATTTTACAAGCGGACCCAACATGTGATTTTTTTTGTGATTTTGGACTCGATGCACAAAAGTGCAGTATGGGTACCATTGTTTTTGTATTTCTAAGTATATTATGATTTGGATAGAGTGGCATCACGCGAAAGCTTCTCAGAAGATAAAATCGCTGATTTAGCAGATTTCATCGGGCTTTTTTTGAAGGCCAAGTAGGCTAGGTTTAACATTCTTTTAGGTTGATCTTAAACATAGTATATTATAGTAATGTGCTAGATATGGTCTGGAAATTAGGTCACAAAAGCATAATTATAGTAATTTGGATTGTTTAGTCTCTTAAGAAATCGTAAATTAGGTGTAATTGACTTAGTTGCTCATGCTTTAGGTAGAACTACAACTGTAGGACTAAAATCTTCTTATTTAATATCTAGTATTAATAATCAAACACCTTATCCTAGTTTGAGGTAGAATTTGATTTAGAACGAATTTTGGAGATTAAAAGTAGGCTCCTCCGGTCTACCTTTAGCCAAGACTATTATTAGTTTCTTACAAACTTTATAGGCGTATCATAACTTTAGATTGTATATTTAGGAGTTTGAAGAGGTTGGTTACATGATGCTTGTGCTAGATTGGTACTTGAGAGGTGATACTAGTTACCATTCAAGTTCGACGATTTTGATCTTAAGACTGATTTGATTTCAGCATTATTCATGAAACGAGTTTATATTCAAGTATGAAATTTGACTATATGATTTTTGGTTCAATTCCAGCTTTGGATTTTATGAGTTTCGACTCAAGTCTGGCATTGAGGAGTTGCTTATGACAATTATTGAATTGGTTCTAGTCCAATGTTAATGTTATGAAAGGATTCTTGGTTACGGATTGAGATGTAGTTATTTAGTATAATTTTGGTTAATTGCTATATTTTATTGAACCCTCTAGGCTTATGTGGGCTTGCTTTGGGCTATTTACTTTTCCACACTTAATGACTTTTGGGGGTCAGTGTAGTAGTGGTAGATAAGTGTTCCTTTATGTTATTGTTCCAATTTATTTATTTATTTATTTATAGTACATGGAGCATTATTCCATTTTTGCCTTTTTTCCATGACCTAGTTGATTTATCTTGTATATTTATTATACTTATATTATGATTTAGTTTAATAGGCTGCTGATGCCTACTGAGTACCTGTGGCTTTGATACTCAAACTATACATTTGTGCCTTTTGGGTGTAGATTCGAGTACTTGTGCTAGTCGTTGATGTCACAATCATGCTGCTTAGAGTTCGGAGATAAGGTGATCTCGTAGAACTAGAGTTGACCTTTTCTCTTTTTTATACTTTTGCTTAGTCTTTAATTATTTAAGACTGATGTATATTTGAATATTACAATACTCATATTCCTTTTGTTGGTGGATCTTGTATTGACACTACTAGGCCATGGGATGTTATTTTAGTTAATTTATCCTCCCTGTTAGCACTATTATTGTTATTATTATTATTATTATTATTATTATTATTATTATTATCATTTACATGATTTATTATTATAAGTCTTTACTTGTAAATTTCCAACATTTGTGCCATTTTACCACTAAATTAGTCCATTGCTCATAGCTCTATGCTATAATTTGACTTACCTACTAATGGGATAAAGTAGGTGCCATTATGACTTAAAAATTGGGTCATGACAAATTGGTATCAGAGCACTAGGTTCAGAAGTATCATTGGTACAAGAGCAAGTGTCTAGTTGAGTTCGGTGGATCGGAATGATGATATCTATTGTTTATCTTTAAATGGCTATAGGACATTCTTAGGAGATATTCACTTCTTTTGCTCAATTCATACTATGAGTCTAAGTTGGTTTCTAATGATTCCTTTTGTTTCACTTTTTTGCAGATGGCTAGGATGCGTGCTACTGCTACGCGATAAGAGGACCTCGAGTCTGCGACTAGGGATTCTATCATAGTTTATTGATGACCTAGGGGTTGAGGTTAACCAGGAGATGTAACACCATCCAAAGACTAGGATAAGGGACTTTACTAGACCCTATTTCTTTCTCCCAACCAGAGATTCCTCCACCCCAGCCAGTTATGGGTTAGGGACCAGCCTAGGCTCCACCGCTGTTAATTTTTCTTTACTACTCTAGGATGCTTTATTCAGTTGTTGGGATTAATTTGTGGTGCACCATATGATGGTTCATAGTTTGCGGATTAGAGTGGTACTAAGACAGAGGCATAACCTATAATTATGGCTCCTAGAGTTGAGGTCCTTTCAACCCCGGTGGTTGCTTAGTAGGTAGTTACTCTGTTGGTAGTTGTCTAGCCTGCTATGTCTGTTAAGAAGTAGAAGATGCTGGGTAGATTCTTGTGTTTGGCTCTGCCTAGGTTTTATGGTGCATTGGGCGAGGATGTTTATGAGTTCTTGGTTGCTTATGAGGATAAACTCCATCATTTGGTCTTAGTTGAGACCTGTGGTGTGGATTATACTACTTTTTCAATTTTATTTGAAAGGTAAAATTGATCGAGAGGTAATCTTGATTTAAGGCCAGCTAGATCTCCCTCTAAGATATGTACTCAGTTCTCTGAGGTCTTTTTGGATAAGTATATGCCTTGTAGCCTTAAAAATCATTTGGGGGATCAGTTCTCGAGGTTGGAACAGGGATCCATGACTGTTGCGGAGTATGAGGATTGATTTTATGAGTTGTCTAGGCATGCTACTTCTATTCTAACAATTAAGTATGAGCGAGTTTGGTGTTTTGTTTAGGAATTGAGACTTCCTCTATGCGTGGCCATATCGAGTTTGTTTTCCTCTAGGAGATCTTTTGTTGAGGTTTAATCATATTTATAGAGGAGATGCATCACTAGGCCCTAGGGTGCAACGATAAGAGGCCCCAATACCAAGATAGATTTAGTGGGAACCATAGTGGCTCACAATTCAAAGGCAGAGGTTCAAAGGGTACGTACCCTCTGCTTCAGCCTTATAATTATCAAGGCCAGTCTAGTAGGCCCATTCATGCCATACTTTAGATCATCGATGGAGGCCGGTCTAATTACATCGATTATCCTGGCCAGAGTAAAAGTTAGCCTCTGAGGGGTTCAAATTCTGGTTATTCTAGATGTGGTGGTTATTTTGGGTGAACCAAATCTTCTTATTTTAGTACAACTCCATGGGTGCGTTATTGTTTTGAGGACTTTGGCCATTTCTTGAGAGAGTTCCCCAATTGTGGAATGATGGTTCCTAAAACTCAGAGTATTCCACCAATTAGGCAATTCCTTCCCCAGCTAGAGGTGGTATGCATATTTATTGGGATGGTACCTAGGGTGCTCGTGGAGGTCCTTAAGCTGGTATAATAGGAGATCAGTCAGGAGCCTAGCTATGTTGCAAGTGTGGTCAGTTGTATGTTATACCTGCTAGGCCTGAGGAAAAGTCTTCAAATGCTATTATTATAGGTACAAATTCACTGTGCAGTCAATCAAATTTTCTTTATTTGATTCAGTATTTACTTTTTTTATGTATCTATTTAATGTGCCATACAGTTAGAGTTATCTTTGGATTATTATCTGTGTGGATCGATTTTATAGATTATGTTTTTTAAATATTTGAGAGTTTGATACTCAGGCTGATCTTATTGTGTTAGATATGGTGGATTTTGATCTGATTCCAGGCATGGACTATTTATCTCCCTACAATACAGTCTGGGATTAGTTTTCTAAGATAGTTACCTTAGCCATTCTTGGAATACCCCCAATTATGTGTCAGGGATCTATTAGTCATAATTTGACAGGGATAATTTCTTATGTTTTGGCTAGGAGACTTATCTCAAGGGGTTGCAAGTCTAATCTCACTTATATTTGCTATGTTAGTATGAAGAGTCCCTTGCTTGAACTATTCCTATAGTTTGGGAGTTTCTTGTTATTTTTCTTACTGATCTACTAGGTCTTTCTCCTAAGCATAATATTGTATTTGTTATTGATCTTGATTCAAGCACCTGACTTATTTTTATGAAACCTCACTATATGTCATTTGCTGAGATTAAGGAGCTAAATTCTCAGCTCAGGATTTTTTAGGTAAGGGTTTCATTAGATTGAGTGTGTTTCTTGGGGTGCTCTTTTCTTGTTCATAAATAAAAATGATGGTTCTTGCATATTTGTATTGACTACAGATGGTTTAACAAGGTGACGATGAAGAATATGTATCCTATATCTCACATTGATAATTTGTTTCAACCAACTTTAGGGAGCAATGGTATTCTCTAAGATTGACTTTAGGTTGGTTACATCAGTTATAGATTTGGGCTAAGGACATCCCAAAGAAAGCCTTCATGATTGTTATGGTTATTATGTGTTTCTGGTGATGTCTTTTCGGTTGACCAATGACCTAGTTGCTTTTATGAATTTGATAAACTGTATGTTTAGGCCTTATTTAGATTTCTTCTTGATTGTGTTTATCAATAATAACCTTTTTGTATTTGAGAAAAGAGAGGAGCATATATAATATTTGAGGATTGTCCTCCAGACTTTGAGGGATCATAGGATTTTTTCAAAATTCTCTAAGTGTGAGTTTTGGCTCAAGTCATGACTTTCTAGGACATGTGGTGTCTATGTTTGGGATTATGGTGGACCCAATAAAGATTGAGACTATTCGTCATTGGGACAGACCTACATCTCGATTTGAGGTTCGTAGCTTCATTGGTTTGGCTAGTTATTAAAGTTGGTTCATAAAGGATCTTGCTACTATTACAACTTGATGACCATATTGACCCGATAGGAGGTTCCTTTCCAGTGGTTTGCAAAGTTTGAGATGAGCTTTCAGAAGATTTTAGGATTTCTCATACCATCTCCTATATTGGCTCTTCCTATTTAAGGTAAGGGATTCACCACCTTTTATGGTGCTTTTGATGTAGGTTTGGGTTGTGTGTTATGTAGTAAAGTTAAGTTATTTCTTAAGTATTAAGGTGGCTGAAGGTGTATGAATGCAACTACCTCACTCATGATTTGGAGTTGACATCAGTGGTTTTCATGCTTAAGATTTGGGAATGAATCATCATAGTCTTCAATATGTTATGAACTAGAGCGAGCTTTATTCTTAAAAACACAGATGGATGGAGTTTCATAAGGATTATGATATCTCTATCTTATATCATCCAGGCAAGGTGAATGTCATAGAAGATGCCTTGAGTCGAACGATAGTGAGTATAGGTAGTCTAGCTTCTATCTCAATTTCTCAATGGCCATTAGCGTGGGATATCCAACCATTAGCTAACTTGATGGTACGACGTAACATTTTGGACCTTAGGAGTATTTTTGCTAGTGTTGAGGTGAGGTCTACCTTATTTGAGCAGATTTGGTGACTTAATTCAGTCGATTTTGCATGAAGCTCACAACTCTATATATTCTATTCCCTCTGGTACAACTAAGATGTATGGACATTTAAGGAAACATTATTGGTGGAGTGGCATAAACTGAGATATGGCAGACTTTGTAGCTCAATGCTTATATTGTCAGCAGGTAAAACGCAAGCATTAGAGACCTGGTGGCTTGATTTAGAGATTGCCTATTCCTGAATAGAAATAGGAGAATATTACGATGGATTATATTTGTGGGTTGACTCATACTTTCTATAGTTTCGATAATGTTTAGGTCATCGTGGAATGGTAGACCAAATTAACACATTTCACTCCTATTTAGATGTCCTTCAGTGTCGAGAGGTCATCCCATATCTATGTTTATGAGATAGTCCATTTGCATGGAATGCCTACATCTATCATCTCATACTGAGGCTCAGTGTTCACTTCTAACTTTTAGAGATCTTTTCAGAAGGATTTGGGTACTCATGTGGATCTTAGCACAGCCTTCCACCATTAGACTGACAAACAGTTAGAGCAGACTATTTAGGTTCTTGAGGATATGCTGTATGCTTGTGTTATAGATTTTTGAGGTTAGTGGGAGCAACACTTTTCTTTGGCAGAGATTGTGTATAACATCAACTACCATTTGAGTATTGAGATTGCACTATTTGAGGCATTATATGGTAGGCATTGTCATTTTCTAATTATATGGTTCGAGACCTTCAAGATTATACCCTATGGTACTAACTTTCTTCAGGAGTTGTTGGATAAGTTCTGGGTAATTCAGGATAGGTTGAGAGCATCTAAAAGTAGGCAGAAGGCTTCTGCAAACCATAGACTTCATGCCTTTAGATTTGGAGTTGTTCATCAAGTATTACTTCATGTATCGCCCATGAACGGTGTGATGAGGTATGAGAGGAAAGGGAAGCTCAACCCCAGATATATTGGACCTTTTGAGATCCTTCACAGAATTAGAAAAGTAGCATATGAGTTACCTTAGCAGGAAATTTTGCTGTTGTTTATCCGGTTTTCCATATTTCTATGTTGCGATGGTACATTCCTAATGTGTCTCATGATCTCTAGTGGGACTCAGTTCAGTTGGATGAGCAGTTGACCTTTGTGGAGGAACCTATGTTAATATTAGCTAGAGATGTCAGACAATCACGCTCTAGAGAGATTCCAGTGGTTAAGGTTCAGTGGAGGCACCGCCCAGTAAATGAGGCTACTTGGGTGATTGAGAGACACTTGTAGGACCAGTATTCTTAACTGTTTTAGCATTCAAGTATATTCTAACCTTTTACTTTTGCAGATGAAAGTTCTTTTAGTAGTGGATAGTATAATGAACCTTCAGGTCATTTTATGCATTTCCATGTATTTTCACTTTGTAAAACTTTCCTATAGATTTCCCAAGTCATTTATGATTTGATAGAGCTAACAGTTCACTTATCGAGCATTCTAATTGGTATTAAGAGATAATTTCCTATTTTGAAGTCTTCAATGGTTAAAATTAGCTAGTGCGTGAAAACTTTAGACAAACGACCTCGTATGCTAATTATTATAGTTCCAATAACTCTTGAACATCAATTTTTGTCTAGGAGGACCTTTGTGCGGGTCCCAAGGCTTCCGATATCATTTCAGGTTATTGGTCAAAAGTTAAGAAAACTGGCACTTGGGTGTGGACCCATATTTTGTTTGGAAGGACCTTGGATAGAAATTTTGACTGCGTCATTGAGTGTGGAATATTGAATTTTATAGGGTAGCATAGTTCGTTTGTGTGTGTAGGATTCCAAACGAATCTCAAGAGGTCGATGGAGGCTTGGAAAAATTCTAAGTCTCCAGCTGGTGCATCCGCTAAAGCGCCCCAGGGCGCTTTAGCAGCTTGGATAGTCCATTGAGCCACTTTAGTGGCAAGTTGTTCGCTAAAGTACAAACTGATTTAGTGCTGGCTAGTCCGCGTTAGCTGCATGCCAGGTAAGCGCGAGTATCATTTTAGCGGTGCCTGAGAGCCATTAAATACCCCACTTAGTCTGATTTTCTCCCATTTTTCACATTAGTTCAAGAGTGGAAAACCCTATAACGTGTGAAAACCTTGGAGAAACATCAATAGGCTATTTTGGTGTGGTTATGAGCTTGAAAAACTTGTTTCTTATCTGAATTCTTGGTAAGTTCACATTAATTCCATGGTTGATTTCTTAATTCATTCCTAAAATTTCTAGAATATTGGCGGGTTGATTCTGATACCATTTGAGCTCAGAATTTTCCTATTCTCAAGGCTAAATGTTCCTTGGAGAATAGAGGGATGCTTTGATGGTTTCAAAAGTACAATTCTGCAAGTGGTCTCCTCATAGAATTTTTATGTTATTTTGGACCCAAAGCATAAAGATGCAAAATGGCTACTGTTGTTCTTTTATTCATAAGTAGATTATGATTTTGATAGTGTGCATCGTGTGGAAACTTCTCGAAAGGGAAATCACTGATTTAGCAGATTTTATCAGGATTTCTTCGGCGTCTAGGTAGGCTAGTTTTATCTTCTTTTAGATTGAGCTTAATCGTAGTATATTTATGGTAATGTGCTAAATATGGGTTGGAAATTAGGTCTCATTAGAATAATTAGAGTAATTTGGATTGTTTAGTCGATTAAGGAATTGAAAATTAGGTGTAACTGACTTGGTTGCTCATGCTTTAGGTAGAACTGCTACCTTAGGACTAAAAGTGGTTTATTTAATATCTAGTAGTAATAATTTGATACCTTAACCTAGTTCGAGGTAGAATTTCCTTAGAATGGATTTTGGGGATTAAAAGTGGGTCTTTCTTGCCCACCATAGGCCAAGACTATTATTAGTTCCTTGTAAACTTTATAGACGTATTATATCCTTTAGATTGTATATTTAGGAGCTTGAAGAGGTTAGTTGCATGATACTTATGCTAGATTGGTACTTGAGAGTTAATACTAGTTCCAGTTCAAGTCTAGCGATTTATGATCTTAAGACCAATTTGATTCCTGCATTATCATGACACGAGATCTAGTTCAAGTCCAAATATTAACTATATGAGTTTTGGTTCAAGTTTGGCATTTAATTATACGAGTTCCTATTCAAGTCCAACATTGGGGGGTTGCTTATGATAACTATTGAATTGGTTGTAGTCTGATGTTTGTAGTATGGAAAAATTCTCGGTTATGGCCTGAGATGTGGTTATTTAGTATAATTCTTGTTACTTATTATATTTGGTTGCACCCTCCATGCTTATGAGGGACCGCATTAGGTTATTTACTTATCTGTACTTACTAGCTTCTGGGGGCCAGTTCTATAATGCTAGCTATGTGTTTCTTTACGTTATTGTTCCGGTTTATTTATTTATTTATTTACAATGGCGTATTATTCTATGTTTTCCCTTTTGTCTTGACTTTGTTTATTTATCTTGCATATTTATTATACTTATATTATGATTTAGCTCAGTCGGCCGATGATGTCTATTGAGTACCCATACTACACTTGTGTACCTTTGTGGTGTACATTCGAGTACTAGTTGTCGTCGTTGACTTTGCAATCGTGCTACTTAGAGTTCGGAGAAAAGGTGAGCTCTTAGAGCTGAAGTTGACCTTTTCTCCTTCTTCTACATTTACTTAATCTTTCATTATTTGATATTGATATATATTTAACTATTATAGTACTCATATTTCTTTTGTTAGTAGCTCTTGTACCGACACTACTAGGCCGTGGGATGTTATTTTTTCTTATTTATCCTCTGTATTTGTACTATTATTATTAGTATTTCCATTTACCTAATTTATTATTGTAAGTCTTTACTTGCAAAGTTTGACATTTGTATCATTTTTACTCCAAATTAGCCCATTGCTTATAGCTCTGGGCTATGATTTGGCTTACATACTTATAGGAAAATGTAGGTGCCATAATGACTTGGAAATTGGGTTGTAACATAAAGGCAGTTGATATGGCTACTATGTCCTTCGCTGACTAGTTAATTCCTTCTTGAGGATTGTTGGGAAATAGATTTTAACAACTTGCCGACTTATGCTTATAAAAATACAAGATACCACTGGGGAAGATTCTTTTGTGCAAGTCCATAAAGACAGGTAGATAAAAGGCATAACCCCCATATGTGGATGTTATTCTGATTATGAAATCTTCATACCTAATTGTCTGCACCCTATTTAGTAATTCCTTAAAAGAGACCGCTAATGATACAAACATTTTTTATATCCTTATTCAGGAAATAAGATTTTCTTATAAGATTGTAGACTTCTTTTAGATTTACGTGTGACAGTATGCCTGGCATAAGAAGACCTACTTTTTCTAAATTAGCATGATGATTTTTAATGAACTCCAATGTATTAGAATTTATCTGAAGTCCTTGTTTCTAAAGCCCTTTCAAAATGTTGCACACATGTTTATACTACTATGGATTGAATTCTACAAAGAAATTGCTTAGTTTCATGAGATGATATAAGACTAAACTTATCTAATGATTTAAGACCCAAAGAATGATATATATCTAAGGTAACACTGCTTAAGGAACCGTCTACCATATCTGATAACAAAAAAGGCTTCCCTTATTACTCTCAAATTGGAAAATTGAGTTTCAAAGGGATAAGATTTAAGTCAAAATCACATATAATGAAGAAATTCATTTTATAATAACCTTTTACTTTTCTTTCACTACTGCTTTATCATCGTTTGCTGAAAGTGTCTCATTTTTTATCAACTTTATTTTGACCATGAACTGAAGCAATCTTTTACCAATTTGATATTTATGACCTTGATATCAACTTGACTACTTGTTGTTGTACTTCTAACTATATGTTTATTATTGAATATATTGGCATGTATTTGAACTGTGCTATCTTACTTGTCCAATCATGTAGATACCCTTAAATTGAGGTGTCTTGAGTATAGTTGTACAACAACCCTAAGACATATATTATGATAGCCTCCATCTTATATTGACTGACCTGAATAATATTATTAGTATCTCAAGGAAGATATTTATATAAATAAGATTTAACTTTAATAAGATCTTTTTGAACCCCTGGGGGTTACACCACACAGTGACGGACCAGGTCCTTTAGGATTACTTTCAAGCAATAGATCAGTAAAGCAACTTGGAGGTGCTGGAAATTTAAAGGCAATGCAAGAAAAAAAGAACACAAGATTTTAATGCGAAAACCCAAGCTGGGAGAAACCACGGCTTGCCTTCACGAGCACAAAAATAGTCCACTATAACCAATATCTTAATTACAGACTAGACTATAAACCTAACTCTAGGTTCCTCCTACTTGCAATACTTCTATTGCAAGCACACCATGACACCTCTTCCAAGTTTCCCTCAACAACTGGTTAACTCTAACTAGCGACAAGCTTAGGCAACTCTACCTAAGCACTCTCTTCACAAAGAGAAAAATACTACTCTTATAACATGAGTATTTTGGTTACAATTTAACACTCACTCAGGAATAAAATCTATTTAACCATAAACTACCAACTAAGAACTTTAGTAGTATAGAAATAGGGTTTTTCTACCTCTCTTTTCACTTTTTTGAATGTGTAAAAACCAATTATTGAAGAGGCGTCTCTTTCATTTTATAGACGGGTGATGATTAGGGATGAAGTATCATTGGACCAGCTTTCTAAGTCGATGCAAAATAACACATACAAGTTTGTTACACAAGAGGACAAAATTGTGTAGATACCATGTGCTAGCTGTACTGTACTTTGCATGTCCAGGGACCTAATACCTTGCAATTTAGTGCTCATCATCAATACTACATATAGCAATTTCCCCCTTTTTTGATGATGGCAAACCAAACCATATAATTTAAGCATCAGTGTATATTCATCACATTTAATCATAATGATTACCACCTGAGGATGAATATTCCCCCTATCATCAAGCTTTGTCTTTCATCATGCAACATAGGGACCTGACCCTTGTTGTCATTTTGCAGAAAAAATTTCCCCTTGTCATCATACACCTTTAGTTTGTCAATTTTCCTTTTCATCCCCCAATAATCATACACTATTCAGTACATCACATACTTCCCCTGTCATTATGCTACCAGTGTTACCAGGTCCTTACATATAAAGTCAGTATTCCCCCTTTTGACATTATTGAAAAGGATATATAGTAAACCAAGAGTAAAAATAAGCACAGATTAGTTAACTCATGGCCACTGGGGCAACACTAACATATAGAATAGAGTTAAGGTAAGATATAAATTAAAGATCACAAATAAAATTCTTTCATTCATATCCAATAATTAGTAATATTACAATCATGCCACAGAACTGTAAAAATAACTATCTTCAAAAGCCAAATCAAGGAGTAAGATGTGAAATTGACACTGTATTGATTTTGAGACAATGAAAATGGGACTTAGGTTAAGGGATGCTTGGAAGAAGGTTTGGGAGAAAGGTACTTAAGCAACATCTCCAGTCTTGAATTTCCAGCCTTATCAACATCTAACAACTGTTTGGTGAGATCCTTTACTTTAGCATTTAGTTTTTTAACTTTACCAATCAGTTCATCCACTCTGCTTTGGAGCTTTACATTTTCATTTTCAAGTTCATCAAAGGTACCTGGTCCTTCAGATGAAATCTTCTGAATCTGCGACTTCAGAAACACTATCTCAGAATCTTTGGCATCCAACATAAACCTTAACTCCTCTATTTCCTTTCCCAGCCTTTCTTGAGAAGCTAACAACTCAAATACTTGAGATATAGTATTGGATTTGAATACAATATATTTATTCTCTACAAGGGTATTAAGGCTGTTCAATTATTTGGTTGTATCCTGTGTTACTTTGGTTCTACTCACACTGAAACGTTCGAAGACTCTCTTCAGCAAGTACCCATAGGGCATTCCATGTCTTACTTTTCTCAAAAATCACTTTCTTCATGTGCCCAATCATAAGAGTGGGTAGACTGATCAATTTAAGCATACTTAGGCATTCTATCAAGAACAAATTAGCTTCAGAGCAATGGTAGTTTACCCTGATCTCGGCAATAGGATTTTATTGATGAATTCAAATATAAGTTGGACATCACATTTCAGGAACTTCTTTTTCACTACTACTTTACATGTTCCTCCCATCTTAGAGGCATTGATTATAAACTCTACTTAGGGAAATTGCTTTACAGCAGTACTAACTCCAATAACTTCCACATCCTAAAATTTTCCTAGAGCTTTTTCTTCCAAATTGATAGACTTTTCTTGCATATGTGCAGACAAGCTTAGCCCATCTTCTGAGAATTCCATGGTCTAGTAAAATAATCTAACTTCATTCTTAAAAACCATGGGATTTAATTCTTCAAACAAGTGTAGCCAGCCTTAATACCTAACATATTCAACCAATTCAGTCATCTCGGGTTTCTTATAAATTTTGGGATCAAATATTTTTCCTGACATTACCTTTTGAGTTCTTAGGTTTCCAATCCTTCTTTCTCTGGACATGTCAAACTTTTTTTAATTTCTTTTCTTTATTTTAGGCTCATTACTTGTTTTTTTATCGGTTGTTCCTTTTATGGGACCTGGTCCCCCAGATTATTTCCTTGGCAACTATATGTTTCTACCTTATTCCAGCTGATCTACTAGACTTTGATATGGAGGACTCGGTCCTCTCAATTTTAGGATCATTCTTTCTTCCATTGCTGATAGCAATAATATCCCCTGAATTCCATTTCTCTCCTATATCAATCTTTATACCTTCAATATTTTTATTTTTCCTTTTTCTGTTTCTCCTGAGTTTCTTCATAGTACATCTTAGAAGAAATTCATCCTCCTTATTTGAAGTTAACAACACTTCCTTTCTCTCACTCACTTTATCAACATCATAAAGTTTCTGTTCTACCCTATCAACTGAGTTGTCTATGTTGTCACAAGCAAGGAGTAGTAGGTTCTCAGTTACCCAATTGTGGCTGGAGGAAAGATCAATTGTTTTAACTATAATTTCTTTATCAAACAACTGATCAAAAATATTATTTTTTCCTGAGTGTGTAGGAGAATCTGGAGCTTGTTGTATTTTTGGAAATTTACCTTTTTTAGATTTTTCAAACGACACAGGAAATTGCTGGGTTTTTTATGAAAGAGTTTCGTATTCTGTTGATGTCCTAGACCCTTGGTTTGAGAAGTCTATTATGATTCACTAAGCATTGACTTCAATGGTTAAGGATGTTTTAGTGAAGTTTAACTCAACTGTAGGTTTTGGAGTTTTTACCGAGTATGGGAAAGTAATGGCATCACCCATTAGATTAGTGAAGGAGTGATGATCCAATTTAGATTAGGAATGATTTATGATTTAAGAAGATGAATAGGACTAGTTAAGGTGCAATTTACGAGAAGATCTGATTTAGCACTGTTAAAAATGACCAATGTCATTAAAGACAGTTCTTTATAAACTGACACGTCTTAATCTAATAAATGCGACTCTTCGGTTTGCAAGGGATTTGACAGTTTAGAGAAAAGAAGGATACATGGCTTTTTCAGATAACATTTTATGACTACTTATGCATCATTTATGTTCTAACCTGAAAGATAGGATAAGGTCTCTCTTAGTTTGAATAAATTCTGTATCTGGGAAGCTTCAGTTGTTCTCCTTCTAATCTATCCCCATAGGTGTATACCTGCAATGGTATGAAGGTAATTTATACTAATCATACATATACATAACTATGGATAACTATCTCTTGATCATAGTTAAGATTTGAGGAGTGATATTGATTTAGATGGTGGTTAAGGGAATTTTGATCAAGCTCAGTTTTAGTTCCAAATTTTTACTTCCTTCAAACTGCCTCAGGTTTCCTTTAAGATGAGTTTCTTTGGGACCAGGTCCCTTGAAATCATATTCTTTCATAATGAGACACCTCTATCTTAAAGTTCCTTAAGAGAGAGAACAAAATCAATATTTTAATAAGTAAGCTTTGAACTTTTTCAGCCAATGAGATATTCCTAACTGTAATCCCCTTCTCATGCCTATAATTATGATCAATTGTCAGACATGGGAACCTACTTGAGTCTAAGTTCCTAGTACTAGGACAATGGTGTGATCAATTTCTTCTTAGCCCATCTAGGCAGAGATTGGTTTCTGTCCACCCCTTTTTGAAAATTGAATCCTTTAGGATATGCGTTTTTATGCTAAATATATTCAATGCTCTTTAACTTAGCCATGAGCCAGGAGTGACATTTTTCTTTCAAATCTCTATTTCTTCCACTGTGAGTGCACAAGAGTTTGTGACCTTTGCTTCCAACATAATGAGCAGTAGCCTTTTTACCAGACTCAACAAGTTAGAGTTATACTTCATAACCCAAACCTCCACTATACTTTGCATCTTGACTGATCAAATTAGAGGGGATCTATAAGGAGGTAGTCCATTTAAGAGATTTGTTCAATTCTTATCATAAGCGAACCAGGTCCCTCTCTAACTCTTTATTCTTGTGTAGTGCTGCCATAAGATGTTCTTGAGAATCCTTCAACCTTTTTTCAAGATCAATTTAAACCAAGAATCTTTTATCTTTCCCATGTCATCTAGGACACTTCCCTTCTTTGGGTGACTCATACAACTCAGATACTCAATTGTCAATTTAGAGAGCATTTCTCCAGTTTTGGAAATTTGAAAGGTTAATGTACTTAACTTACCTTCTTGTTTCTTAACCCTTTACTCTAAAGCATTATTCTCCTCAGTTAGTTTACACACAAAATCTATCAACACACTAACAAGCCTATTTATCTCCTTAGTAGTGTATTTGTCTAGATTCTCCTTCGTATCAAGGAGAGTTACCTCTTTTTCTTTTTCATCTTCTGAGTTTGCCATAAATTTAAATTGGAAATTACAAGCAACTGAGTTGTCTTCCCTTACAAGTATAAAGACATTTCTAGACCTCTTAACCTTATCAGTTTTACTAAAGGAATCTTCCCATGCCGTCTGAGCTTGCTTAACTTCATACTAAGCAGCAGTTTTCCTTTTTAACTTTTTAGAGATTTTATCATTCTTTTGCATTTGGTAGCCTCTCATGAATTCTTTAAAAACCCTAATTTTTAGACGATTGTCAATCTTGTCACTTCCTTTTCTTAGCTGACCATGTCTTTTTATAGCTTTAACAATTCTTGTTGCCAAGAGTGCAACATTGTTGTCTTCTTTACTTGGGTCAGAATCCAAACCTTCAGGGTCAGAAATCCTTTCCTTTTTGCTTCCTTTCTTTCCACCTCTAGTTTAGTTAAAGTAGCCATTACGATTAGAATACTCTAGGTGTAAACCTTTTAGAGTGAACCCGCTCTGATACCAATTATTGAGCCCTTGGGGGTTACACCACATAGTGAGGGACTAGGTCCCTCAGTATCTATTTCAAGTGATATATTGGTAAAGAAACTTGGATGTACTAGAAATTTAAAGGCAATGCAAGAAAGTAAGAACACAAAATTTTAACGTGGAAACCCAAACTGGGAAAAACCACGGGCCCTCACAAGAACCAAAACAATCCATTATAACCAACCTCTTGATTATAGATTCGACTGTAAACCTATCTCTAGGTTTCCCCTACTTGTAATACCTCAATTGCAAGCACACCTTGACACTTATAACAAGTTTCCCCTAACATCTAGTTAACTCTAACCAGTGGAAAGCTTAGTCAACTCTACCTAAAACCCTCTTCACAAAGAGAAAAACACTACTCTTATAACATGATTAGTTCAGTTTCAATTTAGTACCCACTCAAGAACAAAATCTATTTAAACATAAACACTCAGCTAAGAAATTGAGTAGTGTAGAAATGGGGTCTTGCTTCCTCTCTTTTCACTCTTTGGAATGTAGAAAAACTAATTATTAAAGAGACGTCTCTTTTCTTTTATAGTTGGGTGATGATTAGGGATTGAATAGCATTGGACCAGCTTTTCAAGTTGATATAAAATAGCACATAAAAGTTTCATACACAAGAGGATAAAACTATACAGATATCATTTGCCAGCTGTACAGTACTTTGCACATCCAGGGACTTGGTCCCTTGTATTTTAGCTGCTCTTCATTAAAAATACATATAAAAATTCCCCCCTTATCAATAGTTTGATTAAGTTAGGAATTTCACTAATATACTACACTCATCAGATTGACTAAATCTATCTTCAATCTTCTTGTACAACTCAAGTAATTCTTCATTCGATATGTCAGTACTATTATTAATGATCTCTCTATCCCTCTCATAATCATACAATAATTTCATAACATTATTGTTATACATAGCTTTTTATTCTTTATTTTTGCTTTTATCATCTGTATCCCTATATAAATTTTCCCAAAACTCATTAGCAACAATATGATTAGATGTGTTATATTATTTAATATCAAGGATCAAGTTTGACCCCAAATCCTATTACATAACCTGCCATATTTTGTAGTAATAGATAATTTCCCAATACCGAGACGATAGGATCTATATGAGAAATATGAGCAATGGCAATCGTTCACAAATTTATCAACACTTACAAACATAAAGAAGTGTCTTTTTATTTTTATAAGTAAGATACACCTATTACTAGGACAGTTTTTCATCATTGTATATTTTTTATTTCATATCAGCTCTATTAAGTTCTTTGTAGTAATCAACGACCCTTTTTCCTTTTACTTTACATAACTTCTTGTTTCATTAATAGATAAAAGTCCTCCAAATGTATGAAAGCCTGGAGGACTTAGTACCATCTATTCCAGTGTGGTTGGATCCTTATGTTTATTATTTAAGAATTCTAAGTTTTTCTCTCTTAAGAATGGATGAGATACTTATGGATTTCTAAGTTTTTTTCTCTTAAGGGTAGATGAGATACTATTTTCATTTTTGAAAAAGATTATCGCAAATTTCTTTATCAAACTCATTTTCTAAAAGACATAGAGATATTTTAGTATACTACTATGGATAATTTGTGCTCTTATTCTTTTTTGAAAAGTAGGGAAGAGCTAGTGTATGATTAGATCAATCAAGTGGTAGGGGCACATACTTTACTTTGCTAGGACGGAGTTGTTGTTGATGAGGATTGGTCGATGGGCCATTTTTTTCTTTTTTAAGGGAGAGATTACAGTTGGGTACAAATAGCCTTGTGAAAGATAAGTAAGCAAGCACACTGCTTTTACCGATCAACTTTGGGCTGTCAAGTGATGATTAGATAAGGAGACTTACATCAAGAAGCTAGGTATAAATAAGCCAGTTAAATATGAGTAGACAGAGCATTAGTCTATTTTCAGTGGGGTACGTATATAAGGATAGATCACATGGTTTTATACTGGTCAGTTTTGAGCTGTCGAGCAATGATTTCTCTTTATCTTAAGAAAGGACATAGCGGGCCTATCTTATAATAAAAAGGAGTAATCTCTTCTTTGGTGTGCACTATATTATTATTTCCTATTTCTTAAGGAGTGATCTGGGATTAATCCACGTGGCATGCTGAACCCTTGGGGATTACACCACATAGTGAGGGACCAGGTCCCTCAAAGTTAATCACAACTAATCAACTAATGGAGTGCCAGAAAACTAAGGGCAGTGCAGGAAAGAAACAACACAGAAGATTTAACGTGGAAGCCCCCTTGCCCAAGGAAGGAAAAAACACGGATTACTCTCATAAGCTCAAAACAGTCCACTATAACCAACCTCTTTATTACAGACTCGCCTGTGAACCTAACTCTAGGTTTCTCCTATTTGCAATACCTCTATTACAAGCAATCTTTAACACCCTACCAAGTTTCTCTTAACATCTAGCTACCGAAAACAAGCTTAGTCAACTCTACCTAAGCACTTCTTTTAACAAGAGAAAACACTACTCTTATAGTATGAGTAGTTCAATTACAAACCAGATCTCACTCAAGACACTCTTTAATTTAGCACACAAAGATAAGGACTAGAGCTAAACATGGGTTTTGCCTTTTTTCTCTTATCACTCTCTAAATTTGCAAAAAACTATTTGATGAAGAATCCTCATTTTCTTTTTATTGATGAGTGATAATTAGGGATGAAATATCATTGGACCAAGTGTCCTATTCAGTACAAGAAGCACATGCAAGTTTTTTACACAAGAGGATAAAACTGTCCAGGCATGCGTGCCAGTTGTACTATACCATGCACATCTAGGGACCTGGTCCCTTGAAGTGAGCTGCTCATCATCAAAACTACATATAACAATTTTATATCTTTTTGATGATGACAAACCAACCATTCTTCTTTGAGCACATATATCTCATTTAATTTGTGTGATTACCACTCTGAAGATGAATGTCCCCCTATCATCATGCTTCTACCATGATGCATAAATGGGACCTGATCCCTTGTTGTCATTTGCAACAAAAACTCTAATTTCTTCCCCCTGTCATCATGCACCTTTATTTAGTAAATTTGCATACTTCCCCACTTCCCCCTATCAATATGCCTTCATTCATTCATCTATTTAGCACATCACTTACTTCCATACATGCCCATATTTTTTTCTTAGCTTATTACATGGTACCTGGTAACTACATATTACTTATCACACCTGTTCCCTACCACATAAAATCAGTAATCCCTCTTTTGGCATCATTAAAAAGGATTAACAGTAAACCAAGAGTAAATATAAGTATAGGCTAATTCACTCATGGCCACTGGGGCAACACTAACAAGCAGAACAACTTTAAACTGAAGGGAAAAAATGAGGCATAAATAGAATTCATTCATTAATAAAAGTTAGAACAAGTGTAGTAAGATAATATAATAACATAAACAACTATCTGTAAAGTCCATTATTAGAATTAGGACAAGAAACTGACACAGGGTTAATGAGGGAGAAGAGATAACATGACATAGGTAGAGAGAGGTTTAGGGGAAAAGGACTTAAGTAACATCTCCATTCTTGCATTTTCAGCATTGTGAGCATCCAACAACTGTTTGGTTGGAACCTTTACTTCAACATTCAGTTCTTGAACTTCACCAGTCAGTTCTACCACTTTTGCCTGGAGTTTTGCATTTTCTGCTGCAAGTTCATTAGTGGCACCTGGTCTCAGAGGATAACTTTTGATTCTGCAACTTTAGGTGCACAATTTTAGCATCTTTTGTAGACAACTTGATCCTTAATTCCTCCATTTCCTTTCCTAACTTTCTTGAACAACTAGCAACTCAGACACTTAAGACACAAATCCATCTTTGCCTTTTTTGCATTTATTTTCTACAAGGGTTGTCATGCTGATCATCTGCTTAAATGTTCCAGGTGTTCCCTTAGTTCCATACACACCATAATGTTCAAACACCTTATTCAAGAGATATCCATATGGCATTCCATATCCATCTTTCTTTTCATGAATCACATTATGCTTATGCTCTATCATTAGAGAAGGAAGACTTATCAATTCAAACTTGCTCAAACATTCAATTAAGAATAGGTCAACATTTGAAGCAATTATTCTGTTTTCAAACCTTGCAACAGGACCTTCTTGGTGAACTAAAATGCCAGGTGATAATCACTTTTAAGAAACTTCTTTTTCACTACAGCTATTAAGGTCCCTCCTACCTTTGATGCTTCAATCATTAGTGGTAGGCTATTTATTTACTACAGTTCTTACCCATACAATAAGTACATCGAGGATTCTTTCTAGTGTTTCTTTATCCAGCTTAAGAACCTTTCCTTGCGCTTGTGAAGTCAAACTCAAACCATCATCTGAGAATTCCATAGAGTAGTAGAATTCTCTCACTTATAGAAGGTGTAACCAACCTTGATGTCTCACATACTCAACCAGTTCTACCATCTTTAGCTTTTCATAAATTCTTGGATCAAACACTCTTCCTGAAAGAACTTCTATGTTCTCAGGTTCCCAATCCTTTTTTCTCTGCACATGTCTTTCATTTCTTTATTTTTTCTTTCTTTTGGGCTTACTACTTGGCTCTCTTCTTTATTAGATTTTCTCTTCTTTAGACTAGGTCCCTCAGTGGATTTTTTTTTCTTGACAACTATATGTTTCTACCTTATTCTAGTGGAGCTACTAGTCTTTGACTTAGAGGACCTGGTCCTCTCATCATCTTCAACTTCTTTTCTTCTATCTTTAGTAGCAGTAACAACTAGTGAATCTATGTCTTCCCCTTTTTCAATCACCATAACTTCCATATTTTTTTCCTCCTCTACTGCAATAGATTTCCTCAACCTTCTTTTTTTCATTGTTGAATCTTTGTTGGCCTTCATAACATCTTCCATCATTTCTTAGAAACTCTTGTAGAATAGGTTCTAGTCATATTCACTATAGAGTCCATCATTTTCTCCTTTCCTATACTTCCTCTTAGTTTCTTCACAGTCCATCTCAGAGGCACTTCATCTTCATCCTCATCATTCTCCTCATTTGGAGGTAACAATATATCTTTCCCCTATTTACTTCATCATTAACACCTACTTTCTATTCTACTCCATCAACTGAGCTTTCTTTGGTGTCATATGAACGTAGGAGTAAGTTTTTAGCTACCCAGTTCTCATTTGAGGAAAGATCAACCCTTTTAACCAGAATTTCTTCACCAAATAACTGACAAAAAATGGGGTTTAAATTTGAGGGTGTAGGAGAATTAGTAATTTGCAGTGTTTCAGAGGGTTCAACTTTTTTGGATTTTTTAGATGACCCAAGAAATTGAAAGTTTTTAGGTAATTTTGCATTTCTTGGAGAAAAAAAAGTTTTAGATTGAGAAATTTCTTGGTCTATTGGTCACCCAAACCCTTGGTTTGAATTATCTATCATAATTGGCTGAGCATAAGTATCCAAGGTTAAGGAGGGTTCAATGAAGACTGACCCGATTATAGGTTCTGGACATTGTAAGGAAGATTCAGTAAAAAGAATTGACTCAAATTGTTATTGGGGACTAGAGGCAATGTGTTCCATAGTTTCAATTTTAGAAGAATTAAGATGTTCAACTTAGGGATGTCCAATTTTACTCTCTGGAGTTTTATCTACTTCATGTTCTTTTGCTGTGTTTGAGGAAGTAGTAATGTCGTCCATTTGATTTTAAGAGACAGTGATGAGCTGGGACCAGTTTGGATTAGAGAAGACTTGTAGATTTGTGAAAATGATTTGGACTAGTAAAAAAATAATGACAAGAAGGTCTGATTTAGCAGTTTTAAGAAATGAACATTGTCATTAAAAGATGTTCCTTTTGAACTGAAATGATAGAACCTAATAAGTACGATTAGAGAATAGAAAAATACCTGGATTTTTAGATAATATTTATGATTACTTAAGCATCATGTAGGTACTAACTTGAGAGATAGGACCATATCCCTCTCTTTTTAAATTCTGGACTTGTGTTTGCTTCAATTGTTCTCCTCCTAGCTGTTCCCATGGATGTATACCTATAATGGTATGGAGCTGAGTTAGATTAACATGCACCTATATTATCATGGATATTTGTTTCCTAAACGGTAGCCAAATTTTAGAAGAGACACTGATTCACATATTAGGTCAGGTTGGCTTGATCAATCTATGATCTAGCCTTTGCACACTTCTTTTTGATCTTGTTCTCAAGGAATATTTGAATATCAGGTCCCCAACTTAACTTTACTCACTTTTCTGGAACTTTCTTTTCTAGGATGATTCTTCTAAGGACCAGGTCCCTTGAAATCAACTATTTTAAAATAGGACACCTCCACTTTGGAGTGCCTTGAGCGAGAGAGAGAGAACATAGTTAGATCCTCTAAAATATTGAAAACTCACTTTTAATAAACATTCTTGACTATAATACCCTTTCTCTAACCTGGAACTATGATCACTTATTTAATTTGGGAACCCACTTGAGTTTGAGTTCCCAGTAAGAAGACAATTGTGTGATCAAAACCTTCTTTTCCCATCTAGGTAAAGAAATCTTCTTTATATTATTCAAATACTTGAACCCATTTTCCCTGTGTATTCCCTTGCTAAACATATCTGAATTTGCTCATTCCAACACTTATCCAGCTTTGATAATTCTCCTTAGTATGCCCATCTTTCCCATAATGATTGTACAGAGGTTTGGGAGCCTTGTTTCTAGCATCACTGGAAGTCATTCCTTGCCACCTAATAGGTTAGAATTCTCCTTGATATCCCGGTACTTTGCCATCATTAACACCCATGCTAGTTATATTAAAAAGAATATGTGAAGAAGCAATCCAATTAAGAGAATTGTTCAACTATTCTCTTAGGTGGACCATGGCTCCCTCTAACTCTTCATTTCTATATAGTCCAGACATAAGGTGTTTTTGCAAATTTCTCAGCCTTTCCTCAAGATCAATTTAAAGACTTGAAACTTCTTTCTTTCCTTTTCTATCTACCTTATTTACCTTCTTTAGATTACTCATTAACCTCAGATTTCAGATTTTAATTTTGTGAACAACTCTTTAGTATCAGAATTTTGTAAAGTTAAAGCAATCAACTAATGATCTTGATTATTTACTCTTCTAAGACAATCTTCTCATTTGTTAGTTCATATACAAAGTCTATCAACCCTCTTGGAAGTATTTTTATCTTCCTAGAAGTGTAATTATCTAAATTCTTCCTAATATCAGAAAGAGTTACCTCTTTTTTTTCATCTTCTGAGTTTGCCATGAATGCAAACAAGGAATCATAGATAACTTTACTTTCTTCCACAACTAGCATAAAAACATCCCCAGTCTTCTTATTTTCACCTGAATCACTGGAAGAGTCTCCCCATGTTGCCATTAGAGAACATAAGGAACCTGATTTTTTTTATCATCTTGTTTCAGCATGAACCTATCTCCATACTCTTTGTCTTTTCTAGATTTGGTGGATAGGTCTTCCTAAGCAGCCAATACCTTCTTTACTATAAAACTAGCTGCATCTTTTCTTCTTAATATTTCATGATTTTGATTCTTCTCTTGCATTGGGTATTCCTTTATGAATTCTTCAAAGCTACCACCATTTTTCATAGATCTAACAATCCTTGTTGCCAAAAGTGCAACATCAGTGTATTATTCTCCTAATTCTAATTCTAAAGTCTACAAAGTCAGAAATCCTTCCCTTTTTAGTTCCTTTCTTTCCACCCTTAGTTCAGTCATAGAAGTCATGATAACTAGAACACTCTAGGTATGAACCTTTTAGAGTGAACCTGCTCTGATACTAATTATTGAACCCTTGGGGGTTTCACTACACATTGAGGGATCGGGTCCCTCAAAGTCAATCCCAGCCAATCAACTAATAGAGTGCAGGAATAACTAAGGACAATGTAGGAAAAAGACAACACACAAGATTTAACATTGAAATTCCTTTGATCAATGAAGGAAAAAACATGGCTTGCCCTTGCAGGCTCAAAAAAGTCCACTATAACCAACTTCTTGATTATAGACTCGACACTATTGAACCTTAGGCTCTGATTCCAAGTTTGTAGCGCCCTGATTTTCTAAACCGGAATGCTCCACGATGCTCATGACCCCAAGGGACCACAAGCTAACCCATGATTGATATCTGTACCTGTACACTATATAATATATAAATATAAATGCGGAAACATGAACTGAAGGCCATAAGGTTCAATACTGAACATAATCTGAGTAATAAAAATGTCTAAATAAAGAGGTATCACAATACCAAAATAGAACTGAAATACTGAAGTCTGAATCTAGTCTGTAATCTAGTCTGCGGCTAGTCTGAAAGTATCTACTATCAGAATAACCTGAATAAGGAGCTTATGGGATATGTCCCGAACTAACTCCAACTAATGAACTAATCAATGAGAAGATAGAGAAATAATCATGTCCTCAAAGGATGAGAACTCACTTCTAACTCTGACTGCTGAAATCTTCAATGCTACTGTTTCTCTAAAAATCGTGCCTCTAAACCTATGGAGTAAAATAAAACACCATAGAACGAATGCGTTAATATGTCTGAATGTACTGAGTATATGAGTGAGGTAGGCTAAATGCAAAGGGTTTATATGCATGAACAATGCTGACTGATATGAACGTGAGAATACATACATGCATAAGTAACTATAACTGAACTCGTAGAGTTACTGACTACTGAGTCTAAATGCTGACAACATGAGTTTACTGATACTAAGATACTGAATAGATGAATGACTATTTTTGACAGTTTGAATTATGAAGAACCGGTCTGATTGACTGTGTCTAACAGTCCTGAAACTGAATATTGATAATGTAAGCTATGAAGACTGATCTAATTGATATAACTGTGATGATCGGACTAACCGATGTAACTGATACTGAGCGACTATATTTGACAGACTAAATCTTCTAATAATCATTAAGAGTGACTAAGCTTGAGATCAGGCCTAACTAATGGGTGATCTCTGGAACTGATATTGAGATTACTCAACTGAATCTGAGACTGAGATTAAGACTATCTGATGGGTGACCTCTGTAAGTACTGATACTAAATTATTTTATGTTAGACCAAGCCTATCTAGCAGGTGGTCTATGAATCTGTGGAACTATCTGAGTTTCTTACTGAGATTGATGACTGTATCTGACAGTCCTGATTTCTGAGTTCTACTCTAAAGACTGATACAAAAACTGTAACTATGGGAGTGCTCACTTAACCGACATGCCTCGAGTCTGAACTAGTGGGGTCCAACCTGTAACCCCAACTATTGTGCCATGGGTAAATAACTTTCTGTTCAAGCGTATTTGACGGGTGACCCTCGTAAAAAGTCAAGCCTAAGCTAGTATAATAGTCAAGTCTCTCTGACGGATGACAAGCCTTTTTCTGATGGGAGACTCCTACATCCTGCGCTGGCTACGTAGTTCTGGAGTTCAGGGATTACTCCTAATGACTCTACTCTCTAACAGGGAGCCGCCATCCCTGCACTCGCTCGGTGCTAGCTCCTACTCCTAACTGAATGACTCTAAACTAATTCTTAGAACCTGTACTTGAACTGAACTGGAGATGTTACTGAGTTTCTTACTTGACTGAGCTGACTGAGTTCACTTGGTTCCATTATTTGACGGAATACTACTGAATCTATTATCTGACTAAATTATACTAAATTCTGAATTAATTTCTTAAATGCTACTGAGATCTGAGATGAGTACTGAACTGAAGCTGGAATGACAACGATACTTAGATTACTGAGATTTCTTAAGTTCTACAACTATCCGAGAGTTCTGAATTCTGTAACTGACTGAGTTCTACTGATCATAGCATGACTGAGATTATCTTGAGACTGACTTGGCTTTAGGCACACAACTATATTTTTCGGGTACAAGTACCCCCCAGGAATCGATGGAAGGAAACTAACACACATGATACTTCTTGATCGTAGGAATAGAATCCACAATTCGTAATACCATAAATAGAGGAGTTCATACTACACATGGTTCTCAACATCTTATACATGAAAGGGAATACATATAACATGGGTATACTTGCATACTACAATATCATGGCCATTCCATATCACAACAACAATTCATAACAACAACACATATCAATAACATAGAATTCATGTGGAAACATAAGGAATAGAACATGGACTTGTCATTTAAGCACTGCTAAGTCATAAAAACATGGATTCTATCATTCTTGGCGTTTTATCAAATACCTTACATGCACAACTTTTGGGCATAGGTGTACTTATCAATTTGACAATCTTAATCCATTAAAAATTCATGGGTTTCAACTAACCTACTCACATGCTTCATAAAACAATACATCAAGATACAACCTTGAATCCAAACAACAATCATCAATATGAATATAGTCTTAACACAACAAGAAAATCATAATTTATAATGTAAAACATGATTCTTGAGAACCATGGATGAAAGGGATCCATAGATGAACACGACGCATACCTTAGATTGAAGATCCATGAAAACTAGCGGTGAAATTGGCTTGAATCATGAAAGAGATCTAATGTTTCTTTAAGGTTCTTAATTTTTCTTGACAAGGGTCCCTTTGGGAGAGAATGTTCTTGTTCTTGAGGAGATGATCTTGAGAGGAAACTCTAATCTTGTGGTTGAGAGTGTATGAGAGAATTTTTTAGATGTTTAACTGAAGAAAAATAGGAGAAAGTTACGTCCCTTGAGTGTTTTAAGTCGTGGATAGGCCGTCAGCCTTACTAAACCGCTTCCCCATTGCTGAAAATCTAAGGCTGATGACATTTGTGATAGGCCGTCAGACTTGTGATATGTCGGCTCTGGGGGGATGGAATTGATGGATTTCTGCCTAAGCCTGATGACGTTCATGATAAGTCATCACACTTATGATAACTTATCAGAAATGTCGTCACTGGGGGATGGATTCTGCCTAAGCCTGACGACATTTGTGATAAGTCATCACACTTATGATGACTTATCAGAAATGTCATCACTGAGGGCTAGATTCTACCTAAGGCTGACGACATTTGTGATAAGTCATCACACTTGTGATAAGTTATCATGAATGTCATCACTCAGTTTTCCAGGTTGACATGCTTTAGTAAAATAGGTATAACATTTTTCTCCGATATCAAATTTGGGCAAAATTAATATTGTTAGAAATATAATTCAAAGAGATTTCATTTGACATATAGTAGGTCCTCTAATTCGATATATACAAGGAGTTATGGTTGATTGAATTTGACCCAAGTTTTGACGCTCACTAAAACTTGAACGATAGGAAAGCTTTCAACTTGTCCTTGAGTTAGGGGACCTCTATGATCTAAATTCCTTCTCAAATATATTTCCACACTAAATAATTGATTAACACACTAAATTTACATAGGATTCGAGGCTTTTGGAACATCGACACATATGTATGACGGATTTTCATTCTAGTTCAAAATGTGGGGTGTTACATTATCTCCCCCTTAGAATCATTCTTTATTGAATATCGATTGATAAGTTCTGAGTACTGATCAATTGAACTTACTTAAGGGACATGAATATCTAAAACATGACTATATGACGGAAATTACTGATACACTGAATTTTCCACTAGAGTATGCATGCATAGCTGATACATAGAATACCCGGATGAGACTATTTATAAGCTGAATCCTCATGACGGATGTGCATATCTGATGCATGGATACTTGACTGAGTTGTTCTCATGAACGTATGACTGAATACACTGATTAGCTAAACTTTCTCTACTGAACATGCATATATAATGCATGGAGGTCTGATTGAACTTACTCTTGAAAGCATGACTGACTATGCAATGATAACTGATGCTAACTCGTAATAGGAATCTATGCATGAAATTGAATAGGTTTACGAAATTGATAACTTCGGGGAGTTATAGAGCATCTCCCCCTTAGGACACTATGTCTCTCAAAAAACATTTACATCACTGGAATACTTGAGGACTACTGAGGCGGTGCACAAGGCATCTTAGAATTGAATCATATCTAAACATCTGAGAGCTAAAGATAATGCATGATGCATGAACTGAGTTATACTCGCAACTACTACGGTACTCTGTCTTGGAATAGTTACCTTACTGAGATTTCTGATAGTAGGACTAGATGGAAAGATGTGAAAACAAACTATATGAATCTAATTGTCTGACTGCTAAACTGAACTGCTGGCTTTACTGACTAACTCATAATGAGAACTTAAGCTTAACTAAAGCACTGCTTCTACATTCGTTTAACTAAACCTTCCACCTTATCCTTAAGTTATCTTCATAAGTCTGGGAACACTTCACTAAGATCTAAACTAAACTACAATCAATCTATACTAGGGTATGCAATACAATAATATACCTAAATGGTAACTCGTCCTGCAAGACTGCACCTAAAAGTATAAAGCTCACTGCTAATACTATCCCTTGGGGTACAACTCTTAACTTCCTTTAGCCTCCGCAATCATCAAACTTAAATTCTTGCATGCACTTTTCAAGCCTACTGAAATCTCTAGAACATGTCTAGCCACTTATACATAAACATAACACCCGCTACTTTCATGGGCTACTAATATCACATCTTTTAACATACATGCACACCTTCATACCTAGTCTAAAATCCACCAACTTAAATTCTTCAAAGATTAAAGCTTAGTCTCTAAAGCATAATGTGAATATCCATAATTCTTTAATAAATATGCTACTCTCATCCTAGCCTTCAAATGTTACCTCTCTAAAACTTATATTTTCTCCATACCATGAGAATTACCACTATGCCTCCATCAACAACACATTTAACTCCGGATCACTAAATTTAAACTCTTGCAGACATTGTTTCAAGCCTACTAATTCACCTTTTATACAACTAACCCCCATGAAACATACTCTGCCCAACTTTAGATAACACTATCCCAAACTATTTACGGGGATGGTCTGAGAAAGATCTATCTGTAGGACTCTGGGCCTCACTACTTCTACTACCTTAAGAGTAAGGTAAAGCTGACATGAATGGAACATGATAAGAATCCACATAAGTTTCTTAGAAAATATTTCTATAGCACGGTCTGAGACATGAAAGAAGAGAAACTATTCATAAATCATCGTATAGCCTCCTGCACATAACTGTGGTGCACAACACACCCATGTACAAGACTCTACTAGATGCGGCTTTCATACTTTCTAGGACACTATTTAACCTTAGGCTCTGATACCAAGTTTGTAATGCCCCGATTTTCTAAACTGGAATGCTACACGGTGCTCATGACCCCGAGGGACCATAAGCTAACCCATGACTGATATTTGTACCTGTATACTGCAATATATAAATATAAATGCAGAAACAAGAACTAAAGGCCATAAGGTTCAATACTGAACATAATCTGAGTAATAAAAATGTCTGAATAAAGACGTATCACAATACCAAAGTATAACTAAAATACTGAAGTCTTAATCTAGTTTGTAATCTAGTCTGAGTCTAGTCTGAAAGAATCTACTCTCTGAATAACCTGACTAAGACGCTGATGGGATATGTCCCCAACTAACTCCAACTAATCAACTAATCAATAAGAAGATAGAGAAATAATCATGTCCTCGAAGGATGAGGACTTACTTCTAACTCTGACTGCTAAAATCTACAATGCTACTACTGCTCTAGAACTTGTGCCTCTAAACCTATGGCATAAAATAAAACACCATAGCGTGAATACGTTAGTACGTCTGAATATATTGAGTATACGAGTGAGGAAGGCTAAATGCAAAGGGTTTATATGCATGAACAATGCTGACTGATATGAACGTGAGAATACATATATGCATAAGTAACTATAACTGAACTCGTGGTGTTACTGACTACTGAGTCTGAATGCTGATAGTATAAGTTTACTAATTTTGAGATACTGAATAGATGGATGACTATTTCTGACAATTTGAATTATGAAGAACCGGTCTGATTGACTATGTATAACAGTCCTGAAACAGAATACTGATAACATAAGCTATGAAAACTGATCTAACTGATATAACTATGATGATCTGCCTAACCGATGTAACTAATACTGAGTGACTATATCTGATAGTCTAAATCCTCTAATAATGATTAAGAGTGACTAAGCTTAAGATCAGGCCTAACTAACGGGTGATCTCTGGAACTGATATTGAGAATACTCAACTAAATTTGAGACTGAGATCAAGCCTATCTGATGGGTGACCTCTATAAGTACTGATACTGGATTACTTTATGTTAGACCAAGCCTATATAACGGGTGGTCTATGAATCTGTGGAACTATCTGAGTTCCTTACTGAGATTGATGACTGTATATGACAGTCCTAATTTCTAAGTTCTACTTTGAAGACTGATACTAAAACTATAACTATGGTAGTGCTCACTTAATCGACATGCACTGAGTCTGAACTAGCTGGGTCCAACCTGTAACCCCAGCTAGAAAAGTGTCACTACTGTGCCACGGGTAAAGACCTCTCTAGTTAAGCCTGTCTGACGGGTGACCCTCGTAGGAAGTCAAGCCTAAGGCAGTATAATAGTCAAGCCTGTCTGATGGATGACAAGCCTTTTTCTGAAGGGTGACTCCTATATCCTGTACTGGCTACGCAGTTCTGGAGTTCAGGGGTTGCTCCTAATGACTCTGCCTCTTTGATAGGGAGCCACTATCCCTGCACTCGCTCGGTGCTAGCTCCTACTCCCAACTGAAAGACTCTGAACTAATGCTTAGAACTTGTACTTGAACTGAATTGAAGCTGTTACTGAGTTTCTTACTTGACTAAGATGACTGAGTTCACTTGGTTTCATTATCTTATGGAATACTACTGAATCTATTATCTAACTGAATGGTACTAAGCTCTGAATTGATTTCTTGAATGCTACTGAGATCTGATCTGAGTACTGAACTGAAGCTGGAATGATAACGATACTTAGGTTACTAAGATTTCTTAAGGTCTATAACTGTCTGAGAGTTCTGAATTCTGTAACTGACTGAGTTCTACTGAACATAGAATGACTGAGATTATCTTGAGACTGACTCGGCTTTACGCATACAACTATATTTTTTGGGTACAAGTACCCCCAGGACTTGATGGAAGGAAACTGACACACATGATACTTCTACTTCTTGATCATAGGAATAGAATCCACAATTCATAATACCATAAATATAGGATTTCATACTACACATGGTTCTCAACATCTTAGACATGAAAGAGAATACATATAACATGGGTATACTTGCATACTGCAATATCATGTCCATTCCATATCACAACAACAATTCATAACAACAACACATATCAATAACATGGAATTCATGTGGAAACATAAGGAATAGAACATGGACTTGTCATTTAAGCACTGTTAAGTCACAAAAACATGGATTCTATCATTCTTGGCATTTTATCAAACACCTTACATGCACAACTTTGGGCATAGGTGTACTTATCAATTTGACAATCTTAATCCATCCAAAATTCATGGGTTTCAACTAACCTACTCACATGCTTCATGAAAAAAATACATCAAGATACAACCTTGAATCCAAACAACAATCATCAACATGAATATAGTCATAACACAACAAGGAAATCACAATTTATAATTTTAAATAAAATTCTTGAGTTCCATGGATGAAAGGGATCCATGGATGAACACTACACATACCTTGGATTGAAGATCCGTGAAAACTAGCGGTGAAATCGGATTGAATCTTGAAATAGATCTAATGTTTTTTAAGGTTCTTGATTTTTCTTGACTAGGGTTGAACCCCTTTGGGAGAGAATGTTCTTGTTCTTGAGGAGATGATATTGAGAGAAAACTCTAATCTTATGGTTGAGAGTGTATGATAGAATTTTTGAGATGTTTAACTGAAGAAAAATAGGAGAAATTTACGTCCCTTGAGGGTTTTAAGTCATGGGAAGTAAAGGAAAAATACCAAAATACCCTTACTAAACCGCTTCCCTGTTGCTGAAAATCTAAGGCTGACAACATTTGTGATAGGCCATCAGACTTGTGATAAGTCATCACTGGGGGGATGGAATTGATGGATTTCTGCCTAAGGCTGACGACATTCATGATAAGTCATCACACTTGTGATAACTTATCAGAAATGTCATCACTGGGGGTTGGATTCTGCCTAAGGATGACGGTGTTTGTGATAAGTCATCACACTTGTGATAACTTATCAGAAATGTCATCCCTAAGGTCTGGATTCTTCCTAAGGCTAACGAAGTTTATGATAAGTCATCACACTTGTGATAATTTATCACGAATGTCGTCACTCTGCTTTCTAGGATGACATGCTGGAGTAAAATGGGTATAACTTTTTACTCCGATATTGGATTTGGGAGAAATTGTTATCGTTAGAAAGATAATTCAAAGAGATTTCATTTTAAATATAGTAGGTCCTCTAATTCGATATATACAAGGAATTATGGTCAATTGAATTTGACCCAAGTTTTGATGCTCACTAAAACTTGAACGATAGGAAATCTTTTAACTTGTCCTTGAGTTATGGGACTTCTATGATCTAAATTCATGCTGAAATAGATTCCGACACTACATAATTTATTAAAACACTAAATTTACATAGGATTTGAGGTTTTTGGAACATCTACGCATATGAATGACGGATTTTTATTCTAGTCCAAAATGTGGGGTGTTACACTTTTCCTCATTCTTTTGAGGTTCTACCCCTTGTTAAATTTTCAAGTAAAAATATGGATTTTCTATATTACTAGGCCAAAGTTATCATGGGCTTTTTCAATTTTGATATTTTGATATATCTTTTGTTGTTACTTTGTTTTGGGTATCAACTCTATCTTAACTTCTTTTATGGGATTTATTCCCTATTTTGTATTATTCCATTCTAACTCCTACTCTTAGGACACTATATGAATGTTTTGGATAAGTATCCAAAATGGGTAGAATTCGTACAACAATACCTGTAAACCTAGGGACTTTTCCTCAACAGTATGAGGTCATGGTGCGCAACTTCCTGAAAATGGAGTTTTGTTTCTCCATGTATGGCCAAATTTCCTCTCTCTATCAATAAATTTATTTTGGGAGGGAAGATTCTCAAGTCTTCATTGATCCATAAAACCTAGATTCCATACTAAGGGTACACTTTAAACCCATTGAATTAAATCACTTGGATCTATGCCAGGTCTTGGAAAGTTTGTGTGTCAAAAGAGAGACATCCCATTCTATAAATAAGAAAAAAAGACCCAGGCAGAGCATTTCCAAGGCTTTTTAAAAAGAAAAGAACCAAGCCCAATTGGTAATGGAACATCGTCGAGAGTTAAGATAGTTATGGGAATAGCAAAGAAAATTCCTCTCTAAGAGAAACTTTTTATTCTCAACAGGGAAGCCCCATAATATTATTTTTACATTCTTTCAAGTTTTGAATCATAGTGAATCAGTCATGATACATAATCAATCCTATTTGTTTTGTTCATTACTAAAATCTAATCCTTTAAAACATTTTTATCCTTTGAATTACTCATATATACCCTTTGAATTTCATTTTGCGCTGGAAACTATTTAGGAAAAGTTCAAATTCGTTCTATTTGTATCTTGATTGGTGTTTTTTCAACTTGGTTTAGGCGTTACTTTTTCTCAGAAGAGTTAATATCTCCATTAGATAAATCCTTTCTTACCCCGCCATTGAATTCGTATTTTATTCATACACAATCAACATAAGACTTCCATACATATGTTGCAATGTCTCCAATAACATGCTCTTATTAGTTTTTCCCTCAAGAAGTCATCAAATTTGGTACTTTTTGATCCCCGGTTGCTATGAGGAACAAAGGACGAAATACAATCGATTCCTCTATTTAAGTGATTCTCACTTCTCCTTGTTTCTATTACTAACTCAATATTAGGTAGTTCCCAATATTTGGAACCTTTTATATTTAATATGTGCAACATTAACAAATTCTCTCATGATCAAGTTACAACCTAAGATCTACAACCGTATTATGTTAACTGTTCATATTTAGTTCATTCTATTGGTATGCTCCAAGGTATATGTAATTGTGATCCATTTACGAGAAACAAGGTGTGTTTCTATAGAAACATCCATGAACTATCATTGTTTTTAATGGTTTTTTTTTGCTTCTCACATCTTCTCTTTCCACAGCTCTAGATCTCTAGTGCCAAATGTCACCCTTTTCCTTATTTCTTTGATAATAGAGTAGGCTATCTTTGTGGCATCGATTGTACAAGTTCGTGAAGAGGGCTGGACGAGTGGAATGAGGGAAAGTAGATCAATCAATAAAAAAGATGACTAGCCTCTTTAGAACCTAACAAAGTCCTTATCGATGAATTCTAGAGCAATTCTAAACCAACCTATGTGATATATTCCCGTTAATATTATAACACATAAGAAGACTCTTTACCACTCTGTAGGAAGGGGGATGAGTGATACATCTTGTAAGCATTAATGATGAATGCTAGAAAAGATGGATCTCGAGTATTGATATATTCCATCAAGAGAAATACGAACGACTGGTAATAAGGCTAACCACACAAGGGGAATGAAAAACTCAACTTTTTAGAGTGAACCAATCTTCCATATTGCCCCTTACTCACTCTCTACGAAAAAAGCCTATGGAAATCACGAAGAGTTAATCCACTAATGTCGTGACGAAGGTTAGACCTCATAAAGTAAGCAAAGCTAAGGTTTCATATTTGTTATATCCTTTTGATAGAGTGAGAAGTTATACGGAAGTCATTCATTTCCCTTTGAAAAAAGTCTTAAAAAGCTCTACAGAATAGAGAAAGTTGTAGAAGTAAGGCAGATTTCTAACAAAACTTTCCACCTCTTACTTTAGTAGAAAAAAATTTAAAAGATGAAATCCTGATTATATCACTACGTGCCAAAATTAGATTTGAAATAGAGAGCCAGAGAAAAGAAGAATTGAGATACTACCTTTTATCCTAATCTCATCTACTGAAAAAGAAAGACCCTTTGATCACCTAAAGAGATTATTTGAAAAAATTGGCATAATTATTACCGTAAGGATTGAGCTGCAAAAATAGATTATCCTCCTTTTGACAGGAAGATAATATTAATGTAGTCCATAAAAAAAGAAGAAAATATTCTGAAGCCAAATGTTCTTGGATGGGAAGTTTAATAGGGGGATAAATCTTTTTTTCTACTTTATATTGACTGTAGTCAATCACTTTGAGGTTATGAAAACAAAGAGTGATAGAGATGTGAGATGTTTTGCTTTCTATCGACTGACTATCCTGTTAGCAGTTCTATACTAGATTGGCACCCTAACAGGTACCTATACAACCACTCCTTGTTAGTTTCTATATTTTTCACCTTGAGGATGATAGGTTAACTCCTTCCACTCTCAACTGCCTTTGATTATCTTACTAGTAGATCTATCTATTGGTATCATCCAGAGAACTCCTTCTTTATTAGCTACTTACTTTATTTGAACCCTCTACCAATAGTTGCATGAATTACACTGATCATTATGCAGAATACCCTCTAAGCCAATCAGTGAATGGAGGAACCCGAGCGCTAAGTATTTTCTTTCTTTTGTTAGTATGCGTGATGAATTCCCTTGATCTATAATACTATAAAATAGTAGTTAGAATTTTATTCTAAGTGAGCTTCCTTCTTTCTGATCTGGCCTAACCTTCACGAACAACTTTCTTTTAGCTACCAATGTCAAAGCTTGATTTTATCTCTCTTCTTATAAAAGTTTAGTTCTATTATTATTGGCATGGAAGAAGTTTATCTTAAATAACCAGTACAGTGATTGGAGGTCTTCCTCACCTATTCTAGTGACATAGCCCCATTTGATTAAGAGAAAAGACTTGGGATTAGCCATTATGTGAAATACCAAGAAAAGGATCGGCTTCTTCCATAACCAACATAGAGGGATTGACAAAGTAAAGAAGTCCAAGAAAAGTTGTTAAAGAGATGTGTCCAGGCTCAGGATATCCTTCTTTTGTACCCAAGAATAGCCCTATTTCTAATAAAACCAATTCAAGAATTAATTAGTACTACCTTAGATATAAAAGGAAAGAAAGGAGAATAAGGAAAGGTACCAAGTAGCTAATTGCACATTACAAAGGCAAGGAATAAGACATCTGAGAAGGGATGATAAAAAAGGCTTCAATTTAATTTGGTGCAACGTTAGTAGTAATATGGAATCAGATTTGGAATTTCAACTATAAACAAGTGTAGCAAAACCACCTCCATTCTTGATTTCTATTACGACAAAAGGAGGTACTATAATAGAGTCAAAATTACAATCATAGTCATCCAAATAAAAGGAATAAGCCAATCTTCTTCTTCCTGATCTTATTGGCCTTATAGTGGGTCTAAGATCAAGGAAGTCTTAACTTCCAATCCCTCAGGGTGTGGAGTGAACCTTCTTTCTATTTCAATCTTATCTATTGTTTCTTTTGAATTGGCTAAAGAGTATTTTAAAGTCACTTTGGACAAGTATAAAGAAGTGTGCCTGAGTCTTCTATAATAAGTAGTTGTGAATCTTTCACGACCCGATTTCTCAGGTTATGATGGCACTAACTATAACTTACCAATAGGTAAGCCAACCTGTAGTTTGAAACTACTAGTAATGGACTACAAAGAGAAATAAAGGAAAAATATGGAATAAATATAGTAAAAAGGCTAAAATACACCAGATAGTCCCAAAACCTGGTGGAATCAGTACAAAAGTTTCTAATGTAAAAAGATTACAAAATAAAGTACTAACTAAATATACTGATACTACCCATCTCTAAATATAACATACAGATTAGTCTAGTACATATAAGGCAGAATAAAAATACTTTGAATGCTAGGTGCTCACCTTACATATCAAAGGTAGATAGACAAGGCTAACCCAAAGGTACAACCTAAAGTAGTCATACTAGCATCTTAATGCCTCCTAATCATAGTAGGAACTACTACTAACATAATTATTAGGATCTCCAATCCATATGTCTAAGCATGAGATAATTATTCATAATAAAGCATTCATAAAAAAAGAATCAAAATCATACCTTGAATCTCAGTACCAGATTAGTAATCAACATGTCATGAACTAACCATAATAACAACATAATCCAATAATCGGCTAGCCTAGACCAACAATACCTAAACTAAGCCCCATAACCCGGAAGGTCCAATCAACACACCACAAGCAATACTTTTTTATCTATACCTATGCAATCCTCATAAGTCCAATAGATATAGGATCATACTGGTGATAGGAAATATGAATGCAAAGTATAATCCATACTACTATAACCAAATCAAGAATGTAACCTAGTGTATACACCTCCTCCATCTTGGGGGCTCACAAAGGCAGGACCAATAACCATCAATCTACTCCATCCAGTACTATATATGCATACACTATAGTGGATAAAGGATTTTATGTCCATAAATCCATTGTCCGGGGAAAACTCCTGGACTAAATCATCATAGAAGTGTAGAAAGGGCCAGAATCTCTCTCGATTGAGATAAATAATAGTTGCAAAATAGTGGACTGAAATCTATCTCGATCAAATCTCTAAAACATCACTTTTAGTATCAAGGGATCATAAGTTATTCATTAAGATGGTACAATTCCCATTATGAAGAAATTCATTTTAAAAGTGAAAAGTGGGAATAAATTTCTTTTTAGGAAAAAGAGTAGTAAAATCATATTTTTAGTTGGAATCATACCATTTACCACTTTGCTGAGCATAAATGTACCGAATCTATGAATGCTATCACCAATATCCAAACAATACAATTATAAGCATCTAAAAGTCTATAAAGTATGGCCACACCCTTTACGTGGATAAATAACTTCTCAAAATCCAACCAATATCATAATCACGGCCTTGGGCCCATTGATATATATATATATATATATATATATGACATAATCATAACATCATAATCAAGGAAAAACCATCAAAATCCACCGAGTATCTTATTAAATATCATACTAAAATTTCATTAGTCTTAACTATGCTTAATATGCTAGCAATCTAGGGTAATAAGATCCTAGAAGCATAATATGTATTTCACTTTAAGGGTCAATTACCCATCTAGCCCCCAAACTCATAAGTTAGGCTAAGTCACGGTGCTCTACCCAATATCACATCTTAACATCCCTATTTAACATACAACATATATAATACACCATCTTATGAAGAAGAGTAGATAAAATCCTGCCTCGATGTCGAACCAGAATCCTCGAATTGCCCATGAATCCTCCATCTTCACTCCGCAATCTTGAAATTCCGTTACTATCAAAACTATAATCTACACATCGTAATGAGTAAAATGAGAATCATATTTCTATATTAAGGGGGGGTCAAAAGTTGGGCCAAGAACGGGCCTGCGGGGCCAGCAAATGGAATCCAAAATTTAATCTACCATGAGGTTCCTCGAAGGACAAAGAATGTGTGCTCAAAAGTTAAGCACAAACAGACCGCAAATTAGGTCTCAAATCAAACCTTATAGTTTAGGAATTAAAGACCTAATTTCTAAGAATTTTACCATAAATAGGATGGAAATCAAAGAGGGAATTAACAGAAATAACCAAGGTGAGTTAGGATAGCTTATCTTAGCTTCTATGGATGATTTCCCACTTTTCCCTCTCTTTGAGCTCTCAATTTGGTGTAAAAACTATGGAAGAAATGGTGAAAATCGGTTGGGGAAAAAGGGATTTAAAGACACTAGGTTCCTCTTAAGCGTCTCCAAGATCGCTTAAGTGATCTAGCCCCAGAGGGCCGGGTATCGCTTAAGTGACTCCCAGGCCGCTAAAGCGATGCCCTCTTAAGTAGACACTAGGTGAAGTACCAAGAAAAGGATTGACTTCTGCCATAACCAATATAGAGGGATTGACATAGAAAAGAAGTCTAAGCAAAGTTGTTAAAGGGATGTGCCAAGGCTCACGTTATTTTTTCTTTTGTACCCAAGAATAGCCCTATTCAGAATAAAACCAATTTAAGAATTAACTAGTACTACCTTAGATATAAAAGAAAAGAAAGGAGAATAAGGAAAGGTGACAAGTAGCTAATTGAACATTACAAACGCAAGGAATAAGATATCTGAGAAGGGATGTTGAAAAAGGCTTCAATTTAATTTAGTTTAGTAGTAATATGGGAGTTAGAATTACCAGCTATAAACAAGTGTAGAAAAGTCATCTCCCTTCTTGATTTGTATTACGACAGAGGGAGGTACCATAATAGAGTCAAAATCACAATCAGAGTCATCCAAAATAAAAGAAATAATCCAATACCCTTCTTCCTGATCTTATTGGCCTTACAATGGGCCTACGAGTATTCTCAACTCTCAATCCCCCAGTGTGTGGAGTGAACCTTCTTTCTAATTCAATCTAATCTATTCCTACTTTTGAATCAGTTGAAATAGTATTTTATAGTCACTTAGGAGAAGTATAGGGAAGTGTACCTAAGTCTTTTATAATAAGTAGTTGTGACTCTATCGCGGTCCAATTTCTCAGGTCATTATGGCACCAACTATAACCCACCAGTAGGCAAGCGAACTCATAGTATGGAACTACTAGTAATGGACTACCAAGAGAAATAAAGTAAGAATGGGGAATAAATATAGTAGAAAGGTTAAAATACACTAGATAATCCCAAAACCCGATGGAATCAGTACAAGAGCTTCTAATGTAAAAAGATTACAAAATGAAGTACTAAATAAATGTACTGATACAACCCATTTCTAAATACAACATAGAGATTAGTCCAGTACATATGAGGGAGAATAGAAATATTTTGAATGTTAGGAGCTCTACATCTCTGAATCATAGATGCTCCACACAAACAACACAAAAAAAGTGAGAACCTTACTCTGATCTGCAGGCTGCAGAACTGTAGTATAAGTATCAAACACGTGGTACTCAGTAGAAAATTGCTGACTGGGCTCTAAATATAATGCAAATATGCATAACATACAAACAAGAATGTAAACTATGCTCAAATATCTAGTGAACTAACATCGTAAAGCTAAGGAGGCAATAAGGATAAATTATCATATTCTAACCATACTCAGGAACCTAAGCACTATATCGTATATCACTAGCCCACATACAAATAAAGAGCAAATAAAGGATATAAAATAGTATACAAGTCCTAGGAATGGATATACAACATGAACACATGAAGAAAGGGAGGGATATAGGGTAACACCATAACTACATATATAAATATATGTAGATAGACAAGGCTAACCCAAAGGTACAACCTAAAGTAGTCATACTAGCATCTTAAGGACTCTTAATCATAGTAGGAACTAGTACTAACATAATCAGAATCTCCAATCCATATGTCTAAATGTGATATAATTATTCATAATAAAGCATTCGTAAAGAAAGGGATCGAAATCATACCGTGAATATCAGTACTAGTTTAGTAATCAATGTGTCACGGATTAACCATAATAATAAAATAGTACAATAATCGGCTAGCCTAGACAAACAATACCTAAACTAGGCCCCGTAACCCAGAAGGTTCAATCAACACACAACGCGCCTCAAGCAATACTCTTCACCTATACCTATGTAACCCCCATAAGGCTGACTAATTTAGGCTCATACTAGTGATAGGCAATACGCATGCAAGGATGAATGCAAAGTATAATCCATACTATTATAACCAATCAAAGAATGTAACCCAGTGTATAAACCTCCTCTCTCTCTCTATATATATATGTATATATATATATATAACCGTGGCTAAAAGAGTTTATGTCTATAAATCCATTGTCCAGGGAAAACTCCTGTACTAAATCATCATAGAATAATAGAAAGGGTAGAAATCTCTTTCGACTAATTAAATAGTACTATCAAAATTGTGGACTGAAATATATCTCGATCAAATCTCTAAAACATCATATTTTAGTCTCAAAGGCTCATAAGTTATTCATTATTATGGTACGATTCCCATTATGAAGAAATTCATTTTAAAAGTGAAAAGTGGGAATACATTTCTTTTTCAATAAAAGAGTTGTAAAACCATTTTTTAATTAGAATTGTACCATTTACAACTTTGGTGAGCATGAATGTACCGAATCTATTCATTCCATCACCGGTATCCAAATAATACAATTACAAGCATCTAAAAGTCTATAAATTATAGCCATGTCTTTTACGAAGATAAATCACTTCCCAAAATCTAATTAATATCATAATCACGGCCTTGGACCTAAAGATATATATATATATATATATATCTGACATAATTATAACATCATAATCAAGGAAAAACCATCACAATCCATCGAGTATCATATTAAATATCACACTAAAATTTTGTTAGTCTCAACTATGCCTCACTTGCTAGCAACCTAGGGTAATAAGATCCTAAAGCATAATAAGTATTTCACCTTAAGGATCAATTATCCTTCTAGCCGCCAAACTCATACATTAGGATAAGTCAGGATGATCTACCCAATATCACATCGTAACATCCCTAGCTTACATGCAAAATATATAATACACCATCTCATGAAGAAGAGTAGATAGAAGCCAACCTCGATGTCGAACTGCAATCCTCAAATCGCCCATAAATCCTCCATCTTCAATCCATAATCTCAAAATACTATTGCTATTAAATTAGTAATCTACACGTCGTTATAAGTAAAATGAGAATCATATTTCTATATTAAGTGCAAGTTCAAATTTGGGTTAAGAATGGGCCTGTGGAGCCCGCAAATGGATTCTAAAATTTAATCTATCACGAGGTCCCTCGAAAGGCAAATAATGTGTGCTCAAAAGTTGAGGACAAACAGAGCACGAATTGGGTCTCAAATCAACGCTTATAGTTTAGGAATTAAAGACCTAATTTCTACTAATTTAACCATGAATTAGGATGGAATTCAAAGAGAGGATTAATGGAAATAACCAAGGAGAGTTAGGATACCTTAACTTAGCTTCTATGGATGATTTCCCACTTTTCCCTTTCTTTGAGCTCACAATTTGGTGTAAAAATGGAGAATATTGCATGGGGAAAAAGGGATTTAAATCCACCACGTGAAGCTTAAGAGGTCACCCTGCCACTTAAGTGACAACCGCTCAACTGGTTCTAAGATCGCTTAAGTGATCTGGCCCCAGAGGGGTGGGTATCGCTTAAGAGACTCCCAGGCCACTTAACCGATGCCCGCTTAAGAAGACACATGCATCGGTTAAGCATCCCTTGACCAAATGGTCAAGGTCTCTTATGTGAAAATATGTCGCATACACGATGATCTCTTAAGTGGTTGCATCAGCAACCTGATGCATCAAATTTTTGGAGTCCAAATCACACTTCGATCAGGTGCTCGAGATTTATTTGGAACCACATGTGCATAATAAAAATATGCTACCATACCAAATTCAACATTATATACTCAATGGACTCATCAAAACTTTCATCTGACATAGTTTTGGCTAAATATGGGGCCCACACCTATAGTTCTATTTTTCATAAAATCCACCCAATTGCCCAAAAATAATCTGAAAGTCTCAGGACCTTAACCAAAGGCTTCCTAGCCTAAAATCAATGTTCTAGAGCTGATAGTTTTGTCAGAATTTGCATCCAAAGTCATCTACTAGGAATTTTGGCCCAAGGCTAATTTCTAAGCAACGAAAGCCCCAAAATAGGGAAATAAGCCTAAAATCCAAACAAACCGCACAAAAACTAAAATGACAGTTTTGGCAAGTCATAAATGACCTATAGCTATTGTGGGAAGGCTCAAAATACTAGAAATTCACATAAATTAAGGAAGTAACCTTGAGGGTAATTACAATATCCACTGCTAAAAGGACTTTCATCTGCGAAAGTCAAATAGATAGAAGAAGCACAAAAACTCAAAGGGATGAGGTACTGGGTCCACATGTTCCGAGCAAGACTCCCTAAATAACCTTCTAGAATATACAACTCTTCCAAGGGATTTTGCATAGGTATCTATTTTTAGACCAATTTCCGCAGTTCGTTCTCAAATAGCCAAAGCTCAATGTCAACCATCAACTGGACTCCAACAGAATTGAGGAAGGATGATGCATGCAAATCCAAACCACACCATGCTAATGCCACACCAATACCATCATAGTTAAGTAAAGACTCAAACAAGCTAAAGTCAATCTTAGGCATGAACCACGCAACCAACTCTAATACCAAATATAACCTTCTTTTTCCTTTCCAAACCTGCTATGTACTTCAAACCAAGAAGAAGCTATCCTTGTCCTACCAGTGCAATTCCATGATGCTAACCTCTAAGAACTGAAGCTTATCCATTACAAATCCAAATGGAAAGCATGAGAATAAGCCCATAAAGTTTCTACCTAGGGACACAAATAAGGATAATCAAGGTTTGTAATCTATGCCAATGTTATTATCAGTCCAAATAATACTCAAAATTGCCATCCAGGATTTCTAAGTACAAGTTCTCACTACCGAATGATCATATCCAAAATATCCCACACGTTGAATCTAACTAAATCATACTACTCCTATTAAGTAGATCATCCAAAATTCCAATGATAATTGAAAACCTAGGTCAAGGCTGATGGAACCAATACCGTGTCAATAGACTATTATCTGAACACCTATCAACCACCATCTATCTAAACTGAAGAAGACTGAATAGGAAAATAAGGAGTAGGCTTAGCCAACGTATTAATGAAATCTAGTTTGAGATAAATCTGAAAATGAAGGTTGCACCCAACCTCTATAACTTTTAGCTGAATCTCAACACTAAGTCTGAACTACCCTATCTTAACTATATAAACCAATCTTGTAGATGCGTAAGCATCCATACTCTAAATCCATCATAACCTCAAAGCCACCATTGTAAGATATCAAATCCAAATTAAGCCAACAAGTCTAAATCAAGGCCAAATACCCAAATTGACCTTATTATCCAAATCATACATATCCTCACTGGATTATGCCGAGTTAAAATCGAAACATATTTGAAGAACAAAATCACAATGGAGGATAAATAATTGCCTAAAACCACAAGCAATCAACTCTATATTTATTAGAGGGAATGAATCACCAAACCATTCTCATAACTCACCAAGGCTGCAATTGCACTAGTCACAACCATAACTCTAGCGACTCAAAGAAATGCAACCTTAGCTTAAAATTGGTCAATACAGTACTCAACCTTAGTAATGAATACTCAACTACTATCTTAAGAAGCGGACATTAGAAAGATCACCTATCTCCAACTCTCTTAAATCTACTAAGATAAGAACCACATCACAACAGGAATAGTGTATCCAAATCCACACCAATACCAAGAGAAACCATCACTAAAAGACAAATCCAAAACTTCTTTACATCAATATCAAAACCACTACCAGGTGATGAACAGTCAAATTAGAAGAACAGACCTTAAACTAGTCACCTTAAAAATGGTTTACATAGAGAGAGATAGACGATGCTAAAATCTCCACAATCCAAGAGGCAAGTCCAAGAATCTTAAACCAAAAAATAGATAGTATAGCTAATTGCCATCTTTAGAACCATAATAGAACCATAGAAGGACAACTTACCTTCACTGTCGTAACCCACTCAACATCTGGTCTAGCCTCATCAACAAAAGAAGAAAATGACTAACCTCACCTCATAATAAAAGAGAAATCATCCAACCAAGCTAGCAGCAAGCCAATGAATAAGGACCATGAAAAAGTGATATTCTAACTAAATACTACTAGCTTAGCCATCTACTAAGCAAGGATTGATTATCATCCAACAATGACAATAATAATTACAACACTACAAGCATAAATACAAGGAATGGGTTGTACCAAAAATGAAATCAATAAGAAGTATCATTGTAGGGCTACGAAAAGGACAATATGCCAAGGTAAATGGAACTCAAACCTAAATACTACACCCATAGGAAAAATATCAACACCGATCCACTCCATTTACTGCTAAAAGAAATATCTACTAGGTTAGTCATATAATCATACACTCTATATCAAGGCATACAACAACAAGGCATATGATCATTGATGGGTATGAAAATCCTAATACATAGATGAAAAATATAACAACAAGAAATAAAAGCACATTTATCATGATGAAATACTAAATCACATACCTGATCTGCTCTAGGGAGAATGAATCTAAATGGGTCCAAACTCAAACTTACTCACTGAAACACCAACTATGGCACTAAACAAACTATTTTTGACCAAAGGTGCCACAACACTATGAGAGTGATCAGAATAAGCTGAATGACTACTAATCCCAAACTGAGGACACTCTTTGGACAAGTGACCAATCTCTCTATAGTCGTAGCAAACACCTAATGCCCTAACCTAGTGAGAAACATGAGCTGGCCTCAATTAGCTTACCAACTAATGTCAAGGGCATGCCCTACTAAGATAACTATCCAACTTGCAATCATAACACACACCAGGAACTCAAGGTTGGCGAGGAACATATGTTAACTCAGTATGAACAACCAACTCGCATTTAGGTAACTCTCTAGACCAATGTACATCTCGCCAAAACCAAAGCAAGCTCTTAGGATACTCCTAGGTATTTCCCTTCCTAATCCAAAATGGCCACTAAGGCCTGAAGACCCATACAAAATACTCTACAGGGTCCAACGAGAACTCTTCCCACTATGACCACCATGACTAATCTGAACCGATACACTGGAAGTGAAGCTGACCTTTATCGAGATAATCCTTACTCCCAGATGGAATACCAATAGCATTGTACTGATGACATGGTCTCTTAGTGCCACCTCTATAAGTCTCAATACATGCTCTCTCTGTGGCACTCGTGTGGTCGACAACTTGAGAAAAAGAAGTTCTAGCTGATATCAAGTACTTCGATACCAAATAGAGTGGCAGGGCTATTCCTCTAAAAAAATCCATGAACCATGTCATGCTATGAAGGATATAGCATAGGAATATGTCTGACCCATTCAAAAAACCCTATCTCATACTCTGAAACTGGCAAGGAACCCTGATAAACACTAAAAAGTCCAACTCTAGCATAAGAACTACTTAATGAAATAAATATAATCCCCAGTTGTAAGGTATCCATAAAAATACTTAGGATCCCCAATGCTGAATCTCGAAAGGATAAAGCACTCGTGAGCTACATTGAAGCCTGGGTTGACCCAAAATCCTCTGACTGACGCAGAAGATCTTCAACATCCATCCTTGGCTCCCTATTTAGATGTTGCACTAAAGCTCTAGAAATGTGTGTTGAAGTCTCATCTGTATCTATCGACCACCTCACATCATTTATTTAGGATAGAATAGAGTCAAGGAATATACTTGAGGCTCATAGAAATATGGACACAGGATAAGGAGTCGAGAACATAATTTCCTAAGAATGCCATGCAGCCTTCTAAAAATAGGTTACAGATATCTCTACATCAATTTACAAGACTCTACTAGGCACTTAGTTCTTGTACCAATACCTCGATAAACCTAGGGTCTGATACCAATTTATCATAACCAGATTTCTTAAGTCATAATATCACCTACTATAACCCAACAGTAGGTAAGTCAACCCGTAGTCCAAACCTACTAGTAATAGACTACGAAGAGAAATAAAGGAAGAATATAGAATAAGTATCATAAAAAGGCTAAAATACACTAGATAGTCCTTAAAACCTAGTGGAATTAGTACAGGAGCTTCTAATGTTATAAGATTACAAAATAAAGTACTAAATAAATTTACTGATACAACCCATCTCAGAATATAACATAGATATTATTCTAGTACATAGGAGGGAGAATAGAAATACTTTGAATGCCAAGAGCTTACCCTATATCTCCAAACCATAGGTTCTTTGTACGACCCACACAATAATAACTAGAACCCATACTCTAATCTGCAGGCTGTAGAAGTGTAGTATGAGTACTAAACACGTGGTACTCAGTAGGAAAATGTCAATTGAGCTCCAAAAAATATGAAAATATACATAACATACAAGAAAAAATATAAACTATGCTCATATATCTGGGGAACTAACATAGTAAAGATAAAGAGGCAATAAGGATAAACTATACTATTTTAGCCATACTCCAGAACCTAAATAATATACCATATATTGCTGGCCCATATACAAATAAAGAGTAGATGAAGCATACATAATAGTATACAACGCCAATGAATGGATATACAACATGAGGACACGAAGGAAGCGAGGGATATAGGATAATACCATAACTATATATATAAATATATATACATAGAAAAATATCATCCAAAGGTACAACCTAAATTAATCATACTAGCAACTTAAGGCCTTCTAACCATAGTAGGAACTAGTGCTAACATAATTAGGAACTCTAATCTATACATCTAGATATGAGGTAATTATCCATAATAATGCAACCGTAAAAAAAGGAATCAATATCATACCTCGAGTCTCAATACTAGTTTAGTAACCAACCTTTCACAAGCTAACCATAATAATAACACAATACAATAACTGGCTAGCCCGGGCAAATAATACCTAAATTAGGCCCCATAACTTAAAAGGTCCAATCAACATAGAACACACCGCAAATAATACTCATCACCTATACCTTAGTAGTACAAAGTTGCTTATGTCGAAGGTTGATTGAACATGTTTGGGTTCATACAAAAAGTGATAGATGAATTTATTCCCACGTAGATAAATATAATGGATGGAAATCTAAGCAAGCAACAAAGCATAACCCATCGCAAGTTGCTGCTTTATCCTTTTGCCTATTTGTTTTATAACAAAAGTGAATTCATTTGCATATGACCTTCTTACAACACGAGCAAGGCATAAATCATCATATTGAAAGGGCTGTGGGATATTACATGACTGATTCCACTCTTTTTGACATATGGTAAGAAGGGGTTCTAGTTAGAATAACTCCATTCCATCGTAGTTAGCCAAACATATCAAGATCCATTAGAGTGTTTGGGTAGTCCAAATCTTGATACTACAGATAAAGTTGAATAAAAAGAAAGAGGTATTTTGACAATATCAACCTATGACTGCGATACCGACATTGATTAAATAAATGTATAACAATGCTACTCTCCTTGCCCATCCCATCTAATCTTAGTTAGCAAACCAAGAATCATAATAATTTGCCCTTTCATATGGATTTCCCTTCTTAGATTGGTTTTCCCTCAACTTTAAACAGTTTTTCCCCGCCTGTTCAAGGTACTTTGTGTATGATACTTCTATGTTGTTACTTGCCTATCCCTTTTCAATTCATGACAAGTATCATGAAATATTGAAATCTTATTCAAATCTAGGTAGTCATCCACTTTAAATTAAATAGTAAGTAAATACATACCCAGTCTATTCTTTTCTCCCTCTGTAGTGGAGAAGGTTCATTTGCTTCAAATCTTTAATGCAAGTGAGTAATAATCCTTGTGCTATAGTGCTTGACTCAGTCTCTCTGCTAGCCCTAAAACCTTCTCTAAGCTTAGCCAATGTCGTAGTATGAAAAAAGGACAATCGTTCACCTTATTTTTATTAAGCTCTTTCTCAGATAATAATGATATTCTTAGAGTCTGAAGTTTATTCTTGCTTGACTTCTAGGCTCACCCAAGGTAAGGACTGCTTTCTTTCTTTCTTTGTATCGAGAGTATGTGTATGAGGTTTTAGTATATCTTATTTATTGTTAGAGTTTTCCTTCTCTTATTTTCTTTTTGGTAGGAAGTAAGATGAGTGAAAGCTCATATCTGCGATAAAGACTTATACTACAGTTTGGGAACTCATGTCTTCTCAATTGTCTTCTTGATTATTGCATTGGTTTAGTCAATCCAACCAGAGAACTTTCTTTGTTGTAGTTTGTTAGTCTTATTTGATTCGTAAATCAACCAGAGAAAGAACTGAATAGAGTCTTTATTCTATGAGGATTCCTTTTCTTTGAGATCTGGTTATGGAAGAAGGAATTAAGAATAAGGTATCAACAACGACTAGTTTTGTTATGGAGTAGCTCATGATGATCATATCGATCTATTATGTGGCTCTACATCTATAATGTGGTAGACCTTATACAAAAACTATCCTAGCCCTACCATATCCTTTATTTCATTTGTTTTGTAACAATCACAAAGACATTTTTTACTATAGACATACTACTAGAAATTCAATGCATAATCTCAACATTCAGTATGTATTCTTGAATAATCTCATTTTTCAATTATTCAACCATCTCATTTTACCAAGTTCAATATTAGCGAAATTAGTCAACATTTATCTCTTTTGATACAACAACAAAATCTTATTTGTAACAAGGTTTTTTGTGAATTGGTTAATTGGTCACATTTTATTCAGGAAATAGCTTGGATTGTTATTAGTCTAGATACGACAAAATCATTCAATTAGATCTAAGAAGTATATTTGATCTAATAAGTAACTCGTGTTAGATCTGAGAAATTCTATGGCTTGAATATTTAGTATTCTCTTATTTATTACCCGTGTCTACTATTTAGGTAGAATACCCTCACTGACTCTCATGAGAAATAAGCCCAAAAGGAGCTGCCTTAACCTATCCTCAAACAACGTAACCAACCTTTACCAGGTTGTTGCCATTACTAAATTCTCCACCATGAAGCAAGCTTTCCCAAATACGACAGATGCAAAAGTGGCTAAAGAAGTCAGCGGAAGAAAGTAGTTGGACAACTGTATACATAAGGGAACTTTAGTCTTCTGGGAATTGGAAACATTAAAAGAAAGGGTAAGGGGTAGGATTAAACTTTCTTAAGTCTTGCTCTACTAAATTATTCAGCCTAACCTTTGATTCCCATAACTAAGTTTTTCTTTCTCCCTTACATAATTTTTTATTACTTTATCCATACTTTTTGAATATTTTTGAAGTTTGGGGAAAACGATGTCCTCTAATTCTACTTCTAACTAAAGGCGAAAAACCAGCATTGCAAGCAAATTGAAAGCCCCAACCCATTTGAGCTAAAAAGCATAACGACTATTTGAGTCATGAAAGGGCCACTTTCTTGATATTATTATTAATATTATGTATGTAATAATTATAATAAAAAAGAAAAAAATAATTTAATTTTTGAAAATTCTTCATTCCAGGAAGAGGAATGAGCAGATAGGATAAAGGCCTTCTCTTTTTGTTCGCTCTTCCAGAAGTGAGCAAATTGCATATAGAGATCCATAGGGATTTGATGACGTCCAAACAACACCTCCTATTAGATGATGATACGAACGCTGTCAAAATATAGTAACCCAATAGAGGTTGGGTTCGAATCCCAAGGGAACACATGGCTTTACAGATCTCAGCAGTTGTAGTCAATGGGTGAAAAAAGAAAAGTAAATAGGGGGGTTGATGTAGTAATATCAAGCAAATAACTGTACTAATTTTGGTTGTAACCAATGTAGGTGAACACTAGGATTATGTTCCCCTTGTATTCTCAACTACGTAGGCTTATCGTGCTTCGGAATCAACCTGATACTTTGCATGCAGAATCGATAAGTTATGTACCTTATGCAGTCTTTTGGATGAGCAGAAGGATTTCACCCTTTACCTTTTGAGTCTCAAGATATCTCGTTACTAGCCCTTATCTTAACCCCAATTAACTATTTCCTTTTGAGTCTCTAGTTATTTTATGAAACCTAACCATCTTACTAAGATAGAACATAGAAGCATGGATCAACAATTATACTCTAAATTAATGTTGTCTTTATCTTTGACTAGTCACTCCACCTTTTTTAAAATAAGAAAAAATATCTAGGCAGGATCCTAATGTGTGCACCCGTTAAGAAAACTATCATAACGAAGACAAAGTACTATATGCATGGGTATCAATTCATAACAACAAAAGCACTTCCCCTACTTAATCAATCTGCCAGGGTTTCCACAAACCCTAGGTATGGTTTTAGCCACTCATGCTTGTAAAGAAATCAATAACATTCATGTTTGAAATCATAGATGATATCACAATGATAAAAGGAAATAAAACCTACAACCATAACTGAATTAATGAACCAAAGTTAATACAACAAAATCCCAAAATCAAAATTGGATGTTGGCATCAAAATATGTTTGTGGATATCAAAAGTGCATAACTCTCACTAAAAAGTACATAAAGGGTATTTATAGTAAAAGAGAAAACCCTAAACCCAATGCCCAAATGAAATAGGAGAAAACTAGGTCGGTGGCCACTTGCTCTCTGTACCTGTGGTTTGGTACCGGGCGCAGGTAGTACCTGTGGTCCTGACACTGGGTGCAAGTTCAAACCGCAGGTACTGGGAGCAAAAATCTTACAAGTTCAGCTCATAGGATTTTGGATTTCTGGTACTTGCTTTTCCTACATGCAGTTTGTAGGTCCTACTTGTGGCCACATATTGACTTAGTAAGTGCTGGGAGTTATCTTTTTAGCTCTTCTTTAATTCTCGAACATGCTTCACAAATAGGCTGGAAAACATCCCGAATATACATAATTGATTCATAAATGGCCAAAAACATTTTTTCACCTTATTATCATCCAAAACATCATTTCTTGCAAAACATAACCAAAAGGCATCATATCTAACAAAATAGCCTTAGAAACTTGCGTCTTTTCCTCATTTTAAGTGTCAAAAGTTCTATATTTCTATAGCACATCAACACCCTCAACTTAGAATGCTTGCATGTCCTCAGGAAACAAAACACAACAAAAATAAATACAACGCTTAACTAGGATAAACTAAGCTATTCAAGGCAGTCAGTCAACATGTAAAGCTCAAACACACAACATCCCCTTCCAATCGTATTTTTTGAAACCAACTGTGTATGAAAATGAAAAACAACAATGTGACATAATGGGATAAAGGTATGGCAATTACATTAGCGAAAGACAAGCACTCGTATATACAAGTTATACTATCTGAAACAAGAAAATAGCTAGCAATATGACTCAAGTGCCCTCACAACAAGAATGTCCCAATCACTCATATGAAATTATGAATGTCAATGTAGGGATGGTCAAGATACACTCATATTCAATAGAGAAATTCCAATCAATGCATGTTAAATACTATAAGCTTGCCCTTATTTTCTTTACCTTAGTATTCATATAGTAAAGTTAGGATCACTATAGGACTTTATTTGGCTTTTAATGTAGGCTTGGGGGGCTGGTATGGTACATATGGATATATCAAGTGACTAAGCCTCCTTGGCCCTACACTAACTTTGGGGTCTCACTTACTAGCCAATTTTTACTTTATTTCCGCCCTTATTTCTCCATTTTATTCTTTTATGCACATTCAGGTTGGGTGTGGTCTTTTATTATTTCTTCATTTTCATTTCCTTTTTTTTTTCTTTTTTTTCCTACCAAACCTAGACCTGCTAACTTTTTATCTTATTTTACCCTTCTTCATACCCATTTTACATTATGCACCCTTATGATAGCCACCCTTAACTTAGTCATTTTTCCTGAGTTGAGGTACACAATATCCAAGGAGGACAAGGGCCAAAATAGGTTCATTGTACTATAAATGGGAAGGTGAATGATGAAACAAGAAAAATAGGCTACAAGGATCAAAGTGGGGATCAAGGGATATAATTCATACATGAAAGGTCATTTAGGCTAAAAATGGACTAAAATAAAAAAGCCTATGATCCTTTCCTTACCGACTGTCCTTCAACCTAGGCAAGACTAACTAGGCAAGTTCTGAATTCAACACACAAAGGGATCTAGGTAGTATCTCACACACACATAACATAAAGTTAATATTACCAACTACTTCCTATCCGGTTCATGCAATTGTGAGAAAGTGTTTATCATGACCCGAATCCTAATGTCATAACAAGATCCATAATGTTCACACATATATACATTCACACAATTCTAAAACAAAACTTTTGGAGGGGTATCAAAAATCAGTCAAAACATGACTACTTCCCTAAATACTTAAAATCTCCTAATTACACAAAAATAATACACAAAAAGAAGAAAAAAATAATAATACAAAAAATTATTCTAAATATGTCAGTTCTACAACCATACTGTGACCTACAGATAAAGAAGCACGACAACAAACATCCACGGCGGCATGATATCCCTACCCCTAATGAAAAATTATGCATGGTCCTTAATGCGATAAAACAAATTAAAATAGACTAAAGTGAACATACCTAGGACATGCTAGATCGAATAGATAGCATCCTCAGATGGGGCTATATCAGCTGGCAGAGATAGTTGTGGTGGTGGTTCACTACTGGATGATGAACCCACTGCAATAGATGCACGCCTCTGCCTATCAACAAATGCAAACTCTATGAAATAATGCCTAGTCTTTTTAACGGCCAGGTCATATGGTAAATTAGGGTCCTACAAGTCGTCTATGAGACCTCTCTTAGCCCTAACTATTGTGACCTCCTCATTACCCTCCACGATAAAATCAAACTATCTTGGTGCACGTGGAGGTTTTATCTAGACCACCTGGGGTATAACTAAGAGAGTGGATACAACTCAGCTCTCCATAAAAAAAATGTACCTCTGCTTATAATACATCAAACTCCTTCTTTATCTGGGCTAGATCTGATGCATCTGTCTTTGTGTATCGGGTTGTAACATGTATTTCAAACTCATTTAAGTCGTGTCTGTAAGTCTGGACGTAGATCTAATAGTACAGTACTCAGTTCAGCCTCCCATCGGGCCTGTGCCTTTTCAAATCTAGTCCTAACCCCTAATCTCATCTGCTCATAGAGGGTAGTCATCTCAGTATAAACAACCTTTACTATAGAATCGGTGGTCCTATGGATGTCCACTAAGCTCTACAAAAACTCACTAAATATAGTAATCATATCTATTGCAGGAGTTGTAGTGGATAGGCACTTTGTAGATGCACCCACTAGCTTGAGGTCAAAGCCGGGGATGAATAAGAAGTTGCCTGTGTCCCCTCACTCTGTGTACTCAAATTTGGAGCCTCTCTTTACTCCCCTATCTCCATGTAGATACTATCACCCATATCATCTTGATATACCTCAATAGGATCTATGGAAATTATTGGCCCCTCAGACTAGGCTTGCGGTATTGCTTCCTGTTGTCTCGATCTCCTTCAAGTTTCTGGATGTGCCAGACCCTTCATATTCCTCATATGTGTTTTCTATATCGCATCTACCCTCTTATCTACACCTGGTATATCAATCACACCAGCTTTATCACACAGTCTCTAAATCATGCAAGGGAAGGGAAGATTAGTCAACTCCCCAATGCTCTGTCATGTAACTCTTAATGAATGATAGCAGCGAAATTAACATCATAGCTAGAAATCAGAAAGGCAGCCATTTATGCTCCATCCCATGTCAATGTATTATTCGAAGCAGTGGGTATTAGTCGGTATCTAATCAACAACCACCAAAACTTGGCCTCCAATGTCAAGAGGCCCTTCTTGATCACATCATGCCCCTCGATCCATGGGGTCGTATCACTCAGTGGTAAAATATAACATGCTATCTACCTATCCATCTCAATTCTCTCATGTCAGTTCTTAGACTCCTATATAATATGTCGATCATATGTGATCCTCAATCTATGGTTGCAATCAGCTATAGATGTAGGAGTGATGTAATTTGGGTTGAAGATAACTCTACGATTAGTCTCTTCTGTAATATCAACTTTGTGATCAAGCTGTGTATTCCTAGAAAATATGATCAGTCCTGGATAATGGCGTAGAGGATGAACAATGGTAGCTCTGTATAATACATAAAATTCCCACACCATAGTTGGGTTGTAAGAACCGAGTGGCCTAGTCATCCACTCTAGCTAATATCTTTCAAATGTTGCACGCAGCTGTGATACTTAATCTAGCCCCAATAGGTCAATCCAACACTTTTCCTAAATATACCTTGTAGGCCTTCCCAGCTTCTAAATAGGATTGTCCAACTTAAATATATTCCACATCCCTTCTACACAGCACCTCAGAGGTCCCTTCTCGGGAAGTGCCTCTAAGGTATGTCCAAGTGCGGGGCTCTGCAGTATTGATGCATCATGGAAAGACTGTTCGGTACCTCTATCAGACTGGGGTACCTCTGTATATTGTACATGAGTAGTAGTACCTTTCTCAGACTTGGGCACCACGGATGACTGCTCCTGCTCAACCTCATTAGATGAACCCTGGGACCCCTCCTCAGACTAAGGGTCCTGAGAAACAACTTGTGGACTAGACTCAGAATCTGTCTCCTCCTCATCATCATCATCATCGTCAGGTGGAGGAGTATGTGATGATGGCATCCTGGCTGACTTAATCCTCGGCCAGGCTACAGCTGAATGAGCAGCCTAGTGAGTATATCCTCCCGTGACTCTGCGCGTCACTACAACTACAGTGTCCATATAGCGTTGTCTCAGGTACTCCTCCACTGAATGACTAGGCTCGGGAGACTCTACCTGTCACCTCAAAGTACCAGCCTTTGTCTTCTTCACTGATTTACATGCCATATGTATCTAAAAAACTAGTTGTTAGTTTCCAACAAAAATAAAGGATAGAAAAAGTCAAAGAAAACTCAAAAGTCAAAAATTTTGAATTTTTCTTAATTTTTGCACCTCTATATTCTATTTGAGATTCCAACAAGTCCAATGTACACATACTTATCATGAATCACAATTTTCAAAGCAAACAAACATGCTCAACTTTTGGTATTACTTTCATTCATTCCAGTTCAACTTTTGATTGGGGTCTAACTTTTGATTTTTGTTCAAAACAAGGCCCTACATTATGTTTTTAGTCAACTTCAAGGATCCTACATACAAGCATGATAGTTTATATATATATTGCAATGAAATACACATATAAACTTGTTTAAGTAGTAGATAAACAATGATATAACCTATAGGAGCCGAGAAAATTACTTTGTATATGAAGAACCGGAAGAGAATAATGAAGAAATAAAGCAAACCTAAGTTGGAACATGTTCTTAGCGTGTTGGAAAAAGTTGGTATCTCAAATAAGTGACAATTTAGCCTTTACTTAAGTGTGGGGTTAGTTGGTGTTTTATGTGGGAAGTTTGAATACAAAGAGAAAAGTGAAGTTTTGAGGATTTGAATGAGTTAGAATGAGGGTAAGAATGTTTTTATATAGGAGGGGGACTGTTTTAGGTCATATTAAAGTGTTGGTGGGCCCAAAATTTTGATTAAAAAGTGGGTCCAAAAATTGACCTAGCCGTGGCTTGTACCTACGGCCCCTATCCACGATCAGGCTTTGGGCACAGGTACCACCTGTGACCAGCAGGTGCCGGGCCAAAAAATTTGGCCCAATTTTCAGAAACCTGGACTTGGCGTTTTTATATTTTTGCAGATACTTATGGTCCCACAACTATGTTTTAGGTCCCAAAAGTAAAATTTGATGCCAAAGTCCATACCTTACCATTTTTATCCTCAAAATTTCAAATTTTTAACTTATTACTCAATATACCATGTGGGACTTGTGACCAAGATGGGTTAATCACATAGCCCTTTTACCTAGAAATTGAAAAATGTAGTAAGTTTTACCATATTATGGGTAAGTACATGAGCTAAAAACTTACAAAAAATAAAAACAACAAAAACGTGAACACTAAGAATAGTGAGTTGCCTCCCACTCAGTGCTTGATTTTACGTCGCCGTACGATGTGGCTATGTTGGTTACTCAGATTTCACCAACAAGCCCATGGGTTGCCTTCCATGCAACACTTGATTTAATGTCGCGGCACGATGTGGGTATCTTGACTACTCAGAATTCATCAAGATACCCATAGAAATATCCTTCAGGATTATCAATACAATCAATCACCGACACTACCCTTGTGTCGGTTGGCTGCTTCGTTGAATTTTGGATATTGAATGTAGCCTCCTCACCATTGACTCTGAATTTCAACTCACTTTTCTCCATGTCAACCATTGCTCTGCATGTGGCCATAAATGGTGTTCCCAATACAATGGGCTTCTCGGTGTCAACCTCATAGTCTAGGATGACAAAGTCATCCAAAAATATAAAATTATCCATCCTCAGGATAACATCAAAAGAGATTCCAATAGGCTTCTTCATTGTACGGTAAGCCATCAACAACCGCATCAAATTTGGTTCCAGAGGGTTCAAACCCAACTTCTTGAATTTGGCCAGCGGCATCAAATTAATGTTGGCCCCTAAATCACACAAGGCTCTAGCAAATTAGGATGAACCAATAGTGATGGTATAGTGATTGCATCGAGATCACTATTTTTCTATGCCAACGACCTAGTCATGACTACATTACAGTGGCGCATACCATCAATATCCTCAAATGTCACTCCTTTCTTCCTTGTGACCAACTATTTCATGAACCTGGTGTATCCATGCATCTTCTCTAATGCCTCTAGAAAAAGTATGTTTAAGCTTAATTTTTTCAGCATTACAACGAATTTCTTGAACTTACCTTCCTCTTTTTTATGCCTCAATCTCTTAGGATAAGGTGGGGGAGGTCTTGGAATCTATCTGATTTTTCGCTTAGTGACCGAACCCTTACCTTTTTCTTTAGCAACTTTACCTTTATCACCTGTTACACTCTCTGACTCAGCAACAGGTGTCTCATTATCAATAGCTTCTACAGCAAGTCATGGGGAATCCATAGTAGTGATACCACTCATCGTAGTAATAAAAAGTACGTGACCATAGTTCTTAGAATTTTGCATCATATTGCTCGGAAGGTTACTTGGCTACCTCTGGTTCAGAGTTTCTGGTATCTGCCCGAACTAGTGTTCCAACTGCTTGATAGTAGTGGCATGTGATAACCTTCTGGGTCATTCCTGAAATATCTGCCTTAGTCTCTTTTAGGTTGATCTCTTGACTTTCCTAACCCTTCACTAACTTAGCCAGCGTCTATTCCATTCTGGATTCTGCATCTTGCACACCAAGTGGAATATATCTATCTCCCTTCTCTCTGTAGTTATACTTTTTCCTCCAGTCACTGTCTCACTTTATGCCAAGGTCTTTGTATCTTTAATAATTGTTTCGACCTTGGTTTCCTTTCTCTTGGGCTCAAAAACCCGCCAATTGATGATCTAGATAATTTTTTTCTTCTTTCAATTCTAACAGTACGCTTTGGAAGCTGACCCCTGTGCTACTACTATATTTACATTCTCTAAAGTTGTTGTTGTAAGCTATATTTTAAGTACCTCAAGATCAGTCCTTAGCACTGCAATCTCTTACGCTACTGTGTCATCAGCTACTTTCTGGTCACAGGAGGCACCAATAACATAAGTTCCAGATTCCTTCTCAACCTCTCGAGTTTTCCACCCTCGATTAGTGAGAGAGATCTAATCTAACATCTCCAAAGCTGCCTCTCATCATAGTTACATAAAAGCTCCTCCAGATATGGTGTCTACCATAGCTCTAGAGCTAATGGTCAGGGCTCGGTAGAATATCTCTAATAAGCTCATCCTTGACAAGCGAGGATTGGGAACTATGCTCATCTTCTTCTTGAACCTGAATCAAGCCTCATACATAGACTCTATCTATAGCTTCCTAAAATCATAAATCTCATCTTTGAGCTGCAACATCCTAGATGAAGTAAAGAACCTATTCAACATTTACTTGCTCAACTCATTCCATGTTGTGATAGAGCCTCTTGGAAGTTCCTCTAATCGTAAAGATGTTTCTCCTATAAGTGATACAGGGAATAGCCTTAGTCTAAGTGCTTCCTGATTCACCCCTAGATTTGTATACAAATTGCAGATTTTGAGGAAATTGGAAAGGTGCAAATTTTCTTCATCTGTAAGTATACCTGCAAACACACTCTTCAAATTTAGAAGTTGGATCATTGCACTCATAATATCAAACTTGATGCCTGGGGGAAAAACAGGAGGAACTATGGGTCTAGTCTCTTTTGGCTTAACATATCACAAGTATTCTTTGTAATCTATATATGGCTGCACATACTGATATAATGGGATTACTAAACACGGGCACCACTATCTTTTTTTGTTTCCACTGAGTTCTTATTGGTGGTCTGCTGTTTGTCTCTACTCAGCTAGCTCTACCTCCCTAGCTACCATCTGAGCTTCTTCTATTGCCCTCCTCTCAGTTTTAGATTGAGACAATAGCTCACCAATTTATCGATCAACAATATCTCATACTTCTTCAGGATGAGGTGGAGGTAAAACATTCCAAACCCCTTTAGGAGGTTCATCTCTTTTATGCTCAGACATCCTACCAGATATTTGTAGGATCCTCTCTAGATTCAGATTTAGTAGGAGTAAGGAATTGCCTCTACTCCATGTGCTAGGCATACACATCGTATGCCTAACTAAGAAAAAAAGAAAAAAAACTAAAAATTGTAAAAACTTCAAATCACAAATCAACACCGTGTTCCCGACAATGGCGCCAAAATTTTGATGACGTCCAAACAACACCTCTTATTAGATAATGATACAGTCACTATCAAAATATAGTAACCCAACAGAGGTTGAGGTTGAATCCCAAGGGAACACATGGCTTTGCAGATCTCAGCAGTTATAGTCAACGGATAGAACAAGAAAAGTAAATGAAGGGTTTTGATGTAGTAATCTCAAGGAAATAACTATACTAACTTCGGTTGTAATCAGTGTAGGTGAACACTAGGATTTTATCCCCCTTACCTTCTCAACATCGTAAGCTTATCGTGATTCACTGAACCAACCCAATAATTTGTATGCAGAATCGATAAGTTATGTACCTTCTGCATTTTTTTGGACGAGCAGAAGGATTTTACCCTTTACCTTTTGAGTCTCAAAATATCGCGTTACTAATCCTTATCTTGACCCTAGTTAACTATTACCTTTTGAGTCTCTAGTTATTTGATAAAACCTAACCATCTTAGTAAGATAGAACACAAAAGCATAGATCGATATTTAACATCCAAATTATTGTTGTCTTTATCTTTTCCTAGACATTGTGTTGTCTTTATCTTTTCCTAGTCATTTCTCCTCTTTTGCAGTAAGCAGCAATATCTAGGAGGGATCCTAATGTGTGCACCCATTAAGAAAACTATCATATGAACACAAAGCAATACATTCTTGGATATCGGTTTAGAACAACAAAAGCACTTTCCCTACTTCGTAATCCACCAGGGTTTCCACAATCCTAGCTATGGGTTTTATCTTCTCATGCTTGTAAATAAATAAATAACATTCATGTTTGAAATCATAGATGAAATCACAATGATAAGAAAAAATAAAACCCACAAGCGTAACAGAATTAATGAACCAAAGTTAATATAAGAAAATCCTAAGATCAAAATTGGATCTTGGAATCAAAATATATTTGTGGATGTCAAAAGTGTGTAACATTCACTAAAAAGTACATAAAGGGTATTTATAGTACAAGAGGAAACCCTAAAACCAAAGCTCGAACGAAATAGGAAAAAATGGGTCGGTGGCCACCTGGTCTCTGTACCTGTAGTCTGGTACCAAGCGCAAGTAATAACCGCGATCCTAACACTGGGCGCAGGTACAAATTGCAGGTACTGGGAGAAAAAATCCTGCAAGTTCAGCTCTTGGGATTTTGGACTTCTGGTACTTTCTTAGCCTACATGTATTCTGTAGGTCCTACTTGCGGTCATATATTGACTTGGTAAGTGTCAGGAGTTATCTTTTTAGCTCTTCTTTGATTTCTCAATATGCTTTGATCACGAACAAGCTGGAAAACATCGCGAATATCCATAATTGCTCCAAAAATGGTTAAAAACACATTTTTCACAAATTTATCATCCAAAACATATTTTTTTTCAAAACATACCCAAAAGGCATCATATGTAACAAAATAGCCTCAAAAACTTAAATTTTTTCCCTATTGTATGTTTCAATCGTGCTATATTTCTACAAAACATCAAGCTTATAGTTTAATTCGCTAAAACGTACTGCTCACAATGCTGATATTATAGGCTCATTCCCTATTAAGCCTACTACCCCCTTATCTTTACATGATAAAAGGTAGTCAAAGTACCTACCACCTCACAGATCTCAATTGTATGACAGGAACCACACTACTGTTTCTGCCCTTTGGGCATACCTACTATACTTATCACTCACCTACTCTCTTGAAGCATGACACTTTTGGGAAATACAGTGTAATATGAAAAGAAGTTAAGCTCGCCAATCGATGTATTCTTATGATAATGAAGGAGTTGTTCATCCTCTAAGAGAGGGTATATGAAAAGTTTAGATCAAAGATCTTCATGAGATAGCCTCGGGGCACCATATCGTCTCAGCAATAAGGATGACATAGTGAACATAACCACTCCTTTGGTTAGGGCCTTTGACTCCTTTATCCTTTCAATTTTATGATTCCCAAGTCTTTTTTATTATCACTATTGGAATTTTTTTGTTGACTACTTGGTTAGGGAGATTCACAATTTCTTTGTTGAAGGTGCTATTAAGACCTAAGTTTGAATTCCAATTTTATTTCCCTAATAAAACTTCATAATCCCTACTAAAACTCCATAATTTATCATTGATAGAGTTAAAACCATTACAGGTTTTAGATATAAAGAAAGTTCTCTAACTTATCTTGGTTTCCCTCTATATATAAGAGTTCAGAAAATCATCAACTTCACCAGAATAGACTCTAAAGTAATTTCTAAGATCAAGGGATGGCAATACAAGATTCTTAAATATGGTGGGAGAGTTACTCTTATTAAATCTATCTTACAATCTCTTCTTATCCACACATTGACAGCTATTTCTCCTACCAAAACTACCCTTAAACAAATTCAAAGCCTCTTTACAGGTTTTTTCAAGGGATGGGACAATGATAAGAGGAAGTACCATTGGGCTACCTTGAAAACCTCTTCTTTCCTTATAAAGAAGGTAGAATTAGTGTGAGACAAGTAGAAGATGTTTGTTTGTCTCTGCAATATAAACAATGGTGGCTTCACAGATCTAACAAATCATTGTGGGAGATTTTATCAAAGCTAAGTAATTCCAAAGGGCCAATCTAGTTGCTAAGAAATAAGATACATAGCAGTCTCCTATTTGGAAGAATATGAGAAAAACAAAGTCATTGATGAGGCTCATATTTAGTGGTTTTTAAAGTCTAGTACCTGCAATTTTGTGGGATGATTAGTTAGATATGAGGCCTCTTACTTATCAAAAGATCTCCCTTCTAGGCTTAACAAATTATTTCTCAGCTTTAATTAATGGAATTTGGGATGAGGACATGGTAAGACAGCGTGCCCTTCCATCTTTCATTCATAAGACCCTCAATACCAATTACATATATCAAGAAGTCACCCCTAACCAAGAAATTTGGAAATCCGACATGGCAACTTCTCTTGTTCTTCAACTTGGGAACTGGTGAGAAATAAGAAGAAGAATAAATTGTACAATACTATAATGTGGCACAAAAATATCCTTTTAAATATTTTTTTCTACTATGAAGAGATGTTAGGGGTAAATTACCAACAAATGAGAAGATTACTTCATTTGGTCATGAATCAACTGACTGTTATTGCAACTACAGACCTGGACAAGACACTATTGAGCATATCTTTGTGTCTGGGCCTTTTTCTAAGCATGTAGGGAGGTTCTTTTCTAGTTTTTTTGGAATTCAACATAAGAATACACCTTTAAGAAATCTTCTTATGAGGTGGTGGATTATCAAACACCATAATGAAGTGCATAAACTGATTCTTCAAGTTACTCCTATATTTATATATTGGAACTTATGGAAGAACATGTTTTGCTAGCATGTATGGAGACAATAAATCTAGTTCTTAAATAGTTAAATTATCTATTATTAAGGACTTAAGTATATTTCTGATCACTACTTATCTTTATATTAGTTGGCCTACTAATTAGAGGGATATGGAGCTCTGCATTGAAAATTGTCAACATGAGTTGAAGGTTATTCAAATTTGTTGGTACAAACTCCCTCCTTCCATGGTTAAATTGATTAATGATGGTAGTTCACTAGAAAATTCAGGAAAAGTTGGCGCATGAGGCATACTTAAAGATAGTAACCGTATTTAAGCTCTATATATACAACAGGGGTGTCTGAGAGAGTAAAAGAAGAGATTATCCAATATTTAAGGTTCAATGAAGAAACCCTTACTTTCAAATATTTAGGGGTTCCTCTTGAAGCCAAGAAGTTATCTATAGGTTAATGATGGCCCTTGGTGGAAAAAATAATATCTAGAATCAACTGTTGGACATCTAAATTATTGTCTTATGTAGAACAAGTACAATTTATAAAGTCAGTATTCTTTGGTGTTCAATCATATTGGGCACAAATCTTTTTGCTTCCTAATAAGGTAATGAAGATGATCAATGTACTTTGTAGATCATTCCTCTGGACTGGTGCAACAGTGGTGTCCAAGAAAAGCCTTTTTACTTGGGACAAGGTGTATCTTCCTAAGGCTGCAGGTGGTCTTAATATCTTAGACCAAGAACTATGAAACAAAGAACCAGTTACTAAACACCTAGGGCCATAGAAATGAACAAAGATTCAATGTGGATAAAATGAATCCTCAGTGTGTACATCAAGAATAGAGAACTGGACTCCCTAATAATAACCAGGAATGTAGCCTGGGTAATTAGGAAAATTTTGGCTACTATGGAACTTGTTCAAAGACTAAAAAGAGTACAAGGTGATCTCATAAGTCAACTACTACAACTCTAGTAATATGATTCTTTTAGCATTAAGAAGATATACAAGCAAATGAGGTGATAATGCCCAAGAGTTCTCTGGAATAATATGATACTTTAGCCTCAACTACATCCCAGATACAAATTTATTCTTTAGTTGACATCCCATAAAAGACTAGCTACTGTGGATAGGTTACTAAAGATGGGTATCCAAGTACCTAAGACGTGTGTGTTTTGCGGACTTGATGATGAAGTTTTTGAACACCTATTCTTTGGGTGCCAATATGTGAAAACTTTATGGACAAGACTGCTGATATGGCTAGGTCATCAACAAAATATTGGCATATGGAAAGAAGAAGTACAATGGTTATACAAAGGACCAATAAGAAAGACAAAGCACCGACAAATCATCAACTGTGTGTTTGGCATAAAGGTGTACCTAATTTTGAGAGAAAGGAATGAATCCGATTCAAAAAAGGCACCACCTATCTAAATAGATTATGTAAGGAGGTGGCACAACACATACATATAAAGGGCAGTAAGATCAGAACGTGGCATGAAGCAATGCAAATGTTGCATCACTACCCTTAGGATATAGTTTTTTTATATTGATGTGTATAGACATATAGAAAGCTAGATTTATCAATGAAGTGAAAGGTCATTCACTATCTTTGTAATGAAAATTTTTGGTGAAATAGAAATACTGTTACCCAAAAAAAAAATTATTTATGCTTTTTCTACCCCCTTAGATGTCGGATACAACAATCAAGCTGAAATTTAGGTTGTAATATTTGGTACCACTTGATGGGGATGAAAAAATTTTGGGAGAAGGAAGTTGAAAAGGATCACAAAACCTTCTTAGATATAGCTTGGTTTTCGATACCCTCAAGCTTTGGACATATCTTCAGTTGTTCTTACTTTTTTAGTATACGATCTTACTTTATGCTATGTTCCTCTGCATATGGCTTTTATAAGGATGTCTATTTTTTTAGGCTTTTTTCTTACTTTGTAAGGGGAGAGTCTCCCTTATTTATGTTGCTTTACTAAAATTATTGTAATAAGAGGAGTCCACTCTTCTTACTTGCATATTCCTAGGCTTATCATTCTAGTATTGTATATGAGTTCCCGACCTTAGTAGGCTAGCCAATTTAGAACCACCATAGGATCAATGATAAGGTTTATGCCCCCTTTCTTATATTTCTTTTTTGATTTTTGTATGATAAGGCTCGGCGGTGTTGCTTAGCCCCCTGACCCCCTTAAGGGTAATTAGAATAAAATAAATCAAAAAATTTTATTGCCCCTATTCCTAAAGTCAAAATTCCTTTTTTCATCAATTCCGAGCTACCTTTGTTTATGAGGTATTTAAAAGAGAACTTTGTAAATCTAAAAAGTTCTCTCTATCTCAAAGAATTTGTTTGATTCTCCATATAAAAATAGTTAAAGAAAAAAGGGGTGATTTTGTGAAAGTACTAAGTTGAGAAGATCTCTTAGGATCACAAGTGGTTATCGGGGATATTAACATAAAGATAACATAGGACGGAAGAGGATTAAAACAAAGTTAGGATATTGCAAGAGAATTTTTTTAGATTGAATGGGCTTTTGTGAGAAATGATAGAATTTGATACATGAATTATTTGTAATGGAGACTTTGAAGTGCTTGTAGATGGTGTGACACATAGGTGATGTCACCCAAGATTACACCTCCCAGAAATTATAACGTGATCGTTGTCAAATATATAACCTAACAAAGGTTGTGTCAAACACATAGATAATAGGATGAATCTCTATCACAAACTTGTTGAAGTAGCTGAAAAGTGCAGAAAAGTAAATGGGGGAATTTTATGAAAATAGTATAAGTAGTAATAAGTTTTTTTTGCTTTAGGTGGAAATCAATATGATATGAATACAAGGACTGTGTTTCCCCTAACTTCCTAACTCCGTAGGGTGATGTTGGGTGTATTTATGAACTTTAGTATTGTTATCCTAGCTTAACTAGACTTGTTTTAAGGGAAATTTGTGAGTTTTATGTGTAATAATGATAGAATTGAGCATCTAAGTGTGTAAGCATGTGATTACAATGTTTAAAGGTGTTTTCAAACTATGGATTCAAATTGATCACTTAGAGTTTGGACGAGAAAATTAGTGTTACTAGCTTGAGCTAGGTGCCATCTAGTTGGTCTCAATGGATTCTAATATGTATGATGAGTTCCTTATGTTTTGAATGTGTAATATTGTGTGGAACAATTTTCTTATGATGTTTAAAGTGAAATTGAATCAAGCAAAGAGTCAAGACTAAGTTTAAGATTTAAATGAGCGAAATTAGTTCTTAGCTTGAGTTTCTAGTTATTCGTTCGTGATGTTTTTTTCATTTTGAGCTATAATACATGGTGTTTGATGTTATAGGATGCTTGGAAAGATGATTCTGATGATATTTGGATGATACACAAGTGAGAAATCAAGTGTAAACAACACCACAAGTCTTAGAACGGAAGAAGAAAGGCTTGACATAAGTTGAGATGCAAAATTACAATTCCAGTGAGGTCACGCAATTAGCCCATGACACCCCATCCAATCCGGTGGACTAAGGACCATGGAGCCCCCTTTAGACTGGTGGACTAAGGATCTTGGGGCCTCCTCCATTCTGGTGGGCTATATCCTACGACGCCTGGTTAATTCTCACATGGACAAACACCTTCTACTATAAATAGGACTTTTTGTACACATTGTGATTACTTTTGAACGTCTTGAAGCATTAAGGAGGGATGATACACTCTTTAAATAGGTTATTTCTCTTTAATTTAGATTTTATATGGATTTAATCATCTATTCAATTACTTTGATTATGGTTATGTTTATTAGTGGCTAAAAGGCCCCTTTTTGGGGTTAAAGTCAAGAACATGACTACGATTTCTATGACTTGATTTGTTTTTATTTATTTATCATATTTGGTTATTTTTTTACCCTTGTTATCATTATTTTAATGATTCAAGACCCATAGAATACATATATTTTTGAGATCTCGAGAGGGGGAATAGGAAGATAGAACGTGTGGATAAATAGAGTAGGGTTCTTATTCCTTTATAAATTAGGGGATTTGAATTAGAAACTAGGATAGAGATATACCTAGAAGCCTTACTTAGTTCATTGCGGGATGAAATATAAATGCATTTAACTTAGTTCTCACATCCCCGCTCAACAATGTAGTTGTCGGTCTAAGTTAGATAGGATGTTATAGGTCGGGAGACCATGATCATAAAATCAACCTTGTGGATCAACAACCAAGATAAGTAACATAACCGATGAAGTTCATTAGCATAGTATGATTGTTCGTATGCTTTAGCCCTGAGTTTTCATCCATTGATTGTCCAAAGTCTTTACTTTTCCCCGTTAGTTTAGTTTACTTTTAGATTACATCTTTCAAAGCTTTTTTGGTTATGTTGCACCACTTTAATCTCAATAGTTGAACTTAAATTGAATATTTGTTAATAAAAAGTCTCTGAGGGATCGATATTCGGCTTTATATAAGGCAATTGTATTACTTGGCGAGACAACGTACACTTGTATGTGCACTTGGGTGCAACAAGTTTGTGGCACCGTTGTTGGGGACTTTTAATTTGGAAATAGTTTTATTTTTAGTTTTACTTTTTATATTTCTATGGTTCTTTACTCTTAGTCTTGGGATTGAATTTGCAGGAAACAGGTTTGCATAGTAGTAAGCTAGCAAGGGATAGGGAATTGGTTGAACTAAGCCCCGAACCCTAGAAATGCTTCCATCAACAAAGAAGAGAATCAATCCTTCTCTAAAAGATTCCACAAATTCAAGAGGGTCAAGAAAATACTACTCATATGGATGAAGAACAACCAACCCATAGGACAGTTCATGAAGTGGCAATCCCACTTCCGATAAATTTGACCTCCCCTTTTTAAAAACCAGCTGCTAGAGGTAATTTTGAGCTGAGATAGAACATGGTCTAACTTTTGATCAGTAGTGGAAAGTTTACAGGGTTTTCACAAGAAGATCCATAAGTCCATCTGCGAAACATTCTAGAGATCAGTGACACATTCATCCCTATGAATGTGTCAACTAATTATGTTAGGCTGACACTATTCCCCTTTTTACTATTGGGGGAAGCAAAAAAGAGGTTGAAAACTGAGCTGACAAGTTCAATCACAACCTGGGATGACTTAGCCCTGAAATTCCTTATCCGATTTTTCCTATCCGGCAAGACTGCAAAACTTAGTAGTGAGATTGTGTACTTCAAATAGAAGACAAATGAGAATTTGTATCATGCTTGGGAGTGGTTCAAAGCTCTTCTTTAGGACTGTCCATATCATCAGTAGTCCAATGAGGTATTAACTCACACGTTTGTTAAGGCACTTGACCATAACACAAAAATTTTGCTAGATTTAGCTGCAGGTGTTCAAGCTTCAAAGTTGACATTTGATAAGCTATATACTTTGTTGAACCTGATTGCTCAAGGGAAACTTAAGTGGAATTCAGACTGAAGAAATGCTACAAAGAAAGTTGCAGGTGTGCTGAGGTAGATAAATTTACTGCTATTTCCACCTAGATTTTTGTACTGCAAAATCAATTGACTACTCAGTTTAGCAATATGAAATTGGGGTTACATAGCCTGCAGCCACAGTGAATGCAATTCAGCAGACGAGAACTTGGTGTGGGATTTGTGGTAACAGTAGGAATTATGTATCTATGTATGGTGCAAATACCGAGTTAATTATGTTCGTGGGCAATGATCAAAGGCAGAATTATGGGAATTCCAATAATCTAAAGTGGCATACTCAGCACCCAATTCATTACTGGAACAATCAGCAACAACAAGCTCAGCAGATGCAGGTTCAAAGTAATTAGTCCACAACTCAAACGAACAATTTTAAGGAGATGTTGAAACAAATTATAGTTGGTCAAGTAGAGTTGGCAACAAAAATAAAGAGTCAACAATTAGACATGAAGAGCCAACAGGCAGAGATAAAGAGGCAGTAGATTGCTATAAGAAACCTGGAGATATAGTTGAGGAAGATGCAATAGGCATAAAATACCAGGTCTCAAGATAGTTTTCCAAGTGATACTAAAAATCCTAAACAAGTAATGGAAATCTCTTTGAGGAGTGGTAAAGAGCTGAATGAAGAACCTCCAAGCAAAACTAAGGAGGTAGATATAGAGTTGAGTCACCTATAAGTGTTTGAAAAAGTTGCTAAAAATTCAAGAAAGTCTGAGTACTCAAATACAAAAGTTACTGAGCAGGTGAAGGAGAGACCATCACTACCTTTCCTATAGAAGCATATAAAGAAAAAGGAGGATGCATGCTTTAAAAAGTTCTTTGACACGTTCAGAGAGCTTCCTATTAACCATCCTCTTTTAGATGTTTTGAAGGGAATGCCCAAGTACGCTAAGTACTTGAAGAAAGTTGTAACTAACAAAGTTAAGTTGTAGGATGTCGAGATAGTAGACGCACTGAAGATTGTAGCTCTGTGGTGATGCAGAAGATGCCCAAAAAGCTCAAAGACCCTGGGAAGTTCACTATCCCCATAAAAATTGGGAATAGTAAGGTGGTCCACGTACTTAGTGACTTAGGGGAAAGCATTAATTTAATGTCCCTCTCTTTGTTCAACGCTTTGGGCTTGGGGAAGCCGAGGCCGAGTTTTGTGTTACTGCAACTGGCAAATGGGACCATATCCTGTCCTGAAGGAGTCATAAAAAATGTTCTCATCAAGGTTGGTAAGTTTATTATTCCTGCTGACTTTATTGTTTTAGATTTTCAGGCAGATGAAAAAATACTAGTCATCTTGGGACGTCCATTCTTGGTGATGGGAGGAGAATTGTAGATGTGAGAGAGGACACACTCATAAGGTGGATGGATGACAAAGATGTAATTTTCAAAGTGTACAAACTGCTCAACACACTATCCAACTGTAAATATTTGTGTATGATTACAGTGATTGGGGGTATAAGTGGGGTGGTAAGGTCTATTCCACAAAAGATCTCTTTAGATTTCCTCATTGAGCTGCCCAAGCCTCCAATACCTAAGCATAAAATAATGTAAATTGATGATCCTGAAAAGTCTATTGTTGAGAAAGTTTTTGACCTTGAGAGTTCACACTCAAGAGGTCAAAAATGAATAAGAAAATGATGTCTGAGTGTGAGGAAGAGGATAAAGAAAAATGGATAATTTTTTCATTGGGTCGTGCCACGACACTAAATCAGGAACTTCTTGGGAGGCAACCCAAGTTAAGGTAGGTGTTAATTTTTGTATTTTTAGTTTTTACTTCACTATTTTTTATTTTTGCTGAGTCACGGGTTGATGGGAAGTCTGAGTACCGAAAAACCTATGCAAAGGAGCATGGAAAAGACTAAGTGTAGGGTCCATAGACCCCCTTGATGTATAAAGATGCTACTATCTAGTCCTGGAGACCTCAAGAAGTATTTCTATCTCAACCTTTAAAAGTATACTTTGGGGACAAAGTAGATTCTTAAGTGTGGGGTGGGAAAATTCCCAATTTTAGGGTAATTTCAATTTTTTTATGTTAGGAATAAGTGAGATATTCTTGTTGGTGCTATGTGTTATTGCATGATGCAAGTGTTTTGTTTGTAAAAAGCATGTTGATTGTGTAAATTATGACTTTTTAGACACCTAGGCTCAAGTTTATGACTCTTGTACTTATTGGCTTAATGTTGAATTCATGATATTATTTGGTAAAGAGTCTATGATGATCCTTCTTGAATTGAGCAAAAGTATTGTTTGTATATTACTTGTTGCGTGTGATGTCTAGAACTTACCTGGTGTGTGTACAAAGCGGAATAAAGAGTGTGGGTTTATGAGATGATATAAGCATTTCTTTGATAGCCTTGTTTCATACACTCTTTTACCTACCTTTTTGCATAATCCTAGTTAACCCCCATTGAGCCTTTATCTTTTTCTTTGGAAGTCTCATATGTAGCCTAATTCTTTCCTTGATTGACCTTAAGTTGATCCAAAGCTCCAAAATGCTTTAGTTAAAATTAATTGAGTTATGGAGTTGGAAATTCAAGAAGAAAAGGGTGTAATTGAAGCCCCTAGTAATAGGAAATTCATCGTGTGCAACTTGTGAATTCCTTATGAGAGTGTGCAAATTGATTCTTGTACCCATTTTCTTATAAATTGCATTTAGGTGAGTGATTATTGGTAACTCTTTTGTTGTGAGGGAACATGTTTGATGAATATGGATAATTTGTATGATCTCTTTGATTGAACAATATGTATGAGTTTGCCAACTAGGTGAGTCAATTCTTGAGGCTGGGATGCTTTGGAGTAGTGTTCTTGGACTTTCAATTGTGTATGTAACAAGCTTAGCGTAGAAACTTGCATTCTATGTAGTTATTGTAGTACTAGATTGAACGTCTTTCTTATAGTATAAGTGCAGAGTCACCTCAGCATATGATTCTTATAGTAAAGAGTTGTTTGAGGACAAATAAGGCTTTAAGAGTGGGGTGGTGATGTTGGGTGTATTTATGCAATTTAGTATTGTTATCCTAGCTTATCTAGCCTTGTTTTGAGGGAAATTTATGTGATTTATGTGTTAATAATGATATAATTGAGCATCTAACTGTGTAACTATGTAATTACAATGTTTAAAGGTGTTTTCAAACAAGTTTGGATTCAAATTGATAACTTAGAGTTTGGACGAGAAAACTAGTGTTACTAGCTTGAGCTATGTGTCGTTCTAGTTGGTATCGATGGATTCTAATGTGTATGATGAGTTCCTTATTGTTTAAATGTGTAATATTGTGTGGAAAAACTTTTTTATGTTGTTTAAAGTGCAATTTAATCAAGACAAGAGTCAAGACTAAGTTTAGGATTTAATAGAGTGAAACTAGTTCTTAGCTGGAGTTTTTAGTTAGTCTTTCGTGATGTTTTATTGTTTTGACCTCTAATCCAAGGTGTTTAATGTTATAGTATGCTTGGTGAGCTGATTAGTATGATATTTGGATTATACACAAGTGGAAAATCAAGTGGACACAACACCACAAGGCTTAGGACGGAAAAAGAAAGGCTTGACATAAGTTGAGACACAAAATGACAATTCCAGTGAGGTCACGCGATTAGCCTGTGATGCCCCATCAAGTCTGTGAGACTAAGGCCCGTGACACCCATTTTATACCGGTGGACTAAGGCCCGTGGTGCCTTCTCCATTCCGATGGTCTATATCCCGCGATGTCTGGCCAATTCTTACACGGCTAAACACCTTCTACTATAAATAGGAATTTTTGTACACATTGTGATTACTTTTGGAAGTCTTGGAGAATCAAGTAGGGGATTCTACACACTTTAATTAGGGTTTATTTCTCTTTACTTTAAATTTTTAATGAATTTAATCATGTTTTCAATTATTTTGATTACTGTTATGTCTATTAGTGGCTAAAAGCCCCCTTTCTGGGGTTAAAGCCAGGAACATGACTACGGTTGCTAAAAATTGATTTGGTTTTGTTTATTTATCATAATTGGTTGTTTGTGTACCCTTTTTATCATTATTTTAAGTATTTTTGACCCTTAGAATACATATATTATCGACCTTATGTTCTCGGGGAGGGAGGAGGGAATAGGAACATAGAACGTAGGGGTAAATAGATTAGGGTTCTTATTCCTGTATAAAATAAGGGATTTGAATTAGAATCTAGGATAGGGATATACCTAGAAGCCTTACTTGTTTCACTGTGGGATGAAATATAAATGAGTTTAGCCTAGTTCTCACATCCCTTCTCAATGATGTAGTTATGGGTCTAAGTTAGATAGGTGGTTAGAGGTCGGGAGACCATGATCATAAAATCAACCCCGTTAATCAACTATCAAGATAAGTAACTTAACCGATTAATTTCATTAGCATTGTATGATTGTTCGTAAGTTTTAACCCCGAGTTTTCATCCATTGATTGTCCAAAGTCTTTACTTTTCCATATAAGTAAAGTTTACTTTTAGTTTACAAACTTTCAAAACTCTTTTGGTTATGTTGCACCACATTAATCTCAATAGTTTAACTTGAATTAAATAGTTTTTAAAACAAGTCTCTGTGGGATCGATATTTGGATTTATATAAGGCCACTGTATTGCATGGTGAGATCACGTACACTTGCGTGTGCGCTTGGACGCAAAACTTATAGTGCTTCGTTGAACTATCTTAATACGTTGTATGCAGAATCTGATAAGTTATGTAGCACCAACGATCTTGTGAACGCCTTTGGTAATTTTCACTCTTCACCTTTTGAGTATCAGAGTGTCGCCTTACTAAATCTTATCCTAGATCCCTGATTAACAATTACCTTTTGAGTCTCAAGTTAGAGCCCATTTGGAATTGCTGTTGCAAAACTTCTTATTTGAGAATCACTTTTATAAAATGGCTTTTTAGAAAAGTGCTTTTAAAAAAAGCATTTTGTGTTTGGTAAATTCATTTAAAAAATACTTTTAAAATAAATTGTGTTTGGATAATCTTTTTCAAGAAGTGCTTTTTTGAGACAAATGACCAAAAAAGACATCTATCAATAGACTTTTATTACTGAAATAAATTTATAGAGAAAATTTATTTTAAATATCTACTATAATATTTTTAGTTAAACTTTTTTGTAGAAAAGGTCAAAAAAAAAAATAGAATCTATCTGTGTTTTGTTACCTTATTTTTTGGATCCATTTTACTGTGTAAAAATTTACTAAAAGTAAGCAAACACTATATTCATGCTTACAAATATCTAAATGAGAGTATATTTACCTTTTCTTTTGGATATATTTTTACCATGTCAATTCTAAAACTAAGTAACCACATTCATATACTTATACCACATGATAACAAATGTTTAAAATAAAATTCTATCTGTTATTTGTTATCTTTTTTTTTTTTGAATATATCTTTACTGTGTCAAAATTTACTACGAATAAGCAATCATCATATTCATATATAGACACTACATTGTAACAAATATGCCACTTTTCATGGATTATTTATTTAAAATTAAATATTTGAAAAAAAAATTACATGTGCTTTCAAAATACAACCTTATGATGTGATTCATCTGTCAATTGTTACCATTAATAATAAAAAATAAAAAATTATATATTTTTTAGTCATCATCATCAATGATATTTTCCAATGTATTTAAAGAAAATGAGTGAAAATAAATTAACAATATATAAATCATAAAGAATTATGACCTAAATATGAAATGTAAAATTTTTAAAATCAAACGCTAATGAAACTTGTAAAATGTGTTAATTAATTAATAAAATACATATATATATATGTATGTATATATATATATCTGTGTGTGTGTGTATATATATATATATATATATTTGTGTGTGCGTGTGATAGGGATATTTTTGTCATAAAAAAATAATTTTTTGCTTCTGCTTTTGCTTTTTTTGAAAAGCAGAAAAACTGCTTCTGCTTATTTTTAAAATCACTTTTGCAAGTTTACCAAGCACCCCTATTTTTTAAAAAAGTATTTTTTTCTCAAAATAAGTGCTTATTTGGGGAAATAAGCAATCCCAAATAGGCACTTAATTAGATTAAGGTTTATAGCTTCAAATTACTGTTGTGATCTTCATTTCCTAATCTCTACATCTCTTCTGGAGTAAGTATTAAATACAATCATGTTCTCAAAATCTATAATTTTTAAGAAAGTAATCACATATAAGAAGATCACAATACATGCAAGAATATTGATCAACAATGACTTTGCACTTCCTCTACTTCGTTATTCCATCAAGGTTCCCACAGTCCTAGTTAGGTGGTTTAGCCGCTCATTTTTGCAAGCACATCTATTGAATTCATAAAAGAATGCATATAAATAATCTTAGAATTCCATTATCAAAAGTCCAATCTCAGAATTAATATAGTGTTGAATGTAAAGAGTGCATTAACTAATACAAAAACATCAAAGGAGTATTTATAGAATACATAAAAATCTTAAAAATTCGAACCAAAACAAAAAAGAAAAACATGGCCGGCAACTACTTATGGACCCACTTATGGGGTCACTTATGGCCTGTTAGTATCACTTATGGCCCCCGTAAATGGCACTGTAAGTGGTTCCTGCCAGGTGGTTCAACTCTGATTTTGATCACCCTCATAAGTAGGTCGTAAGTTTCACTTAAGACCCTTGTAATTGGGTTTGTAAGCATAACTTCAGAGATCCAAAAATCCATAGAATTTTCTTCTAACACCTATGGAGGCACTTACAAGGGCCGTATATCCCTCTTATGGCCCATAAGTGGCCTTCGTAAGTCTCAGGGTTACTTAGCCATCTTCAGATCCTTTATAAAGTTTTTTCTAACACCTACGATGGACGTAAGTCCCACTTACAACTTGGAAGTGGGTCCGTAAGTAGGCCCTCTGCAGCACGTCACTCTTTTTTTCTTATCTTTTGCTCCAGAACCTAGTTTCCTGCAACCAAAACACAAAGACACATCACATATAACAAAAAAGACCTAAGTACTTGCATATTTTCCGATTTTAAGCATCAAAAGATCCATGAAACTATGTCATATCAATGGGTACTTTCCAGCTTTTCGAGGGCTACGACAAGGGTCCCAAACCTAACCTAATTATTTTACTAAACAAGTGTTGATGGTATCATCGAAAATGATAACATCTTAAAATGCCTTGAGATCATGCCTAGAACACTCCTACTTTCTCTTTGATAAAAATATTCTAATTATATAATATCCATAGACGGAATCTTAATCAGCAGAAAATCTTTCTGAGAAGATGTAAGAAGTTGATTATAATGTTTTAATGGTGAAAAGGCCAATTTTGATAAGATCTAGTGCTTCATTAAAGAGGAATCAAAAATGCCTCTTAAGTATGTGCCAAAAGAGAGGTCTTCCTTTTAGGGTTATGAAATTTCTTTTATTGGAAACCACGTCGACGATGTCATAAGTCAAATGGGTGGGTATGGCGAGAGTCCCTTACCGCACTTACTATAGAGAGAATAAAATATCCTATATATTATTAAGGTCTTATCTCATTATTAGTAGCCTTGGTGTAGCCTATACAGAGGCTCTGAAATTACCCTCAGAGCCTATTCTCTTATCTTGTTGGCAAGGATAGATTCAAATATCTTTTTGAAAAGCCGACACTCACTTACCATCCACACTCAAAACTATCCAATAAAAAAATAAGAACTTTAGGTTTGGTATGCACTCATGGAGCACTAACTTCAAATCGGTGACCGAATAGTGCAAAATCAAAACCAATGCAAGAACCCGATTTTCGACGATCTTCTAATAGACCCCCTCCTTTCAACATAGATAAAAACTCTTACTAATAATGGTTATTGGAAAAGGATTGGTTGTCTTTCAAACATTGGATTTCAATTACAATCCAAGGAGATAGACTTCCATCTTTGGCATACCATCGACAGACTAAGGAAAAGACAGACAAAAAATATGTTGATCTTCTATCCCCTCTTAGTCCTAGCTAACCAAATCATTCTAGATCCCTATGAGCTCATAGTCTCGAAGAAATATAAAATATATTCCATAATTTCTAGGGGACACCAAACTCAAGTAAAGTTAAGCCGAGTTTGCTTTGTACCTTTGCTACTGGGCATTCATTGCCAGTCACTTCTAAATCTACTTGATATGGAATGCTAAATCGATTCCTCTTGACTTGATTAATAAATACTCTTAGAATACCGTGTATATTAGTTAAACACGTGACTTATTAGGGTTGATTGCTCTTCTTTTTCCATCAAATGGGAAATTATCTTATAGGGCTGGCACTGGTACACTGTGGAAGATGCATGAATTGGCGTGTTGAACAGATATCTCTTAGGAATGGTGACAATCTTCTAATTGAATATAAGTACCAAAAGTAATAGAATTGAGGTGTTCAGGAACTATTCTAGTAGAGGAACCAACCTCGGAAAACCTGACCAAAAGATAGCTTAGTTCCCTTCCAGCTTACATGTGTTAAGCATGATGTCACACCTTGCTTTTCCTTTATTACTTCTGCCCTTACATCATAAAAGTAAGGGCTAAACTATATATCTAGAGACATAAGAGAAAGAGAGGAGAACAGAACTTAACTTCTCTGTTGAGGCGTAAGCAATATCAAACAATCTCTAACATTGTAGTTTAAGTTGTCCGTTGTCTAATATCTTTTGTATCTTATTCATGTTTGTTTCCAAGGTAGATCTCTTTATATTCCTTGAAATATATTGTGTATAAAGATAATGATAGACAATCCTCTTGGGGGGTTGAGAGTGTTATGTAAAAAGGACCAAGGAGGATCCTATCTGTTAGGATAAGGGTGAAGAGTTGGAGCGAGCTTTAGGGGTGGAATCAGAGAAAAGAAATTCATTCATGCCATGACAGTATATAAGGAAGGGTAATTTTGTTGATTCATTGACACGACTCGAACAAAGGTCTAGTTATATCAGGTGTCTCAAGTCCAACGGAGACCGGAGACCACCTCCAATACCCAACCATAATCATTCTGCAACCTATATCGGATGAATTCCGAACATATAACAAGATAGAACAATAATAAATCAAAGATATTAATAAAATCCATAACCATAACCAACCAAACATTGAACCAAATATCCAAACGATGTTAACCCCAATGCTAATACCAATACCAAGGATGACACCAATACTGACACCACCCATGCCCGGAGTAGTCACACAAAGCCTCTAATCGAAAACAAGGAACATCCAATCAGGACATGCCACCGACCATAGCCAAAACCAAACTCCAAGTAACAAAAGCAAAGTAAAGAATTCCATAGCACGAAATAGAGTCTTCCGTAGTATGAAATCTCACTACTTTAGTATGACTCTGAGTTGTCCCCGAATCCAAGTCACAGAGCAGGAGGAGTAGTATGGTTGGTTCCTGCATCGCGTGGGGATACAGTGCCCAAAAATGGTTAGCATGATGAAAGCTAGCATGTACTAAGGAATAAGGATAAAATAATGTCATTATTCAAAATCAAAGTAAATAACCATATGCAATCACATACATATATACATATATACCATGCCAGGAAAGGGAACCGGGTTTAGCATGAATTAAAAACCTTAACCTGGGTTATGTAGCTTTACCATCATAATCCACCAATGGGCTATATGGGTCCAGTGTTACCACTGAACGGGCCCCAATGTGTGTAGCCGCACGAACCAAAGATATCATAAGGGTCGAGGATTCCTGTTTACCCTTCACCCTTTATGATACATATATACAAGTATAACTTGGGGGATTCTGTGTACCCCACAAGAATATGGTCACCATGACCAACCCTCATGTCCGCAAACATGAGTTTTCAGTGTCCATTCATCGAACTCACACCTTCATGATTATCTATCACAACCCACCATTATTTCCCAATTAAAATAATTTAGCATATAACCAAACCACCAATTCCAAAAGTCAATTATCAAGGCATTATGAAGTGGTATCGTTATACCGACTATAGCTTGCAAGCAATGTCATTAGCCAACACTTAGGGGATTCCCATGTACCCCACAAGGTTTCCAATTAAACAAAATCCATGACGACCAAGGCCTTACCAATCCATTTAAAAGCAACCAATTTTAGGAGTCAAGTATCAAGGCATTATGAAGTGGTATTTCCATACCGACTATAGCTTGTAAGAAATGTCATTATCCAACACTTAAGAGATTCCCCTGTACCCCACAAGGTTTCCAATTAAACAAAAGACATGGCCACCAAGGCCTTCCCAATACATTTAAAACCAACCAAACCAATTTAAGTTCCATTACCATATTATGCAATGCAAGGATTTCAAAAATAGTCAAACTATGTGACAAAATCATTCTCATTGGCATTTTAACAAACATGGTGAGGGTATATAGTTTCCAAAACAAAAATCAAGTATCAATTGACCATTCCCATGTAACCACATGTTCAAATGATAATTAGAACATGAAAAATGATAAGAAAAACTTGGGAAAACATTATCCAACCTTGAACAACCAAAACCCCCAACAAATATTTCAAAACCAAAACATTACCACAATAATACCATGAAAAAACATTCATTAAAACATGTTTTTAGTTGATCTAAAAACAAGGGAGGAGTAACATGCCAAGGAAGACGGCGAGAAACCACCCTTGAAAGCCCTAATTGATCCTCTTGAAGAAACCCTAGCCTTTTCTTGAACCAAGAGATTGAGAGAGATTTAATAGTGTTTAAGAGTGTTTGGTCAAAACAATAGGTTAAGGTAGCCTCCAAAGGTGTTTTATGTTATGGGGTCAAAAGGGGTTAAGAGGAAAAATGTCCAGAATACCCCCCAACTTAAACTGTAAAAATTCCTGCAGGTGGGTACATAGGACCACTCAACTCGTACCCACATCATACGAGTGGTACCCTCTGATCGTATCCAAGACAAAAGTTGGACTCTACATTCTATCTAACATATGACTTCCTTGCCTAACTTGTATCATCACTATATGACTAGTACCCCTAAGTCGTACCCTAGACATAACACCAAAGGCTAGACACTGGACAACATATGATTTGGACCCTACCTCTCATCATATTAATATACGACTCGTATGGAATATTCTCATACTTTATACAGAACTTGGCCAATATCACACTGAACAACATATGACTAGTGTCCCTAGACCCGTACCTATATCATATGACTCGTATGGTGAGTCGTATGATCAACAGAAGGATCAAAGCTCAGTAAATTTCAAAGGACCAAAACCCAGGGTGTTTCAATTCTCCCCCCTTGGATCATTCATCCTCAAATAATGGAACAAGGTAGTACAAGAATGATTTTTACCCCAACACCCCTACTCTAATCATCAACTAAGTTAGAAAATAAAGATGTTACGAAGAACACATACCTTCTACACGAATTTTTAGAGCATAAAATAGGAATGGATACTTGGACTTCGTATCCTCTTCAGCTTCCCAAGTAGCCTCTTCAACCTCGTGGTTCCTTCATAGAACCTTTATCGAGGCCACTTCCTTAGTCCGCAATCGATGAACCTGCCGATCCATGATCTCAATCGGGACCTCTTCATAGTATAAAAAGTTCAAAATACCAATATCCTTGATAGGCATGATTTGATACAAACCACTCATACAATTTATCAGTATAGAAACATGGAATACCAGGTGAATTGAGCTCAAGCTAGAAGGAAACTCCAATTCATATGCAATATTGTCAACCCTCCTCAACCAAGTACAGACCAATATACCGGGGACTGATCTTTCCTTTCTTACCAAACTGCATCACTCTCTTCATGGGAGACACCTTCAAGAACACCTTTTACCCAACCTCAAACTCTAACTCCCTTTGCCTCACATCTACATAGGACTTTTGGTGAATTTGGACAGCCTTAACTCTATCCTGAATAACCTTTACCTTCTCCATGGCTTGGTGAAACTAATCCAGGATAAACATATCTACCTCACCAACCTTGAACCACCTAATAGGAGACCTAAACCTCCTACCATACAAAGCTTCAAACGGAGTCATCCCAATGCTAGAGTGGAAGCTATTATTGTAGGCAAGCTCTATAAGAGGCAAATGCTCTACCCAATTACCACCATAGTCAATCACACAAGCATAAAGTATATCCTCCAACGTTTGAATAGTTCTCTCTATTTTCCCATCCGAATGTGGGTGAAAAGTAGTACTAAGACTCACTTTGGTCCCCAAACCTTTCTAAAATGACCCCCAAAAGTGAGATAAAACTGTGTACCATGATCTGAGAGGATAGAAATTAGTACCCCGTGCAACTTCACAATCTCATGCAGATATAACCTTGCATAATCCTCAGCCGAGAAGTTAGTCCTCACTTGAAAAAAGTGAGCCAACTTCGTCATCCTATCCATGATGACCCAAGTCGAATCAAACTGATTCTGAGATCGAAGAAGACCGGTAACAAAATCCATATTAATCACTTCCCACTTCCACATAGGCAACTCAATCTCTTGGTACAATTCTTCAGGCCTTATGTGCTCAACTTTCACTTTTTAACACACCATGCACTTGGCAATAAATTTAGCCACATCCCGCTTCATATTGTTCCACCAATACATCTCTTTGATGTCATGATAGATTTTTATTGAACCCGGATAAACAACACAGTGTGACTCATGCACCTCAGCCAAGATCTTCTCTTGCAAACCATCGACATTGGGAACACATAACCTCTCTTGGTACCACAAGGTAACATCACCACTAATCTCAAAGGCTATCACATTCTACCCAACCATATCACCCTTGATCCTAATCAATACAGGATCTAACATCTTTTTCTCCTTGATTTCCGAAATAAGACACGATTGCACCACCACCTATACAAATACACCACCATCATTAGAGTCCAAAAGATGAACTCCAAGGTTAACCAAACAATGAATGTCCTTCACCAACTTCCTCTTCTTTTTATCCACATGACATAGACTCCTCATGGATAACCTTCTAAGGTCATCAACAACCACATTAACCTTACCTGGATGGTAGTGAAGACTCATGTCATAATTCTTGAGCATCTAAAGCCATCTCCTTTTCCTGAGGTTAAGCTCCATCTGAGTAAACACATATTGCAGTCTCTTATGATCAGAAAAGATATCTACATGCACTCAATATAAATAGTGCTGCCAGATTTTCTATGTGAACACCACAACCAATAGTTTCAAGTAATGGGTTGGATAATTCTTCTCGTGCACCTTCAAGTGCCTAGAGTCATAAGTTATCACCCTGCCATGCTGCATCAGAGTGCAACCAATCCCTACATGGGATGGATCACAATAAACCACAAACCCATTGGTGCCATCAAGCAAAGTCAAAACCGCAGCCAAAGTTAGCTTATCCTTCAACTTCTCAAAACTACCCTCACAAGCATCAGACCATGAGAATCTTACCCTCTTATAAGTCAACTTAGTCAATGGGGTAACTATAGAAGAAAACCTCTCTACGAACCTCCTCTAGTAACCAGTTAAACCCAAGAAGCTTTGAATGTCGGTTGGAGTCATTGGTATAGCCCACTTCTTAACCACTACAACCTTTTATGGGTCTACCATGATCCCTTCACTAGAAATGACATGACCCAAAAAGTGACAAAATTCAACTAGAATTCACATTTTGAAAATTTGGCATACAACTGCTGCTATTTTATGGTCTACAATACTACATAGAGGTGATCGGCATGATCCACCTTACTCTTAGAGTACACCAGGATATCATCTATCCACACAATGATGAACAAGTCCAGAAACTAATGAAAGACCTTGTTCATCAAATCCATAAATGCGTCGAGGCATTGGTCAATCCAAAAGATAGAACCAAAATTCAAAATGCCCATACCGAGTATGAAAGACAGTCTTAGGGATATCCACCATCCTAATCTTTAACTGATGATACCCGGGTTAAAGATAAATATTGGAGAAAAAATTAACACCCTACAAATGATTAAACAAATCATCTATCCATAGAAGAGTGTACTTATTCTTTATCATCACCTTATTTAACTGTCGATAATCAATGCACATCCAAAGGGAACCATCCTTCTTACGCACGAACAACACCGGTGCACCCAACGGGGATACACTAGGATGGATGAAACCCTTATCTAAAAGATCCTTTAGCTTCTCCTTAATCTCGTTCAACTCAGCTAGAGCCATTCTTACGAAGGAATAGAAATTGGATGAGTGTATGGAACAAGATCAATCCCAAACTCAATCTCCCTATTAGGAGGAATAATAGAAAGGTTCTCAGGGAAAACCTTAGGAAATTCATTCACCACCAGGACAAAATGCAAAGTGGAAACCTCCGAGTTAGAATCTTTAACTCAAACCAAATAATAGAGACCCTCCTTGGAGATTAATCTTTGAGCTCCAAGATATAATATGAACCTCCCCTTAGGAGCTAGGGAACCACCCCCTACTACATAATCAGCTTATTAGGGAATTTAAAGAGAACCTTATGGGTCCAACAGTCTTGAGGCACATAGTATGAGCGCAACAAATCCATCCCCTATATGACATCAAAATCTACCATATCTAATTAAAATATATCCACCACGGTTTATTTACTACCAATAGATACCACACACAACTTATAGACTCTTCTAGCAATCACAGAGTCACCTACCGGGGTTGAAATAGAAAAAAGGTCCAAAATACACGTGGGACCAAAAAAAATGCACAACCATAAATGGGATCATAAAAGAAAGAGTGGACCCTGAATTAAGTAAATAGTATATATCATGAGAAAAGAGTTTCAATATATACCAGTCATGACACCAGGTGTTACCTCAGACTTCTGTCAGGTAGTGAGAGCATAGAGACGGTTCCGATCAGTGCCAGAGCCAGATGGTGCACCCATTGGTGCTAGAGCTAAAGAAGAGGCAACTGGAACCTTGTTTTCCCCAAAGGCAATCTTAACAACAGAATAGTTTCTAAGCATGTATCCTGGATGACCACAGTTAAAACACTTGTCTCTCCCCTCATCACAGAAACGCCAATGTAATCAACTATAAAATCTGTAGGAAAGATATGATGGAGCTGGATGGGCCTTTCTAGCCTGAGATTGGGAACCTTGTGCCCTAAAATTATCGCCACCATATAGATGTCTATCAACCAAAGGCTTTGGGTAAGGAGCACTAGCTGTCGAGTAAGTCCTAGAATTGTGCCACTTCTTCTTGGGCCATTTTCAACCATCCTTGCCACTTTGTTGTTGGCCACCACCCTGCTGAAAAAACCTAAATTTATTACCCTACATCTTTACTATTTTATCCTGCTTCCTCTTATCTTCCTTTACCTATTGCATGTATACCACAAATTTTGGATCATATTAGAAACCAAATTTGGATCATACCGCGATAACTGGTAAAACTTTAAGGCATATTCCTTGACTGACATCTTACCTTGCTTCAGATTAACAAATTTTTTTGTCTTTGTTTCCCTCAACTCAGGAGGAAAAAAGAGATCCAGGAAAGAATTAGAAAAGTTCTCCCACAGATATGACACAACATCATCACCACTTGCCTAATCCCATTCGCCGTATCATTGGTAACCCATATCTTTCAGCTGATAGGCGGCAAAATCCACGCCCTCCATATTAGTGGCATGTATAACATAAAACTGGAAAACCCTTGTGGCCTCAAAAAATGGATTAAATAGAACACCATGCTCAGACTGAGAAGATACCAATTGTGACAACATATGAATAGACTGACGAAACTCAGCATTCATCACTTCAGCCTGAGGAGCTCAAGAAAGACTGGAGGAAATCGGTGAAACTTTAGGATAATTACGAACTGGACCCCTAGATTGGGTATGGATCCCAAAGGTAGAACGTATCCCATCAGCATTGTCCTCAAGTAGGATAGAGGAGTGTCATACCCTAAACTTTCTTTAAGTCAAATCTAGTCTCCAGAAGAGTTAGTGATGACTTCCTAAATGATTAATGTTTAAATCAGATAGAATTTCCCCAATTTCAACTTTTTATAATGTGGGAAATTGAATTAGCTTTCCAACGATACCAATTTTGTCCAAATCCAAAATCAGAGTAAAAAGTTATGGACGTTTTACAGAGGATTATTGAAACTGCTCAAAAGCGACGGTCAGGCCTATGGACCGTCAAGCTAGCGATGGACCGTCGCCCAAACTATCATAGGAGAGGTAGTAAGTCAATCTTCTAGCTAAGGTATGATGGACAGGTTGATGGACCGTCGAGCTTGCGATTGACCGTCGCCCAAGCCATCGATACTAAGGCAGTAAGTACCTATTCTGGTCCAAGTGCGACAGTCAGGCCGACGGACCGTCGAGCCAGCGATTGACCATCGCACGAACCATCGTAAAGGCTATTCAGAAATTTTAAGCCATTTTAAAAAGGGTATTTGGGTCTTTTTTCATCCATTTTAACCCCTAATTATACCAGACCATAGCTCATAACTTCATTATTCGTTCACAACACCAAATTAGGGTTTATCTAAAAGATCAAACCCTAAGAATAAGAAACCCTAGGTGCTTAATCGCAAGTCAAGAACTCCAGTTTTCCTCCACCAATCTTCAAGAAATCATCCACCCAGGTATGTCAAGTGTTCATTCATAGATTCCTTACGTCCATGAAGCCCAAGAATCCAAATTTAAATTATAAATTGTAATGTTTATTTTGTGGATTGATTATGATCATGTTGATGTTGTGTATGATACCCAAGTTGGAATCATTAAATGTGTTTTCATTAATTTATGCTAGCATATGGATTGAAATCTACTAAATTATGCAGATTTATGCAACCATGATGAATTAATTTAATGTCCATGCCTAAGCTTATAGTTATGCATGCAAGGTGTTTGATAAAATGCCTAAGAGAATAGAAAATATGCCTTATGACTCAATTGTGACCAAAATGATGAACCTATGCTTTACCGCTTTACCCTTATGTTCAAAATGACTTCCATGTTATTTTTATGCATTGAAATTGTTTGATGGATTATTCATGAGATTAGCCTATCAAATTATGACATGGTTATATGCTTTCCTATTCGTGTACCAAACCATGATAATCAAGTGCCTCATGAAATTCCCCAATATTGTATTATGGATTGTTGATTATGGTCGTGAGTCCAGGAAGTGTCATGTCTTTTCAGTTTCATGCTATCGAGTCCTGGGGGTACTTGTACCCGATAATTTAGTTGTGTGCCTAGAGCCAGTGTCAGTTTCATGATAACCTCAGTCAAGTCATGATCAGTAGAATTCAATCAGTTATATGACTCAGGAAAACTGAGTAAATTCAGTATCAGTCTAGTAATCTTAATAATCTTAGTAATCTCAGTAATCTTAATAATCTCAGTAATCTCAGTTAGTTATTAGATCTCAGTAATATTCTGTCAGTCAATGGAACTTAGTGAACTCAGTCCAGTCAGTTCAGTATAATTAATTCAGTGTCTAATTAGATGGAAATAGGATTCAGCACCAAGTGAGCCCATGGATGGGAACTCACCTGCCAGTAGAGAGTGTGATTCTTAGAAGTAATCCTTGCACTCCAGAACTACGTAGCCAGCGTAGGTTGAGATATCAAACCTGTTAGATGAGGGTAGTGAGGTGGTTTAACCTGTTATATGAGGGTTCCATCATTCTCCTTAGAGTACCTGTTAGATGAGGGATCACTTACAGCTCGTCCTTACCAGTGGCACGGTATTGACACCCTTCCAATTGGGGTTACAGATTGGATGCCAACTCAGCTATAATAGCTTATTAGGGTCATATCGGTTAAAGGACTACTTCTCATAGTTACAGTCTCAGTCTCAGTAATAGAACTCAGATAGTTCTACAGAATTTAGGACTGTCAGATACAGTCACTCAGCTCAGTACAGAACTCAGCTAGTTCCATTAGAACCTAGATTGTCAGACTCAGTTGCTCAGTATCAGTTATATCAGTTATCAGAATTCCATGTTATCAGTATTCAGACTCAGTAATCAGTGTTGTCACAATCTCATTTACAGTTATGTATTCATGTATGTATTCCCAGGTTCATGTTACTCAGTCGGTCAGTAGTGTTCATGCATATGAACCCTTACATTTAACCTACCTCACTTGCATACCAGTACATTCAATCGTACTAACACATACTTTTATTTTGCACTATGGTGTTTTATACCATAAGTTCAGAAGCAAGAGCTCCAGAGCGTCCTTAGTAGATTAGACGTTCAGCAGCCAGACTAGCAGTAAGTCCTCATCATTCTAGGATAGCATGATTATTTTATTACTTTATTATTTTAGTAGTCCAGAGTTAGTTGGGGATATGTCCCATAAACTCCACAGATTTTAGACAGTTTATAGGCTTCCAGACTATATCATGTTCAGATAGTTATTTTGGTTTATTTTGGTATTGATATACCATATTTACAGATGTTATATTTTATCAGATATTTGAACCTTATGGCTTTTCATCCTTATTCCGCATTTATACAATATGTTATGCAGTACTCAGTTAAAGATATCAGTCATGGGTTAGCTTATGGTCCTTCAGGGTCATGAGCACCGTGTGGCATTTTGGGTACCAGATTCGGGGCGTTACAAGGAGTTTTTGTAAGGTGCAGATCTTTGAGGTGGCATGATCTGAAAAGCAAACAAATAGGAAAGAGAGAAGATTTCAAGACTTAGACTCTACTGCTTAAAAATAGAACACAAGAAAGAGAAACATTCCTAAATGCCTTTTAGCCTCTCCGTTATGAGTGTGGCATGTTACACAACCTTAAAAGAGGCTCTAATCGACATTGCTTTGTGGACTCCCAATTGACCATGAACCTAGGGATCTAATACCAATCTAACACAACTTGAACCAGGGCCTAGACGTGTCAGGTTCCTCATGTCTAACTGGGACCGGAAACCACCCAATTACCCAACCATAACCATCCTATAACCTATGTCGGATGAATTCTGAACATATAACAAGATAGAAGAATAATAAATTAAAGACATTACTAAAATCTATAACCATAACCAACCAAAAATCAAACCAATTATCCAACCGATGTCAAACCTAATGCCAATACCAATACCAAGGCTGACATCAATACCAACACCGCCCATGCCCATAGTAGTCACATAAAGTCTCTAACCAAAAAGAAGGAACATCCGGTCGAAACATGTACCGACCATAGACAAAACTAAAGTCTAATAAACAAAAACAAAGTAAAGAAGCCATAGCATGAAATGGAGTCTTCTAGAGTATAGAAGCTCACCACTTCAATCTGACACTGAGTAGTCCCCAAATCCAAGTCACTGAGCAGGAGTAGTGTCGCTGGTTCCTGCATTGCATGGGGATACAACGCTCGAAGACGGTTAGCGCGATGAATGATAGCATGTACTCAGGAATAAGGATAAAAGAATGTCATTATTCATACCAAAGTAAATAACCATATGTAATCACATACATATATACCATGCTGGGAAAGGGAGCCGAATTTAGCATGCATTTAAAACCTTAACTTGGGTTGTCTCGCTTTACCGTCATAATCCACCCACGGGATATATGGGTCCAGTATTACCTACTAAATGGGCCCAGTGCATGTAGCCATACAAACTAGAGAAATGATTGGGGTCGAGATTCTCACACACCCTTCACCCTCCATGATACATGTATACAAGTATAACTTAGGAGATTTTCGTGTACCCCACAATCATATAATGACCATGACCAACCCTCATGTCGACAAACATGAGTTTCCAATGCCCGTCCATCGAACTCATATCTTCATGGATAGCTATCACAACTCTCCATTATTTGCCAATTAAAACAATTTAGCATATAATCAAACCACCAATTCTAGGAGTCAATTATCAAGGCATTATGAAGTGGTATCATCATACCGACTATAGCTTGCAAGCAATGTCATTAGCCAACACTTAGGACATTCCCATGTACTCTACAAGGTTTCTATTTAAACCAAAGCCATGGCCACCAAGTCCTTCCCAATCCATTTAAAACCATCCAAACCAATTTAAGTTCCATTACCATATTATGTAATGCAAGGATTTCAAAAATAGTCAAACTATGTGACAAAATCATTCTCACTAGCATTTTAACAAACATGTTGAGGGCATATAGTATCCAAAACCAAAACCAAGTATCAATTGACCATTCCCATATAACCACATGTTCAAACCATCATTATAAAAGAAAACCATAAGAAAAATATGGAAAACATTATCCAACCATAAACAACCAAAACCCCCCAACACATATTTCAAAACCAAAACATTACCATAATAATACCATGAAAAACCATTCATTAAAACATATTTTTAGTTGATCTAACAATGAGGTAGGAGTAACATGACTTAGACACCAAGGAAGATTGAGAGAAACCACCCTTGAAAGCCCTAATATATCACCTTGATTAAACTCTAGCCTTTTCTTGAACCAAGAGCTTGAGAAAGATTTAAGAGTGTTTAGAGAGTGTTTGATTGAAAAAGAAAATGTTAAGAAAGCCTCCAAAGCTGATTTATGTTGTGGGGTCAAAAGGGCTTAAGAGAGAAAATATCCATAATACCCCCAACTTAAACTGTAAAAATTCCCACAGGTGGTTACGATTGGACCCCTCAACTCGTACCTACATCCTACGAGTGGTACCCTCCAATTGTATCCAAGATAAAACATTAGACTCCACATTTTATCCAACATATGAATTCCTTGCTTAACTCGTATCATCACCATACGACTAGTACCCCTAAGTCATACCCTAGGCAGAACACTAAAGGCTAGATACTGGACAAGATACAGTTTGGACCCTACCTGTCGTCATATCAGCATACAACTCATATAGAGTCTTCTCATACCTTGGGCAGAACTTGGACAATATAACATTGACCAACATAGGACTAAGGTCCCTGGACTCGTATCTATATCATACGACTAGTATGGTGATTCGTATAATCAACAGAAGGCTCAAAACTCAAGAAATTTCCAGTGACCAAAACCCAGGGTGTTTCATTCATTCCTCTTGAGAATGAAGAAGAAGGGAGATATTTATTTTAACCAAAAAATTTAGTCATGTAGATCTTCTATTTCGCCAGAATTCATTGATTGCTCTGTACAAATTTACAATGGAAAAACTTTTGTTCGTTGTAAGATTTCTAAAGAAAAGATTGGTCATAAATTTGGAGAGTTTCCTTCTACACTAAAGCAAAGACATTCGAGAACAAATTTTGTATCAGGAAGAAAAAAGGGGAAAAGGTAAAGTCTTAATGCATATGGCACGAAAAGAAAATCCAATTTTGGTAAGAATTGATCTGAAGTTCATATTAAAGTTGTTTTAGTAGGGGTGACTACAAAAGTAACCAAATAGGCCAATCTTTTAGTTATCCCAGATTAGAATATCAAAGGAGGATGTTGTAAATGCCCGAGGCGGACATAACTTCTTCTAAGGATAGAAGACCGCTGAAAGACACCTAGGACTATAGTATGTTGTGAAATAAGAACACTGGATGGACGTGCTTCGACCGTGTATCTATGGCACAATTGAATGTAGATATCGTGAATGTGAGATGTAGGATACCAGGCCGAGAAACCTGGGCAACCATTCCCTATATGCCAATCACTAGCGCATCCATGGACCCGACACTTATCTCAGTTGGAGAGTCCTAGACTGATCTAAGAAGTGTTAATTCGGTTCAGATAGACTTAGTTAAAGAATACCACTACCTCGGGAATCAATAATAAAATAAATAATATGTTTCAAGTCAATGAATAAACTGAAAAGAAATGGAGTGACCTTTCTCACTCAGCGCCTAAAGCACACTATGCACCACTTCAATAAACAGTGTTTGGTGGAATCAATGAACCATGAAAGTTGGTTAGATGTATGGGAAAAAGGGCTCATAGTACCTTCTAAAATGGATATACAGTGCAATGAAAGGAGCCTAAATCGATCCCTTCTTTTTTTTCTATGAAAAAGTAGTAAGGAATAAGGATATTAAACTCTCAGAAGAGACTAAGAAGCTACCAACCATTTCGATGCGCCCTTGACCTATTTTGATATTGACCAAAAACCTATCTTTAAAGTATATCCTATTTTAAGCTATCAAACAAGTGATGATTAAATGAAAGAAAAAATACTAGTAGGGATATGGATGGGGTCTCACTTAATAAAATGAGTAGTGGGGTTTTAAAATGGGAGTATATCATCTCAAAGTATGGGTGAAAGTATGTTACATTTTGACTTTCTCTCCCGAGATCCACCACAAGTTGGGTTTCAGAGTCGTGTGATGGGTGACTATCCAGCATAGTTCAAAGAGTACTTTAGTCTGAGCTGGTGAATGAAAGACCACCTATCAAGAAAGACAAAAGCAACTCTTTCTATGGTGGAGTTACCATTAACTCTATTTATTATTATGGTAAATTAGTGTATCAAGATATCAATCTGAGATCTTATTTTGATTCGATGCGTCCACCTACAAAACTGACCTTTGCCTTTCATCTTGGTAGATGTATTACTATATATTTTTTCAAATGAACAGTCATTCATTTGTTTCTTACCCATCGACCATGATGATTGAAATGATGTAAAAAATCTAGACCCATAAAGTAGAAGGGATGGTGTGGGGCATTTGGGAAGTTGGTCCAATCAGGTATCTTTATTCAAATGACAACACGGAAGAAGAATGAAATAAAGTGATAGGCCTGGGGGATGGAACAATAGTCGAGTTAATCAGGTTTGAATATACGGAGAAGCAAAGAAAAAACTATATTTGGTCGAAAAAGAAGTAAGGCTATGGATACCATGACTGATAACCATCAATAAAGAAAAATCTTTCTAAAGCACTTTGTGTTTGTGAGTCCTTCAAGCATCCAAAATACATCGATATTGAAAATGAAATATAATTCTTGATAGGAAATGACGATTCCTTTAAAAAACAAAATTATTCAAGTTCTTTTTTCCAAAGAAGTCCCGCCCCGACTGCCCGACTAGTCATCTACTTAAAAGGACCCTCCTTGTAGTCTATATTTCCTTGAATTATTTGTTCATGCAAAACTTATTGAGGACAAATAAGAAAATGCATTTCAACCCCATCGTAGTTCACAATTATTTCATGGCACTGGGTGTGGATGAACCATCTACAATCAGGCGAGTTAATGCACAAGGAAGAAGCATAGATAAAAGAATACGTTCTTGCATCACTTTTTGTAGAAATCTTGGCCTGCGAAAAAAAAGTATTTGGCCAAAGACAAAAAGAGTTTGACCCACTTTATTCGCTAAGAGAATGATATTCACTTCACGGGAACAACAAAAATCACAATCTCGCTCTTTTCTTTCTTCGGTGCTACTTTTTTTTTAAGGGATGGGGTGTATAATAGTCTTTTCTTTGAGGTTACCCATGAATAACTCCTAGGTAAATTAAGGATAAAATGTTGGAACCTCAGGGGTAAGGATAAACTAATGGAATTAATTGAGAAATTCATGTTCCTAAATAGGATAGGAGAATTGATAAAGGGAATAGAGATGATGATAGAGATCATACTGAGAAACAGAAGAAATCCATACAGGTACAAAAATTATTAAGGAAGTGAATAAAATGCAATCTTTGTTGTATAATAGAACAAACACGAATACATTAATTGAATCGTTCAAGATAAAATTTGCTTATCAAAGTGCTTCTCCGATTGCTCAAGATATCTCTTTTAAATTGAGGAACAAAACAAGATCATTTCAATCTATTTTAAGTAAAATAGTGAAGGATATTCCATTAATAATGAAAAAGGGGAGGAGGGGATCTATATATATTGTTCAGGTCGATTAGAAGGTGCAAAAATAGCGAGAACTGAATGCGAAAAGTATGAAAAAATATCTCGCAATGTATTTAACCAGAAAATAGATTATGCTCCTACAGAAGTATCACTTGCAGACACGTGATTTTGACCCTTCCCGAATTTAATATATATATTTTTCGGTATTAAATATTTATATTTGGTCTGGTATTATTTTAACTCTTATTTTAATTTTAATAAATTTTAGTTAAAAAATAAATAACTAAATGAAGTTAATTTTAAGATAATATTTTATTTTTATTCTAATTTTTAAAAAAATAATAATACACTAATTTAAAAAATATTTAAAAAAAAAATAAAAAACTTAGTAGTTTTAGAACTATCTTAATTATATTTATGTTTTGGTTATTTTTAAACTTTTATTATATTTTCCTAAATAAGAATAAATTAATTAGTTATTATTAAATTTATTATTTAATTTATTTATTATTTATTGTTATTTTTATTTATTTATTATTATTATCTTCTATTAAAAAAAAGAAAAAAAAAGTTTAATTTTAAATTACCTACCCTATCTGATAATAATTGTTCCCTCCCCTATTCCCCCCCCCCCCCAAAATTCCTCTACAAAAAGGACTCCCACCCACAGAGAAATCTACGTAAACAGACTCAGAGACAGAAAAGGATCAGAAAGAAAAAACATCAGTTGTAAAAAAAAAGTGAAAATCAGAGAACAATAAAAAAATCAGATTAAAGAGAAGGAAGAAAGGTTGAAGTGGGATTTCGGTCAAAGTTTTCGGTGACGATGTTTTAATTTTTCTCTAATACATTAACAGGTTCTACTTCAAATTTGAATTACTCATTGTATGAAATTTTTATCAGTGAATCAAATTTATGTTAGTGATTGATGATATGTAGTGTTATTTATTTAACATTTTGAATTATGAAAATAAATATAGCAATACCCTGACAGATATGCATGTATTCACTATCAAAATATAACACTTTCACACATACTGTTTTGCATAACAACACTGCATCAACTCCGTCATCTTCTCCATCAATTTACATGCACACGCTAAATATGCCCAGTTTAAAAAAAATATATGTATAGCTTCACATTTCACACACATATACACATTCTAGAGAACAAAATCGATAGTTGAACGAGATGAAAAGAAATTGATATTTTCTGAATTTTTCGGCGAGTAAATCCCAAAACGAAGGCAAACTTTGCTAGAAAAAATCCATCCCGCCGCTGACCCCTCTATTCCTCGCCACAACCAATCAGATTTGTGCCGCCCCCTCTCCCTTTCCTATCGCTGACCATTGCCGGCACTTCACTGCCTCTCTGAAATCTGTTGAAAATATTTAACGGAGTGATGCCGGTGATATCAGTCCTAATTTCGGCGAAAGTTTATTAGAAAATGAATGGAATAGTTACAGGATGTATGGATCAGATATGACATTATTTTAAGAAGTTAATAATGATATAGAATATTGAATTTGTTAAATTTCATATTTTGGTTAATGGTTTTATGTTACTTAACAGTTTATGTACAATAACTTTGTATATTTTTCCTATATATTGTATTATTTATTATTTTTATTATATTGGCTTATTCGTTATATCATTAACAAGATTTAATCATTATTTGTTAAATTAATTAATTATTTTAATTAATTTTGGTTAAAAGTAAATTATTAAGATTAAATATTCTTTCAAATAAATAAATAAATATTTTTAATATTTAATAAATTTTAAGCACATTTAAAATTTTTGTCTCAATTAAGAATACGGTATACGTATCTTTTGAGACATTTTAAAATTCAAGGATGCAATAATGCACCTTAGCAAATATTTTCTAAAATTAACTTTCACCGATTTATTTTTAAATATAAGATAATAGACAACATTTTTCGTATAATAAAAATAGAGCAAGATTAATATAATATGAATTATTTTATAATTTTTATTATTATTATATTATTTTATTTTTGTCATTAATAAGATCTTGTTATTATTATATTATGTTTATTTGTCTTCATTAATAAGATTTCATTATTTTATATTTTAATTAATTATTTTTAAATAAAATTGCTCTAAATCACTATTAGAATTAGATAGAACTTTGAGTAATAACGTCTTTAATATTAGATAAATTTTAGATACGTTTAAAATATTTGTCTCGATTTAGAATGCGGCGTACGCATCTTTTTGAGACCTTTAAAAATAATTCGAGGATGCAATATTGCACTTCGGTAAAGTTCGTCTTAAAATTAATTTTCACCAGTTTAATACAAGAGTTTTAAATAATTTTAATATAATAAAACGAGTTATTTTAGGGCCTACTAACATAATCTGTCAAAATAATTTAAGTTAAGATAAGTCAATAAAAGCAACCGTGCTAGAACCACGGGACTCGAGGGGTGCCTCACACCTTTCCCTCGGTCAACAGAATTCCTTACCCGGTCTTCTGTTTTTGCAGACCAACAAAGAGTCATTTCTTTTTTATTAGGGATTCAAAAGGTGACTTGGAACACCATAACTCGATTCCAAGTGACGACTCTGTAAATAAATTAATCCCTATTCAAAATCGTCACTTTAATTGAAAAAACCCTTCAACCTCGACCCTCGAGTGAAAAAGGGGTGTGACATCTCTAGCGACTCTGCTGGGGAATAATAAGAATTCGAGTTTTTTATATTGACTTATATTTGCTTTAATTATTGTTGATATTGTGTTTGTTGGCCTTATGTGCTACTTGTCGCTTATTTACCGCTTTGATATTGATTGAACTGTATTATGTATTGTCTTCTCTTGCGCACCCCCTCTGAGTCTCTGAAATAGGATAGAAGGAATGCAGCACATGCATCCTACTCTCTTTTTAAGATAGTCGGAGTGTCAAGGCACCTGGTGAAGGATATAGTCACACATGTTAGGCGGGGTTCTGATCGATAACGAAGGCGGTGTTTCCCTGCTACCGACCAAGTTGTCCTTCCCCGGTTTGAGTGTCCGCTCGGGTAAGCCAGTCTAGAAACCTATCCCTATTAGGTTTAAACTTAGAAGAACTGTAAACTCAGAATCTGGTTATCCCTATTAGGTGCCGCTTTATTTGCATCATATGCATTTGACTTAGCGGGACTCGGCACAGGGGTCGGGTCTGTCTAGGACAGGTAACCTACTTTATAAAGACTAACATGTGCATCCTACGTGCTCTTTGACATTTGTTTGGAAAGCTATTTGTGTGTTGACCGGCTTTTAGGCAACATTAAAATGCAAGAGATTAAATTATCGTCACATTTAGTGAATCATTTTTGAAAGAAAAACTTTATTTTTAAACGAGAAAATTTTTAGTAACATAGTTTTATGATTTTCATGAACTACGAGGGTCTGATTCTCACTCTTTAGTAGGATATATAGGAAGTCCTTCACTGGATACGACCATATCTTTTAAAAAATTATTCATAGATTTATTGGGGAATATTTTGAAAATATGATTACTTTCATAATTATTTTTCTAATTCTCAAGGCCAATTTTTATATATCTTAATAGCCCTGAATCTTTAGGGATCATGAGGCTAAGGTTTTACAAATATATATATATATATATATATATATATATATATATATATATTTCAATAGCCCGAAATCTTTAGGGATCATGAGGCTAAATTTTTACAAAATAAATAAAAATTTATAAATCTTTATATATATATATATATATATATATATATATATATATATATATATATATAAATCTTAACAGCCCTGAACCTTTAGGGGTCTTAAGGCTGAATTTTGTACGACATATACTTCAAGAACTACGCACACCTGATTCTCATTTTATTGAGATACGTAGGCAGTCCTTAATGAATTCGGTGATCTTTTAAAAAATGGTTGTCTTTTCTTTTTAACTAAAAATTAAAAAAAAGGTTGTTTTCAAAAAAAAAATTATTTAATAAATAAATAAATTTCTCATTATTAAAAAAAAAAGGTATATTTCTTCGTATCTTCAATCTTCGAGAACTACGCACACCTGATTCTCATCTTAGTGAGATACGTAGGTAACCCTTCTGGGGTTCGGTGATCTCTTCAAAAAAGAGGATAAAAGAAAAAGAGTTTTTGAAAAAATATTGCATTCTGAGCCCTTTGTTATTTCTTATACAGTTAGTTTAAGGTGGTTAGTTTGTGGTATTTTGGCTGGTCCTCCACATCACACCAAATCTAAAGAAGGTTTAACTATGTCCAACAAGGATATAGAAAGTGACTTCGTGGATCAAACAAAGAGTCATGAAAATGAGAGTTTAAAGGAAGAGAATTTGAGACTAAGGCAACAAATGATGGAAATGTATCGAGCTTGGGCCAGTGGGCATCCTCCTCCTCCGTTCCTCACTATTAAAGACTGGGGCATGTCTTCAAGTGTTAACCTTCTTCAAAGCTTTGAGATATCAAAATTTAAGGAACATGATGGACATGAGGATTCTGTGAAGCATTTGGGACGATACTACAATCGATCAAGGGAAATTGAAAAAGAAAAGAAGAAGAAAAACACATTTATTGTCATGCTAGGGACAAAGCAGAGTTTGAGAGGTCCAACCCACCCATACTATCAGCCTCAATACCAAGCTTACATATTAGATCAATACAACCACATGCAACAAGGTTCTTTTCTTCAAAATCCAAGAAATTTCATTCCACTTCCTCAATATCCTTTGAACAATGCACAGTCTTATGCTCATTCATCTTCCTTTCCACAATGGCATTCCCGGGACCCTCGACATAGTCCTCGACACTCACAAATTTACCAAGGAGCCTCTAAATCCAAGTTTCATCCAAGGTCAGAGTTTGCAATAAAGAGGAAGACAAAGGATAATTTCACGCCAATTGGGGAGTCCTATACCAGTTTGTTCTATACATTAAGGCAATGGGGCATGATTACTCCCATCCCTGGGTATATTCCCGATCCACATTCTAAATATTTTGATCCTATTGTACGATGTTCTTATCATTCTAATATGCAAGGTCACAGTGCTGAAGATTGTCGTATTTTAAAAAGAGAAATAGAGAAAATTATTCAAGAAAAATTGATTGTGGTGCAAAATATTGGCACCTCAACCGTCCCACAGAGTTCTTTGCCAGCACGTGGTACTGCACGATATGTGGGAAACAATGAGTTAAGTATGGAGACCCAGAACTTATTTATTAAAGGGAATGTGTCTGATCGTGGTGGAAGCTCTAGTCATGTTGATATGCAAATTAGAGGCTAAGTTGTCAAGCTAAGCAATTGAGAAGTCACCCCCCTCCCTACTAGGAAGAGGTCTAGTAGTTTGTTTTCTTTTATTTTCTGTTACTTAAATTATTTTAGGGTTGTAGTTTAGGACCTATCTTGTCTAATTTTCTTATCATTTTTGTTCAAACCCTTCTATCTTTCTGTCAACAAAATGTGTGTCCCTTTTATTTTTATTTCTCAATATATATTGTCTTTCTTTTTTTTTCTTCAAAGAGCTCTTTCTATGGTGATTTTGGTAATATGATAAGCATATTGAATTTTCAGTCAGATCTTAAAACCCAATCTAATGTTGAAACATTCGATCAAGAACCTAGAGTTGGAAAAAAATGTAAGAAAAATAAGTAAAGTGTTGAGATGTTTTGGAGACCTAGTTACATCCTCACTTGAATGTTTTGAGGCAATCACTTTGCGAATAAAAAATGACTTGATCTTCAATGAAGATGTTCAACTCAAGCATTTTTGAATGAGATCAACCAGAGGATATATAGTTTCTATTGTCAATAAAAGCAAAAGAAAGTTAGCTAAAAAAAAAAGAGTCATCTGTTGTGAGGAAAGTACAATACAAGAAGACCTGTATGGTTTACAAGTTTAAAAGAAGTGACACACGTGCATGTGTTTAGTCACGGTCAATATTGAAAAGATGCATATGATCTTCATGTTCCATTCCTAGATTGCATGTTATGTACTTGCGTTTTTAAGGATTGATATGACGAAGGCATTTCATTCTGCTATCCAAATGTTATGTCATCTTTTGTTATCCCTTTTGAGCTTTTATTTTATTTCTTTTATATCCCTCTTTTGGAATCAAAATAGAGTCTGCAAAAAAAAAATCAAAAAAAAGAAAAAAAAAATAGAGTCAGAAAAGTGTCAAGAAAAAATGGAGTCGAAAAAAATCTCTCTCTAAAAAAAAAAGAAAAAGAGAGAAAAGTAAAGAAAAAAAAAAAGAAAATCAAGCAAAAGAATAAGATTTCTGAACTACGTTTGACCTAATTCTTGCTATGACAAGATACGTAGGCAGCCCTACTCTGGAGTTTGGTCCAACCAAAAGAAAATTCAAATTATCCAAAATGAAATGAAACTGGGGCAAAGTTTATTTCTTTAAAAGAGTCAATTCCAAAAGTTGTATGTTTCACCCAATATTATGTAAATTTTTGAGCCACATGCCTCCCTTTCTTTCTAACCTTTTTCAAAAGCCAAGTTACAATCAAAGAAAGACCTTCAGATCAATCTTTGAGAATGTCAAGGCTAAACATGTTATGAGTGCATGATGTTTCGTATGTTGGGCATTATTTTCAAAAACAAAAAAATGAAAAATGAATGAGTAAAAATGAGAGAGTCTTATAGGTGAAAACCCTTTTGGGCACCATAAAGCGACAGTGAGTTGAGAAAGAGATGAAAATGAGTTAGGCGTTTGCAAAAACCCATTGAGTTGCCACTAGCCGAAGGAGGATTGTGATCTAGAGGGAGCATATTCAAGATTGATTCCATTTCAAACTCAATAAGTGGATAAGGGTTGTAATGATTAGTGTGGGTAGATCAGGTCGTCTAATTCAAAATACATGTCATGATTGTTGGAATCGGCTTCCATACCCAAATAAGTTTTCTTCAGTCTTTTTTTAAAAAAAAAAAATGCCTATTGTTTTTTTCTTTTCTTTTTATTTTTCTATTTTTTATTTTTGGTATCCTTATCATCAAATAAAAATTATTGTCATTTTTATTGTGCCTCTGAGTCGAGTCTGTGTCATAACAAGTTAGAAAAGATTTCAAAATTGGCTACCAGCTTCTTTAATTGCACAAAGCAAGACAAAAAGCCAACACATGAAAGAGACATGATTGTGAGCCAAAATAAGGCATACAGAAAAGTTTTGTCAACAAACGAGTTTGGGAGCTCATGGAAATACCAGGGTTCAAAGGGTTTATTTGAGGAGCATGGCAAAACAGAAATACTGTGTTTGTTTCAAAGTCACTTTTGATAATCTGAGTTTGGGTCAACGATGTAGCAAGTCGGTGACAGATGCTAATGGTTGGAAGAAAGGTTAAATGTGACGAGAGCAAGAGTGATTGCCACGAAAGCTAAAGCCTCAAACCTGCCACCATGTTTTTAAACTCATAAATTTTCTTTGATGAAACAGGAAACATGTTACCTTCAAATTAAGGACTTCATAGTATAAATATCAAGGGTTGCAATGCCTCATTTCCACAGACGCAGGAAGCAATATTGCTGCACGGGTTTGATAATCAAATTATGATAAAAATTCAACCCCTAGGAGACGCACTTCCTAGTCTAAATAAGTGAGTTTTCATTTGATAGGTTAAGCACTTCCTAACTTGAACATTCACTCCTAGAAGACGCACTTTCTAGTCGAGTCCTTTAATTTAACTCTTAGGAGACGCACTTCCTAATTTTGGTCATCAGTTTTACTCCGACGAGATACATTTCTTTAGCAGGGCTTTGATTCACACTCTTTCTGTACTTTTCAAAAACTGTAATCTGATGATGCTCACAAAATTTTCTAGTACAAACTGGGGAAAAGAAGTTTGTTCGTGTTTATTGAATTTTACTTTCTGCTCAGGACTCTCCTGAAGAATAGGACAGGACTCTCCTGAAGAATGGGAATTTATTTTTTATGATCAGGACCCTCCTGAAGAAGATAGGACCCTCCTGAAGAATGAGAATTTATTTTATGTCCAGGACCCTCCTGAAGAATGAGAATTTATTTTATGTCCAGGACCCTCCTGAAGAATGGGATGTTATTTTTCAGTTTCACCTTTAATTTTGAGTTCAGGAACATATTTTGAAAAAAAAGTCCAGGAGCCCACCCGAAGAACATGGTGAAGAAAAAAGTAAGTCCAGGAGCCTACCTGAAGAACAAGGTAAAGAAAAAAGGAAGTCCAGGAGCCCGCCTGAAGAACAGGGAGAAGGAATTGTAATTCCAGGAGCCCGCCTGAAGAAATGAGTGAAGAAATTGTAAGTCTAGGAACCCACCTGAAGAATAGGGTGAAGAAAAAAAAAGTCCAACAACCCGCCTGAAGAACAGGGTGAAGAAAAAAAAAAGTTTAGGAGCCCGCCTAAAGAACAGGGTGAAGAAAAAAGAAAGTCTAGGAGTCCGTCTAAAGAATAGGGTGAAGGAATTGTAAGTCCAGGAGCCTGCCTGAAGAACAGGGTGAAGGAATTGTAAGTACAGGAGCCCGCCTAAAGAACAGGGTGAAGAAATTGTAAGTCCAGGAGCCCTCCTGAATAACAGGATGAACAAAAAAGAAAGTCCAGGAGCCCGTCTAAAGAACAGGGTGAAAAAATTATAAGTCCAAGAGCCCGCCTGAAGAACAGGGTGAAGAAATTGTAAGTCCAGGAATCCGCTTGAAGAATAGGATGAAGAAAAAGGGATGTCCAGGAGCCCGCCTGATGTACAGGGTGAAGAAAAGGAAAGTCCAGGAGCCCGCCTGAAGAACAGGGTGAAGAAAAAGAAAGTTCAGGAGCCCGCCTGAAGAACAGAGTGGAGAAAAAAGAAAGTTCAGGAGCCTGCCTGAAGAACAGGGTGAAGGAATTGTATGTCCAGGAGCCCGCCTGAAGAATAGGGTGAAGAAATTGTAAGTCCAGGAACCCACCTGAAGAATAGGGTGAAGAAAAAAGAAAGTTCAGGAGCCCGCCTGAAGAACAGGGTGAAGAAAAAAAAAGTCTAGGAGCCCGCCTAAAGAACAGGGTGAAGAAAAAAAAATTCTAGGAGCCCGTCTGAAGAACAGGGTGAAGGAATTGTAAGTACAGGAGCCCGCCTAAAGAACAGGGTGAAGAAATTATAAGCCAGGAGCCCGCCTGAAGAACAGGGTAAAGAAAAAAAGAAGTCCAGGAGCCCGCCTGAAGAACAGGATAATGAAAAAAGGAAGTCCAGGACCCCGCCTGAAGAACAGGGTGAAGAAATTGTAAGTCCAGGAACCCGCTTGAAGAATAGGGTAAAGAAAAAAAGAAGTCCGGGAGCCCGCCTAAAGAACAGGGTGAAGAAAAAGAAAGTTTAGGAGCCCGCCTGAAGAACAGGGTGAAGAAAAAGGAAGTCCGGGAGCCCGCCTGAAGAACAGGGTGAAAAAAAAAGAAGTCCAGGAGCCCTCCTAAAGAAAAGGATGAAGAAAAGAAAGTCTAGGAGTCCGCCTGAAGAACAGGATGAAGAAACTGTAAGTCCAGGAGCCCGCCAAAAGAACAGAGTGAAGAAAAAGAAAGTCCAGGAGCCCGCGTGAAGAACAGGGTGAAGAAACTGTAAGTCCAGGAGCCCGCCTGAAGAACAGGGTGAAGAAGTAATAAATCAAGAGTTCGCCTGAAGAACAGGGCGAAGGAAAAGCAAGCCAGGAGTCTTCCTGAAGAATAAAGTGAATTTTCAAGTTCAAGTCACGAAGATTAGAATCAAGATTCTAGAGATTGCAATTTTCACTTGTATTTTTCATTTTTGATTTTGTTAGTCATTTGATGTAAAAAGCAGAAGTCGTTAACCGAAAACTCAACGGAATCTCACTTGACGTCTAACTCATTCTCTCACCATGTTACCTTTGAACTACATGTGACTTGATTCCCTTATAACCCGAGATATGTAGGTGGTCTAAAACCAGGACTCGGTCACACCTTTTATTTTACTATATTTTATTTTATCTTCACTTTTTGAATATCAGAGGGTCAAAAATCATCTCTTTGTCTACTTCTTTGTATGAAAACTCTTCGAGATTTCAAACAAAGAAGGGCAAAATGTAGACACGTGATTTTGACCCTCCCCGAGTTTAATATATATATATTTTTTGTATTAAATATTTATATTTGGTCTGGTATTATTTTAACTCTTATTTTAATTTTAATAAATTTTAGTTAAAAAATAAATAACTAAATGAAGTTAATTTTAAGATATTATTTTATTTTTATTCTAATTTTTTAAAAAATAATAATACAATAATTTAAAAAATATTTTTTAAAAATAAAATAAAAAACTTAGTAATTTTAGTACTATCTTAATTATATTTATGTTTTGGTTATTTTTAAACTTTTATTATATTTTCCTAAATAAGAATAAATTAATTAGTTATTATTAAATTTATTATTTTATTTATTTATTATTTATTATTATTTTTATTTATTATTATTATTATCTTCTATTAAAAAAAAAAGAAAAAAAAAGTTTAATTTTAAATTACCTACCGTATCTGATAATAATTGTTCCCTCCCCTATTCCCCCCCCCTCCCCCTAAAAATCCCTCTACAAAAAGGACTCTCTCACCCACAGAAAAATCTACACAGATTCAGAGACAGAAAAGGATCAGAAAGAAAAAACATCAGTAACCTGTAAAAAAAAAAGTTAAAATCAGAGAATAATAAAAAAAATCAGATTAAAGAGAGGGAAGAAAGGTTGAAGTAGGATTTCGGTCAAAGTTTTCGGTGACGACGTTTTCATTTTGCTCTAATACATTAACAGGTTCTACTTCAAATTTGAATTACTCATTGTATGAAATTTTTATCAGTGAATCAAATTTATGTTAGTGATTGATGATATGTAGTATTATTTATTTAACATTTTGAATTATGAAAATAAATATAGCAATACCCTGACAGATATGCATGTATTCACTGTCAAAATATAACACTTTCACACATACTATTTTGCACAACAACACTGCATCAATTCCGTCATCTTCTCCATCAATTTACATGCACACGCTAAATATATCCAGTTTAAAAAAATATATATGTATAGCTTCACATTTCACACACATATACACATTCTAGAGAACAAAATCGATAGTTGAACGAGATGAAAAGAAATTGATATTTTCTGAATTTTTTGGCGAGTAAATTCTAAAAAGAAGGCAAACTTTGCTAGAAAAAATGCATCACGCCGCTGACCCCTCTATTCCTCGCCAGATCTGGCCAACCAATCAGATCTGTGCTGCCCCCTCTCCCTTTCCTATCGCTGACCATTGCCGGCACTTCACTGCGTCTCTGAAATCTGTTGAAAATATTTAACGGAGTGATGCCGGTGATATCAGTCCTAATTTCGGCGAAAGTTTATTAGAAAATGAATGGAATAGTTACAGGATGTATGGATCAGATATGACATTATTTTAAGAAGTTAATAATGATATAGAATATTGAATTTGTTAAATTTCATATTTTGGTTAATGGTTTTATGTTACTTAACAGTTTATGTATAATAACTTTGTATATTTTTTCTATATATTGTATTATTTATTATTTTTATTATTTTGGCTTATTCGTTATATCATTAACAAGATTTAATCATTATTTGTTAAATTAATTAATCATTTTAATTAATTTTTGTTAAAAGTAAATTATTAAGATTAAATATTCTTTCAAATAAATAAATAAATATTTTTAATATTTAATAAATTTTAAGCACATTTAAAATTTTCGTCTCAATTAAGAATACGGTATACGTATCTCTTGAGACATTTTAAAATTCAAGGATGCAATAATGCACCTTAGCAAATATTTTCTAAAATTAACTTTCACCGATTTATTTTTAAATATAAGATAATAGACAACATTTTTCGTATAATAAAAATAGAGCAAGATTAATATAATATGGACTATTTTATAATTTTTATTATTATTATATTGTTTTATTTTTGTCATTAATAAGATCTTATTATTATTATATTATGTTTATTTGTCGTCATTAATAAGATTTTATTATTTTATTAGTTTAATTAATTATTTTTAAATAAAATTGCTCTAAATCACTATTAGAATTAGATAGAACTTTGAGTAATAACATCTTTAATATTAGATAAATTTTAGATACGTTTAAAATATTTGTCTCGATTAAGAATGCGGCGTACGCATCTTTTTGAGACCTTTAAAAATAATTCGAGGATGCAATATTGCACTTCGGTAAAGTTCGTCTTAAACTTAATTTTCACCAGTTTAATACAAGAGTTTTAAATAATTTTCGTATAATAAAATGAGCGATTTTAGGGCCTACTAACATAATCTGTCAAAATAATTTAAGTTTAGATAAGTCAATAAAAGCGACCGTGCTAGAATCACGGGACTCGAGGGGTGCCTCACACCTTCCCCTCGATCAAAAGAATTCCTTACCCGATCTTCTGTTTTCGCAGACCAACAAAGAGTCATTTTTTTAATAGGGATTCAAAAGGTGACTTGGAACACCATAACTCGATTCCAAGTGACGACTCTGTAAATAAATTAATCCCTATTCAAAATCGTCACTTTAATTGGAAAAATCCTTCGACCTCGACCCTCGAGCAAAAAAGGGGTGTGACATCACTCATAGAATCTCAGGTGACAAAGTGTGGATTTTATATATTGATTAAAAGAGAGATGTGCTGTATCCGACACATATGAGTATAGTAAATATTTTTCTATATTTACTCCCTAGTGATATAGTAAAATCTGCCTCAATGGACATGTCTTCTTCCTACTTGGAACTAATTTTTCCTCAACTCCAGTTAGTATTCATGTGTAGTAAAAGTACTTGTCAAATATTAAACCTTATTACACCTCAAGGGGCGTGATATAGACCTTCTACTCTAATACAATCTTTAGTGAATGTTTCCACTAATATGATAATTGAGAAGTAAATACAATAATAAAAAAAGGTGATTTAAATTGTTCTTGTCCATGAAAATTAGTATGATGTTGGAATCTCAATACAGATCTTAAAAAAATGATCCCGCCAAAGGAAAAAACACAATCAGAATTTCATGAAAATAGAACAACTGTAACATTGACTTATAATTTGCTAGCATTGTTCGCGTAAATTTTTTATCCAGAGACCTACTAATACTTGATGACTAATCTGGTTGAAAAATAAATTCAAGACCAAAATACAAAATTAAATCAAGGGCAAACTCAAGTTCAACTTTGAAGAAAGAACTTAAAAAATAACCCCCCCTATAGTACGAAAGAATTTATATATATATATATATATATATATATTCCACCCCTAATCTCTATCTCTAATGTATTAAAAGTGTGAAGATCCTTAACAATGTTGTTTGAACCTTTTGACCTTCATTAAAAGTCTCCTCTTTAGACAAAAACATCTTTTCACTAATTTTCTCTAATTATTATTTAATTTTTAAGAAATTAAAGAATCATAAAATATATGATAAGAGTAAAATATATGAAGAATTAAGTTACTACGTTTTCTTTTTCTTCATGCACACGGAAAAGGAGTCCAACACATGGTAAGAGAAATAGAGATAAAACAGGAATAAAAAGGGGAAAAATAATGGTTTTTGCTTTTACCAAAACTCCAAACATCGCTTATGAAAATCCCCATAACTCGTAGGTAAACATGTTTCTTCTCTTCTTTCTTTCTTGTACCTACTTTTTAATTGATTTTCACAGGTTGCAACTTCCAACTTTTGGCTGAGTTGTAAAAGCATGCAATTACTATTGGCTGGGTTATAATTTAAAGTACAATCTTATTTTGTAAAGTCTTTTTTTTGACTTTATTGAGAGAGATGTAGGAATCGATTACTCTACGTATTTGGATGATTAAGTTGACTTTGACTAAAATTCTGTTATTTATACACGTCCGAATAACTCACGTGAGTTATGTTTGATTTTTTCCTACGGATGGACCAGGTTGCCTAACTTGTTCCAACAAAAGCAGTAAAGACAATAAATAATGAACACAATAGCTTTACATGGAAAACTCCCAGCTCACAAAAGGTGTAAAAGCCACAACCTGTACCTCTACAGTATTTAACTCCAACTTTACTAAACACAATGAGCCTCTCAATGAAAGATTACAATCTCTATAACCTAACAAATTATAAACTCTATTTCCTAATGTTCAACAATCTCCTGGGCTATTGAAACCCGCTTCAAGTTTCCTACTTGAAAATCAGATTACAAAACTCTAGCAACCTTAGGAACTAACTCTAATTCCTAAAAACACATAAACCTCCAAGGTTTATGTTTCCAAGTCTTTGAGTTATCCAACCTCAAATACTAAACTCCTAAACCAGTTTATAACACACCGACACTAAGAAAGCACGAAAATTACAACCCAATGAACTTCCTAATACATATTAACTAAAATAGAAGACTGCTAGACACATGGATAAAATAAGTTCTTCAATATGGTTCACTGTATTAGGTTGCACTTTGATAGCTAGGCAGAACTCTCTCAAATATTATTCTTACTTATTTGCTTGTGTTCTTCCTTTTTTCCTCTCAGTATTTGTGCATTAATTTTATTTTGAAGGTCCTTGAATATTTATAACTTCTATTTATCTTTAAAACCAAGTAGACTTTCAACTCCACAAGGACTCCCATACTTCTCGGACTCTCTTCTTGAGTGTTGTAGTCAATCACTAACTCTTCTTTTTAGCACATGATGATCTCCTAATGTTTATCTGAAGTCACAAACTTTCTTTCCTTTATTTTTGCTCATGTGAATTTATCCATAAAAAGTCCTCTTAGAAGTTGAACTCTTTTGAAATAGTTTTTCATTAACCAGTTATGCTTACTTGTTCGATGGCATAAGTCTTAATAAATTCCCTTTTTTTTTATGATGACAAACTCAGACGCTTGTGCATTCAATCTTGATATCAATATCTTGACCTGTGAACGCTAAAGCATAGAATACTTGAATGAAAACCCATGCTCTTGTGCATCCCATTTCAATACAAACATCTTGACCTGTGAAAGATAAAGCATGGAACACTTGAATGAGCCAGGTTAGTTAACTAGGTTATAAAATTTACAACAACCCTTATCTTCACCGTTTTGGAATCATCAAAAATCATTTCAACTATATGGATGACAAAGAATTATGGACTCTGCATGATGGAATATGTAATAAAACATATTTCATATACCTGGTTCATTACTTTATCAATCATTAAATCCATCGGTCCATTAAGAACTCTTGTTTGATAAGGACTCTCATCTTCTTGGATGCTTGAGCCTACATATTTGTGGACTCCTTATGTGGATATACTTTGTCCAAATTTGTAAGAACTCTTGCTTGACAAAGACTTTCATTTTTCTTGGATGATTGAGTCTGTACATTTTTTAACTCTTGTCTTGGATATGCTGTGTACGACTTCGTTATCTTTTCTACTTGATTTTTTATTAATTCAGAGAGTCCTTATACATGTTAGACTCTGAATGTAGGAACATTTTGATCAACCTATTTCATGTATGTGTTTCACTACTTTGTTAATCATTAAAATATACACGAGCTCAATAATATTATTTTTTCCTTTTTGATTATGACAAACTAATGCACCTTGTGTATTGTGCTCAACCTATTTCAGTCAGTTCAGAGTCTAAATAAAGTATCAAAAAACACACGTTGAATGAATCAGGTCAAAATCATGGGTTATAAATATTACACAGTATACACACTTTTTCTTTTGGCATCATAAAAAAACCCGTGTAAATTATACAAACCATGTCTCTTGAGTTAGAAATTTTAAGCTCATGTCCACCGAGGCTATCATCTATACTAACACTTAAAATCTCAAAACTCAATTAGATATAACAAAGTATTTTCAAAGAGAAGAAAATAGACAGAAGCAAGACACTAACACCAAATATTTTAATTGATCATTCATAAGATGCACCACAAAATTTTAACAAAATTAAAAATAATATTAAAAAACTTGTGATAAGAGTAGAAAATATTTTGAAGAGTCTAAGGATAAGAGGACTGGGCTTTTGGTAAAGTTGGAGCATGAGATATGAAGGAGGATCTTTTGTGAGTCAGTCAAAGCCTTGTATATTGCAGAGTTTGTAGCCTTTTCTGCTTTTTTTTCTTTTTTTTTGTTCATCCTTAAGAAATGAATTTTACTCTCAAAGAAATGAGATCACACCCATTTTGAAATTAATATGCAAATAATAGTGCCCTTGCCTTCAACTTTGTTCGTTGGTACAGAAGAACCAGGTGCCTCAACCTATTCCATATGTACAAATATTTCATACCCATCCTTAAATTATCCATCCTTCTTTACCAATCCTAAATCCCTTTCTACAGTAAGACTAATAGGAGAATTAGGTTCTACTGAGGGGTCCCCAAATGTTTTCTCCTAAATAGATGCATCAATAAAATTGAGTTCATCAAATAAATCTAGTTTAACTACGAGGTCACCTAAATATTTCACCTCATAAGATACATCCTTCTAAACTCCCTCAATAAAATTAACATTCTTATAGACATATTCTGCCTGATTCATACTCCAGATGATTCTCCCTCACTTGGTACCACAAAATTCTCTCAATCATACATAACAAGAGCACCTTTGTCAATAATAATTCTGGCAGTAGCTACTCTCTCAAAATTACTATTCACATAACCAACTTCTAAATCATCAATCAAGTTTGGCTTTGAGAAGAGGTGTGATGAGATGAGACTGACAACTTTTAAAAATATAGGCTATCATTACCTTGAACTTTTTATGTTTGAAAGACTAATGGTAATGGAGTTCTTTTAAAAGTCAGTCTCTTTTGGGAGTTTTGGAAGAAAGAGGTACAAGTGTTTTATAATTATTTTTAATATTTGAAAAAACTTTTGGTACACATACCTCGATCAGTATTTTAATGGTTGATCTTGTTTCCATTTTCCTGTGACATAGTCAAATATAATGTTATATTGCAAGAGTTACTTAAACTTGAAAATGGTTTAGAGACATACAACTAATGTACAATGCTGAGCCTAAAATTAAATTTAATGTGCATTTAGTAAAGTGTTCTTTAACCAATCATTGGAGGATACTTATGTAATCTTATTCATCCCCAATTAGATTCCTACAATGGACTAAGTTCATCCATATTTTTAATCCATAGTTCTCCTTATCAAAAGGTTTCCAATCTTCTCAATGCCCTTTCTTATGAATTATGGGGTTACTCTCATAAACAGGCAATGATATGCTTGGTGACCCTGCTTACTGATTTGGTGTTCCCCCTATCAATGAGTTTTTCTCTTATTTATCTGATGAAATAGGTCACACAGCCTATTCCAGTATACTTTTCTTAGTGGAAACACCTTCATCCTGCAATCTCGTTCACATGCTATCTTTTTCATTCTTTTTTTATGATGTTTGTGATTTCAATATTTGAGTACTAGTGATGGCATGCATAAACTTGGTACATTCATGATCGTTGCATTGATGCTTGATACAATTCCGATTATATTATAATATTTTAATAGTTGTCATCCCACTTTCTACCTTAATAATGAATTTCTTCATAGTAATAAATGTTAATCTTTAATGAATAACTTTTAGGTAAGAGAAGGTAATAGTGATATTTTAAGGACTTGATCGGTATAAGTCCTGGTCTATGATTTGATACTTCTAATTACTCCGATCGTGAAAGATTTTGGCCCTTTGTATGATTTTATAATGATTTAGTCCTGAAGATCACTCGAGGCAATGGATTTACGAACTTATACTCTTTAGCCACGACTTAAGTTCGTGCACCTATTATCATATATACTTATTAATGATGTGATATTGATAATGAATGATGAATTATGGAAATATACTCCACCTTGATTCTCTTATCATGATTATTTACTTTAGCCCTCGTAGGACTTGTATTTTATTTTAGACCTCATGGGGATCGCTCTCTATTATTGATATTTATTTGGATATTATGATAATGTGATTATATTTGACAAGTCCAGAGAATATTATGATGATGTGATGATACCCGACAAAGTTGCAGGATATTATGATGGAATGTTATGATGATGATATTGATACCCGACAAAGTCAGAGAATGATGATAATGATGATTGTTATGATTATGATGATGATTATGGTATTATGAACTCTGTTGCATTCATACTTACATGCGCATCTTCTATCACCAATATGCACCTATGTATATCATCTGGTATGCGATGACTGCATAGCTATGGGTGATGACTATGCCTTTTATTGTTGTATACTGATTGAACCTTTCAACCCTATGGCGGTGAGGGAACGCTTAGGCTCAGCTGGGTGTTTGGTTTTCCAAAATAGTTGGTTACTCTCGTTTTTATTGATATTGTTATCATCATTATTAGGGTCATTGTTATGTCTAGCTTATGACAGATTGGTTATTGATTTGGTATCTAGATCGAGGTATAATTCTGGCCTTTTTGGTCTTACGATTTTATTATTATGCATGGTTACTTCATGATGAGATATATGGATTAGAAACCCTGATCATTTTAGTACTAAATCCTAATAGGATAATAATGTGGCCTTAAAATAAAGATATGATGATCTAGGTTGTGCTTCGAGATGACCTTATATCAATATATATGTATATCAAGCTATATGTAGCTATGGTATTACTGTATATGTTCAGATTGTATATTCATTTCTTGGCCTTGTATATTGCTACATATCCTTCCGTCATCCTTTATTCGTATATTGACTAGGGATATACGGTATAGTGTTGAGAATTTTGAGTATGGCTGGAATAGGGTAGTTCATTCTTGATACATTTTTAGCCTATTATGTTAGTCTATTTGATATGTATAGGATAGGTTATCTTTACTATCTCATTGGCTATTTTATGTGATTTCTGAACACTTGGGTGTAGTTTTCGTTTTGTTTATATGTTATATATATCTGTTTTATCTTTGGATCTCTGTTGGCAGTTGCCTACTGAGTATCATTCATTTGGTATTCATACTACACTTCTGCATTCTGCAAATCATAGTATAGGTTATCTCTATTGATGTGTACGTCGTGAAGAGCAACCATGGTTTGGAGACTTAGAGTGAGCTCCTGACATTCGGAATATTACATTCCTCCTTCTTATGTACTAGATTTGTCTTCATGTTTTATTCGGAGATAAGTTGTAATATTGAAATTCCCTTTATATTTCATTCATTATAATCTTGTATTATTAGCAGTTCTTGTACTTATACAACCAGGTTTTGGAATTATATTATGTAATTCCTTTTTTATTTTATCTATTTCGCAATTCTTTTCTTTATATATTTGGTAGTTCATTACTAGCTATTGTGGACTACTGGTTTGGCTTACTTACTGGTGGGTAATATTAGGTGCCATCATGACATAAGAAATTAGGTTGTGACATTCATCTTTCAATTTCATAATTCTGGAAGGCAGGAAAATCTATCTAATAAATAAGTCCTCAACTCTCTTCAAGTAGTAATAAATCCATGGGGAAATTTATCCAACCATAGAGTGTCTTCTCCCATCAAAGACAATAGAAATAGCCTCAATAGAATAGCCTCCTGTCTTACCCCAAGTATATTATATAAAGTTCAGATCCCCACAAAGTTCATAATATATATGTTTGCATCACCAGTAGAAAGGCTAACAAATGCCCCCTTCAAATTCAATAGTTGGATCATTGCACTCAGGATGTCAAGCTTAGTACCTTGAGGCAATTCTAGTGGAATAGTTGCATATGTTTCAATAGGCTCCATATCTTCCTCTAGGTATTCATAAATAGGAAGATATAATTGGAGAGGTTGTTGTCCCCTATTTCGTCTGAGTTTATCCCTCTTATTAAGTACAGCTAGATGATCCATATCTTCTTGTCTAGCCCTATTTTTCCTTACTGCCCGCCTGCCACTGCTTGCCTAGAATCTTTCTTGGCCATCAATTGAGTAGTGACTTGTTCTAATGTGTTATGACCATCATGCTATTACTGTGGCTGATCATGATGTTTTCTACTACCAGGTTCACCTTACAACAAGGCTACTGGATAATGAACTCTTTCTTTCTCTATCCTTCGATTTTATCTTAGAGTTCTCTCAAGTTTATGATCAAATGAAATTAGGAGATTGACTTGACTCCGAATATTGAGCATACACCGGCGTGTGCACTATAAATAGTCAAAAAGTATAATCAGTAAACCACACCAACAACCCGACAAACACAATCAATCAACTCCATAATTGTATTCCCCGATAATGGCACTGAAATTTGATGCAAATTAAACCTCCAATAAAGTATAAAGTAGTCACTGAATCAAATATAAAACCTAACTAGGTTGGGGTTGATCCCATAGAGAATAGATCAAAATTCTATCAAGCTTGTTTCTAAGTAACCGCACATAAGAAAAAGAGAGGGGGACTTTGGGAAACAAAAGGGCAATTTTAATAGTTATTGATTTTTGAATTTTTGATCAATATGAGAAAAGAACTAGAATTGTGATCCCCATGACTTCATAACTGCATAGGTTATGCATGCTAAAAAACTATTCTAGTGCGTTGAATGTAAATAAAAAAATATAGGATTATCTAAACATCTCTTGACCTTAGTTAGATGATTTTCACTCTTCTCTCGGTCTCCGAGTGTTGCACTTTTAGCCCTTCTTGTTGATTTTAGATTAGCTCTTCCTATTATGACTCAAGTTATTAGATGAAGGTCGATAACTTCAAATCTCTATTGTTATTTCCTTTTCCTAATCTTTACTTCTCTCTCGAGAAAGACTAGAATATAGGCTAGTTTTAAACGTTTAAAAGAAAATAACAATACATGGAAGGTTCGGTATAGAATTTTCTCCGCACTTCACCTATTATATTAATTCATCATGGTTCCCACAACCCTAGTTGTGGTGTTTAGCTACTCATAATGCAAGAAAATAAAAAAATTCTGATAAGAAAGCATAACTATCAACTTACTATAATATGATGAAAAACTCCAAAATTTCACTTTGTATTAAAACCCTAAAAATCAATGTTTGTGATTCCAAGACTAAGAATATGCCTTAGTACCTTACAATAATGTAACAGAATATAAAAAAACATAAAACCTAATAGAACTATTTGTAGATACAAATGGAATCTATCCTAAACTATATAGGAGAAGAAACTCGGCAGGTTTCTACCAATCATGAATGAGAGTCCAATGGAGAATCATAGTCATGGAAACTAGACTCTACATGCACTTCTTCTGCATTTTTTCCACTGATCAAGTCTACCAATCCTAAACTCAGTTCACGGGTCTGAGCATCATCCATGGAAATCAGAATTATAGTGTTTTTGCAGCATGTTGTTCACGGACCAAGTCTACCAATCGTGAACCAGTTCACAAGTCATGAACATTAATTGTGGAAATTAGATTTTTTGACTTATTATTAAAAACTTTATTAATGAACATGTTTTTTGGTTCAGGGATGATTCCATGATCCGTGGGTACTTTCCAGGATTCTTATCTTGGTCTATTTTGACCATTGTTTCTCTATTTTAACTCCGAACCCTATTCTCCTATTAAATATAACAAAAACACGTCATACCTATTAAAAACACCTAAGTTTTAGCATCTTTTCCTCGTCTTAAATCTGTTATTAGGAAGCCTGAAGAAGGAACCCTAAACATCGATCTTGAGATACTTGAAAGCATTCTATTTAAATTTTTGTGGTTCTGATTAGTGATCATGAGGTGAAGGTTAAGGTTTTAATCTAATATTTCCCAATTGATACTTAAAATGGCATAGTTTAGGTTTTAGGAAATAAGGAAAATACCGATTTATAATTTAAAACATACCAAAATTTTTCTGTCGCAATGTTCTATGAATAACTCCACAACTCATCGGACAGTCCATGAGTCGGTCTGACTCGTCGTTCCTGGTACCACCTTGAATGGTTTCTAGACTTGAATTCCATGAGTTGACAATATGACACATACATTGGACCACACGTCATACATTGATTCGTAGTCCCTGAGGTTATTTTGATCATGCTTTGCTTTAGAAACCATGGTTCCTTGCTACGACTTGTGATGTCAATCCATATGTTGTAGTTTGGACTCATAATCCGTGAGAGCTCTAGTCCTTATAAGTATGAATTAATGCATGACTCATACTCTCACTCCACGACTCGTACCATGAGTTATGGTGATTGGAACCTTGGAAAACCTTAGACAGCTTTCCACGACTTCCAGTTTGATTGTATGACTTGTAAGTTTAGTCATACTAGTCTGAGATTTGGACCTTTTCTGCTGGTTTTCTGATCTAAGTCTGAGTTTGGGCATGAAAAATTTTGGGGTGTGACATTTTCTCCCTTTATGGTTCATCTTGAATGTCCCCCGCGTAACAGAAAAGGGGAATAAAGCAAAAGGAGATATGCCAAGATAAAATTAACATCCAGTGCACAGGAACCAATGCAAATGCAGGCAATGGTCTACCATACTCCTTGATTTAGCCATCCGAGAAACAATTAGAAAGGATTGAAAAAGGAGGCACTCATATTGTCAATTGGATTACCAAGATCAACGCTGAATGGGTACGTGTAAATAAAACACACGCCTGGCTATTGAGAAATGATATTGTCCGTAGGTCCAAGAGCTTTCACTCGCATCTCAATTTTCGATCCAACCACCCACTTTTAGGTCCCGAGGAAGGGTGTTCTCTTGCTCGTCACTTTCTTATATGTATTATATGATTGCCACTCTCATTCTCGAAGAAATCCTCTAAAATTTTAAAAAGGTGGGCACTATGTTGTTAATAAGCGGTTTAGACTAGGAGGAGGACAATTTCTTCTTCCCCTTAGGCGAATCAGATCCATGAAAAGGTATCTTTGATTCGCCATAAGAATAAACGATGAGGCCAAAGAGTAGCATAAAAGAGTATGTTTGGTCTTAGGTAGACTAAAGAATTAAGGAAGAAGTATAAGCATAAGAGGGAAGACGCAACTATTGGGTAATGATTGTTTGAAGGCAAGTCAAGTCGAAACGGTGGCCCGAGAAAAGAGACCCCACAAGAATTGGACACTTGGAATGTGATCAATTATGAAAGGACATGTGATAATATTGGATGAGAGATTAGACGTCTACAACAATCAGAATCGTCTACTATTTTATCTCTCTCCTGTAATGGTACTGCACCTAAAAGACAAAGGGACTATTTATATTAAAAAAACCTTGGTCCAACTTGGGTCGGATAGAGTTAGAGCCAACTCACATGCAATAGAATTATACCATCACAAAATCGAGATAACGTCCTCTCGGACAAGAGAGAAGTAGTGCAGGACTAGCAAAGATGGTGACCACGCATGAAAGGACAGACAGAAAGATAGTGTGCCAGGGATCTTAGGTGTAGAGGTGACCCTCAGCGAAACCACGTAATAATGGGATGGCATCCTCCAAACGTTCAACGACAAGTGGCTGCTGACAACTAGTTACCGTACCATAGGATTTAAATGGATCTCTCCTGTTGGTCAAAAGTATTCATGGTACCCTATAAATAGGCACCCTCTCCCCTATTGTAAAGGGATATGATTAAGCTCATCTCTATCCTCAAGCAATAAAAATCTTTAGATTTGTTCTTACGTTTTCTCTATAGCCTTAGTTGTCTTAACTTATTTCTAACTGTTACGCTCGCTGTCGAACCTAACAATCTCGATCATGACCGGCTCGTAGCTAAGCAACTGTGGACTACATTGTCATTCTAGATTTGTTATTAATCGCTGTTTTGCAAATCCTTTGTGTTATTTGCTTCATCCATTTACTATCTTGCAAACTCTCGCTATTAATTCAAAGCTAAAATTGTAACGCATTCTGTTGACCCATCTATAAATATAATTGTCCCAAATCGATAGTAAAATGCTTTCACCTTATTAAATAAAAGTATGTAATATGAAGTAACGTAAAAAACGTGTTCATATAAAATAATTTTAAAAATTATTTGAAAAATATACTCAAAAATTAGAATGTGTAACTCAAAAAATTAAAGTAACAGAAAGAGAAAAATGGATGAGTGATTGACTAACGATTTAGCAACACAAAAGTTCAAAATGAAATAACTATCAATAATCTATTTTCTAAAGATTAAAAACGACATACATCATTTTGTTTAGGACCATCATGCTTTTATATTTGTAGACATGTAGATAAGTAATTTGTTCTAGTCATTGTTATATTTTATATTCATAAATTTCATGAGCTAATCATACGTTTAAATTATATTTTTGTAACTCAGAACTTTGATTAAAATATTTTATATGATATTTAAATTTTATACTCATTACGGGTTCACGCTCAGAGCATAACCTGAGATAGGGGTGTTCACGGGTTTGATTATTAGACATAATCAAAACCAAATATAATACACATTTATCGATTTGGTTGTCCGTTGTTTGGGTTCTGTTGTTCTGTCATTAACCATATAGGAAAATAAAAGAAAAGATTCATTCTAAAGAAAAAGAAGAAGACAACAATTCATTCATAGAGAAAAATAACTCGTGGGATTACCACAAGAAACGGTAACATGACATGCATCTAACAGAAATTTTGAATAAATGTTGATGAAAAAATATGCAAGATATTTAATTAATATTATATATATATATATATATATATATATATATATATATATTAAAAGTGTGAAGATCCTTAGAAAAGTGATTTGAACTTTTTACCCTTCGTTAAAAGTCTCATCAATAGACAAAATTATCTTTTCACGTATTTTTTTAAATTATTATATTATTATATTTATAATATTTAAAAGAAATACTATAATATATGGTAAGAAAAAATATATGAAAAATTAATGTTGGTAGATTTTTTTTCCTTATGTACTTAAAAAAGGAGTCCTAAAATATAGGAGAAAAAAATGGCATAAACGTCTGCACACCAAAAGCAAAATTAATATTAATATTGTAGAAAAAATAACCCACCAAAATCTAATAAAAACTTGAAAGTTGGCCCAAAAAAAGAAAAGGAAAGAAAAAACTTAACATGCTTGATCAGTTTGTTTAGCTTTTGAATCACTTTAACATTAGGATTCTTTAATTAATTAATTGATGATAATTGTTTTTCTTTATTAAGGTTTAGAATTTTTTTTCTCCAAAATTACCACATGTAGAGAAAAAACGGGTTTAGATATAGAATTTTCTTATTAATGTATATAAATTTTATTATTATTTGAGGTAAGCTTTTTAAATTTTAGTATGTTTTTGAAGTTTCTAATAAATAAGTTATTATGTATTTTTGATAAACAATTGCTAATTGATTTATTTTTTTAAATCTCAATATATCTTATGATCGAAGGGATAAATTTATTTGTGATTTAAGGTAAGTTTTCTAATGTTTTAGCATATTCTTGATATTTATAATCTTGACAGTAAATGTGATTTAAGAGATAAATTTTCTTGTAATTTGAGGTAATCTTTTCTAAAATTTTAATATGTTCTTAAAATTTACAAAAGAAATCATCATGTATTCTTGATAGACAATTGCTCATTGAGAAGCATTTTTATTTTTGTGAAATTTTGATGTATCTTAAGATTGAAGAGACAAATTGCTTGTGATTTGAGGTGAGTTTTTAAAAATTTTAGTATGTTCTTGATGTTTACAATCTTGATAGTATCTATGGTTAAATAGATAAATTTGATTGTCATTTGAAGTAAGTTGATGTTCTTAAAGCTTACAATAAATAAATTATCATGTATTCTTGATCGACAATAGCTAATTGAGAAGGTTTTTTGTGAAACATTGATAGTATCGTCCATTAAAGAGATAAATTAGCTTGTGCTTTGAGATAAGTTTTCTTATATTTTAGTATATTTTTTATATTTACAAGAATAAATTATCTTGTATTTTGATAGACAATTACTAATTGAAAAGTTTTTTTATTTTTTTATGATTTTAGTATGTTTGTGAAGTTGAAAATAGTAAGTCACGTATTTTTGATAGATAATTGCTAATTGAGGAGTTTCTTTGTTATGATTGTGTTTATAATGACATAAATAATTAATATAAATTTGCTTGGACTTTGAGGTAAGTTTTCTTAGATTTGAGTATGTTTTTTTTTATATTTACAAGAATAAATTATATGGTATTTTAATAGACAATTGCTAATTAAAAAGTTTTTTTTTATGATTTTAGTATATTCTTTAAGTTGAAAATAATAAGTTAGCATGTATTCCTGATAGATAATTGCCAATTGAAAGGTTTTTTTGTTATGAACTTTTTACCCTTTAGTAAAATTCTCCTCTTCAGCCGAAATAGTTTTTTTATCCTTTTCCATAAATTATTATTTAATAATTAAAATTTATTTTTGATTAGGTAAGAAATCATAATATTTAGCACTTCTAAATCAATTAGAATTTTATCTTATATAAAAAGAACCTATAAATTCAACTATTATTTTATAATTGACGAGCAATCGAGTTTTCTTTATCAGAAATCGACCTTTTGAAGCCAAAGTAAGGTAGTTAGTTTGTTTGAATTTAATATTAATTTTTTATGATTATTGAACATTGAGATTTTAATCTTGAATTAGAGGAGTGAATTGTCATGAAAGAAAGGATATCTCTTTGCTTCCAATCACAAAATTTAAGTGTGGTTTATTCTCAAGAAAGCAATCAAAAAAGGAAACGCAGAACAAACCCATTGAGAATCTCTTCATATAAATAAGGGCAACTAATGAAAATATGCTTCATATTTTGTGTTGATTGTAATGTTTGGGCTGTTTTCTACATGTGATCTGGTCGTACAAGTTATCGTTACTTTAGTTGATTAATTCGTTAACTTGAAAAATTGAAAGACTTTATGTTTCTCATCAACAATATTCTTCATCTAAATAGTGCTATCAACTATTTATTTCTTCTAAAATGTAAGCAGGTATCTTATCACATATTCTATATTGCCTAATTCCTTTGGTGGTATCATATCATTTTATGTTTCACCAACATACGTATCTCTTCTAAATTTTCTTTTATAGATGTCTTCTTGTAAAAATTATGGAGATCAATATGTATGTGATTGTGTGTGTATTTGTGTATTTTATTTATTTTTCTCCTTACAAATAATTGACTTATGAGATTACTGAATAAAATCTTTTGCCTTTGTAGTTATGATTACACCAATCATCCTTTTTTTTTTAGCTTTAATTTATCATCTTTATATATAAATGCAATAATAATCACTCACGAACCTTTTTAAAAATGTTGATTGAACTTTTTTCTTCAATAAAAGACCCCACAAGTGATAGAATCATCATTTCTTACCTTTTTAAAATTATTATTAATATACGAAAGTATTTGTTATTAATTTATGAAAGGTCTAAAGTATGCGTCGTAGGTTTAGCAATATATTATAGATACATTTTTGTGGAACTGAAAGTGTTTGATTGAGCATAGAATTTAAAGTAAAAGAAAAACTTTTGAACTTAGTCTAAATAAGTCATATATAAATACTTTTGTGGCTATAATAACTATATTAAAAGTGTGAATGACCTTAGAAATATTGTTTAAACTTTTTTCCCTTCATTAAAAGTATGATTTAAATAAAATTATCTTTTTACTATTTTCCTAATACTTAAGAGTTGAAAATTAATTAAATATTTATAGTAAAATATTTTCTTACTAAAAGTCATCATAATTAATGACAACTAATATATTTTTCATTAGTTTAAGAATTCTAAATCAAATAAAGTTGATTTTAAGAAGAACTGAAAAATCTAGAAATAAATGTGAAAGTGTTAGAATAAGAAAAATATAATAAATACCAAACTTTTAAAAGTTTTAAGTAATCAAAGATTTTCTAAAGATTTAAATTTCAAAAAAAGAAAATATTTTAAATATAGAAAAAAAATAAAAAATAATCATACTACAAATATGGTTCATATCGATGTGTCTCTCTTAGCCTCTAGCAGTAAGAAAAAGAGGTATCACATGACAAATGCAAAAGTGACGATCCATTAACCACGTGAAACTTCTGGTGATAAAATATATATGTGCTTACAATAAAATATATGTTATCTTTACATTATTATATTAAAGTGCGAAAGATCTTTAAAAAGTAACTTAAATTTTTTGTACTTTATTAAAAATCTTCGCAATAAACAAAATCGTCTAATTTTAAATAATCAAAGGTTACACGTGCGAGGTACGTGCGATTTAACTAGTATATATATATATATACATACATACATATATATACATACATACATATATATACATACATACATACATATATATAGATATATATACACACACATATGACTCTTTTGAACAAAATCAAACCTAAACCAAATACTATCAATTTCTAAATATGTCAAACCAAACCAAATTAAAATCGGTTTAGTAATCAATTTGGTTGAATTTTTCGATTTGGGTTGCTTTTTATCCAAACTGTGAACTCCCCTAACCTGAAACTTGCATTACCAAAATTCGCAATAGAATTTGTGCTCCTATAATTTATCTATTGTTTAAAGCTTCAGATATAGAAGATACCTTTTGGAATTGATTCTAAAAAAGGTGGACAAATAAAGTGGAAGGGAACAAATAATATTTAGCTAAAAGAGCATCATAATATTAATTAAACAAATGTGAAGAATAACATAATCCCATTAATTTACAGTATCACAACTAAATACATCTCACCTCTGCAAAGGTTGGAACAAGTAAATTTTGAAAATAATAATCTGAAATCTCAAGAAGCAACATTGACGATTGGGCACAATGGACACATATCAAAGTTGACATGCATTCTCAGAAGTCTTACTGCCAAATAGGAAATATCCTAAAGTATGTCCGGCCACGACAACTATGAAAACATCAACATTAAAAGACAACTGCAAGCATGAGAAGATAAGCAAGGGCTATTTTAACACCATGCATGAATGTCCGAACAAGACCATTATTTGCTAGCTTGTCTTTAAAGTAATTGCTGTTAGAGAGCCACTCCAAAAACAGAGAAACCACTAATCAAAGCGAGGACGTACATGCTTGCGCGCGTTCCTGGCCAGCCCGAGAATAGAATTTCAGCATTTTTGCCCCAGAAAAAGGTCATGTGTGTCAACCCCATCCCCATCATCATGTGCTCCTGGTCATTATTCATGTGATTTTGTGGTGGTAGTGGTGACATTCCTCCGATTTATAGCATGTCATGATCCATATGGCTTTCCTTGTTTAAGTCCTCTCCTCTTAATTTCTATTAATAAGATGGCTTGTGCAGATTGATTTAGCCTTTCGGATATTGAGCATATTTACATCTTGCTGTAAATATTTTACTTCCCGGGTTAGTTATAGGAATACAAATAGATAAAAGTAGAGTAAAAATGCAACAACATTTAGTACAAAAAATAATAAATTCAAAAGAAGAATTAGATACAAAAAAGAAATTACAATCATTTTTAGAATTAATAAACCAAGTAAGAGAATATATATCAAAATTAGCAGAAAACCTAAAACCATTACAGAAAAAATTAAAAAAGAATGTAGAGTATAATTAAAACGAAGAAGATAAAAAATAAGTTCAGAAAATAAAAATACTTTGTAAAAAATTACCAAAATTACAATTTTCAAATGAAAATAAATTTTTTACATATATAGTAGAAGCAGATGCAAGTGAATATAATTATGGAGGAGTACTTAAATATAGATATGAAGAAGAAAAATTAAAACATCATTGTAGATACTACTCAGGTATGTTTAATGAAATAGAAATAAAATGAGAAATAAATAGAAAAGAATTATGCTCATTATATAAATATTTATTAGCATTTGAGCCATATATTGTATATAACAAGTTTATTGTACGAACAGATAATACACAGGTACGTTGGTGGTTAACAAAGAAAATACAAAATTCAGTTACAACGAAAAAAATTCGAAGACTAGTATTAAATATATTAAATTTTACATTTACAATTGAAGTAATTAGTACTAACAAAAATGTTGTTGCAGATTACATATACAAGAATATAATTACTTTAGCAAATTTGACTGTAAATCAGGATTTTACCACCTAAAGTTAGAAGAAGATTCTAAAAAATTAACTGCGTTTACGGTACCACAAGAATTTTATGAATGGAATGTGTTACCATTTGAATATAAAAATGCACCAGGTAGATATCAACACTTTATGAATAGTTATTTTAAACAACTACCTAATTGTATAATATGCATAGATGATATACCATTATATACAAAAACTGTACAATATATACATAGGATAAAGACACGACAATCCCATAATTTAATCAATCCATTTAATTCAGCAAATTTTTCTCCTTTCCTGGAATGCCTCTTGATACTTAGCAGTATCTTGTTAGGTATTTTTCTTCAATCCATCTAAGGAAATAATCCGTTGGAGAATCTCTTTCTTCCTTTTTGAGTATTTTATAAGGGATTCTTTTGAATATTCTTTTTCCGATGCATAAATCCAATGATTTATGCTCCTTAATATCTGCAATAATGTTCCAACAATCTTCCTTTCCTTTTGCCAATCTTGAGAAATGCTTCTTTTTTTAGTAGTTGAAAGGGATTTTTTTATTCTTTTTCCTAAATTCCTACAATCAAATCAAGATCAGGATTATTCATCAAAACTTAAACATTATCAATCTCTCCCTTTTTGATGGATGACAATAATTAGATTACTTCTCTGTTTAGGCTCTTCCCTTTAGTCGAAACATTAATTAGCTTTCCCTGAATTTGTTACTCCCGAGTTTCCCTACACGGTTAGAACAAAACACTCTTCTCCTCTTTTGACATTAATAAAAAAAGAAGAAAAACAGTACACAAAATACCATCGAGAAAATTAAAATACCTAGGTGCAGGAAAAAGTAAAGAAAATCAAGTAACTTATGCAGAATCAAATCGTAATTAATGAATGGGAACATTAACACAACCAGATATGGAAAAATATTTTTGTAAAAATGTCAAGCGATTTTCTTAGAGACAAAATCTTTCTTCCAGTAAAGATTTAGTAAAAATGTCAGCTAATTGTAAATCAGTGCTCACAAAAGATAATTCAATATCACCTTTTAAAACATGATCTCTAATAAAATGATGCTTAACAACAATATGATTTGCTCTAGAATGATGCATAGAATTTATAGACAAACAAATAGCACTAGAGTTATCACAAAATATTTTTACAGGCTGAAAATATAGATCATAATCACTGAGTTGTTGAGACATACAAAAAATTTAGGCACAACACAACCTAATTGAAATATATTCAAATTCAGTGGTAGATAGAGAAACACAGTTTTATTTCTTGCTATTCCATGAGACAAGAGATTTTTCCATGAGTTGGCAAGTACCACTGGTGTTATTATTTATCCACTTTTTCACCATCATAATCTGCATATGAAAAACCTTTTAAAACAATTTCAATATACTTAGGATACCATAATTCATAGGAGCTTGTGCCAATAAGATATCTGATAATACGTTTTACAGCAGTTAGATGAGCTTCTTTAGGAGCTGACTAAAACGTGGCACATTAACATATACTGAAAAGGATATCAGGTCGATCTTACCTTGATAGTTGGTCTCATCCATATTATTTTCATTTTTACATAACTCAAGAATACATGTAGAACTCATAGGAGTACTGGATGGTTTGGCATTTTCCATACAACTTTTTTGAATAAGTTCTTTGGTGTACTTAGCTTGAGAGATGAACGTGCTTTTAGTTGACAGATGGATTTGTAATTCCAGAAAGAACGTTAATTCTCCCATTTCTCATTTCAAATTCACTTCGCATTAATTCAGAGAATTCTCTAAACAAAATAATATTAGCACTTGCAAAGATAATATCATCAACATAAATTTGAACGATCAAATTTCTAAAAGAGGTTTGTTTGATAAATAAAGTAGTATCAATTTTTCATGTTGAGAAATTATGATCAATTTAAAAACTTCTCAATCTATCATATCAAGCTCGCAAGCTTGTTTTAAGCCATAGAGTACTTTTGAGAGTTTAAAAACATGATGTGAAAATTTTAGATTTTCAAAACCTGGGGGTTGTTTCACAAAACTTGTTCATCAATAAAGCCATGTAAAAGCACTTTTCACATCCATTTGAAATAAATTAAACCCATTATATAAAGTATACACAATTAAAATTTGATGGTTTATAACCTTGCAATAGGTGCGGAAGTTTCATCATAATCAACTCCCTCTTGTTGTGAGTAGCCTTGAGTGACTAGACGAGCTTTATTTCACACAACTTTATCTGATTCATCCATTTTATTTTTGAACACCCATTTGGTTCCAATGATAGAGGCATTCTCTGATTTTGGAACAAGAGTCAACACATTGTTCTTGTCAAACTGTACAAGCTCTTCTTGCATTTCTTTAATTTAACTATCATCTTCTACTAATTCATTGACTTTCTTTGGTTCAAGTTAAGACATGAGGGCTATGTTCACATTTTTTTTATTAGAAGCCCTTATTTGCATTTCTTCTTTGGGATCACAAATGATGAATTTCCTTGGATAATCAGACTCATCTCTTTGTTTATTTAGAATTTTTTTAAGTTCAAATTGATCATTCAAAGCAGCAAAAGGCTGATCAGTATCAGTACTAGTTGACTTGGAGGTGGAGTCAACTTGTGCAAGGAGGTTTATTAACGTTTACCTGTTCAGTCTCATCATCTACAAAACTAACATTCTTCACAAAGTGATTGGTATCATTAAAAACAACATGAACAGATTCTTCAATTCAAAGAGTAAATTTACTAAAAATTCTATATGATCTTCTAGAGTTAGAGTACCCCATAAAAATACCTTCATCACTCTTCATGGATCAAACTTACCAATGTTGTCCTTTCCATTGTTATGAAAAAACATTTTGAGCCAAATGCATAAAAGTACCCAATGTTGGATCTTTTGTTGTTCCAAAGCTCATATGGAGTTCTTTTCATAATAAGTCTAATGAGACACCTTTTTAAAACATGACATGCAGTACTGACAACTTCTGCCCTAAATTTATGAGGTACAGAGTGTTCACAAATCATGGTTCAATTCATGACTTGAAGAGTTCTATTTCTTATTCAACCACATTATTTTGTTGTGGAGATCTTAGAGTAGAGAAGTAATGAGTGTAACCATAATTCTTAAAAGAGATTTCCAAATCTCTGTTTTAAAATTCTCTACCATGATCACTTCTAATGGAATAAATGTAGTATCCTTTGTCTCTTTGAACCTTCTCACAAAAAACTTCAAAATTCTTTAATGTGTCATCTTTGTTAGATAAAAACATAACCCATGGAAATTGAGAATAACATCAATAATAACAAAGGCATAACTTTTACCACTAATGCTAGCAGTTCTAGTGGGAACAAATAGATCCATATGAAGTAGTTGTAATGGTTTAGTTATAGAGACAATAATTTTAACAAGAAAAGAGTTTTTAGTTTGCTTACTAAGTTGGCAGGCATCACAAATCTGAGTTTTTTTTGAAATCAAGATTTGGAAGGACTGCCACCAGTTCATGCTTAGCTAATTTTTCAAAATGCCCCATTCTAGCCTGACTAAGCTTTCTATGCCAGATTCAGAAATCCTCAGAGATGGAGGCAAGACATATATGTCCTTTTTTTTTTTTTGATAGAGTCTAAAACATATAAATTTCTATGTTTGTTTCCAGTATCTGCCTTTCATATTTTTCAATTATGCACGCTTTCTTTGTAAACCTTACCTCTAATCCATCATCACACAACTGACTTATACTTAGCAGGTTGTACTTAATGTTTTTAACCAGATATACATTAGTAACATCCCATGAATTATTAAAGGAGATAGTACCAATACTTATTACTTTGCCTTTGGAGTTATGTCCAAAGTGATGTCACCTCCATCAAAATCAGTTATTGTCTCAAACAAATTTTTTCTTCCAGTCATGTGATTTAAACACCAATTTTCAAGATACCATTTCCCTTTATATTTTGAGTGGAGTTCCTGCAAAACAAATGTATTACTTATTTTAAGGTACCCAAGTATTCTTGGATCCCTTAGGATTAGTCCTTGGATTTGCTGACTCGGTTTTAGGTCTCCAAACCCATTAACCAGGATTTCTATAATGAAATCTGCAATTGTAATATTCATTACCATGCTTTCTACAGTGATAAGAAGAAGTATAGTATTGATCAGTAGTTGTACAATAGGTATTATGACTGTGACTGAGTGTCCTGGTAGACTAACTTGAGTTAGTGACCTTTGAGATTTATCACAATTATAATACCTGTTATAATGGGCATTATGACTGTAAATACTCTCTTTGGTTGATTTACTAGAGTTAGTTGATTGTTGAGATCCTTCACAACTATAATATCGATTACCATTCATATTACTATTAGATTGGTAAATTGACTTAGTTGTGCTAATCACCTAATTTGATCTAACTATACTGTGACTGGATGATTTTTCAAAACTATTAGTTTTGATTTTCAATCATCAACTTATTCTTGCAAATAATCGTTTTCAATTACACAAACTTCAAGTTTAAGTTCCCAGACGCTTCTTTCTCTTAATAAAGCCATTTTTTCATCACGTCCTTTAAAGATAAGCTATGGTAAGGCCTAGAAAATTTTATAGCTTACAACTGACACGACCCGAACTAGGGCCTAGTCGTTTTGGGCATCTCAAGTCCAATCGAGATTGGAGACAATCCCCAATACCAAATTATAACCGCCATGTACCCTATGTCGGATGAATTTCGAACATATAACAAGATAAAGTAACAACAATTGAAAGACATTCAATAAATTCCATAACCATAACCAATCAAACATCCAACCAAATATCCAACCAATGTTAAACCCAATGCCAATACCAATATCAAGGATGATACCAATACCGACACCACCCATTCCCATAGTAGTCCCACAAAGACTCTAACCAAAAACAAAGAACATCCGATCAGACATTCCCCCAATCATAGACAAAACCAAAGTCCAAGAAACAAAAATCATGTAAGGATGTCCATATCATGAAATGGAGTCTTCCATAGTTTGGAACCTCACCACTTCAGTCTGACTCTAAGTTGTCCTCGAATCAAAGTCACTAAGCAGGAGGAGTAGTAAGGTCGGTTCCTACATCATGTGGGGATATAACGTCCAAAGACGGTTACCGAAATAAACACTAGTATGTACTCAAGAATAAGTATAAAATAATGTCATTATTCAAAACCAAAGGAAATAACCATATGCAATCACATACATATATACATATATACTATGCCGGTAAAGAGAACCAGGTTTAGCATGCATTAAAACCTTAACCTGGGTTATGTAGCTTTGTCGTCCTATAATCACCCACTAGCTATATAGGTTCAACTCCCCCAGTGAAAGGGCCCTAGTTCGTGAAGCTTCACAACCAAAGAAAAGAACTTGGGATGACTAGTACATCCCCCAAATATAAAGTGTGACATGATAACACGGTCACCAAGACCAAACCTCATATCGGCAAACATGAGTTTCCAGTTTCAGTTCCCTCGGGACCTCCACCTTCAGCAACTTTGCTACACACACCTCTCTAAGTCCATATTAAACCCATTTACATATCCCACCCATTTACTAAGGAGTCTTTTATTAGACATTAACCATTTGATATCGTTACACCAAAATTAGAGCTTGCAAGTCTATCCTTTTATGCCATACCAAAGACATTAAACCAATTTGACTCCAAAGTTTCTAATTAAACCAAAACTATGAACACTAAGGCCTTTCTAATCCATTTAAAACCATCCAAACCAATTTAAGTTCCATTACCATATTTTGCAATGCAAAGGTTTCAAGAATAGTCAAACCATGCGACAAAATCATTCTCATTGGCATTTTAATAAACATCGTGGGGGCATATAGTTTCCAAAACCAAAACCAAGTATTAATTGACCATTCACATGCCGCCACATGTTGAAACCATAGTTATAACATGATTAACCATAAGTAAAACATGGGAAAACATTATCCAACCATAAACAACCAAAACCCCCAACCTCTATGTCAAAACCAAAATAATACCACAGTAACACCATGAAAACCATTCATTAAGACATACTTTTAGTTGAACTAATAACGAGGGATGAGTAACATGCCTTAGACACCAAGGAATATGGAAAGACACAACCCTTGAAAGCCTTAATTAATCCCTTTAAAGAAACCTTAGCCTTTTCTTGACCTAAGAGATTGAGAGAGATTTGAGAGAGTTTAGAAAGTGTTTGAATTAGAATAATAGGTTAATAAAGTCCCAAAATGTGTTTTATGTCATGGGGTTAAAATGAGTTTAAAGGGAAAATATCCAGAAAGCCCCCAAATTAAACTGTAAAAATCTCACAAGTGGGTAAGAGTAGACCCTCTAACTCATCACCACATCATACGACTGGTACCATCCAGTCATATCCAAAATAGAAAGTTGGACACCACATTCTGTTTAACATATGACTCACTTGCCCAACTCGTGACCAGACCATACGACTCGTACCCACTAAGTCTTAACCACAACAGAAACATAAGCACCAAACATAGGTCACCTTATGAGTTAGGTCACCTAACCCATACCCATATCATACGACTCGTATGGTGAGTTATTTCAAGGATACTGAGCTCAAAGCTCAGGAATTTTTTTTTCCAGGACCAAAACCCAGGGTGTTTTAATTCTCCCCCACTTGGATAATTCGTACTCGAATGATGGAACAAGGCAGTACAAGCATGATATATACCCTAACACCTCCACTCTGACCTTTAACTAAGTTAGAAAACAAAGATGTAATGAAGAACACATACCTTCCGCACGAATTTCTGAAGCAGAAAACAGGAACAGAAACTTGGACTTTATGTCCTTTCATCTTCCCAAGTAGCCTTTTCAACCTTGTAGTTCCTCCATAGAACCTTTACCAAGGTTACATCCTTGGTCCGAAACCGACGAACCTGCCGATTTAAGATCTCAACTAGGATCTCCTTATAAGACAGAGAATCCAAAATACCAGTATCGTTGATAGGCATAATTTGTGATGAATCACCCATACATTTCCTCAACATAGAAACATAGAACACTGGGTGAACGAAACTCAAACTAGAAGGCAACTCTAACTGATACACAACATTACCAACCCTCCTCAAAACCAAGTACGAACTAACATACCGGGGACTCAGCTTCCCCTTTTTCCTGAAACGCATCACTCCCTTCATGGGAGACACCATAAAAACACTCTATCCCCAACCTCAAACTCTAACTTCCTTCTCCTCATATCCGCATAGGACTTTTGGCAATTTTGGGCAGTCTTAAGCCTATCCCGAATCACCTTCAACTTCTCCATGGCTTGGTGAACCAAATCCGAGGCAAACATCTCTGCCTCACCTACCTTAAACCACCCAATAGGAGACCATTTCATTCTACCAAACAAAGCTTCAAACAGAGCCATCCTAATGCTAGAGTGGTATCTATTGTTGTAGGAAAACTCTATAAGAGGTAAATGCTCCACCCAACTACCACCATAGTCAATAACGCAAGCATGAAGCATATCCTCCAATGTCAGAATAGTTCTCTCTGCTAGTTCATTCGACTCCGGGTGAAAAGCAGTACTAAGACTCACCTTGGTCAGCAGTACTAAGACTCACCTTGGTCTACAAACATTTCTGAAACAACCGCCAAAACTGAGATTAAAATAGATGACCACGATCTAAGATGATAAAAACTGGTACCCCATGCAACTTCACGATCTCATGGAGATATAACCTTATATAATCATCAGCCGAGAAGTTAGTCCTCAATAGTAAAAAGTGAGTCAACTCTGTCATCCTATCTATAATGACCCAAACCGAATCAAAATAATTTTGAGATCTAGGAAGACCGATAAAGAAATCTATGTTTATCACTTTCAATTTCCATAAAGGCAGCTCAATTTCTTGATATAATCCTCCGGGCCTCATGTGCTCAACTTTCACTTGTTGGCATACCATGCACATAGCCACAAAACTAGCCACATCCCGCTTCATATTATTCCATAAATACATATTCTTAAGGTCATGATACAGTTTTGTCGAGTGAAGATGAACAACATAACGCGACTCACGCACCTCAACCAAGATCCTCTCTTGTAACCCATCTGCATTAGGAACACATAACCTCCCTTTGTATCGCACGGTACCATCATCACTAATCTCGAAGGATATCATCTTGTGCCCACCTATATTTTCTTGATGCTCATCAAGACAAGATCTAACACTTTCTTTTTCTTGATTTCAACACCAAGAGACAACTGCGCCACCTTCTGTACAAATACACAACTATCTTTAGAGTCTAAGAGATGAACTCCAAGGTTAGGAAAATGGTGAATATCCTTCACCAACTCCCTCTTATCCTCATCCACATAAGCTATAATCCTCATGGATAACATACTAAGAGCATCAACAACAACATTAGTTTTACCTGGATGTTAGTAAAGACTCATGTCATAATCCTTGAGATGCTCAAGCCATCTTCTTTGCATGAGGTTAAGCTCTTTCTAAGTAAACATATACTGCAGGCTCTTTTGATCAAAAAATATATCCATATATATTCCATACAAGTAGTGACACCAGATTTTCAACGCAAACACCACAGCTAACAATTCCAAGTGATGGGTCGGATAATTCTTCTTATGCGCCTTTAACTACCTAGAGGCATAAGATATCACTCTGCCATGTTGCATCAGAACACAACCAAGCCCCATATGGGACACATCATAATAGACCACAAACCTATCTGTGCCTTTAGGTAAAGTCAAAACTGGAGCCGAAGTTCGTTTATCCTTCAGCTTTTTGAAACTACCCTCACAAGCAAATTACTACAAGAACTTCACCTTCTTATGAGTCAGCTTAGTCAATGGGGTAGCTATAGAAGAAAAACTCTCCACAAACGTTCTGTAGTAACCAGATAAACCCAAGAAGCTTTGAATGTTAATTAAAGTCGTGGGTCTAGGCCACTTTTTAACCACTACAACCTTCTGCGAATCTACCATGATTCTTTCACTAGAAATAACATGACCAAGAAAAGTGACAACGTTCAACCAGGATTCACATTTCAAAAACTTGGCATACAACTGCTACTCTCAAGGTCTGCAACACAAGACGGAGGTGATCCATATGATCCACCTCACTCTTGAAGTACACCAGAATCTTATCTATGAACACAATGATGAATAAATCAAAAAATTGATGAAAGACCATATTCATCAAATCCATGAATGCTTTGGGGGCATTGGTCAACCTAAAAGACATAACCCAAAACTCAAAATGCCCATACCCGGTACGAAAAACATTCTTAGGGAATTTCTCCTCCCTAATTTTTAACTGATAAAACCCAGATTGAAGATCAATCTTGGAGAAAAACTTAGCACCGTACACATGACAGAACAAATCACCTATCCTTAGAAAAAGGTACTTATTTTTTGCCATCACCTTATTCAACTGTCGGTACTCAATTCACATTCGAAGGGAACCATCCTTATTTCACACGAATAACATCGGTGCACCCCACGGGGACACACTAGGATGGATGAAAACCTTATCTAAAAGATTCTATAGTTTCTTCTTAAGATCCTTCAACTCAATTAGAGCCATCCTATATAGACGAATAGAAATTGGATGAGTGTCCAAAATAAGATCAATCCCAAACTCAATCTCCCTATTAGGAGAAACACCAGGAAGGTCATCAGGGAAGACATCAGGAAATTCATTTACCACCAGAATGGAATGCAAAGAAGGACCCTCTGAGTTAGAATTTTTAACCCAAACCAGATAATAGAGACACCCCTTGGAAATTAATCTCCGAGTTTTAAGATATGATATGAACCTCCCTTTATACACTATGGAACCTTCCTCCCACTCAATAACCAACTCATTAGGATATTTAAAGACAACCTTATAGGTCCAACAGTCTAGAGATACATAGCACGAGTGCAACTAATCCATCCCTAATATGTCATCCACGTCAAACATATCTAATTTGAATAGATCCACCATAATTTTTTTACTACCAAAAAATACCACACACCCACTAAAGACCTTTCTAACAATCATAGAGTCACCTATCAGGGGTAGAAATAGAAAAGTGGTCCAAAACACGCTCAGGACCAAAACCAAAATGCATAGTAATAACGCTCACCTTACACGTTAATTTAAGTGCAAGGTGATCGTCATCAATATATTTACCCAACTTTAGAGTCGTGGTGGAATCGACGAGGAACAATGTGAGTAGCGATCAAATCAATTCAAAATATAAAGACAAGTTAAATTCAAACAAATGGTACAAAAAGATAAAATGGGGGATAGGTTCCTACACTAATGTTTTTTTGGGTTTATTCAAGTATAAATTAGGGGATATAAATAATTAGAGTTTTAATGATTATGCATGGATCTCGGGGTTATGCATTACTAAGAGAGTGACATATGGGTGTTAGTAATTAACATCAATTTAGTAAATCAAATATGGGTAGGCTTGGTTAGAGATTTTGATGCTAGTCTTTTGATAAAACACCAAACTTTCACCCATTGATCCTTTCGAATACCTAATAGGTGTGTTCAACAATTGGTAACCATAACCTTAATCTAGGCATACCTATTTCTAGGATGATACCCATGGCATAGTCAACCTCATATTCACTCTTATGTCTAAGATAGTAAAAATTTAACAAACTACACATATAATTGTCTATCATTGCTTTGGTCTACACATCTCTCTTTCGAGGAAGATATGGATTCCTATAATTCACCCAAAAACCTTCTTTTGAAGATAAATTTGAACATTCTAGAGCTTGGAGCTTTCACTCATCAAACCCATGTATGTATTTGGGGCTTTCACCCATCAAATCCCAACCAAAATAGCATAGCAATGATAAAACCTATAAACATGAACCACCAAAAGATGCAAACAATAACAATCCACAAACATGAACTACTAAATAGATGCTAATAATAACAACCCACACACACTTAAACCCCTATTCACGCATAACCACAAGAGGCAGATTTAGCAACATATAAGATAAATAAGCATAGATAAACCCATAATCTCTGTTGAAATGAATTATTGAAGAATTAGGAGAATGTTACTTCAAAAATTACTCTCCCACAATATCAACAATGAAAGTGAGCAAATCGTCCACTTAGATAGTCTCCAATGTATTATTCACCCAAAATTTATATAATATTTTCTTCTCCAAAAATGAAGGCTATGAAGTCTAAAGCTAAACCTAAAAAATGGGAAAGATGGAATAATTGTGATACATGATAGGGTTTGAATCATTTTGTCCAAATTGGGATCAACCATGTGCATTTCTAATTTTTCCCTTGGACTGAACTCCCCCGCTAAGCTGTGATTGCGCAGGTCTGGCTGCGACTGTGGTTTACCTCCATGACTGCGATTAATTGATCATCTTTACTGCCGTAACCATGGACAGAAGATTGTGACCGCGGTACCTGAGGCTCTTCTATTTTAGGTCTTCATCTGCACTTACTTGCTCCCTTTTTATTATCATTTTAAGCTCTCATCCACATCTCCCCTTCCCTTCAATGCTATACCTACAAAAAATGGATATTAGTGCATCTAATCATAATTATGTCTCATTTATTCATCCAAAATAAGGTAATACATACGAATGTTAAGTGAGAATGAGTAGTAAAATCACCACTCATCAACACCCCCAACATAAAGTATTTGATTGTCCTAAAGAAACACTACCTCTTACCATGAGGCACAATCATTTATGCCCAAACTTTATGCCCTAAAGGCCATGATGACTTCAATTTTATTCGCAACCATAAGTAGCTCTATGCGCTAATTTCATTACACCTCCCAATCATAAGATATACTATCAAAAATAGAATAAGCCTTTAAAGAGAAACTAAGCATCAACAACAAATACTCTAGAGGTGGCTCTCTTCTTACCATAATGCGATATACTCCATTTGCCTCATTCTTGAGAGGTGACAAAAATCACCCAACTCAACTTATTCGCATGCCATCCTTACAAGAAAGAGAATTTCCACACACCAAACTATGATCTATGTAACAAGATATTTTAAATGCACAAACTCTCTCTCACACAAAAGAAATCTCAATCTAACATAACATGCATCCATGAGTCCATTATAGTCCATGGTTTTGTCACCCACTAAGTACCATGTCAGTGTCAATATCTTAGAAACTCAGTGTTAAAATTCTAGGTACATATAGTGTGAAAGAGTTCCAATAATATCAGAAGAAGTTGTGTAGAAAATGTAGGAGTTGCAACTCTTTTCCCTTAACTTTCCAGCTCAGTCAGTTTACATTTGGGAACGAATGACCCCAAGAGGGAGATAGTATAACACCTTGAAAAATTCAAGCCAAATAAAGAACCATGCTTCAAGTACATATAGGATTAAACATCAAGTTTTAACATTATGATAAGGAATTTGTCCATATAACAAGGCCACGAGAACCTCCGATCCCTTACCAAGCCAAACCCTTCTTTTCCAATCGATTCATGGTCAGATTTAGAAGAGCATAACATACAGATTCTAATGCATTTTAAGCTCTAAATCTACCAAATAATAGATATTTTAATTGTCTTTCTGATGATCTAGTTTCGACTCAATCTGATAGCAAGGTGGAAAGTTATGGCCTTTTTAGTGAAACAATGCTCTGTAGTGAGATATCACGAGCCAAACCATGAATATGGTTACATTGTCCAATTGTAAAATGGTTTTATATAATTAAGAAAACCCCAATATTTGAAAATCAACAAGTATATTTTCCAATTACGAGAGGGAAACACGATGTGATTTGAAAGAACGATTCTAGGCACGATTGTGAGTCCCACATGATGCCCCAAAATGAACCTTCAAACCTATGAACCAAGGTATGATCGCAGGTAGATCCTACGATTGTACCAAGGCTCATATGATCATGTTCAAAAGAGCTCTCACCCATCTCACAACTATGAGTTCATTCCATGATCATAGGTTGGTCCTACGATCGTGGGAAGGTCCTAACCGTCCCTTCCAGTAGTTTTCAGTTACGAGTTTAAAAAGGGCATATCAGTCTTTTTCACTATTTTAACATCAAAAACATGTTTTTTTATGATATTTTAATGATGTTTATTAGGATTAATATTACCCTAAGACCTTAGTACATAGAAAAATATCTGACACTTAGTTTCAAATAGAGAAAAAAGGTGATTTCTTTCCCCAAGGTAGAGCTAAGGTTCATCTTCTTTAGGCTACCAACTGCAACGAATTATTTCAAGTTTCCATCTCTAGGTATGTGGAATTTCATAAATGAGTCTCCTATCATCCATTGAGTCCCAATGTTAACCTAATTCTTCAGTTCAGTTCCTTCTTCACAATTTAGGATTTATGATATTTGCAAATTCATTGATATCTCAGTCCTTTGAATTTATTGAGTTGTAATCTACATTTTAGCGTGAATTTTAGTATCATTACATGTCCATGATCACAATCCCTAGTTATATTTTAAAATCCATGATTGTTGGACTTGAGCTATAAATTTTTTTAATTTCATTCAGTTTACGAATTTGACATAATAGTTGCATTCTTCAGAGAAGGTGGGTTATGAACACCCAATGACCTAGGATTTCATGCATATATTTTTTGACACTATATCACCCAATTTACGTGCTTTGAATATTTGCAGATAAAGTATTTACTTTCAGTCTTCAAATTATTATCATTATTGCGTATTGCAATTATAGTGTCATTAATTTGGGAGTAGTACTTAACACCGAGCGAACGTAGGAATGAAGTCCCATCTATTAGTTAGACTGAGACTTTTATTAGAAGTCCCCAAGTCCTAAAACTATGATGCCACTGTAGTTTTTAATGGGCTATCCATCGATTAGTCTGACACCTTAGTCCTTTTAGACATCAGTTTAGTGGATCCACGTCAGTCACTATTCGTATCCTTCACTAGGTACTAACACCCTTTTATCTGGGGTTACAGGTTGAACCTCAATTAGCTCCTATTGGTATCTCGGCTATTAATAACTCCCACAATTCTCAGTTTACAGTTTATGGTTTAGATTCAGATTCTTAAATAACTTTTTATTCAGTTACTCAGTTTATTACACAACATATACTTATTACTTGGTCTTGTATTAGTTATCATGTTACGTGTATCATATTCAGCTTATATCAGTTATTTTCTATTCCACATACTTAGTACATTGAAAGTACTGATCACATATTTTTTTTGGTGCTATATTGTCTCAAAATATAGGTTACGCTCAACATATAGATCACTCATAATATGATCTCTCACCGTATCAATAACAACATTTTGGCGAGTCCTCATCACGCGAGGGCTAGTATCAACATTGCATTTTGTCTTTGTCGTTCTTAATTTTCAGACTGTTAGAGTTAGTTGGGGCTTTTCCTAGCAACTTATCTTAGTATAGTCTTTCAAACTTACAGTCAGATGTTCAGTTTGTAGTCTTAAACTCAGATATTGTTAATTGATTTCTGTTTAATAATTATTTTGTTATTTAGTTTAGCTTCCGCATAAGTGTTTTTATATCAATTATTTTTAGTGTTCTTAGCATCATGCCAGACCATGAGTTAGCTTGGGGTCACTTGTGACTCTAGGCACCGTATTACAACTAGGGGGTAGTATCATATTGTTATAGTGTCATCATGTTGATTTTATCCTATACGGATAGCACCTTCATCTTTCGAGACATTATATCATGTGGTTCTCGAGAGACGAAAAATGATTCTGAGATCATTTCCTTAACACCTTCAATCCAATTTTTCATGTTATATTTTATTTCTCTAGTACAAATATTTAAAAGGAAAAAAATATATTTAAATGGTGCCCATAAGTTATGGTCATAACTTCACGAGGAAAAGTTACTAATTTTTGCCTTTTCAATTTATAATTAATGAAATATGAAAATCAATTGAGACTTTAATTTAACAAGTATTTTGTATCCAATTATATAATATAAGAAGTACAAAAGAGTAATTTTACATACTTTTATTTGTAACAACTAACCCCCTGTTTGGATGGTGGTTTTCAATGGTATGGTTCCCAAGGGAACAATGTTTGTTTAGAATGTTATCAAAAAGTGGTATGGTATGGTATGGTATCTTTTCATGCTTTGATAATCATGAAATCACTCAATTTTTAGAATCACCGAATATATCTCTTCTACACTCGTCTCTCAGGTATATTAGGCATCATTTCCACCCCGTACTATACAAGAAAAGTCTAAGCCACACCTAAATTATATAAGTGACCTTTTACACACCTTAACTATATAAAAGTGATATTATTACCTCCCCGCGACCCCCATTCTAAGGCGCGTGTGTTACACTTATTTTAGGCGCGTCCAGCCTATTAAATAACAAAATTAAACGGCTAAAAACATTAAGGAAAAAGGCATCGTTTCCACCCCAAACTATAGTCGAAAAGTTGAATCCACACTTAAACTATATAAGTGACCTATTACACACCTTAACTATAAAAAAGTGATACTTTTTACTGACTTGGTATTGACGTGGCAACGCGTGTAAAGCACTACACCACATGCAAGTGGTGGTAGCCAGACAGAGTGTAAATAGTTTCACTTTTTTATAGTTTAGGTGTGTAATAGGTCACTAGTATAATTTAGGTATGACTTCGACTTTTTGGGTATAGTTTGGGGTGAAAACGATGCCTTTTCCCTTTATTATTTTCTTCTTGTGTTCTTTCAACTGTAACGTTTTTCTCTTATTTATAATAAATCATAACATGAAATATCATTTGCACACAAATATTTATCATCGTTGTTATATCAAGAGGCGTTGAAAAATTTGGTCTCCCTTTTACATGCATTATTTTATAACTATAATATTGATTTAGGTTGGATTTGCCATATGCATGCATTCAATTTAATTTTTACAACTAGATAAGGTACTGATTGTGAAAACTGAGAAGACGGCTCTTAATTTTATTTCACAAAATATGATTTGTGATAAATTTGTACAAAGAAAATTATTTTATTAATAATTATTGATAAATTTAAAATTTATAATAATTAGGGGTGTTTTAGTAAACTTAGCCATTACAATACAGTACCATACCATAAAATCAAACAAAAATATTGTTATTAAACATCAATGAACGATACAGTCTATCCAAACATTGTATTGTACTATACTATACAGTACCATACCATACCATTCTCTACCGTACATTATGAAACCATGGCAAACCGCCATCCAAACAGAGTGTAAATGAGATCTTACTATGCAGCCATGAAACTTACACAAACACTGCCACAATATAAAGATTTGATTGTAATAGTTATGCAACTTTTCAAAAATATATACTTATGAGTTACACGTGCAACCACATATCTAAATTATTATGGCTAAATAAAAATTGTCGATTCGATGAGAGTGTTTGGTATGAAGGAAAATATTTTCTGAAAAATGTTTTTCAATTTTTTCATGTTTGGTTGGTTTAAATGTTGTGAAAAGTATTTTTCAAATCAATTTATTTTTCTCAAGTTTTAGGAAAATGACTTCCCTTCAAAAAGTAAGGAAAATATTTTTCAAAACTCTATTTCAACCTCACTCTCAAGTTAGAAATGTTCATAAAACTCTCAAAAAATCACTCACGCCTACCCCAACCCCTAATCCCCTACTACCCCATCTAAAAAAATATATTATTTTTTTAAAAAGATTTCACAATTTTTTTCTTACCCCATCCCCTACCTCACCACCACTCCCTAGCACCCCGCTTCAAAAAAATTATTTAATTTAAAAAAAAAATTAAAGTTTTTTTCTTACCCCACCCCTACCTGATCCTCACCCCTACCACCCCAAAATAAATAAAACTTTTAAATTTATTTTAATTTTTTTCTTACTTCCACCCCTTACTAGCCACCTCTCCCCCTCACCCCCTCCCCCTCTCAAAAAATATATTTTCTTAATTTTTTACAAAATAACGTTAAACCTTTTTATTCTTATGCATCCTTTACCATCATCTATTCTAACCCCCCCTCCCCTTCCCTCCCTCCCAAAAAAAGATTTAATTTTTTTAATTTGTTCTTTTAGAAAAAAAAGTTTCAAATATTTTTTCTTACCATACCTTTCTTATCCTATTCATTCTCATTGTTTTCTATTAACAAATACTTTTAGAAAATATTTTCCTACTTGTATAACGAACACAAGAATGTAAATAAGAAAAAACTTATTTTCTAGAAAATCTTTTCCTCCTGCATATCAAATACACCCTAAAAAAGTGTTTTATGGGGTCAAAAATTATTTTTCTAAAAAGTATTTTCTACTCTTTAGCTAAACACTAAAATGTAGTTTCTAAAAAAAAAATTTATTCACCAAACAAAAACTAAAAAAAAAAAAAATCAAAAAATATTTTTCAGCTACCAACCAAACATAAGAAAATAAGTAAGAAACCAACTTCTTTTCCATGAAAATATTTTCTAAGAAAATATTTTCTAAGAAAAACATTTTTCTTCATACCAAACACACCCGATAAGTTAATTTTTTTTATATTGAAATTACTTTCTTTACTCAATCTCCAGGAGTGACAAATCTGCTGTTGACGTGCAGTTGTATTTTTTCATAAAATTTGCTGGAAAGTTATGTTCCTTTTATTTTATTTTATTTTAAATGAAAGCTCATATTAATGGAAACAGGAAAAGTAAAAATTTTAAAAAGGGAAAGATAGGTCCTTCTGAAATTTAAATGAGCGCATACATTTTTGTTTTTTGGGAGGGGGAAGCCGCATGGGCAAAGCTATCTTAGGTGAAGGGTGGCTTGGTGCACATCCTTCGCTGAAAAATTATGTGGTATACAAAAGTTAAATAGTAGCTATTATAAGTGTATATTTATTATTGCATACTCTTAACATAACTAAAAAGGATAATTTGCACACACTTAGCTAAATTCGTAGCTCTACCGCTAAGGAGGCGTATATTTGCACTTCTTATCTTGAAACCTGATTAATATGAAATCATGCTAAGAGATGTAAAACTCATTCTCAAAAGAAGACGTTTTACGTTTGATACGCAGTTACAATTACCCAACATAGTAATTAAAGTTGAATTTCACGGAGAAAGGGTCTAAGATCGGGATCACTTCTATATTTTATTTTAAAACTAGTAAGTACAAAACTAGGCAGGACAGAGGCGGCTCTATACCTTTGAAAATAAGACACCCACTTAAGCCCCCCGACTTCTTTTTTTAAGCAATATTAGAATTATTATAGATTTGTTTTAAAAAAAATATTTTCTACTATTCATTTCAATTTGTTTGTCTTAGTTTTAGTCCATTTCAAAAAGAATACATTTTGGTTAAATTTTTAATTAGACCTTTCAATATGACATGTTTAAGACAATAAGATTATGTCATGATCCAAAATAGAGTACGTGATGACGTCTGTCATACCCTCAGATACAAGTAAGCCTATCCCAACCGAAAATCAATACCTAAAGAAAATCAGAAGAGAATGAAAAAGATTAGAGTAATCCCTAAATACTTAAAGATGAAATAATCATTCAAATATATATCCCTAGTCTTATTGTAACTAGTACAAGCCTATAATACTGAATGATATCAATAATCTAAAGTATCTTTACTGTGGATAAAACATAAGATAAATAAAGAGAGATTCGAGTGAGCATAGTGAAACATCAGCCGCTGCCTCGATCTCCACAATGTTTATGTTGAGTGAACACAATATACTATCTGCTACTTGAACCAACACCTGCACGAAGTGTAGAAGAAAAGAAAAAGAAAAGAAAAGCAAGAGTGAGCAATAAACAAATGTATTCAGCAAGCATCGTCGATAATCGACCCTAATTCAATGTGATGGCGAGGACCAACACCCAAATACCCAAGGTTTTTCATCAATCTTCAATAGGTAAATACTACACTTCATTCTAACAATGTATCCCACTACAAGAAAAATAGCCTTTAAGGAAGGGAAATCTGGTCCTAAAAATTCCAAATCTCATCTCAATTATTTTTTTAGGATAGGAAAAATTGGTAGCGTCCCGTCCTAACAGGCTCTAGCGCAAAAGCTAATTAGTGACGAGGCAACAAAGCCGGTCCTTAAAAATTGTTTGAGACGACAAAAAATCCGATCCTAATTATCCTTTTGCGACGATATATATTGTCCCAAATAGACTAACTACCTGTTCCTAATTATCCTTTTGTGACGACATATCTCATCCCAAATAAACTAACTGTCTGGTCCTAATTATCCTTTAGCGACGGTATATCTCTTCCAAAATAGACTAACTACCTGGTCATAATTATCTTTTAGCAACGATATATACATCTCGTCCCAAATAGACTAATTACTTGGTCATAATTAACTTTTAGTGATGATATATTTCGTCTCAAATAGACTAACTACTTGGTCCTAAATTATCTTTTAGGTACGAGAAATACTTGGTCCTAAATTATCCTTTAGCGACGAGCAAAATTCTTTTCCTAGATCAACCTTTAAGGACTAGCAACATCCTGGTAATAGATCAACTTTTAAAGACAAGTAATATTCTAGTCTTAGTTAAACCATTAAAGACGAGCAACATCTCTAGTCGTAGAAAACATTTAAAGACGAGCAATATTTCTAGTCTTTGTTGACCACAAACGAGGCTAATATATATCACAAAATAATAAATTTCATCAATTTATATCAAATTTCCATCAAGAATCTCGATACAAAAATATGATATAATTAGAGACTAAAAAACTTAGTTAACATCCCATGATATTAGTTTCAATATTTGTTTCACAAAAAATATAGTTGCCATCCCAATCGAGCTAGAGTATGATATAAATTTTTTCATAAGATTTGAATACATAGCAAAAAAATAATCAAGTAACTCATGTTTCTACTTTTTAAGTCCTTGAGTTACAGTTCAAATTGCCAACTTTCATCATAGGGCAAAAAAAATAATCAAGTCCTCCACTTTTAGTTCCTACTGTTTCACCTAAATCAAGAAACTCCTACAACAGTAAAGCAGAAAATTAGTACATCACTTTAGGAGAAAAATAATCTGTGAAATCAGTTCAGCTATTCATAAATCATAAGTAAAAATATTTAGTATTTCAACGTTAAGGAGTTGGTTGAAGTATTTAGTACTTCACCTTTATATCTCTGTCGAGAACAATTAGACATCCAACTTTAGAACTGACCTTCAACAATAGAACACAAATAGAGGAGTAAAACTAGCCAAATATGACATATAGTCAAAGTTTTAATAATTTGTATACACATACAAAAAGTAACCAAAAAGAGAATTTCAAAAGCTCAGTTCAGTGGCATTGAGTCCCAAGTATGTGCGGTTTTAGAGCTATCGGAACACGGCATAGTAGTAGATATTTGAAACATAAGGTTTGGACTCAAAACAATGCCGTTTTGAGTCCCAAGTATCTACTTTTGGTCTCAACTATCAAAGATGCCAAATTAAGTTAGCATAAACATGAATTAGTAGAAGAAAAGGTCCTTTTTATCATTTATGTGCATGGCTTTGCCAGAGTATATTTTTTTACCTCCATGACTGCGATTAATTTATCATCTTTGACTGCCGTAACCGCGGACAGCAGATTGTGACCGCGGTACCTGAGGCTCTTCTATTTTAGGTCTTCAGCTGCACTTACTTGCTCCCTTTTTATTATCATTTTAAGATCCCATCCACATCTTTCCTTCCCTTCAATGCTATACCTACAAGAAATGGATATTAGTGCATCTAATCATAATTATGTCTCATTTATTCATCCAAAATTAGGTAATACGTACGAATGTTAAGTGAGAATGAGTAGTAAAATCACCACTCATCAACACCCCCAATATAAAGTATTTGATTGTCCTAAAGAAATACTACCTCTTACCATGAGGCACAATCATTTATGCCCAAACATTATGCCCTAAAGGCCATGATGACTTCAATTTTAGTCGCAACCATAATTAGCTCTATGCGCTAATTTCATTACACCTCCCAATCATAAGATATACTATCAAAAATTGAATAAGCCTTTAAAGAGAAACTAAGAATCAACAACCAATACTCTAGAGGTGGCTCTCTTCTTACCACAATTGCGATATACTCCATTTGCCTCATTCTCGAGAGGTGACAAAAATCACCCAACTCAACTTATTCGCATGCCATCCTTACAAGAAAGAGAATTTCCACACACCAAACTACGATCTATGTAACAAGATATTTTAAATGCACAAACTCTCTCTCACTCAAAAGGAATCTCAATCCAACAAGTGTCATACCATAGGTTTGTCCCTATACTCAATCGCCACTACAAAGAAACTAAATGGTCGGAGATCTCAAATGACTTTCTAAGCTTGTAACGTAGGTTCGGGTTAGGGTAGGATGCCATCTAGGAATAACATGGTTACATCTTTCCTTGAACATCTACATCACCCTCTACAATTCTTTCTTTGTCGACTAAGGGACACTCTTCATTGTTTTGTTTTTCTTATTATGCCTACACTTTGCTTCATTTGTTCGCCACTTTTCTTTCATTTTTTTTTCTTGCAACTTACATGCAATTCATTCCTTTGTTGGATCCTTTTTTTTTTCTAAACATTGGTTTTCATCACTTAGGCACATTGGGCATTTTACTAACATTTCGTGGCTCCAAACTTCCTTCCATCACTTTCACCACCCCAACTTAAGCTTTAAGCATCAAGTTACATTTTCAAGTTCAAGAAGGGTACGGTTAAAAAGAAGGATAAAAAGAATGGGACACATCTTGTAATGAGTTTTCCAAAGAAAAGTTTAAAGGCTCAAAGTTAGTACTAGGGATTATAATTATGCACATGAAGGCTTTTTAGGCTAGAGTGGATTCCAGAATCACAAGGATGGCCTAAGGTCATTTCTCCAAGCACATACAATCAACATTAGTTTTGAGAGATTAACGGGGCAAGTTCTAGATACCACAAGTGTACAAGAGATGAATACTAAAATCTCACCACACGTAGCATGAAAAATTCACCAAGGGAGTTAAAATATCCCTCCCGCTAGTCTCACATCTTGGCTCAAAATGGGATAACTACCCATATGGCTCGTCAGAATTCACTAATGGTGTATAAAATGACCCCAACTTAACAAAATATAATGCCACAGGTACTCAAACTTCCATTGTATTTCTAACACTCATGCCACGAGTATTCAAAATTCCCCTGCACCTATGTCTGAGTCAGAATCAAACTAAATGCTAAGGTAAAAGAAAGAAAACTAACTCTAAAATAAATAACAATCCATAAATGAGGGCACCAGACTGCGATCCAAAAATGCGGTATCTATAGCTCAACGATAAAAATATCATCAAAACATCATCCCAAAACAACCGTAAAAAGAAATATCTGGAAACATAATACTAAAAAAATATAAATAAATCTGGGGTCACCCCTACTTAAAGGAATACAGTGTCTGTACTACATGTGAAAGAAGACAAGAGTAAAAGGGGCTTGTCTTATCCACATCATGAGCTATCTTCTCCTGTTGTCTCGGAATCCTCATCACCCATATCATCAACTGACCACTCTACAGGTGCCTCATCCTTACTATATAATCTAGGTAAAGGTAGTGGATAAATGGGTTTGAGTACCTTTAAAATGCCTTTCAACCCTTTCTAAACCTTTCTGAAAAAATTATCTCTCTTCTTTTCTCTCTTTACTATTTTTTTATGTGTGTCTTTGAGGTCTCTGTTAGATGCAGCTAAGGCTAAATAGTCTTTCACCAAAATGTCCACTATGACACTCTGCTTCTTTTTGTCTGCCCTGTACTCCTCATAATCTGACCAGGCCATATATGAATAGCGAGCAGTGGAGGACTCTTCTGGTCCCTAAGGTAATCTGGACAATAATTACCTCACTTTTTGCATCTAAACAAATATATCATCGAAGGTAGTGGCTAATGAGGTTCTGCAATAGTCTGTGTCCGCTTGGACTGATTTTCCTGAGTCTATCTTCCTATTCTTACTCTGACCTAGGCCGCCCCTGTGTCTAAATTTGAGTGGACAGATGAGGGAGCTTGGGCGTACCTTAGTGCCTGTAGCATATTCCTCCACTTCTTCCCTCCTACATAACTTAGTGATAAGGGAAGGAAGAAGAAGATGAGTACCTCCATGGTTCTTAAAGTACCACCACTCAGAGAGGGCAATCTCGCCCACATTCAGAAATGCCAGATAGGATGCAAGCTACCATCCGAGCTCTCATGTTTGTGACAATTGTCATGTGAGTGCATGGTGAGACTCTGCGATAGATGATGTTCATCCATAGCCTAGATTCCACCTTGAAGTCCTTTATCAAAATATCTCTCTTGGTGGTGGCCCAGAGAACTGCTTTTCCAGGGTATAAGATATTAGCCATTTAAATCCCTGACTCACATCCCTTGTCACAAAACTCCTCTATGTCAACATTTAGGAGTCCATACACTGCATTAATCTTCTCTTCTCTGAAGTTCACTTGCTTACCCTAAATTTTCATTATCAGGTTTGTAGGGGAAACTACGTTGAGGTTTGCGTAGAACTCATGCACCCATTTCTCATTAGCAAGGCAGGGTTCAGGGGTGAAACACATCCACTGGGTTACAGTGAGCCTAACATAGAATTCTGAGAACTTCTTTTCCACCTTGTCTAGGTTGATACCCCTTTCAGGGAGTAGCATTGTTATGCGGAAGTTGCATTATATTAGTGTTGGCATTCTGCAGCAATGAATCGGGTGTCATCGAAATCTCCTATTTTTGAGTGACATAAAACCTGTAAACAATGCAAATCACGCTAATATTAGAATTATCAAACCAAAACCATGTTAGAACAAACAAATAAGCTCAGTGATGCGATCACATTTATTAGGACCGTGATCACGGTACCTGAGGCCAAAATTGACAGCTTCTGTGCAGTGCTCAAAATGAGATTATAACCCCAATTCTTTGTTTCAACAAGGCATGTCAACATTATGAATGCTTAACTAAAGCCTAAAATGTGTGATTGTAACCCCTAAACTTGGAAGAATTCAATCTAAGTTAATTGGGGCATTTAATCGAACACATGGAGTACACGATTGTCTCAACCTTTTAAAGTTTAAATATGGTACTCAAAACTTCCCCATTAGTGTGCACTCCTACTATAACAACCAACCACAATAATAACTTCAACTAGGCATTTATTTAGCAGTTGAAAAAAATATTTAGGTCATTTTCTACACTACGGGTCTTAAGTGTGTGATTATAACAAAGCCAAGGAAATTGAGACAAATTACCAAATTAGAGGATGCACAGGATGAGTTGATACTTAAATATTCAATGCAAAGACACAAATTTGAGAGAAAAATTGAAAGATTTGTGTGGGGGAAATGACATTTGAACAGCTTTTAAGATGATAAGGCTGCGATCGCAGTCATGAGGCCTCCGTGATCGCGGGGGAACGGATTGCGATTGCGATAACTGAAACTAAACAACCATGGTTCTTGCCTTTTTTTCTCAGTCTAAACTGGTCAATTTCGTAATTTTCTTTCTCAAATTCGATCAAAATGCCTCTAGCACCATATTTTATGGATTAGGCATGTGCAAAACAAAGACAAAATCTACTTTAGCAAGCTTAATTAAAAAGGATATGTGCCACTTTTTATGACATGATGGGTTGCCTCCTATCGAGCGCTTAGTTCAACATCGCAACACAACATCTCCACTCTTTCCCTTTGTATTTCCACTTAGAAAATTTGAATCTCCATTCCCAGATTTTATTCAATATGCAATGGGCGGCAGAGGGATAGAAAATTCAAATCTTCAAAGATGAAACTTGGAAAAGGTGGTAAAATGGCAAGCAAGACTCGATCTCGCCATTTTGAAGACTTGAACCTTTTACCCAACTTCACATCGATCTTCCTGATTGGCTTCATAGGTAAAAGAGTGTTCCTTAACAGGCCGTTCCTTGTACATCAGTAATTGAGTTCCTTGGCCATTGATAGATGGTGTTCCATGTGCTCCCTTAGAATGGCAAAGTCCAAAATATAAGAGTCAGACTCCTCCTTCCCACAATCCTTCATTTGTTTAGAGAGGTGGATCTTCATCACATCCTATATGGCTAATGTTGAAAAGTGGGTTGAACGAGGTCCAACACCTAACTTTGGGTTAGCCTCCACCGAAGCATATGCACCCCTAAATGAGCTGGAGTCATTGTAAGAGATTTTCTTTGATTATTCTCTTGAATATAAGCTCATTTATTTTATTTTTGCTACTTTTTCCTTATATAAGCCATATTGTTGGGAAGCCGCCGAGGATTCTTCGCAACCAAACTCATCATCATAGCTTGGTTTCTCTTCTTGACTAACCTCTTCTTGGGTAATGGGCATAGTAATGATAGTTTCAAGCTTTTATTCTCTACCCATTACCTCCTTCTTGACACTTGTCCAATCTTGATATATGTGCTTTAGGTTCTCCCCTGTTGCAACTAATCGATCCAAAATGTCTTGTAACCTTGGGTCACAACTATTGGAGTCGGTATCTTGCTATTCCTTCTTCTTTTCATGATACCTATCAATCTCATAAGAAGAACTAGCAACTCGGTTAGTATAATGGGGGGAGGGATCACTTGGGAAATCACTCCAATGTCCATCTCGAACACTATATAAAGAACGCCTATTTCCCTATAGGGTTGAGATGGTGAATCAATATCTCTCCAAGGAGAATAGTCACAATCTTTCATGAATATGACACGTCATAATATGGACATGGATCGTCAAGATAGAACTTCCAACTTCCAACATCATATTTGTTGGAAGATGACATAAACAAAGGTAAAATAAAATAAAAGTTACCTACAAAAGAAAATCACAAAATAAATATTTACACGTCATAATGAGTCTCCTATCATCCATTGAGTCCCAATGTTAACCTAATTCTTCAGTTCAGTTCCTTCTTCACAATTTAGGATTTATGATATTTGCAAATTCATTGATATCTCAGTCCTTTGAATTTATTGAGTTGTAATCTACATTTTAGCGTGAATTTTAGTATCATTACATGGCCATGATCACAATCCCTAATTATATTTTAAAATCCATGATTGTTGGACTTGAGCTATAAATTTTTTAACGAATTTGACATAATAGTTGCATTCTTCAGAGAAGGTGGGTTATGAACACCCAATGACCTAGGATTTCATGCATATATTTTTTGACACTATATCACCCAATTTACGTTCTTTGAATATTTGCAGATAAAGTATTTACTTTCAGTCTTCAAATTATTATCATCATTGCGTATTGCAATTATAGTGTCATTAATTTGGGAGTAGTACTTAGTACCGAGTGAACGTAGGAATGAAGTCCCATCTATTAGTTAGACTGAGACCTTTATTAGAAGTCCCCAAGTCCCAAAACTATGTTGCCACTGTAGTTTTTAATGGGCTACCCATCGATTAGTCTTGACACCTTAGTCCTTTTAGACATCAGTTTAGTGGATCCACGTTAGTCAGTGTTCGTATCCTTCACTAGGTAATAACACCCTTTTATCTGGGGTTACAGGTTGAAACTCAATTATCTCCTATTGGTATCTCGGCTATTAATAACTCCCACAGTTCTCAGTTTACAGTTTATGGATTAGATTCAGATTCTTAAATAACTTTGTATTCAGTTACTCAGTTTATTACACAACATATACTTATTACTTGGTCTTGTATTAGTTATCATGTTACGTGTATCATATTCAACTTATATCAGTTATTTTCTATTCCACATACTTAGTACATTGAAAGTACTGATCACATATTTTTTTTGGTACTATATTGTCTCAAAATATAGGTTACGCTCAACATATAGATCACTCATAATATGATCTCTCACCGTATCAATAACAACATTTTGGCGAGTCCTCATCACGTGAGGGATAGTATCAACATTGCCTTTTGTCTTTGTCGTTCTTAATTTTCAGACTGTTAGAGTTAGTTGGGGCTTTTCCTAGCAACTTATCTTAGTATAGTATTTCAAACTTACAGTCAGATGTTCAGTTTGTAGTCTTAAACTCAGATATTGTTAATTGATTTTTGTTTAATAATTATTTTGTTATTTAGTTTAGTTTCCGCATAAGTGTTTTTATATCAATTATTTTTAGTGTTCTTAGCATCATACCAGACCATGAGTTATCTTGGGGTAACTTGTGACTCTAGGCACCGTATTACAACTAGAGGGTAGTATCAGATTGTTATAGTGTAATCATGTTGATTTTATCCTATACAGATAGCACCTTCATCTTTCGAGACATTATATCATGTGGTTCTCGAGAGACGAAAAATGATTCTGAGATCGTTTCCTTAACACCTTCAATCCAATTTTTCATGTTATATTTTATTTCTCTAGTACAAATATTTAAAAGGAAAAAAATATATTTAAATGGTGCCCATAAGTTACGGTCATAACTTCACGAGGAAAATTTACTAATTTTTGCCTTTTCAATTTATAATTAATGAAATATGAAAATCAATTGAGACTTTAATTTAACAAGTATTTTGTATCCAATTATATAATACAAGAAGTACAAAAGAGTAATTTTACATACTTTTATTTGTAACAACTAACCCCCTGTTTGGATGGTGGTTTTCAATGGTATGGTTCCCAAGGGAACAATGTTTGTTTTGAATGTTATCAAAAAGTGGTATGGTATGGTATGGTATCTTTTCATGCTTTGATAATCATGAAATCACTCAATTTTTAGAACCACCGATTTGGTAGTATCTCATGATTTTTTTTTTCAATTATGCCCTTATATAATATTATTTAATCCTATTTTACCCTATACCCTATATTACTTCCAACCCTAATATGCTTTTATTTTTATGCTTTTTTGCTCAATCTCTCTTATGTGTTGTTGCGTTGTACTTATCTGGGTTTTTCTTCGTTTTTCCGCCTTCTCTTCTTCTACACTCGTCTCTCAGGTATATTAGGCATCATTTCCACCCCGTACTATACAAGAAAAGTCTAAGCCACACCTAAATTATATAAGTGACCTTTTACACACCTTAACTATATAAAAGTGATATTATTACCTCCCCGCGACCCCCATTCTAAGACGCGTGTGTTACACTTATTTTAGGCACGTCCAGCCTATTAAATAACAAAAGTAAACGGCTAAAAACATTAAGGAAAAAGGCATCGTTTTCACCCCAAACTATAGTCAAAAAGTCGAATCCACACGTAAACTATATAAGTGACCTATTACACACCTTAACTATAAAAAAGTGATACTTTTTACTGACGTGGTGTTGATGTGGTAGCGCGTGTAAAACAATACACCACATGCAAGTGGTGGTAGTCAGACAGAGTGTAAATAGTTTCACTTTTTTATAGTTTAGGTGTGTAATAGGTCACTAGTATAGTTTAGGTGTGGCTTCGACTTTTCGGGTATAGTTTGGGGTGAAAACGATGCCTTTTCCCTTTATTATTTTCTTCTTGTGTTCTTTCAACTGTAACGTTTTTCTCTTATTTATAATAAATAATAACATGAAATATCATTTGCACACAAATATTTATCATCGTTGTTATATCAAGAGGCGTAGAAAAATTTGGTCCCCCTTTTACATGCATTATTTTATAACTATAATATTGATTTAGGTTGGATTTGCCATATGCATGCATTCAATTTAATTTTTACAACTAGATAAGGCACTGATTGTGAAAACTGAGAAGACGACTCTTAATTTTATTTCACAAAATATGATTTGTGATAAATTTGTAGAAAGAAAATTCTTTTATTAATAATTATTGATAAATTTAAAATTTATAATAATTAGGGGTGTTTTAGTAAACTTAGCCATTACAATACAGTACCATACCATCAAATCAAACAAAAATATTGTTATTAAACATCAATGAACGATACAGTTTATCCAAACATTGTATTGTACTATACTGTACAGTACCATACCATACCATTCTCTACCGTACATTATGAAACCATGGAAAACCGCCATCCAAACAGAGTGTAAATGAGATCTTACTATGCAGCCATGAAACTTTCACAAACGCTGCCACAATATAAAGATTTGATTGTAATAGTTATGCAACTTTTCAAAAATATATACTTATGAGTTACACGTGCAACCACATATCTAAATTATTATGGCTAAATAAAAATTGTCGATTCGATGAGAGTGTTTGGTATGAAGGAAAATATTTTCTGAAAAATGTTTTTCAATTTTTTCATGTTTGGTTGGTTTAAATGTTGTGAAAAGTATTTTTCAAATCAATTTATTTTTCTCAAATTTTAGGAAAATGACTTCTCTTCAAAAAGTAAGGAAAATATTTTTCAAAACTCTATTTCAACCTCACTCTCAAGTTAGAAATGTTCATAAAACTCTCAAAAAATCACTCACGCCTACCCCAACCCCTAATCCCCTACTACCCCATAAAAAAAAATATATAACTTTTTTAAAAAGATTTCACAATTTTTTTCTTACCCCATCCCCTACCCCACCACCCCCCCCTAGCACCCCCCTTCAAAAAAATTATTTAATTTAAAAAAAATTCAAAGTTTTTTTCTTACCCCACCCCTACCCAATCCTCACGCCTACCACCCCAAAATAAATAAAACTTTTAAATTTATTTTAATTTTTTTCTTACTTCCAGCCCTTACTAGCCACCGCTCCCCCTCACCCCCTCCCCCTCTCAAAAAATATATTTTCTTAAATTTTTACAAAATAACGTTAAACCTTTTTATTCTTATGCATCCTTGACCATCTATTCTAACCCCCCCTCCCCTTCCCTCCCTCCCCAAAAAAGGATTTAATTTTTTAATTTGTTCTTTTAGAAAAAAAAGTTTCAATTTTTTTTGCTTACCATACCTTTCTTATCCTATTCATTCTCATTGTTTTCTATTAACAAATACTTTTAGAAAATATTTTCCTACGTGTATAACGAACACAAGGATGTAAATAAGAAAAAACTTATTTTCTAGAAAATCTTTTCCTCCTGCATATCAAATACACCCTAAAAAAAGTGTTTTATGGGGTCAAAAATTATTTTTCTAAAAAGTATTTTCTACTCTTTAGCTAAACACTAAAATGTAGTTTTTTTTTTAAAAAAATTTATTCACCAAACAAAAATTGAAAAAAAAAAATCAAAAAATATTTTCCAGCTACCAACCAAACATAAGAAAATAAGTAAGAAACCAACTTCTTTTCCATGAAAATATTTTCTAAGAAAATCATTTTTCTTCGTACCAAACACACTCGATAAGTTAATTTTTTTATATTGAAATTACTTTCTTTACTCAATCTCCAGGAGTGACACATCTGCTGTTGACGTGCAGTTGCATTTTTTCATAAAATTTGCTGGAAAGTTATGTTCCTTTTATTTTTATTTTTTTTTAAATGAAAGCTCATATTAATGGAAACAGGCAAAGTTAAAATTTTAAAAAGGGAAAGAGAGGTCCTTCTGATATTTAAATGAGCGCATACATTTTTGTTTTTGGGAGAGGGAAGCCGCATGGGCTTAGCCATCTTAGGTGAAGGGTGGCTTGGTGCACATCCTTCGCTGAAAAATTATGTGGTATACAAAAGTTAAATAGTAGCTATTATAAGTGTATATTTATTTTTTCATACTCTTAACATAACTAAAAAGGATAATTTGCACACACTTAGCTAAATTCGTAGCTCTGCCGCTAGGGAGGCGTATATTTGCACTTCTTATCTTGAAACCTGATTAATATGAAATCATGCTAAGAGATGTAAAACTCATTCTCAAAAGAAGACAATTTACGCTTGATACGCAGTTACAATTACCCAACATAGTAATTAAAGTTGAATTTCACGGAGAAAGGGTCTAAGATCGGGATCACTTCTATATTTTCTTTTAAAACTAGTAAGTACAAAACTAGGCAGGACAGAGGCGGCTCTACACCTTTGAAAATAAGACACCCACTTAAGCCCCCCGACTTCTTTTTTTAAGCAATATTAGAATTATTATAGATTTTTTTTAAAAAAAATATTTTCTACTATTCATTTCAATTTGTTTGTCTTAGTTTTAGTCCATTTCAAAAAGAATACATTTTGATTAAATTTTTAATTAGAACTTTCAATATGACATGTTTAAGACAATAAGATTATGTCATGATCCAAAATAGAGTACGTGATGACGTCTGTCATACCCTCAGATACAAGTAAGCCTATCCCAACCGAAAATCAATACCTAAAGAAAATCAGAAGAGAATGAAGAAGATTAGAGTAATCCCTAAATACTTAAAGATGAAATAATCATTCAAATATATATCCCAAGTCTTGTTGTCACTAGTACAAGACTATAATACTGAATGATATCAATAATCTAAAGTATCTTTACTGTGGATAAAACATAAGATAAATAAAGAGAGATTCGAGTGAGCATAGTGAAACATCAGCCGCTGCCTCGATCTCCACAATGTTTATGTTGAGTGAACACAATCTACTATCTGCTACTTGAACCAACACCTGCACGAAGTGCAGAAGAAAAGAAAAGCAAGAGTGAGCAATAAACAAGTGTATTCAGCAAGCATCGTCGATAATCGACCCTAATTCAATGTGATGGCAAGGACCAACACCCAAATACCCAAGGTTTTTCATCAATCTTCAACAGGTAAATACTACACTTCATTCTAACAATGTATCCCACTACAAGAAAAATAGCCTTTAAGGAAGGGAAATCTGGTCCTAAAAATTCCAAATCTCATCTCAATTATTTTTTTAGGATAGGAAAAATTGGTAGCGTCCCGTCCTAACAGGCTCCAGCGGAAAAGCTAAATAGTGACGAGGCAACAAAGCCGGTTCTTAAAAATTGTTTGAGACGACAAAAAATCCGATCCTAATTATCCTTTTGCGACGATATATCTTTTCCTAAATAGACTAACTACCTGGTCCTAATTATCCTTTTGTGACGACATATCTCTTCCCAAATAAACTAACTGTCTGGTCCTAATTATCCTTTAGCGACGGTATATCTCTTCCAAAATAGACTAACTACCTGGTCATAATTATCTTTTAGCGACGATATATACATCTCGTCCCAAATAGACTAATTACTTGGTCATAATTAACTTTTAGCGATGATATATTTCGTCTCAAATAGACTAACTACCTGGTCCTAAATTATCTTTTAGGTACGAGAAATACTTGGTCCTAAATTATCCTTTAGCGACGAGCAAAATTCTTTTCCTAGATCAACCTTTAAGGACTAGCAACATCCTGGTCATAGATCAACTTTTAAAGACAAGTAATATTCTAGTCTTAGTTAAACCATTAAAGACGAGCAACACCTCTAGTCGTAGATAAATATTTAAAGACGAGCAATATTTCTAGTCTTTGTTGACCACAAATGAGGCTAATATATATCACAAAATAATAAATTTTATCTATTTATATCAAATTTCCATCAAGAATCTCGATACAAAAATATGATATAATTAGAGACTAGAAAACTTAGTTAACATCCCATGATATTAGTTTCAATATTTGTTTCACAAAAAATATAGTTGCCATACCGATCGAGCTAGAGTATGATATAAATTTTTTCATAAGATTTGAATAAATAGCAAAAAAATAATCAAGTAACTCATGTTTCTACTTTTTAAGTCCTTGAGTTTCAGTTCAAATTGCCAACTTTCATCATAGGGCAAAAAAATAATCAAGTCCTCCACTTTTAGTTCCTACTGTTTCACCTAAATCAAGAAACTCCTACAATAGTAAAGCAAAAAATTAGTACATCACTTTAGGAGAAAAATAATCTGTGAAATCGGTTCAGCTATTCATAAATCATAAGTAAAAATATTTAGTATTTCAACGTTAAGGAGTTGGTTGAAGTATTTAGTACTTCACCTTTATATCTCTGTCGAGAACAATTAGACATCCAACTTTAGAACAGACCTACAACAATAGAACACAAATAGAGGAGTAAAACTAGCCAAATATGACATATAGTCAAAGTTTTAATAATTTGTATACAGATACAAAAAGTAACCAAAAAGAGAATTTCAAAAGCTCAGTTCAGTGGCATTGAGTCCCAAGTATGTGCGGTTTTAGAGCTATCAGAACACGGCATAGAAGTAGATATTTGAAACATAAGGTTTGGACTCAAAACAGTGCCGTTTTGAGTCCCAAGTATCTACTTTTGGTCTCAACTATCAAAGATGCCAAATTAAGTTAGCATAAACATGAATTAGTAGAAGAAAAGGTCCTTTTTATCATTTATGTGCATGGCTTTGCCAGAGTATATTTTTTTACCTCCATGACTGCGATTAATTGATCATCTTTGACTGCCGTAACCACGGACAACAGATTGTGACCGCGGTACCTGAGGCTCTTCTATTTTAGGTTTTCAGCTGCACTTACTTGCTCCCTTTTTATTATCATTTTAAGCTCCCATCCACATTTTTCCTTCCCTTCAATGCTATGCCTACAAGAAATGGATATTAGTGCATCTAATCATAATTATGTCTCATTTATTCATCCAAAATTAGGTAATACGTACGAATGTTAAGTGAGAATGAGTAGTAAAATCACCACTCATCAACACCCCCAACATAAAGTATTTGATTGTCCTAAAGAAATACTACCTCTTACCATGAGGCACAATCATTTATGCCCAAACTTTATGCCCTAAAGGCCATGATGACTTCAATTTTAGTCGCAACCATAAGTAGCTCTATGCGCTAATTTCATTACACCTCCCAATCATAAGTTATACTATCAAAAATTGAATAAGCCTTTAAAGAGAAACTAAGCATCAACAACCAATACTCTAGAGGTGGCTCTCTTCTTACCACAATTGCGATATACTCCATTTGCCTCATTCTCGAGAGGTGACAAAAATCACCCAACTCAACTTATTCGCATGCCATCCTTACAAGAAAGAGAATTTCCACACACCAAACTATGATCTATGTAACATGAGATTTTAAATGCACAAACTCTCTCTCACACAAAAGAAATCTCAATCCAACAAGTGTCATACCATAGGCTTGTCCCTATACTCAATCGCCACTACAAAGAAACTAAATGGTCGAAGATCTCAAATGACTTTCTAAGCTTGTAACGTAGGTTCGGGTTAGGGTAGGATGCCATCTAGGAATAACATGGTTACATCTTTCCTTGAACATCTACATCACCCTCTACAATTCTTTCTTTGTCGACTAAGGGCCACTCTTCATTGTTTTGTTTTTCTTATTATGCCTACACTTTGCTTCATTTGTTCGCCACTTTTCTTTCATTTTTTTTCTTGCAACTTACATGCAATTCATTCCTTTGTTGGATCCTTTATTTTTCTAAACATTGGTTTTCATCACTTAGGCACATTGGGCATTTTACTAACACTTCGTGGCTCCAAACTTCCTTCCATCACTTTCACCACCCCAACTTAAGCTTTAAGCGTCAAGTTTTATTTTCAAGTTCAAGAAGGGTACGGTTCAAAAGAAGGATAAAAAGAATGGGACACATCTTGTAATGAGTTTGCCAAAGAAAAGTTTAAAGGCTCAAAGTTAGTACTAGGGATTATAATTATGCACATGAAGGCTTTTTAGGCTAGAGTGGATTCCAAAATCAAAAGGATGGCCTAAGGTCATTTCTCCAAGCACATACAATCAACATTAGTTTTGAGAGATTAACGGGGCAAGTTCTAGATACCACAAGTGTACAAGAGATGAATACTAAAATCTCACCACACGTGGCATGAAAAATTCACCAAGGGAGTTAAAATATCCTCCCCGCTAGTCTCACATCTTGGCTCAAAATTGGATAACTACCCATATGGCTCCTCAGAATTCACTAATGGTGTATAAAATGACCCCAACTTAACAAAATATAATGCCACAGGTACTCAAACTTCCATTGTATTTCTAACAATCATGCCACGAGTATTCAAAATTCCCCTACACCTATGTCTAAGTCAGAATCAAACTAAACGCTAAGGTAAAAGAAATAAAACTAACTCTAAAATACATAACAATCCATAAATAAGGGCACCAGAATGGGTATCCAAAAATGCGGCATCTATAGCACAATGATAAAAATATCATCAAAACATCATCCCAAAACAACCGTAAAAAGAAATATCTAGCAACATAATACTAAAAAAATATAAATAAATCTGGGGCCACCCCTACTGAAAGGAATACAGTGTCTGTACTGCATGTGAAAGAAGACAAGAGTAAAAGGGGCTTTCTGTATCCACATCATGAGTTATCTTCTCCTGTTGTCTCTGCATCCCCATCACCCATATCATCAGCTGACCACTCTACAAGTGCCTCATCCTTACTATATAATCTAGGTAAAGGTAGTGGATAGTTGGGTTTGAGTACCTTTAAAATGCCTTTCACCCCTTTCCAAACCTTTCTGAAAAAATTATCTCTCTTCTTTTCTCTCTTTACTATTTTTTTATGTGTGTCTTTGAGGTCTCTGTTTGATGCAGCTAAGGCTAAATAGTATTTCACCAAAATGGCCACTATGACACTCTGCCTCTTTTGCTCTGCCCTGTACTACTCATAATCTGACCAGGCCATATATGACTAGCGAGCAGTGGAGGACTCTTCTGGTCCCTAAGGCAATCTGGACAATAATTACCTCACTTTTTGCATCTAAACAAATATATCATCGAAGGTAGTGGCTAAAGAGGTTTTGCAGGAGTCTGTGTCCGCTTGGACTAATTTTCCTGAGTCTATCTTCCTGTTCTTACTCTGACCTAGGCCGCCCCTGTCTCTAAATTTGAGTGGACAGATGAGGGAGCTTGGGCGTACCTAAGTGCCTGTAGCATATTCCTCCACTTCTTCCCTCCTACATAACTTAGTGATAAGGGAAGGAAGAAGAAGATGAGTACCTCCATGGTTCTTAAAGTACCACCACTCAGAGAGGGCAATCTCGCCCACATTCAGAAATGCCAGAGAGGATGCAAGCTACCATCCGAGCTCTCATGTTTGTGAAAATGGTCATGTGAGTGCATGGTGAGACTCTTCTATAGATGATGTTCAGCCATAGCCTAGCTTCCACCTTGAAGTCCTTTATCAAAATATCTCGCTTGGTGGTGGCCCAGAGAACTGCTTTTCCAGGGCATAAGTTATTAGCCATTTAAATCCCTGACTCACATCCCTTGGCACAAAACTCCTCCATGTCAACATTTAGGAGTCCATACACTGTATTAATCTGCTCTGCTCTGAAGTTCACCTGCTTACCCTAAATTTTCATTATCGGGTTTGTAGGGGAAACTATGTTGAGGTTTGCGTAGAACTCATGCACCCATTTCTCATTAGCAAGGCAGGGTTCAGGGGTGAAACACATCCACTGGGTTACAGTGAGCCTAACATAGAATTCTGAGAACTTCTTTTCCACCTTGTCTAGGTTGATACCCTTTTCAGGGAGTAGCATTGTTATGCGGAAGTTGCATTATATTAGTGTTGGCATTCTGCAGCAATGAATCGGGTGTCATCGAAATCTCCTATTTTTGAGTGACTTAAAACCTGTAAACAATGCAACTCAAGCTAATATTAGAATTATCAAGCCAAAACCATGTTAGAACAAACACATAAGCTCATGTGGTTGTGCTATGGAATGCACCGGGGGCAGTTAAGGACGTGCAAAAATTTTGATGTCTGCGTGAATTTTCCTTCAAGTATGGCAATTGCAGAGTCTTGACCATGACCTCAGTGATGCGATCACATTTATTGGGACCGTGATCACGGTACCTGAGACCAAAATTGACAGCTTCTGTGCAGTGCTTAAAATGAGATTATAACCCCAATTATTTGTTTCAACAAGGCATGTCAACATTATGAATGCTTAACTAAAGCCTAAAATGTGTGATTGTAGTCCCTAAACTTGGAAGAATTCAATCTAAGTTAATTGGGGCATTTAATCAAACACATGGAGTACACGATTGTCTCAACCTTTTAAAGTTTAAATATGGTACTCAAAACTTCCCCATTAGTGTGCACTCCTACTATAACAACCAACTACAATAATAACTTCAACTAGGCATTTATTTAGCAATTGAAAAAAAATATTTAGGTCATTTTCTACACTACGGGTCTTAAGCGTGTGATTATAACAAAGCCATGGAAATTGAGACAACTTACCGAATTAGAGGATGCACAAGATGAGTTGATACTTAAAGATTCAATGCAAAGACACAAATTGGAGAGAAAAATTGAAAGATTTGTGTGGGGGAAATGACATTTGAACAGTTTTTAAGATGATAAGGCCGCGATCGCAGTCATGAGGCCTCTGTGATCGCGGGGGCACGGATTGCGATTGTGGTAACTGAAACTAGACAACCATGGTTCTTGCCTTTTTTTCTCAGTCCAAACTTTTCAATTTTATAATTTTCTTTCTCAAATTCGATCAAAATGCCTCTAGCACCATATTTTATGGATTAGGCATGTGCAAAAAAAAGACAAAATCTACTCTAGCAAGCTTAATTAAAAAGGATATGTGCCACTTTTTATGACATGATGGGTTGCCTCCTATCGAGCGCTTAGTTAAACATTGCAACACGACATCTCCACTCTTTCCCTTTGTATTTCCACTTAGAAAATTTAAATCTCCATCCCAGTTTTCATTTAATATGCAATGGGCGACAGAGGGATAGAAAATTCAAATCTTCAAAGATGAAACTTGGAAAAGGTGGTAAAATGGCAAGCAAGACTCGATCTCTCCATTTTGAAGACTTGAACCTTTTACCCAACTTCACATCGATCTTCCTGATTGGCTTCATAGGTAAAAGAGTGTTCCTTAATAGGCCATTCCTTGTACATCAGTAATTGAGTTCCTTGGCCATTGATGGATGGGGTTCCATGTGCTCCCTTAGAATGGCAAAGTCCAAAATATAAGAGTCAGACTCCTCCTTCCCACAATCCTTCATTTGTTCAGAGGGGTGGATCTTCATCACATCCTATATGGCTAATATTGAAAAGTGGGTTGAACGAGGTCCAATACCTAACTTTGGGTTAGCCTCCACCGAAGCATATGCACCCCTAAATGAGCTGGAGTCATTGTAAGAGATTTTCTTTGATTATTCTCTTGACTAAAAGCTCATTTCTTTTATTTTTGCTACTTTTTCCTTATATAAGCCATATTGTTGGGAAGCCGCCGAGGATTCTTCGCAACCAAACTCATCATCATAGCTTGGTTTCTCTTCTTGACATACCTCTTCTTGGGTAATGGGCATAGTAATGATAGTTTCAAGCTTTTATTCTTTACCCATTACCTCCTTCTTGGCACTTGTCCAATCTTGATATATGTGCTTTATGTTCTCCCCTGTTGAATCTAATCGATCCAAAATGTCTTGTAACCTTGGGTCACAACAATTGGACTCGGTATCTTGCTATTCCTTCTTCTTTTCATGATACCTATCAATCTCATAAGAAGAACTAGCAACTCGGTTAGTATAATGGGGGGAGGGAACACTTGGGCAATCACTCCAATGTCCATCTCGAACACTATATAAAGAACGCCTATTTCCCTATAGGGTTGAGATGGTGAATCAATCTCTCTCTAAGGAGAATTGTCACAATCTTTCATGAATATGACACGTCATAATATGGACATGGATCGTCAAGATATAACTTCCAACTTCCAACATCATATTTGTTGGAAGATGACATAAACAAAGGTAAAATAAAATAAAAGTTACCTACAAAAGAAAATCACAAAATAAATATTTACAAGCTTGAATTCAAGCAAGTGACTAAAATTTCAAACTAACTTAATATGCCAAATTGTTCCCCGAAAACGATGCCATTTTTGATAACACTCAACTTCCACATCAATTTAAGTGCAAGGCGGTAATTGTCAATATATTTACCCAACTTTAGAGTCAGGATCGAATCCACGAGGAACAATGTGAGTGGTGATCAAATCAATTCGAAATAATAGATACAAGTTAAATTCAAACAAATGGTACAAAAAGATAAAATAGGGGATAGGTTCCTACACTAATGTTTCTTTGTGAGTTTTTTCTAGTATAAATTCGGGGCTACGAATAATTAGAGTTTTAATGATTATGCATGAATCTCGGGGTTATGCATTACTAAGAGAGTGACATATGGGAGTTAGTAATCAACATCAATTTATTAAATCAAATATGGTTAGGCTTGGTTATAGATTTTGAAGCTATTCTTTCGAAAAAACACTAAGCTTTCACCCATTGATCCTTTTGAATACCTAATAGATGTGTTCAACAATTGGTAACCACAACCTTAATCTAGGCATCCATATTTCTAGGATGATGCCCATGGCATAGTCAACCTCATATTCACCCTTATGTATAAGATAGGGAAAATTTAGCAAACTACACACATAATTGTCTACCCTTCTTCTGATTAATGCACTCTTTCGATTTTGCTTTCCTCAGCTCCTGAGGAAAGAAGCAGTCTAGAAAAGCAGTAGAAAAATCTTCCTATAGAGATAACTCAGCATCGTTACCCCTTGACTGATCCCATTCCTCATACCATTGGTAGGGCACATCTTTCAACTGATTGGTTGTAAACTTCATGCCCTCTACATTAGTGGAATACATAATAAAGAAAATTTTCTCCATCTCATCCAGAAAACATTAAGGATCCTCTTCAACCTCAACTCCCGTAAAGGTTGGAGCATTCAACCTCATGAACTGGCCAACCTTTGTGGCCTCAAATGTTGGAGTAGAAGAAACACCACGCTTAGACTGAGAAGCTACTAACTGTGCCAATATATAAATAGACTGAAGAAACTTAACATTCATCGCTTTATCCTGAGGAGCTCAGTAAGGACTAGAGGGAACTGGTTAAACTCCATGATAATTAGGAACTAGACCCCTAGACCGGGTGTGGACTCCATAAGTAGAACAGGTCCCATCAACATTATCCCCAGGTAGGGCAGAGAAGTACCCGTAAGATTCAGATTATTGAGGAGGCATGATCTAAAAACAAACAAGCAGGAATTAGAGGACAATTCAGGAGCTTAGACTCTACAGCTCGAAAATAGAACACAGGAAAAAAAAACATTCCTAAATACCTTATAGCCTCTCCCTAATGAGTGTGGCACGATACACACCCTTAAAAGAGACTCTGCTCGACACGAATTTGTGACTCCTAATTGACCATGAACCTAGGTCTCTGATACCAATATGACATAACCCAAATCAGAGACTAGTCGTGTCGGGCATCTTAAGTATGACTGGGAGCGGAGACCTCCCTCAATACCCAACTGTAACTGCCCTGTACCCTTTGTTGGATGAATTCCAAACATATAACAAGATAAACAAACAATAATTAAAAGTCATTTAATAAAGTCCATAACCATAACCAACCAAATATCTAACTGGTGTCAACCCGAATGCCAATACCAATACCAAGTCTGACACTAATACCAATACTGTCCATGCCCATACTAGTCCCACAAAGCCTCTAGCCGTAAACAAAGAACATCCGGTAGGTACATGCCCCCAACCTTAGCCAAAACCAAAGTCCAAGAAACAAAAATAATGTAAAGATGTCCATATTATACAATGGAGTTTTCCAGAGTATGGAAGCTCACCACTTCAGTCTGACTCTAAGCTATCCCTTAATCTAAGTCATTAAGCAAGAGGAGTAGTATGGTCGGTTCCTACATCATGTAGGAACACAGTTCCCGAAGATAATTAGCAGAGTTAAGGATAGCATGTACTCGGGAATAAGGATAAAATAATGCCATTATTCAAAACCAAAGTAAAAAAACATATGCAATCACATACATATATACATATATACATATATACTATGTCGGGAAAGGGAACCGAGTTTAGCATGCATTTAAACCTTAACCTGGGTTGTGTAGCATTGTCGTCCTAAAACCACCCATGGGCAAAATGGGTCTAGCTCCTCCTGCTGAAAGGGCCCCAGTGCGTGAAGCCGCACGACCATAGAAAAGAATGTAGGATGACTAGTACATCCCCCAAATATAAAGTGTGACATCATGCACACGGTCACCAAGAAAAACCTCATATCATCAAACATGAGTTTCCAGTTTTGGTCCCCTCGGGACCTCCACCTTCTATGACTTTGTTACACACCCCTCTTTAAGCCCATATTAAAACTATTTATACATTCCACCTATTTACCAAGGAGTCTTTTATTAGAAATTAACTGTTTCGTATCATCATACCAAAATTAGAGCTTGCAAATCTATCCATTTATGTCATACCAAAGCCATTAAACCAATTTGACTCCAAAGTTTCCAATTAAACCAAAACAACAACCACCATGTCTTTTCTAATCCATTTAAAACCATCCAAACCAATTTAAGTTCCATCACCATATTTTGCAATGCAAAGGTTTCAAGAATAGTCAAATCATGAGACAAAATCATTCTCATTGGCATTTTAATAAACATGGTGGGGGCATATAGTTTCAAAATCCAAAACCAAGTATTAATTGACCATTCACATGCCACCACATGTTGAAACTATAATTATAACATGATAAACCATAAGTAAAACATGGGAAAACATAATCCAACCATAAACAACCAAAAACCCCAACCTCTATTTTAAAACCAAAATAATACCACAATAACACCATGAAAACCATTCATTAAGACATGCTTTTAGTTGAACTAACAATGAGGGAGGAGTAACATGCCTTAGACACCAAGGAAGATGGAGAGATACAACCCCTGAAAGCCATAATTAATCCCTTTGAAGAAACCCTAGCCTTTTCTTTACCCAAGAGCTTGAGAGAGATTTGAAAGAGTTTAGAAAGTGTTTGATTAAGAATAATAGGTTAATGAAGTCCCAAAATATGTTTTATGTCATGGGGTTAAAAGGAGTTTAGAGGGGAAATGTCCAGAATGCCCCCAACTTAAACTGTAAAAATCTCGCAGGTGGGTAAGAGTAGACCCTCTAACTCATCACCACATCATACGACTAGTACCATCAAATCATACCCAGAAAAGAAAGTTGGACACCACATTATATCCAACATATGACTCACTTGCACAACTCGGGACCAGACTATATGACTCGTACCCACCAAGTCATAACTACAACAGAAACATAAGCACCAAATACTGGTAACTTTATTAGTTAGGTCACCTGACCCGTACCTATATCATACGACTCATATGGTGAGTCATTTCAAGGACAGTGAGCTCAAAGCTCAAGAATTTTTTTTCCAGGGCCAAAACCCAGGGTATTTTAATTCTCCCCCACTTGGTTAATTCGTACTCGAATGATCGAACAATGCAGTACAAGCACGATATACACCCTAACACCTCTACTCTAACCTTTAACTAAGTTAGAAAACATAGATATAATGAAGAAAACATACCTTTTGCATGAATTTCCGAAGCAGACAACAAGAATGGAAACTTGGACTTCATGTCCTCTTTATCATTACTAAGACTCACCTTGGTCTGTAAACCTTTCTGAAATGACCACCAAAACTGAGATGAAAACTGTCGACCATGATCTAAGATGATAGAAATTGGTACCCCATGCAACTTCACAATCTCATGGAGATATAACCTTGCAAAATCATCAGCTGAGAAGTTAGTCCTCACCAGTAAAAAGTAAGTCGACTTTGTCATCCTGGCTACAATGACCCAAACCAAATAAAATGATTCTGAGATCTAGGAAGACCGATAAATAAATCTATGTTTATCACTTTCCATTTCCATCAGGTAGCTCAATTTCTTGATATAATCCTCCGGGCCTCATGTGCTCAACTTTCACTTGTTGGAACACTATGCACTTAGCCCTAAAACTAGCCACATACCACTTTATATTGTTCCATAAATACATTTTCTTAAGGTCATTATACATTTTTTTCGAGCGAGGATGAACAACATAATGCGACTCATGAACCTCACCCAAGATCCTCTCTCGCAACCCATCTACATCAGGAATATATAACCACTTTTGGTATTGCAAGGTACCATCACCACTAATCTCGAAGGCCATCACTTTCTGCCCACCTACATTACCCTTGATCCTCATCAAGAAAAGATCTAACACTTATTTTTCCTTGATCTCAACACCAAGAGACAACTGCGACATCTCCTGTACAAATACACCACCATCTTTAGAGTCTAAGAGATGAATTCCAAGGTTAGCCAAATGGTGAATATCATTCACTAAATTGCTCTTAACCTCATCCAGATAAGCTATACTCCCCATGGATAACCTACTAAGAGCATTAATAACAACATTAGCTTTTCCTGGATGTTAGTGAAGACTCATGTCATAATCCATGAGAAACTCAAGCCATCTCCTTTGCCTGAGGTTAAGCTCTTTCAGAGTAAACATATACTGCAGGTTCTTATGATTAGAAAAGATATACATATACACTTCATACAAGTAGTGACACAAGATTTTCAATACAAACACCACAACTAACAATTCCAAGTGATGGGACAAATAATTAATCTTATGAGCCTTCAACTACCTAAAGGCATAAGATATCACCCTACCATGTTGCATCAAAACACAACCAAGACCCATACGGGACACATCATAATAGACCACAAGCCTATCCGTGTCTTCAGGAAAAGACAAAACTGGAGCAAAGTTAGTTTATCCTTCAGCTTTTTGAAACTACTCTCACAAGTATCCAACCACAAGAAATTCTTGTTCTTCTGAGTCAGCTTAGTCAATAGGGTAGCTATAGTAGAAGAACTCTCCACAAACCTTCTGTAGTAACCAACTAAACCCTACAAACTTTGAATGTCAATTGGATTCGTGGGGCTTGACCACTTTTTAACTGCTACAACTTTCTGCGGATCTACCATAATCCCTTCACTAGAAATAACATGACCAAGGAAAGTGGAAACATTCAACCAGAATTCACATTTCAAAAACTTGGCATATAAATAGTACTCCCTCAAGGTCTGCAACACCATACGGAGGTGATCCATATGATCCACTTCACTCTTAAAGTATACAAGAATATTATCTATAAACACAATGATGAATAATTCCAAAAATTTATGAAAGACCATATTCATCAAATCCATGAATGCTTTCGGAGCATTGGTCAACCCAAAAGACATAACTTTAAACTCAAAATGCCCATACCAGGTACAGAAAGCATTCTTAGGGAATTCCTCCTCCCTAATCTTTAACTGATGAAACCCGGATTGAAGATCAATCTTGGAGAAAAAGTTAGCACCCTGCAACTGACAAAACAAATCATTTATCCTAGGAAAAAGGTACTTATTTTTTGCCATCACCTTATTCAACTGTCGGTACTCAACACAAATCCGAAGGGAACCATTCTTATTTCACACTAATAACACCGGTTCACCCCACGGAGACACACTAGGATGGATGAAACCCTTATTTAAAAGATCCTATAGTTGCTTCTTAAGATCCTTTAACTCAACTGGAGCCATCTTATACAGACAAATAGAAATTGGATGAGTGTTCGAAACGAGATCAATCCCAAAACTCAATCTCCCTATAAAGAGATACACTAGGAAGACATCAGGAAATTCATTTACCACCGGGATGGAATATAAAGAAGGACCCTCTGAGTTAGAATTTATAACCCAAACTAGATAATAGAGACACCCCTTAGAGATTAATCTCTGAGTTTTATGATATGATATGAACCTCCCATTAGACGCTAGGGAGCCTTTTTCCCACTCAATAACCAGCTTATTAGGAAATTTAAGACAAACTTACAGATCCAACAGTCTAGAGATACATGGCACAAGTACAACTACTCCATCCCTAATATGACATCAAAGTCTACCATATCTAATTTGAATAGATCCACCACAATTTCGTTACTACCAACAGATACCTTACACCTACTAAAGACCTTTCTAACAATCATATAGTCACCTATTGGGGTAGAAATAGTAAAGTGGTCCGAAACACACTCTGGACGAAAACCAAAATGCATAGTAATAACGCTCAACTTACACGTCAATTTAAGTACAAGGTGGTCGTCATCAATATATTTACCCAATATTTGAGTTAGGGTAGAGTCCACGAGGAATAATGTGAGTGGAGATCAAATCAATTCAAAATATAGATATAGGTTAAATTAAAACAAATGGTACAAAAAGATAAAATGGGGGATAGGTTCCTACACTAATGTTTATTTTTGGGTTTTTTCTAGTATAAATTTAGGGCTACAAATAATTAGAGTTTTAATGATTATAAATTGATCTCAGGGTTAAGCATTACTAAGGGAGTGACATATGGGAGTTAGTAATCAACATCAATTTAGTAAATCAAATATGGGTCGGCTTGGTTATAGATTTTGATGCCAGTCTTTCGATAAAACAGCAAATTTTCACCCATTGATCCTTTAGAATACCTAATAGATATGTTCAACAATTGGTAACTACAACCTCAATCTAGGCATACCTATTTCTAGGATGATGCCCTTGGCATAGTCAACCTCACATTCAGCCTTATGTCTAAGATAGTAAAAATTTAGCAAACTACACACATAATTGTCTACCATTGCTTTGGTCTACACATCCCACTTTCGAAGATGATATAGATTCCTACAATTCACCCAAAACCCATCTTTCGAAGATAGATTTAAACTTTCTAGAACTTGGAGCTTTAACGCATCAAACCCAAGTGGGTATTTGGGGCTTTCACCCATCCAATCCCAACCAAAATAGCATAGCAATGATAAAACCCATAAACATGAACTACCAAATAGATGCTAACAATAACAACCCACATACACTTAAACCCTTATTCACACATAATCAAAAGAGGAATATTTAGCTACACATAAGATAAATAAGCATAGATATACCCATAATCTCCAGTGAAATAAATTTTTGAAGAATTAAGTAAATGTTACTTCAAATATTTCTCTCCTACATTATCAAAAATGGAAGTGAGAAAATCTTCCACTTAGATAGCCTCCAATGTATTCTTCACCCAAAATTTATATAATATTGTCTTCTCCAAAAATGGAGTCTATGAAGTCTAAAGCTAAACCTAAGAAAATGGGAAAGATGGAATAATTATGAAACATAATAGGGTTTGAGTTATTTTGTCCAAATTGGGATCAACCATGTGCATTTCCAATTTTTCCCTTGGACTGAACTCCTCCGCTAAGCCGCGATCATGAAGGTCTGACTGCAACCGTGGTTTACCTCCACGACTGCGATCAATTAACCATCTTTGAATGCCGCGACCGCGGTTAGCAGATTGTGACTGCAGTACCTGAGACTCTTCTGTTCTAGGTCTTCAGCTGCACTTACTTGCTCCCTTTTTAATCATTTTGAGCTCCCATTCACATTTTTCGTTCCCTTCAATACTATGCCTACAAGAAATGGATATTAGTGAATTTAATCATAATTATGTCTCATTTATTCATCCAAAATGATGTGTAACATACGGATGTTGAGTGAGAATGAGTGGTAAAATCACCACTTATTAACACCCCCAACTTACAGTATTAGATTATCCTCAAGAAACACTACCTCTTACCATGAGGCACAATTATTTATGCCCAAACTTTATGCCTCAAAAGACACGATGACTACAATTTTAGTCACAACCACAAGTAGCTCTATGCACATGTGCTAGGCTAATTTCATTACACACCCCAATCATAAGATATACTATCAAAAAATGAATAAAACTTTAAAGGGAAACTAAGCTTCAACAACCAATACTCTAGAGGTGGATCCCTTTTTACCATAATTACGATATACACCATTTGCCTCATTTCTCAGGAGGTGACAAAAATCACCCACCTCAACTTATTCACATGCCATCCTTACAAGAAAGAAAATTTCCAGACACCAAACTACGATCTATGTAACAAGAGATTTTTAATGCATAAACTCTCTCTCACACAAAAGAAATCTCAATCCAATAAGTGTCATACCATAGGCTTTCCCCTATACTCAATCGCCACTACAAAGAAAGTAAACGGTCAGAGATCTCAAAGGACTTTCTAAGCTTGTAACATAGGTTCAGGCTAGGGTAGGATACCATCTAGGAACAACATGGCTACATCTTTCCTTGATCATCTACATCACCCTTTACAATTCTTTCTTTGTCGACTAAGGGACACTGTTCTTTATTTTTTTCTTTTATTATGCCTACACTTCGCTTCCTTTATTCACCACTTTTCTTTCATTTATTTTTCTTGCAACATACATGCAATTTTTTTCTTTGTTGGATCATTTATTTTTTTAAACATTTTTTTCATCACTTAGGCACATTGGGCATTTTACTAACAATTCATGGCTCTAAACTTCCTTCCATCAGTTTCACCACCCCCAACTTAAACTTTAAGCGTCAAGTTTCATTTTCAAGTTCAAGGATGGTACGGTTCAAAAGAAGGATAAAAAGAATGGGACACGACTTGTAATGAGTTTACCAAAGAAAGGTTTAAAGGCTCAAAGTTGGTACTAGGGATTAAAATTATGCCAATGAAGGCTTTTTAGGCTAGAGTGGGTTCCAAATTCACAAGGATGGCCTAAGGTTATTTCTCCAAGCACATACAATCAACATTAGTTTTGAGAGACTAACAAGGCATGTTCTAGATACCACAAGTGTAGAAGAGATAAATACTAAAATCTCACCACACATGGCATGAAAAATTCACCAAGGGAGTTAAAATATCCCTCCCACTAGAGATACAAGTGGAGTATTTATCATTATGTATATGCCAAAAACTTATGGAGCCATAAATAGAGAAAAAAATTTGTGACAAAGTTGCTCATGTCCATGCTTCTTAGAATTCTTTAATGGTGTACAAAATGATCCCAACATACCAAAATATAATGCCACAGGTACTCAGACTTCCCTTGTATTTCTGACACTCATGCCACGGGTATTCAAAATTCCCCTTCACATATGTGTAAGTCAGAATCAAACTAAACGCTAAGGTAAAAGAAAGAAAACTAACTCTAAAAGACATAGCAATCCATAAATGAGGGAACCGGACTGGGTATCCAAAAATGCAGCATCCACAACACTAATATAAAAATATCATCCAAACGTCATCCCAAAACAACCATAAAAAGAAATATCCGAAAACACAACACCAAAACAATATAAATAAATCTAGGGCAACCCCTACTGAAAGAAATGCAGTGTCCACATTGTATGTGCAAGAAGACAAGAATAAAAGGGGCTCCCGATGTCCGCATCATGAGCTATCTTCTCCTGTTGAGTCGGCATCACCATCATCCATATCATCATCTGACCACTTTAAATGTACCTCATCTTCACTATCTAATCTTGGTGAAGGTTGTGGATGGTTGGATTTGATTATCTTTAAAATGCCTTTCACCCCTTTCCATAACTTTCTAAAAAAAATTATGTCTCTTCTGTTTTCTCTTCACCATCTTTTCATGTGCGTCTTTGAGGTCTTTATGAGATACAACTAAAGTTGAATAGGCTCTCTCCAAAATGGCCACAGTGGCACCCTACTTCTTCTACTTTGCCCTGTACTCCTCATAATTTGACTAGGCCATCTATGAATAACGAGTAGTGGAGGACTCTCCTAGTCCCTAAGGTAATCTGGACAATAATTCCCTCACTCATTGCATCTGAACAAATATATCATCGAAGTTAGTGGCTGATGAGGTTTTGTAAGAGTCTGTGTCCTCTTGGACTGATTTTCTTGAGTCCATCTTCCTTTTCTTACTCTGACCTGGGTCGCCCTCGCCTCTAAATTTGAGTGGATAGATGAGGAAGCTTGGGCATACCCAAATATATGTAGTATATTCCTCCACTTCTTCCCTCTTACATAACTTAGTGATAAGGTAAGGAAGGAGAAGATGAGTACCTCTATGGTACTTAAAGTATCGCCACTCGAAGAGGTCAATCTCGCCCATATTTAGAGAAATGCCTAATAGGATACAAGCTACCATCCTAGCTCTCATGTATGTGACAATGGTCATGTTAGTGCATGGTAAGACTCTGCTACAGATAATTTTCAGCCACATCCTGGCTTTCTCCTTGAAGTCCTTCATCAAAATATCTCGCTTGTAGGATCCTCATCTAGCTTCTAGACAATTATAAGTAATATGACCATATTTACTATAATTATAACACTTACCTTCATTCCTGTTCTAAACAACATGTAGTTTTCCCTTTGAGTAATTTATTTTTTTCCTTCTTTGATTTCTAGATATTTTTTAATTCTCAATCACTATCCTTGTGCTGAGAGCAAGCTCATTTACATCCAAGGCATTTATCTTCTTCTTTATTTGTATCTTTGAATGCCACAATTTTCTTCTTTTCATCTTGTTGTTGATCCTTCTTATTCAGGTGATCCTTTTTCAAAGGCAATGAGATCTCCTCTGACTTCATTATAGATAATTTTATTTAAATTCATAATTTAAAGAGTGATGATCTTAGAATGATAATGAATGTAAATAACACAAGATATTTTATATTCGTTGGGACCACTAATAGGACTTACTCCAATCTCTTTTTGTTGCAAGGGATTCTATTAGTTCTTTGTGAATAAACTCAAAATACAAGATTAAGTCAAGTTTTTTGGTTATGACTCACACTTTCTTTCTTTCTTTATCACTTTGATATAATACCTAACAAACTATATGTTTCTCTTCTCATTTTTTAGTACACAGTAAATTTTAAGAGAATAAAACAGTTGAATAAAGTAAAACAAAGAACTAAAGAAGGTTGAGACAAAAGTATGCCTCTTTCTTTGACTTCCAATGCTTATGTAGTAGTGATTGGACTACTATTAGCCATTAGATGAAGAAGGCGACCCAAATAATTTTTCTTCTTAGGAAAATGAATAACGAATATTTAATTTTCAAGAGTAAGTAAAGACTAAAAGGAAAATATAACTAAGTACAACATATACATAGGAGAGAGACATGACAATTCCATAATTTAAGCAATCCATTTAATGCAGCAAACCTTTCTCCTTTCCTGGAATGCCTCTTGATACTTAACACTATCTTGTTAGGTATTTTTCTTCAATCCATTTAAGGAAATAATCTATTGGGGAATCTCTTTCTTCTTTTTTGAGTATTTGATAAGGGGTTCTTTTGAATATTCTTTTTCTGATGCATAAATTCCATGATTTATGTGCCTTAATAACTGCAGTAATCTTCCAATAATATTCCTTTCCTTTTATAAATTTTGTGAGATACTTCTTTCTTTTTTCCGGAGTATTTGAAAAAGGATTCCTTTGAATATTCTTTTTCCTAAGTTCTTGCAATCAAATCAAGCACAGGATCATTCATCAAAACTTGACATTATCAAAACCTATGGGCTTGTTTTCACTAATTAGTTGGTTCTTTTCTTTAATTATTTTACCTATTTGTTATTCATATTTAATTTTTTTGGGGAGGAGGCCTAGCTGGATTGTGGGTTCAATTGACACATATTACAGTTTTATTGAAAAATTATAAAGGATTACTTTCTCTATTTTAATTTATGTGGTATTGTTTAAATCCATTATAAAAAGTTGATTTCTTTTTAAATGTAATAGTATAATTTAACTTTAATTTTTCTATTTTACTTTTATAAGAGATTTACGATTGCGTAAATTTTTATGTTAATTTATACAAGAAGTTTCAAATATTCTTCTTATTTTCAAAACTCCATAGCCAGTCAATTGTATTTACTATCGGTTTAGTAAAGTTAAATTCGTAGGTGAGTCAAGAAGTAGTATTAGGATTCCATCGTATAGTGGTTCAATTTGTTAGTAGTTAAGACACTAATTACTTGAAAGATAAAATTATGTCAAAAGGGAGTAGTGATAAAATAAAACAAACAAGTTAAAGCATTCGAGTTCAATTAGTTCCTGAGCACTGCCAAGGACTGAAATCAAGCTATGACTGTGGTAGGAGGTGATTGTCGACATATATTTGGCTATGCAAGAAAAGTAATAACTTAGAGACCATATTTGTACTGTTGTATTGATTTTGAAAATAAGGAGGGATCCCAAGATCACTTTATGTGCAAGTGAGTGTGAGTGTCTATTTATAGTTTATAAGTTTGTGCACCAGCCAATGACATCACAACAACAACATTATAAAGGTCACTTTGCCAATGCAGGAATGTCATCAATCTAATTTGACTGATTTATTAGTAGGTTGGCTAATATTTTCTTTCCCCCAGTTGAAGTTTTGATTAGGTCTATGTTACAAAAGAATAAAAAGTAGGTTGAGGTTTCAAAGTCACTTAGTCAAACTAGAAAACTCAAAAGAAAGGGAGTCTAAAGTTACAATGTAAGATCAACTGGTTAAGGAAAGCTCGGGTTATGAAATTGCTTAGCCATCCATTTATTAAAAAATTAAAGTAGTAGTGAAGCATTGGTATGGAGTTGCATCAGCTTTTAATATAGACTAGGCCAATGGATGAGTTTTATCTCTTTTTTTGCTCTGTCTGAGGTTATTCAAGCCTCTAGGTTATTTGAAATGCTTGTCCCCTGCTTGTCATTTTATGCTACATTATCGGATGTGGTGAGTGGAAGCTTTATTATTCCTTCAGAGTGATACCCTCACCTCAATTTCATCGATAACATCTTCTTACAGTCATAGTATCTACTGCGGTGATCACGCGTTCGAATGTTATCCTGAATATGTCCATGTGTGTATAATATCCTAGAAGATTCAAGTGAAGTCTAGAGCTATACTTTAAGTACATGTAGGACTAAACATCAAGTTGGAATAGTATGGGAAGAAATTTGGCCATGTACCAAGGCTGGAAGAACCTCTTAGCTCTTAACCAAGCCAAAAACTCCCTTACCAATCAATTCTTAAGAAATAGTCAGCTTCAAATGAAGATAACTTCTAGATTCTAATACATATTTGAGATCCAGACCTACCAAATGATAGATATTTAATTATATTTTTGACGCATCTAGTTTCTCCTCAATTTGTTATCAGCGTGGAAAGTTATGGCCTTTTTAGTGAAGCATTGCTCAGTAATGAGATATCACGAGCCAAACCATGACTGTGGTTACATTGTACGATGGTTTAATGGTCTGGTATGATTGAGACAACCCTATAATTTTAAAGTTATCGGGTGTACCTTCCAACCATGAGAGGGAACCATGATCGTACTTTGAAACCATGATACTAGGCACGATCCCCGATCCCATAAAATACCCTTAAATGAACCTTCAAACCTACAAAACAAGGTATGACCATAGGTACATCCCATAATTGTACCAAGCCTCATCAGATCATGTTCATAGAGATCTTATCCAACTCCCAAACACTAGTACAACCCATGATCTTTGGTTGGTCCCACGATCTTGGGAAGGTTTCATTTGTGTGTCCCAATAGTTTCAAGTTACGAGTTTTAAATGGGCTTATCAGTCTTTTCCACTCTTTTAACATCAAAACTAAATATTTTAGGATATATCAAGGATGTTTATTGGGATTAATATTACTCTGATCCCTTATTAAATAGAGAAACATCCGACACTTAGTTTCAAATAGAGAAAATATAGGACTTCTTTCCCTAAGGAAGAGCCAGGGTTCATGCTCTTTAGTCTACCAGTTCTAAAGAATTCTTCAATGTTTCCATCTTTAGGAATGTAAGATTTCATAAATGGGTCTTTTTTTACCTGTTGAGTCCTAAAGCTAACCAATTCTTTAGTCTAGTTCCTTCTTTATAATTTAGGGTTTATGGATATTGGCAAATTCATTAATACCCCAATCCTTTGGTGTTATTGAGTTGCAGTCCATGTTTTAGCATGAATTTCAATATTAGTACATGACCATTATCACAAACCCTAGTGATATAATGAAATCCATGATTTTTGGACTTGATTTATTAAATTCTTTAAATTCATTCAGTTTATAAATTTGACATAATAGTTGCATTCTTCAGAGATGGTGGGTTATGAACACAAAATGACCTAGAATTTCATGCATATACTTTTGGGTACTATATCCCCCAGTTTACATGTTTTAAATGTTTTTACATAGTGTATTTATTTTCAGTCTTCAGATTATTATTAACATTGAGCATTTAATTTATCAGTGTCATTCAGTTGGTAGTATTACTTAGCACCGAGTGGATGCGGGGATGAAGGAAATACATCATTAGGCAGAGACCTTTAGTAGAAGTCCCTAAATACTAGATCTACAGTGCCACTATAGGTTCTATAGGGTCACCCATTAGACCAGGATTGACACCTTAGCTGTTTTGGACATCAGTTTAGTGGATTCACATTAGTTAGTGTTCATACCCTTGGCAAGGTACTGAACACCCTTCTATCTGGGGTAAAAGGTTAGACCATTGTTAGCTCAGATTGAGGTATCTTGGTTATTATTAGCTCCAGAGTACTTAGTTTACACTTTATGGTTCAAATTCTAATTCTTGCATAACCTTGAATTCAGTTATTCAGTTTATTATATAAAACATGCTTATTAATTGGTCTTGCATTAGTTATTATCTTACGTGTACCATGTTCATCTTATATCAGTTATTTCTTATCTAATATACTCAGTACATTCAACGTATTGATCGCATACTTTATTTTGCGCTATATTATCTATAATATAGGTACTGACACTTAACATCTGTATTATACATAGTATGATCTCCCAATGTATCGACAATAGCAGTTTGGTGAGTCCTCATCATGCGAGGGTTACTATCAGTATTTTATTTTATATTTGTCGTTCTCAGTTTGTAGACTATTAAAATTAGCTAGGGGATTATCCTAATAACTTATCCTAGTAGAGGGTTCCAGACTTATAATTAGATGTTTAGTGTATGGTCTTAAAATCATATATCGTTTATTGGTTTTATTTGAATATTTATTTTGTTATTTAGTTTTGCTTCTGCATGATAGTTTTTATATTTGTTATTTTTAGTGTTCTAAGTGTCATGTCAGGTCATGGCTTAGCTTGGGGTCACTTGTTAATCTAGGAACTGTCTAACGACTATGGGGTAATCTCAGGTCGTAATAAACTTCGTATTAGAGAATTAGATTTTAAGTGTCCTAGAGTATCTGAAAACTGCATAAAATACAGTCTTATTCATGGGTAAGAAGCATTCCATACCTATAATTGAGAGGCTATGATTTGTTTTAGGAAAAGTTTTGCTTCTTTTATTTTCATATCGTGCAATGGGGTTTGGATTCTATAAAATCCTTCTTTGAACTCGTTCTTTAATTGTTTATAGAATATGCCTTCAAAGAGAATTTACTAAAGTAGGAGTGAAAATAATAACAGTGTTGAGAATCAACAAGCACCACCACCAACTCCAAAAAAACCCTCTAAATGAACAAGCCTCCCATATCTAATTCAGAGTTGCTTTTAAAGCCTTAGCCCAGTCCATGACCACCAAAAATAACCAGCCTATTGTGGCACCAGCAAATACGGCAGTGAATGTGGCAACAACCAGAGTCCAAGACTTCACTCGGATGAATCTTCAAGTGTTCTTTAGGTCCAAGTCTGAAGAAAATCCATAGGTAATCATGGATAGTATTCAGAAATTTATCGAGATCATATGTGTTATTCCAATTAAAAGTGCTGACCTGGTCGTCTATCAAATATAGGGATTAACTCACACCTGGTATAAGAAATGAAAGTTGGATAATGGTGCAAAAGTAGAACTGATAATATGGGATGTGTATGCTGTTACATTTCTAGATAGGTTCTTTCTGATTAAGCTAAGAGAGGCCAAGGTGTAGGAATTCATAAATCTAAAGCAGGGTAGCATAAATGTGAAGTAGTATTCCCTTAAGTTTACTCAGTTGGCAAGGTATGCCCCGACTGTTGTTACTAATTCTAGTGCCGGTATGAGCAAGTTTGTGTCTGATGTTTCTAAGAATATGGTATAAGAAAGTAGGACTTATATGTTGGTGAAGGAGATATACACCTCCAAGCTGATGGTTCATGCTCAATAAATCAAGAAAGAGAAAATTAAGTAAAACAATAGGGAAACAAAAGAACCAGAACATGTAGCTTCCATTTTTCTCAATAGAGGTTATATGGAAAGAATCATTCTTAATTCCCACAGAAATCTTCAGTACTAGTGACCCAGTACCTAATTTCAGAAAAAATAATCAAGATGGAGTACCAGGCTCTAGGGTAGCATGAGTAGTGTTTATACCAACCCAGTTAGCAAGAAATATGGTAGGAACACAAAAGTGAGTGTATGGATAGTAGTGATGGTTGTTTTAGGTGTGTCAAGCTAGACCACAGACTTAGGGAATGTATAATAGTTTCACAGAGAGATTGATATTCCCATCAGCATAGTTAGTCTAACTCTTTAGCAGCACCTGCAGGTTGCTCGACTTAGTACGGTGCCTCATCTAGATACAGGAGCAACACATTCTTTTGTAACTCCCTATATAGCAATGGACTTTAGTCCCAAAATTATTTCTGAACCTTTCAGAATATTAACTTCAGTTGGTGACTAAGTTATACCTAGATGAGCATGTAGAAATTGTCCACTCACAATTTCCTAAAAAGTCACCTCAATTGATCTCATAGAGTTATACATGTTAGATTTCAATTCATTATATGAATTGGCGACACTCTTACTATGCCTCGATCAATTGTGGGAAGAGAGAGTCAAATTCCAATTTCCACATGACCCAATGCTCTGTAGTGAGATATCATGAGCCAAACCATGAATATGGTTACATTGTCCAATTGTAAAATGGTTTTATATGATTAAGAAAACCCCAATATTTGAAAATCAACAAGTATATTTTCCAATCACGAGAGGGAAACACGATGTGATTTGAAAGAACGATCGTAGGCACGATTGTGATTCCCACATGATGCCCCTAAATGAACCTTCAAACCTATGAACCAAGGTATGACCACAGGTAGATCCTACGATTGTACCAAGGCTCATATGATCATGTTCAAAAGAGCTCTTACCCATCTCCCAACTATGAGTTCATTCCATCATCATAGGTTGGTCCCACGATCGTGGGAAGGTCCTATACGTCCCTTCTAGTAGTTTCCAGTTACGAGTTTTAAAAGGGCATATCAGTCTTTTTCACTATTTTAACATCAAAAACATATTTTTTATGATATTTCAATGATGTTTATTAGGATTAATATTACCCTAAGACCTCAGTACATAGAAAAATATCTGACACTTAGTTTCAAATAGAGAAAAGAGGTGATTTCTTTCCCCAAGGTAGAGCTAAGGTTCATCTTCTTTAGGCTACCAACTGTAATGAATTATTTCAAGTTTCCATCTCTAGGTATGTGGAATTTCATAAATGAGTCTCCTATCATCCATTGAGTCCCAATGTTAACCTAATTCTTCAGTTCAGTTCCTTCTTCACAATTTAGGATTTATGATATTTGCAAATTCATTGATATCTCAGTCCTTTGAATTTATTGAGTTGTAATCTACATTTTAGCGTGAATTTTAGTATCATTACATGGCCATGATCACAATCCCTAATTATATTTTAAAATCCATGATTGTTGGACTTGAGCTATAAATTTTTTAACGAATTTGACATAATAGTTGCATTCTTCAGAGAAGGTGGGTTATGAACACCCAATGACCTAGGATTTCATGCATATATTTTTTGACACTGTATCACCCAATTTACGTTCTTTGAATATTTGCAGATAAAGTATTTACTTTCAGTCTTCAAATTATTATCATCATTGCGTATTGCAATTATAGTGTCATTAATTTGGGAGTAGTACTTAGTACCGAGTGAACGTAGGAATGAAGTCCCATCTATTAGTTAGACTGAGACCTTTATTAGAAGTCCCCAAGTCCCAAAACTATGTTGCCACTGTAGTTTTTAATGGGCTACCCATCGATTAGTCTTGACACCTTAGTCCTTTTAGACATCAGTTTAGTGGATCCACGTTAGTCAGTGTTCGTATCCTTCACTAGGTAATAACACCCTTTTATCTGGGGTTACAGGTTGAAACTCAATTATCTCCTATTGGTATCTCGGCTATTAATAACTCCCACAGTTCTCAGTTTACAGTTTATGGTTTAGATTCAGATTCTTAAATAACTTTGTATTCAGTTACTCAGTTTATTACACAACATATACTTATTACTTGGTCTTGTATTAGTTATCATGTTACGTGTATCATATTCAACTTATATCAGTTATTTTCTATTCCACATACTTAGTACATTGAAAGTACTGATCACATATTTTTTTTGGTACTATATTGTCTCAAAATATAGGTTACGCTCAACATATAGATCACTCATAATATGATCTCTCACCGTATCAATAACAACATTTTGGCGAGTCCTCATCACGTGAGGGATAGTATCAACATTGCCTTTTGTCTTTGTCGTTCTTAATTTTCAGACTGTTAGAGTTAGTTGGGGCTTTTCCTAGCAACTTATCTTAGTATAGTATTTCAAACTTACAGTCAGATGTTCAGTTTGTAGTCTTAAACTCAGATATTGTTAATTGATTTTTGTTTAATAATTATTTTGTTATTTAGTTTAGTTTCCGCATAAGTGTTTTTATATCAATTATTTTTAGTGTTCTTAGCATCATACCAGACCATGAGTTATCTTGGGGTCACTTGTGACTCTAGGCACCGTATTACAACTAGAGGGTAGTATCAGATTGTTATAGTGTAATCATGTTGATTTTATCCTATACAGATAGCACCTTCATCTTTCGAGACATTATATCATGTGGTTCTCGAGAGACGAAAAATGATTCTGAGATCGTTTCCTTAACACCTTCAATCCAATTTTTCATGTTATATTTTATTTCTCTAGTACAAATATTTAAAAGGAAAAAAATATATTTAAATGGTGCCCATAAGTTATGGTCATAACTTCACGAGGAAAATTTACTAATTTTTGCCTTTTCAATTTATAATTAATGAAATATGAAAATCAATTGAGACTTTAATTTAACAAGTATTTTGTATCCAATTATATAATACAAGAAGTACAAAAGAGTAATTTTACATACTTTTATTTGTAACAACTAACCCCCTGTTTGGATGGTGGTTTTCAATGGTATGGTTCCCAAGGGAACAATGTTTGTTTTGAATGTTATCAAAAAGTGGTATGGTATGGTATGGTATCTTTTCATGCTTTGATAATCATGAAATCACTCAATTTTTAGAACCACCGATTTGGTAGTATCTCATGATTTTTTTTTTCAATTATGCCCTTATATAATATTATTTAATCCTATTTTACCCTATACACTATATTACTTCCAACCCTAATATGCTTTTATTTTTATGCTTTTTTGCTCAATCTCTCTTATGTGTTGTTGCGTTGTACTTATCTGGGTTTTTCTTCGTTTTTCCGCCTTCTCTTCTTCTACACTCGTCTCTCAGGTATATTAGGCATCATTTCCACCCCGTACTATACAAGAAAAGTCTAAGTCACACCTAAATTATATAAGTGACCTATTACACACCTTAACTATATAAAAGTGATATTATTACCTCCCCGCGACCCCCATTCTAAGACGCGTGTGTTACACTTATTTTAGGCACGTCCAGCCTATTAAATAACAAAAGTAAACAGCTAAAAACATTAAGGAAAAAGGCATCGTTTTCACCCCAAACTATAGTCAAAAAGTCGAATCCACACGTAAACTATATAAGTGACCTATTACACACCTTAACTATAAAAAAGTGATACTTTTTACTGACGTGGTGTTGATGTGGTAGCGCGTGTAAAACAATACACCACATGCAAGTGGTGGTAGTCAGACAGAGTGTAAATAGTTTCACTTTTTTATAGTTTAGGTGTGTAATAGGTCACTAGTATAGTTTAGGTGTGGCTTCGACTTTTCGGGTATAGTTTGGGGTGAAAACGATGCCTTTTCCCTTTATTATTTTCTTCTTGTGTTCTTTCAACTGTAACGTTTTTCTCTTATTTATAATAAATAATAACATGAAATATCATTTGCACACAAATATTTATCATCGTTGTTATATCAAGAGGCGTAGAAAAATTTGGTCCCCCTTTTACATGCATTATTTTATAACTATAATATTGATTTAGGTTGGATTTGCCATATGCATGCATTCAATTTAATTTTTACAACTAGATAAGGCACTGATTGTGAAAACTGAGAAGACGACTCTTAATTTTATTTCACAAAATATGATTTGTGATAAATTTGTAGAAAGAAAATTCTTTTATTAATAATTATTGATAAATTTAAAATTTATAATAATTAGGGGTGTTTTAGTAAACTTAGCCATTACAATACAGTACCATACCATCAAATCAAACAAAAATATTGTTATTAAACATCAATGAACGATACAGTTTATCCAAACATTGTATTGTACTATACTATACAGTACCATACCATACCATTCTCTACCGTACATTATGAAACCATGGAAAACCGCCATCCAAACAGAGTGTAAATGAGATCTTACTATGCAGCCATGAAACTTTCACAAACGCTGCCACAATATAAAGATTTGATTGTAATAGTTATGCAACTTTTCAAAAATATATACTTATGAGTTACACGTGCAACCACATATCTAAATTATTATGGCTAAATAAAAATTGTCGATTCGATGAGAGTGTTTGGTATGAAGGAAAATATTTTCTGAAAAATGTTTTTCAATTTTTTCATGTTTGGTTGGTTTAAATGTTGTGAAAAGTATTTTTCAAATCAATTTATTTTTCTCAAATTTTAGGAAAATGACTTCTCTTCAAAAAGTAAGGAAAATATTTTTCAAAACTCTATTTCAACCTCACTCTCAAGTTAGAAATGTTCATAAAACTCTCAAAAAATCACTCACGCCTACCCCAACCCCTAATCTCCTACTACCCCATAAAAAAAAATATATAACTTTTTTAAAAAGATTTCACAATTTTTTTCTTACCCCATCCCCTACCCCACCCCCCCCCACCCCCTAGCACCCCCCTTCAAAAAAATTATTTAATTTAAAAAAAATTCAAAGTTTTTTTCTTACCCCACCCCTACCCAATCCTCACGCCTACCACCCCAAAATAAATAAAATTTTTAAATTTATTTTAATTTTTTTCTTACTTCCAGCCCTTACTAGCCACCGCTCCCCCTCACCCCCTCCCCCTCTCAAAAAATATATTTTCTTAATTTTTTACAAAATAACGTTAAACCTTTTTATTCTTATGCATCCTTGACCATCTATTCTAACCCCCCCTCCCCTTCCCTCCCTCCCCAAAAAAGGATTTAATTTTTTAATTTGTTCTTTTAGAAAAAAAAGTTTCAATTTTTTTTTCTTACCATACCTTTCTTATCCTATTCATTCTCATTGTTTTCTATTAACAAATACTTTTAGAAAATATTTTCCTACTTGTATAACGAACACAAGGATGTAAATAAGAAAAAACTTATTTTCTAGAAAATCTTTTCCTCCTGCATATCAAATACACCCTAAAAAAAGTGTTTTATGGGGTCAAAAATTATTTTTCTAAAAAGTATTTTCTACTCTTTAGCTAAACACTAAAATGTAGTTTTTTTTTAAAAAAAATTTATTCACCAAACAAAAATTGAAAAAAAAAAATCAAAAAATATTTTCCAGCTACCAACCAAACATAAGAAAATAAGTAAGAAACCAACTTCTTTTCCATGAAAATATTTTCTAAGAAAATCATTTTTCTTCGTACCAAACACACTCGATAAGTTAATTTTTTTATATTGAAATTACTTTCTTTACTCAATCTCCAGGAGTGACACATCTGCTGTTGACGTGCAATTGCATTTTTTCATAAAATTTGCTGGAAAGTTATGTTCCTTTTATTTTTATTTTTTTTTAAATGAAAGCTCATATTAATGGAAACAGGCAAAGTAAAAATTTTAAAAAGGGAAAGAGAGGTCCTTCTGATATTTAAATGAGCGCATACATTTTTGTTTTTGGGAGAGGGAAGCCGCATGGGCTTAGCCATCTTAGGTGAAGGGTGGCTTGGTGCACATCCTTCGCTGAAAAATTATGTGGTATACAAAAGTTAAATAGTAGCTATTATAAGTGTATATTTATTTTTTCATACTCTTAACATAACTAAAAAGGATAATTTGCACACACTTAGCTAAATTCGTAGCTCTGCCGCTAGGGAGGCGTATATTTGCACTTCTTATCTTGAAACCTGATTAATATGAAATCATGCTAAGAGATGTAAAACTCATTCTCAAAAGAAGACAATTTACGCTTGATACGCAGTTACAATTACCCAACATAGTAATTAAAGTTGAATTTCACGGAGAAAGGGTCTAAGATCGGGATCACTTCTATATTTTCTTTTAAAACTAGTAAGTACAAAACTAGGCAGGACAGAGGCGGCTCTATACCTTTGAAAATTAGACACCCACTTAAGCCCCCCGACTTCTTTTTTTAAGCAATATTAGAATTATTATAGATTTTTTTTAAAAAAAATATTTTCTACTATTCATTTCAATTTGTTTGTCTTAGTTTTAGTCCATTTCAAAAAGAATACATTTTGATTAAATTTTTAATTAGAACTTTCAATATGACATGTTTAAGACAATAAGATTATGTCATGATCCAAAATAGAGTACGTGATGACGTCTGTCATACCCTCAGATACAAGTAAGCCTATCCCAACCGAAAATCAATACCTAAAGAAAATCAGAAGAGAATGAAGAAGATTAGAGTAATCCCTAAATACTTAAAGATGAAATAATCATTCAAATATATATCCCAAGTCTTGTTGTCACTAGTACAAGACTATAATACTGAATGATATCAATAATCTAAAGTATCTTTACTGTGGATAAAACATAAGATAAATAAAGAGAGATTCGAGTGAGCATAGTGAAACATCAGCCGCTGCCTCGATCTCCACAATGTTTATGTTGAGTGAACACAATCTACTATCTGCTACTTGAACCAACACCTGCACGAAGTGCAGAAGAAAAGAAAAGCAAGAGTGAGCAATAAACAAGTGTATTCAGCAAGCATCGTCGATAATCGACCCTAATTCAATGTGATGGCGAGGACCAACACCCAAATACCCAAGGTTTTTCATCAATCTTCAATAGGTAAATACTACACTTCATTCTAACAATGTATCCCACTACAAGAAAAATAGCCTTTAAGGAAGGGAAATCTGGTCCTAAAAATTCCAAATCTCATCTCAATTATTTTTTTAGGATAGGAAAAATTGGTAGCGTCCCGTCCTAACAGGCTCCAGCGGAAAAGTTAAATAGTGACGAGGCAACAAAGCCGGTTCTTAAAAATTGTTTGAGACGACAAAAAATCCGATCCTAATTATCCTTTTGCGACGATATATCTTTTCCTAAATAGACTAACTACCTGGTCCTAATTATCCTTTTGTGACGACATATCTCTTCCCAAATAAACTAACTGTCTGGTCCTAATTATCCTTTAGCGACGGTATATCTCTTCCAAAATAGACTAACTACCTGGTCATAATTATCTTTTAGCGACGATATATACATCTCGTCCCAAATAGACTAATTACTTGGTCATAATTAACTTTTAGCGATGATATATTTCGTCTCAAATAGACTAACTACCTGGTCCTAAATTATCTTTTAGGTACGAGAAATACTTGGTCCTAAATTATCCTTTAGCGACGAGCAAAATTCTTTTCCTAGATCAACCTTTAAGGACTAGCAACATCCTGGTCATAGATCAACTTTTAAAGACAAGTAATATTCTAGTCTTAGTTAAACCATTAAAGACGAGCAACACCTCTAGTCGTAGATAAATATTTAAAGACGAGCAATATTTCTAGTCTTTGTTGACCACAAATGAGGCTAATATATATCACAAAATAATAAATTTTATCTATTTATATCAAATTTCCATCAAGAATCTCGATACAAAAATATGATATAATTAGAGACTAGAAAACTTAGTTAACATCCCATGATATTAGTTTCAATATTTGTTTCACAAAAAATATAGTTGCCATACCGATCGAGCTAGAGTATGATATAAATTTTTTCATAAGATTTGAATACATAGCAAAAAAATAATCAAGTAACTCATGTTTCTACTTTTTAAGTCCTTGAGTTTCAGTTCAAATTGCCAACTTTCATCATAGGGCAAAAAAATAATCAAGTCCTCCACTTTTAGTTCCTACTGTTTCACCTAAATCAAGAAACTCCTACAATAGTAAAGCAAAAAATTAGTACATCACTTTAGGAGAAAAATAATCTGTGAAATCGGTTCAGCTATTCATAAATCATAAGTAAAAATATTTAGTATTTCAACGTTAAGGAGTTGGTTGAAGTATTTAGTACTTCACCTTTATATCTCTGTCGAGAACAATTAGACATCCAACTTTAGAACAGACCTACAACAATAGAACACAAATAGAGGAGTAAAACTAGCCAAATATGACATATAGTCAAAGTTTTAATAATTTGTATACAGATACAAAAAGTAACCAAAAAGAGAATTTCAAAAGCTCAGTTCAGTGGCATTGAGTCCCAAGTATGTGCGGTTTTAGAGCTATCAGAACACGGCATAGTAGTAGATATTTGAAACATAAGGTTTGGACTCAAAACAGTGCCGTTTTGAGTCCCAAGTATCTACTTTTGGTCTCAACTATCAAAGATGCCAAATTAAGTTAGCATAAACATGAATTAGTAGAAGAAAAGGTCCTTTTTATCATTTATGTGCATGGCTTTGCCAGAGTATATTTTTTTACCTCCATGACTGCGATTAATTGATCATCTTTGACTGCCGTAACCACGGACAACAGATTGTGACCGCGGTACCTGAGGCTCTTCTATTTTAGGTTTTCAGCTGCACTTACTTGCTCCCTTTTTATTATCATTTTAAGCTCCCATCCACGTTTTTCCTTCCCTTCAATGCTATGCCTACAAGAAATGGATATTAGTGCATCTAATCATAATTATGTCTCATTTATTCATCCAAAATTAGGTAATACGTACGAATGTTAAGTGAGAATGAGTAGTAAAATCACCACTCATCAACACCCCCAACATAAAGTATTTGATTGTCCTAAAGAAATACTACCTCTTACCATGAGGCACAATCATTTATGCCCAAACTTTATGCCCTAAAGGCCATGATGACTTCAATTTTAGTCGCAACCATAAGTAGCTCTATGCGCTAATTTCATTACACCTCCCAATCATAAGTTATACTATCAAAAATTGAATAAGCCTTTAAAGAGAAACTAAGCATCAACAACCAATACTCTAGAGGTGGCTCTCTTCTTACCACAATTGCGATATACTCCATTTGCCTCATTCTCGAGAGGTGACAAAAATCACCCAACTCAACTTATTCGCATGCCATCCTTACAAGAAAGAGAATTTCCACACACCAAACTATGATCTATGTAACATGAGATTTTAAATGCACAAACTCTCTCTCACACAAAAGAAATCTCAATCCAACAAGTGTCATACCATAGGCTTGTCCCTATACTCAATCGCCACTACAAAGAAACTAAATGGTCGAAGATCTCAAATGACTTTCTAAGCTTGTAACGTAGGTTCGGGTTAGGGTAGGATGCCATCTAGGAATAACATGGTTACATCTTTCCTTGAACATCTACATCACCCTCTACAATTCTTTCTTTGTCGACTAAGGGCCACTCTTCATTGTTTTGTTTTTCTTATTATGCCTACACTTTGCTTCATTTGTTCGCCACTTTTCTTTCATTTTTTTTCTTGCAACTTACATGCAATTCATTCCTTTGTTGGATCCTTTATTTTTCTAAACATTGGTTTTCATCACTTAGGCACATTGGGCATTTTACTAACACTTCGTGGCTCCAAACTTCCTTCCATCACTTTCACCACCCCAACTTAAGCTTTAAGCGTCAAGTTTTATTTTCAAGTTCAAGAAGGGTACGGTTCAAAAGAAGGATAAAAAGAATGGGACACATCTTGTAATGAGTTTGCCAAAGAAAAGTTTAAAGGCTCAAAGTTAGTACTAGGGATTATAATTATGCACATGAAGGCTTTTTAGGCTAGAGTGGATTCCAAAATCAAAAGGATGGCCTAAGGTCATTTCTCCAAGCACATACAATCAACATTAGTTTTGAGAGATTAACGGGGCAAGTTCTAGATACCACAAGTGTACAAGAGATGAATACTAAAATCTCACCACACGTGGCATGAAAAATTCACCAAGGGAGTTAAAATATCCTCCCCGCTAGTCTCACATCTTGGCTCAAAATTGGATAACTACCCATATGGCTCCTCAGAATTCACTAATGGTGTATAAAATGACCCCAACTTAACAAAATATAATGCCACAGGTACTCAAACTTCCATTGTATTTCTAACAATCATGCCACGAGTATTCAAAATTCCCCTACACCTATGTCTAAGTCAGAATCAAACTAAACGCTAAGGTAAAAGAAATAAAACTAACTCTAAAATACATAACAATCCATAAATAAGGGCACCAGACTGGGTATCCAAAAATGCGGCATCTATAGCACAATGATAAAAATATCATCAAAACATCATCCCAAAACAACCGTAAAAAGAAATATCTAGCAACATAATACTAAAAAAATATAAATAAATCTGGGGCCACCCCTACTGAAAGGAATACAGTGTCTGTACTGCATGTGAAAGAAGACAAGAGTAAAAGGGGCTTTCTGTATCCACATCATGAGTTATCTTCTCCTGTTGTCTCTGCATCCCCATCACCCATATCATCAGCTGACCACTCTACAAGTGCCTCATCCTTACTATATAATCTAGGTAAAGGTAGTGGATAGTTGGGTTTGAGTACCTTTAAAATGCCTTTCACCCCTTTCCAAACCTTTCTGAAAAAATTATCTCTCTTCTTTTCTCTCTTTACTATTTTTTTATGTGTGTCTTTGAGGTCTCTGTTTGATGCAGCTAAGGCTAAATAGTATTTCACCAAAATGGCCACTATGACACTCTGCCTCTTTTGCTCTGCCCTGTACTACTCATAATCTGACCAGGCCATATATGACTAGCGAGCAGTGGAGGACTCTTCTGGTCCCTAAGGCAATCTGGACAATAATTACCTCACTTTTTGCATCTAAACAAATATATCATCGAAGGTAGTGGCTAAAGAGGTTTTGCAGGAGTCTGTGTCCGCTTGGACTAATTTTCCTGAGTCTATCTTCCTGTTCTTACTCTGACCTAGGCCGCCCCTGTCTCTAAATTTGAGTGGACAGATGAGGGAGCTTGGGCGTACCTAAGTGCCTGTAGCATATTCCTCCACTTCTTCCCTCCTACATAACTTAGTGATAAGGGAAGGAAGAAGAAGATGAGTACCTCCATGGTTCTTAAAGTACCACCACTCAGAGAGGGCAATCTCGCCCACATTCAGAAATGCCAGAGAGGATGCAAGCTACCATCCGAGCTCTCATGTTTGTGAAAATGGTCATGTGAGTGCATGGTGAGACTCTTCTATAGATGATGTTCAGCCATAGCCTAGCTTCCACCTTGAAGTCCTTTATCAAAATATCTCGCTTGGTGGTGGCCCAGAGAACTGCTTTTCCAGGGCATAAGTTATTAGCCATTTAAATCCCTGACTCACATCCCTTGGCACAAAACTCCTCCATGTCAACATTTAGGAGTCCATACACTGTATTAATCTGCTCTGCTCTGAAGTTCACCTGCTTACCCTAAATTTTCATTATCGGGTTTGTAGGGGAAACTATGTTGAGGTTTGCGTAGAACTCATGCACCCATTTCTCATTAGCAAGGCAGGGTTCAGGGGTGAAACACATCCACTGGGTTACAGTGAGCCTAACATAGAATTCTGAGAACTTCTTTTCCACCTTGTCTAGGTTGATACCCTTTTCAGGGAGTAGCATTGTTATGCGGAAGTTGCATTATATTAGTGTTGGCATTCTGCAGCAATGAATCGGGTGTCATCGAAATCTCCTATTTTTGAGTGACTTAAAACCTGTAAACAATGCAACTCAAGCTAATATTAGAATTATCAAGCCAAAACCATGTTAGAACAAACACATAAGCTCATGTGGTTGTGCTATGGAATGCACCGGGGGCAGTTAAGGACGTGCAAAAATTTTGATGTCTGCGTGAATTTTCCTTCAAGTATGGCAATTGCAGAGTCTTGACCATGACCTCAGTGATGCGATCACATTTATTGGGACCGTGATCACGGTACCTGAGACCAAAATTGACAGCTTCTGTGCAGTGCTTAAAATGAGATTATAACCCCAATTATTTGTTTCAACAAGGCATGTCAACATTATGAATGCTTAACTAAAGCCTAAAATGTGTGATTGTAGTCCCTAAACTTGGAAGAATTCAATCTAAGTTAATTGGGGCATTTAATCAAACACATGGAGTACACGATTGTCTCAACCTTTTAAAGTTTAAATATGGTACTCAAAACTTCCCCATTAGTGTGCACTCCTACTATAACAACCAACTACAATAATAACTTCAACTAGGCATTTATTTAGCAATTGAAAAAAAATATTTAGGTCATTTTCTACACTACGGGTCTTAAGCGTGTGATTATAACAAAGCCATGGAAATTGAGACAACTTACCGAATTAGAGGATGCACAAGATGAGTTGATACTTAAAGATTCAATGCAAAGACACAAATTGGAGAGAAAAATTGAAAGATTTGTGTGGGGGAAATGACATTTGAACAGTTTTTAAGATGATAAGGCCGCGATCGCAGTCATGAGGCCTCTGTGATCGCGGGGGCACGGATTGCGATTGTGGTAACTGAAACTAGACAACCATGGTTCTTGCCTTTTTTTCTCAGTCCAAACTTTTCAATTTTATAATTTTCTTTCTCAAATTCGATCAAAATGCCTCTAGCACCATATTTTATGGATTAGGCATGTGCAAAACAAAGACAAAATCTACTCTAGCAAGCTTAATTAAAAAGGATATGTGCCACTTTTTATGACATGATGGGTTGCCTCCTATCGAGCGCTTAGTTAAACATTGCAACACGACATCTCCACTCTTTCCCTTTGTATTTCCACTTAGAAAATTTGAATCTCCATCCCAGTTTTCATTTAATATGCAATGGGCGGCAGAGGGATAGAAAATTCAAATCTTCAAAGATGAAACTTGGAAAAGGTGGTAAAATGGCAAGCAAGACTCGATCTCTCCATTTTGAAGACTTGAACCTTTTACCCAACTTCACATCGATCTTCCTGATTGGCTTCATAGGTAAAAGAGTGTTCCTTAATAGGCCATTCCTTGTACATCAGTAATTGAGTTCCTTGGCCATTGATGGATGGGGTTCCATGTGCTCCCTTAGAATGGCAAAGTCCAAAATATAAGAGTCAGACTCCTCCTTCCCACAATCCTTCATTTGTTCAGAGGGGTGGATCTTCATCACATCCTATATGGCTAATATTGAAAAGTGGGTTGAACGAGGTCCAATACCTAACTTTGGGTTAGCCTCCACCGAAGCATATGCACCCCTAAATGAGCTGGAGTCATTGTAAGAGATTTTCTTTGATTATTCTCTTGACTAAAAGCTCATTTCTTTTATTTTTGCTACTTTTTCCTTATATAAGCCATATTGTTGGGAAGCCGCCGAGGATTCTTCGCAACCAAACTCATCATCATAGCTTGGTTTCTCTTCTTGACATACCTCTTCTTGGGTAATGGGCATAGTAATGATAGTTTCAAGCTTTTATTCTTTACCCATTACCTCCTTCTTGGCACTTGTCCAATCTTGATATATGTGCTTTATGTTCTCCCCTGTTGAATCTAATCGATCCAAAATGTCTTGTAACCTTGGGTCACAACAATTGGACTCGGTATCTTGCTATTCCTTCTTCTTTTCATGATACCTATCAATCTCATAAGAAGAACTAGCAACTCGGTTAGTATAATGGGGGGAGGGGACACTTGGGCAATCACTCCAATGTCCATCTCGAACACTATATAAAGAACGCCTATTTCCCTATAGGGTTGAGATGGTGAATCAATCTCTCTCTAAGGAGAATTGTCACAATCTTTCATGAATATGACACGTCATAATATGGACATGGATCGTCAAGATATAACTTCCAACTTCCAACATCATATTTGTTGGAAGATGACATAAACAAAGGTAAAATAAAATAAAAGTTACCTACAAAAGAAAATCACAAAATAAATATTTACAAGCTTGAATTCAAGCAAGTGACTAAAATTTCAAACTAACTTAATATGCCAAATTGTTCCCCGAAAACGATGCCATTTTTGATAACACTCAACTTCCACATCAATTTAAGTGCAAGGCGGTCATTGTCAATATATTTACCCAACTTTAGAGTCAGGATCGAATCCACGAGGAACAATGTGAGTGGTGATCAAATCAATTCGAAATAATAGATACAAGTTAAATTCAAACAAATGGTACAAAAAGATAAAATAGGGGATAGGTTCCTACACTAATGTTTTTTTGTGAGTTTTTTCTAGTATAAATTCGGGGCTACAAATAATTAGAGTTTTAATGATTATGCATGAATCTCGGGGTTATGCATTACTAAGAGAGTGACATATGGGAGTTAGTAATCAACATCAATTTATTAAATCAAATATGGTTAGGCTTGGTTATAGATTTTGAAGCTATTCTTTTGAAAAAACACCAAGCTTTCACACATAATTGTCTACCATTTCTTTGGTCTCCATATCCCTCTTTCGAGGATGTTATGGATTCCTACAATTCACCCAAGACCCTTTTTCGATGATAGCTTTGAATTTTCTAGATCTTGGATCTTTCACTCATTAAATCCATATGGGTATTTAGGGCTTTCACCCATCAAATCTCATACAAAATAGCATAGCAATAATTAAACCCATAAATATGAACTACCAAATAGATGCTAGCAATAACAACCCACACACACTTAAACCCCTATTCACACATAATCCTAAGAGGGAGATTTAGCTCTACAAAAGATAAATAAACATAGATATACCCATAATTTCCATTGAAATTAATTGTTGAAGAATTAAGGGAATGTTACTCCAAACATTGCTCTCCCACAATATCAATAATGGAAGTGAGCAAATCTTCCACTTAGTCTCCAATGTATTCTTCACCCAAAATTTATACAATATTTTCTTCTCTAAAATTGAGGCTATGAAGTCTATAACTACAAATAAAAAAATGGGGAAGATGGAATAAGTGTGATACATGATAGGGTTTGAGTCATTTCGTCCAAATTGGGATCAGCCAAATGCATTTCCAATTTTTCCCTTGGGCTGAACTCCTCCGCTAAGCCGCGATAGCGTAGGTCTGGCTACGACCGCGGCTATATGACCCCGGTTTACCTTCGTGACCGTGATCAATTAACCATCTTTAACTGTTGTGACCGCGTCAGCAGATCACGACTTTGGTACCTGAGGCTTCTCTGTTTCACATCCTCAACTGCACTTACTTGCTCCCGTTTTAATCATTTTGAGCTCCCATCTACATCTTTTCTTTTCCTTCAATGCTATACCTGGAAGAAGTAGATATTAGTGTATTTAATCACAATTGTGTCTCATTTACTCACCCAAAAAAAGGTAATGCATACGAATGTTGAGTGCGAATGAGTGGTAAAATACCACTTATCACACAAAAATAAATGGAGTCACATAAGAAAGTGGACCCCAAATCAAGTAAATAGTACACATCATGGGAAAAGAGTTTCAACATATCGGTCATGACATCAGGCGATGCTTCAAACTTCTGTCGGTAGTGAGAGCATAAAGACAGTTTCGACCAGTGCCAGTGCCAGATGGTGCACCCTTTGGTGCCAAATCTGAATAAGAGACAACCAAAACTTTATTTTCCCCTAAAGCAACCTTGGCAACTGGACAGTTTCTAACACGTGCCTTGGCTGACCATATCTGAAGCACTTATCCCGTCTATATTCATAGTAACCCTGATGCAATCTATCATAAAATCTACAGGAAGGATATGATAGAGCTGATTGGGCTCTACTAGCCTTAGATTAGGTACCCTTTGCCCTAAAGTTGTCGCCACCTTAGAAACACTTGTCACTTAACGGCTTTAGGTAGGGAGCACTAGCCATCGAGTAAGACCCAGAATTTCCCCACTTCTTCTTAGCCCATTTACCACCATCCCGACCACTTTATTATTGGCCACTACCCTTCTAAAAAAATATAAATTTCTTACCCTGCCTCTCTACTATCTCAGCCTACTTCCTCTTCTTTTCCTCTATCTGCTGCATGTATACTTCTAACCTAGAGATATCTATGTGCATGTTTAATAAGGCAGCCTTACTCTCTAAGATTAAATCTCTAGAAAAATTAAAAGCGAACTTCCTCATGCTAGCGCTCATGCTAGAAACTAACTTTGGAGAGTCCACGATAACTGATAAAACTTCAAGGCATTCCCTTGACTGACATCTTACCCTTCTTCTGATTAACGTACTCTTTCAATTTTTCTTTCCTCAACTCCTGAGGAAAGAAACAGTCTAGAAAAGCAATAGAAAAATCCTCCTATAGAGATAACTCAGCATCATTACCCCTTGACTGATCCCATTCCTCATACTATTGGTAGGGCACATCTTTCAACTGATAGGTCGTAAACTCCATGCCCTCTACATTAGTTGAATACATAATAAAGAAAATTTTCTCCATCTCATCCAGAAAACATTAAGGATCCTCCTCAACCTCAACTCCCGTAAAGGTTGGAGCATTCAACCTCATGAACTGGCCAACCCTTGTGGCCTCAAAAGATGGAGTAGCAGAAGCACCACGCTTAGACTGAGAAGCTACTAACTGTGCCAATATATAAATAGACTGACAAAACTTAACATTCATCGCTTTATCCTAAGGAGCTCAGTAAGGACTAGAGGGAACTGGTTAAACTCCATGATAATTAGGAACTAGACCCCTAGACCGGGTGTGGACTCCATAAGTAGAACAGGTCCCATTAACATTATCCCCGGGTAGGGCAGACAAGTACCCGTAAGATTCAGATTATTGAGGAGGCATGATCTAAAAACAAACAAGCAGGAATTAGAGGACAATTCGGGAGCTTAGACTCTACAGCTCGAAAATAGAACACAACAAAAAGAAACATTCCTAAATACCTCATAGCCTCTCCCTAATGAGTGTGGCGCGTTATACACCCTTAAAAGAGACTCTGCTCGACACGAATTTGTGACTCCTAATTGACCATGAACCTAGGTCTCTGATACCAATATGACATGACCCAAACCAGGGACTAGTCGTGTCGGTCATCTCAAGTATGACTGGGAGCGGAGACCTCCCTCAATACCCAACTGTAACTGCCCTGTACCCTTTGTTGGATGAATTCCAAACATATAAAAAGATAAAACAACAATAATTAAAAGTCATTTAATAAAGTCCATAACCATAACCAACCAAATATCTAACTGGTGTCAAACCGAATGCCAATACCAATACCAAGTCTGACACTAATACCAATACTGTCCATGCCCATACTAGTCCCACAAAGCCTCTAGCCGAAAACAAAGAACATCCGGTATGTACATTCCCCCGACCTTAGCCAAAACCAAAGTCCAAGAAACAAAAATAATGTAAAGATGTCCATATTATACAATGGAGTCTTCCAGAGTATGGAAGCTCACCACTTCAGTATGACTCTAAGCTATCCCTTAATCTAAGTCATTAAGCAAGAGGAGTAGTATGGTCGGTTTCTACATCATGTAGAGACACAGTGCCCGAAGACAATTAGCAGAGTTAAGGATAGCATGTACTCGGGAATAAGGATAAAATAATGCCATTATTCAAAACCAAAGTAAAAAAACATATGCAATCACATACATATATACATATATACATATATACTATGTCGGGAAAGGGAACCGAGTTTAGCATGCATTTAAACCTTAACCTGGGTTGTGTAGCTTTGTCGTCCTAAAACCCACCATGGGCAAAATGGGTTTAGCTCTCTCTGCTGAAAGGGCCTCAGTGCGTGAAGCCGCACGACCAGAGAAAAGAATGTAGGATGACTAGTACATCCCCCAAATATAAAGTGTGACATCATGCACACGGTCACCAAGAAAAACCTCATATCATCAAACATGAGTTTCCAGTTTTGGTCCCCTCGGGACCTCCACCTTCTATGACTTTGTTACACACCCCTCTTTAAGCCCATATTAAAACTATTTATACATTCCACCTATTTACCAAGGAGTCTTTTATTAGAAATTAACTGTTTCGTATCATCATACAAAAATTAGAGCTTGGAAATCTATCCATTTATGTCATACCAAAGCCATTAAACCAATTTGACTCCAAAGTTTCCAATTAAACCAAAACAACAACCACCATGTCCTTTCTAATCCATTTAAAACCATCCAAACCAATTTAAGTTCCATCACCATATTTTGCAATGCAAAGGTTTCAAGAATAGTCAAATCATGAGACAAAATCATTCTCATTGGCATTTTAATAAACATGGTGGGGGCATATAGTTTCAAAATCCAAAACCAAGTATTAATTGACCATTCACATGCCTCCATATGTTGAAACTATAATTATAACATGATAAACCATAAGTAAAACATGGGAAAACATTAAACAACCATAAACAACCAAAAACCCCAACCTCTATTTCAAAACCAAAATAATACCACAATAACACCATGAAAACCATTCATTAAGACATGCTTTTAGTTGGACTATCAATGAGGGAGGAGTAACATGCCTTAGACACCAAGGAAGACGGAGAGATACAACCCCTGAAAGACATAATTAATCCCTTTGAAGAAACCCTAGCCTTTTCTTTACCCAAGAGCTTGAGAGAGATTTGAAAGAGTTTAGAAAGTGTTTGATTAAGAATAATAGGTTAATGAAGTCCCAAAATATGTTTTATGTCATGGGGTTAAAAGGAGTTTAGAGGGGAAATGTCTAGAATACCCCCAACTTAAACTATAAAAATATTGCAGGTGGGTAAGAGTAGACCCTCTAACTCATCACCACATCATACGACTAGTACCATCAAATCATACCTAGAACAGAAAGTTGGACACCACACATATGACTCACTTGCCCAAATCGGGACCAGACTATACGACTCGTACCCACCAAGTCATAACTACAACAGAAACGTAAGCACTAAACACTAGTCACTTTATGAGTTAGGTCACCTGACCCGTACCCATATCATACGACTCATATGGTGAGTCATTTCAAGGACAGTGAGCTCAAAGCTCAAGAATTTTTTTCTAGGGCAAAAACCCAGGGTATTTTAATTCTCCCCCACTTGGATAATTCATACTCGAATGATCGAACAATGCAGTACAAGAACGATATACACCCTAACACCTTTACTCTGACCTTTAACTAAGTTAGAAAACATAGATATAATGAAGAAAACATACCTTTTGCACAAATTTCTGAAGCAGAAAACAGGAATGGAAACTTGGACTTCATGTCCTCTTTATCTTCCCTAGTAGCCTCTTGAACCTTGTGGTTCCTCCATAGACCTTTACCAAGGTTACGTCCTTGGTACGCACCCGACGAACCTGCCGATTCAAGATCTCAACTAGGATCTCCTTATAAGATAAAAAATCCAAAATAACAATATCCTTGATAGGCACAATTTGTGATGAATCACCCATACACTTTCTCAACATAGAAACATGGAACACCGGGTGAATGGAGTTCAAACTAGAAGGCAAATCCAACTCATATACAACATTACCAACCCTCCTCAAAACCGAATACGTACCAACATACCGGGGACTCAGCTTCTCCTTTTTCCTGAATCACATCACTCCCTTCATGGGAGACACCATAAAAAACACTCTATCCCCAACCTCAAACTCCAACTTCCTTCACCTTACTTCCGCATAGGAATTTTGGCAATTTTAGGAAGCTTTAAGCCTATCCCGAATCACCTTCGGCTTCTCCATAGCTTGGTGAACCAAATTTGAGCCAAACATCTCCGCCTCACCTACCTCAAACAACCCAATAGGAGACCAATACCTCCTACTATACAAATATTCAAACGGAGCTATCCTAATGCTAGAGTGGTATCTATTGTTGTAGGTAAATTCTATAAGAGTAAAATACTCCACCCAACTACCACAATAGTTAATAGCGCAAGCTTGAAGCATATCCTCAATGTCAAAATAGTTCTCTCTGCTTGTCCGTCCGGCTGTGGGTGAAAAACAGTTCTAAGACTCACCTTGGTCTCCAAACCTTTCTGAAATGACCACTAAAACTGAGATGAAAACTGCCGACCATGATCTAAGATGATAGAAATTGGTACCCCATGCAACTTCACAATCTTATGGAGATATAACCTTGCATAATCATCAGCTGAGAAGTTAGTCCTCACCAGTAAAAAGTGAGTCGACTTTGTCATCCTTTCTACAATGACCCAAACCAAATAAAATGATTCTGAGATCTAGGAAGACCGATAAATAAATCTATGTTTATCACTTTCCATTTCCATCAGGTAGCTCAATTTCTTGATATAATCCTCCGGGCCTCATGTGCTCAACTTTCACTTGTTGGAACACCATGCACTTAGCCCCAAAACTAGCCATATCCCACTTTATATTGTTTCATAAATACATTTTCTTAAGGTCATGATACATTTTTTTCGAGCGAGGATGAACAACATAATGCGACTCATGAACCTCACCCAAGATCCTCTCTTGCAACCTATCTACATCAGGAATATAAAACCTCCTTTTGTATTGCAAGGTACCATCACCACTAATCTCAAAGGCCATCACTTTCTGCCCACCTACATCACCCTTGATCATCATCAAGACAAGATCTAACACTTATTTTTCCTTGATCTCAACACCAAGAGACAACTGCGCCATCTCCTGTACAAATACACCACCATGTTTAGAGTCTAAGAGATGAATTCCAAGGTTAGCCAAATGGTGAATATCATTCACCAAATCGCTCTTATCCTCATCCAAATAAGCTATACTCCCCATGGATAACCTACTAAGAGCATTAATAACGACATTAGCTTTTCCTGGATGTTAGTGAAGACTCATGTCATAATCCTTGAGAAACTCAAGCCATCTCCTTTGCCTGAGGTTAAGCTCTTTCGAAGTAAACATATACTGCAGGTTCTTATGATTAGAAAAGATATCCATATACACTTCATACAAGTAGTGACACCAGATTTTCAATGCAAACACCACAACTACCAATTCTAAGTGATGGGTTAAATTATTAATCTTATAAGCCTTCAACTACCTAAAGGCATAAGATATCACCCTACCATGTTGCATCAAAACACAACCAAGCCCCATACGAGACACATCATAATAGACCACAAGCCTATCCGTGTCTTCAGGCAAAGACAAAACTGGAGCAAAGTTAGTTTATCCTTCAGCTTTTTGAAACTACTCTCACAAGTATCCAACCACAAGAAATTCTTGTTCTTCTGAGTCAGCTTAGTCAATAGGGTAGCTATAGAAGAAGAACTCTCCACAAACCTTCTGTAGTAACCAGCTAAACCCAACAAACTTTGAATGTCAATTGGATTAGTGTGTCTAGGCCACTTTTTAACTGCTACAACCTTCTGCGGATCTACCATAATCCCTTCACTAGAAATAACATGACCAAGAAAAGTGGCAACATTCAACCAGAATTCACATTTCAAAAACTTGGCATACAAATGGTACTCCCTCAAGGTATGCAACACCATACGGAGGTGATCCATATGATCCACCTCAGCCTTGAAGTATACAAGAATATTATCTATAAACACAATGATGAGTAATTCTAAAAATTTATGAAAGACCATATTCATCAAATCCATGAATGCTTTCGGAGCATTGGTCAACCCAAAAGACATAACTCAAAACTCAAAATGCCCATACCAGGTACGGAAAGCATTCTTAGGGAATACCTCCTCCCTAATCTTTAACTGATGAAACCCGGATTGAAGATCAATCTTGGAGAAAAAGTTAGCACCCTGCAACTGACAGAACAAATCATCTATCCTAGGAAAAGGGTACTTATTTTTTGCCATCACCTTATTCAACTGTCGGTACTCAATACACATCCGAAGGGAACCATTCTTATTTCACACTAATAACACCGGTTCACCCCACGGAGACACACTAGGATGGATGAAACCCTTATTTAAAAGATCCTATAGTTGCTTCTTAAGATCCTTCAACTCAACTGGAGCCATCTTATACAGACAAATAGAAATTGGATGAGTGTTCGAAACGAGATCAATCCCAAAACTCAATCTCCCTATTAGGAGAAACACTAGGAAAACATCAGGAAATTTATTTACCACCGGGATGGAATATAAAGAAGGACCCTCTGAGTTAGAATTTATAACCCAAACCAGATAATAGAGACACCCCTTAGAGATTAATCTCCGAGTTCTATGATATGATATGAACCTCTCATTAGACGCCAGGGAACCTTTTTCCCACTTAATAACCAGCTTATTAGGAAATTTAAGACAAACTTACAGATCCAACAGTCTAGATATACATGGCACATGTACAACTACTCCATCCCTAATATGACATCAAAGTCCACCATATCTAATTCGAATAGATCCACCACAATTTCTTTACTACCAACAGATACCACACACCTACTAAAGACCTTTCTAACAATCATATAGTCACCTATTGGGGTAGAAATAGTAACATGGTCCGAAACACACTCTGGACAAAAACCAAAAGGCATAGTAATAACGCTCAACTTACACGTTAATTTAAGTACCAGGTGGTCGTCATCAATATATTTACCCAACTTTGGAGTTAGGGTAGAGTCCGTGAGGAATAATATGAGTGGAGATCAAATCAATTCAAAATATAGATACAGGTTAAATTAAAACAAATGGTACAAAAAGATAAAATGGGGGATAGGTTCCTACACTAATGTTTATTTTTGGGTTTTTTCTAGTATAAATTTGGGGCTACAAATAATTAGAGTTTTAATGATTATAAATTGATCTCAGGGTTAAGCATTACTAATGGAGAAACATATGGGAGTTAGTAATCAACATCAATTTAGTAAATCAAATATGGGTAGGCTTGGTTATAGATTTTGATGCTAGTCTTTCGATAAAACACCAAATTTTCACCCATTGATCCTTTAGAATACCTAATAGATATGTTCAACAATTGGTAACCACAACCTCAATCTAGGCATACCTATTTCTAGGATGATGCCCTTGGCATAGTCAACCTCACATTCACCCTTATGTCTAAGATAGTAAAAATTTAGCAAACTACACACATAATTGTCTACCATTGCTTTGGTCTACACATCCCACTTTCGAAGATGATATAGATTCCTACAATTCACCCAAAACCCATCTTTCGAAGATAGATTTAAACTTTCTAGAACTTGGAGCTTTCACTCTTCAAACCCAAGTGGGTATTTGGGGCTTTCACCCATCCAATCCCAACCAAAATAGCATAGCAATGATAAAACCCATAAACATGAACTACCAAATAGATGCTAACAATAACAACCCACATACACTTAAACCCTTATTCACACATAACCAAAAGAGGAATATTTAGCTACACATAAGATAAATAAGCATAGATATACCCATAATCTCCAGTGAAATAAATTTTTGAAGAATTAAGTAAATGTTACTTCAAATATTGCTCTCCTACAATATCAATAATGAAAGTGAGCAAATCTTCCACTTAGATAGCCTCCAATGTATTCTTCACCCAAAATTTATATAATATTTTCTTCTCCAAAAATGGAGGCTATGAAGTCTAAAGCTAAACCTAAGAAAATGGGAAAGATGGAATAATTATGATACATAATAGGGTTTGAGTCATTTTGTCCAAATTGGGATCAGCCATGTGCATTTCCAATTTTTCCCTTGGACTGAACTCCTCCGCTAAGACGCGATCATGCAGGTCTGACTGCAACCGTGGTTTACCTCCACGACTTCGATCAATTAACCATCTTTGACTGCCGCGACCGCGGTCAGTAGATTGTGACTGCGGTACCTGAGACTCTTCTGTTCCAGGTCTTCAGCTGCACTTACTTGCTCCCTTTTTAATCATTTTGAGCTCCCATTCACATTTTTCTTTCCCTTCAATGCTACGCCTACAAGAAATGGATATTAGTGAATTTAATCATAATTATGTCTCATTTATTCATCCAAAATGATGTGTAACATACGAATGTTGAGTGAGAATGAGTGGTAAAATCACCACTTATTAACACCCCCAACTTACAGTATTAGATTATCCTCAAGCAACACTACATCTTACCATGAGGCACAATTATTTATGCCCAAACTTTATGCCTACAAAGCCACGATGACTTCAATTTTAGTCACAACCACAAGTAGCTCTATGCACATGTGCTAGGCTAATTTCATTACACCCCCCAATCATAAGATATACTATCAAAAAATGAATAAAACTTTAAAGAGAAACTAAGCTTCAACAACCAATACTCTAGAGGTGGATCCCTTTTTACCATAATTACGATATACACCATTTGCCTCATTTCTCAGGAGGTGACAAAAATCACCCACCTCAACTTATTCGCATGCCATCCTTACAAGAAAGAAAATTTCCAGACACCAAACTACGATCTATGTAACAAGAGATTTTTAATGCATAAACTCGCTCTCACACAAAAGAAATCTCAATCCAATAAGTGTCATACCATAGGCTTTCCCCTATACTCAATCGCCACTACAAAGAAAGTAAATGGTCAAAGATCTCAAAGGACTTTCTAAGCTTGTAACATAGGTTCGGGTTAGGGTAGGATACCATCTAGGAACAACATGGCTACATTTTTCCTTGAACATCTACATCACCCTTTACAATTCTTTCTTTGTCGACTAAGGGACACTCTTCTTTATTTTTTTCTTTTATTATGCCTACACTTCGCTTCCTTTGTTCACCAATTTTCTTTCATTTATTTTTCTTGCAACTTACATGCAATTTTTTTCTTTGTTGGATCATTTATTTTTTTAAACATTTTTTTCATCACTTAGGAACATTGGGCATTTTACTAACAATTCATGGCTCCAAACTTCCTTCCATCACTTTCACCACCCCCAACTTAAACTTTAAGCGTCAAGTTGCATTTTCAAGTTCAAGGATGGTACGGTTCAAAAGAAGGATAAAAAGAATGGGACACGACTTGTAATGAGTTTACCAAAGAAAGGTTTAAAGGATCAAAGTTGGTACTAGGGATTATAATTATGCCCATGAAGGATTTTTAGGCTAGAGTGGGTTCCAAATTCACAAGGATGGCCTAAGGTCATTTCTCCAAGCACATACAATCAACATTAGTTTTGAGAGACTAACAAGGCATGTTCTAGATACCACAAGTGTAGAAGAGATGAATACTAAAATCTCACCACACATGGCATGAAAAATTCACCAAGGAAGTTAAAATATCCCTCCCACTAGAGATACAAGTGGAGTATTTATCATTATGTATATGCCAAAAACTTATGGAGCCATTAATAGAGAAAAAGATTTGTGACAAAGTTTCTCATGTCCATGCTTCTTAGAATTCTCTAATGGTGTACAAAATGACCCCAACTTACCAAAATATAATGCCACAGGTACTCAGACTTCCCTTGCATTTCTGACACTCATGCCACGGGTATTCAAAATTCCCCTTCACATATGTGTAAGTCAGAATCAAACTAAACGCTAAGGTAAAAGGAAGAAAACTAACTCTAAAAGACATAGCAATACATAAATGAGGGAACCGGACTGGGTATCCAAAAATGCGGCATCCATAACACTAATATAAAAATATCATCCAAACGTCATCCCAAAACAACCATAAAAAGAAATATCCGACAACACAACACCAAAACAATATAAATAAATCTAGGGCCACCCCTACTGAAAAAAATGCAGTGTCCACATTGCATGTGCAAGAAGACAAGAGTAAAAGGGGCTCCCTATATCCGTATCATGAGCTATCTTCTCCTGTTGAGTCGGCATCACCATCATCCATATCATTATCTGACCACTTTAAATGTACCTCATCTTCACTATCTAATCTTGGTGAAGGTTGTGGATGGTTGGATTTGAGTATCTTTAAAATGCCTTTCACCCCTTTCCATAACTTTCTAAAAAAATTACGTCTCTTCTATTCTCTCTTCACCATCTCTTCATGTGCGTCTTTGAGGTCTTTTATGAGATACAACTAAGGTTGAATAGGATCTCTCCAAAATGGACACAGTGGCACTCTACTTCTTCTACTTTGCCCTGTACTCCTCATAATTTGACTAGGCCATCTATGAATAGCGAGTAGTGGAGGACTCTCCTAGTCCCTAAGGTAATCTGGACAATAATTCCCTCACTCCTTGCATCTGAACAAATATATCATCGAAGTTAGTGGCTGATGAGGTTTTGTAAGAGTCTGTGTCCTCTTGAGCTGATTTTCTTGAGTCCATCTTTCTTTTCTTACTCTGACCTGGGTCGCCCTCGCCTCTAAATTTGAGTGGATAGATGAGAAATCTTGGGCATACCCAAATGTCTGTAGTATATTCCTCCACTTCTTCCCTCTTACATAACTTAGTGATAAGGGAAGGAAGGAGAAGATGAGTACCTCTATGGTACTTAAAGTATCGCCACTCGGAGAGGTCAATCTCGCCCACATTTAGAGAAATGCCTAATAGGATACAAGCTACCATCCCAGCTCTCATGTATGTGACAATGGTTATGTGAGTGCATGGTAAGACTCTGCTACAGATAATGTTCAGCCACATCCTGGCTTTCTCCTTGAAGTCCTTCATCAAAATATCTCGCTTGGAGGATCCTCTTCTAGTTTCTAGAAAATTATAAGTAATATGACCATATTTACTATAATTATAACACTTACCTTCATTCCTGTTCTAATCAACATGTAGTTTTCCCTTTGAGTAATTTGTTTTTTTCCTTCTTTGATTTTTAGATATTTTGTAATTCTCAATCACTATCCTTGTGCTGAGAGCAAGCTCATTTACATCCAAGGCATTTATCTTCTTCTTTATTTGTATCTTTGAATGCCACAATTTTCTTCTTTTCATCTTGTTATTGATCCTTCTTATTCAGTTGATCCTTTTTCAAAGGCAATGAGATCTCCTCTGACTTCATCATAGATAATTTTATTTAAATTCATAATTTAAAGAGTGATGATCTTAGAAAGATAATGAGGAGGCAAAATTCTAAGAATCCTTATAATTGGATCTTCTACAAGATAGGTTTTTCCTGCAGCTTTGAGTTCTCCAAATATTTTGCCAAATCGGGCAAATTTGTATTCAATGGATTCACTATCCTTCATCTTGAAAAGTTCACAATCGTAGACTAATCAACTTATAAGAGTTTGTTTGACCTTCTCAGTTCCTTCATATGTTACTTCCAATTTATCTCACTTTTTTGGCAGTTTCACAATAGGAAATCTTCTCATATTCTTCACCACTGATTGCATTGGACAAAATATTTTTTACCTTAGAGTTGATCTGAATGATCTCCATTTTATCATTAGTGTAATCTTCCAAGGATGGAGTGTTATTAGTAAATTTCTCACCAATTTCTGGTTTCTTTCCATTTTTGTTTTTTTAAGTAGTAACAAGTGGAAAATCACCAAGTTTGATTAAACTCTACATTTTGTCATCATAAGACTTGATGAAAGTCCATCCTTATTTTCCAATGATAAAAATGTTACCTTTTGAAGTAAGGAGGTCTAGTTTGGGATGTTCCTTCAAAAAATAAAGCTCCAACAACAGTATGTGCCATGATCTTTTCTCACTTTCTATTAAGTTTTTACTTGTGAGTCCCTACTCTGATACCAATTGAAAGTAGTACGGGGGAGGGGTGAATTACTCCTTTTTTTACCAGACAATTAACTTTCTTCAACAAATAATTGACTATTTATTGTAGTAATAAGAACATTAGAAAATAAAGTGTTGAATGTAAATAACACAAGATATTTTATATTAGTTGGGACCTCTAATAGGTCTTACTCCAGTCTCTTTTTGTTGCAAGGGATTCTATTAGTTCTTTGTGAATAAACTCAAAATACAAGATTAAGTCAAGCTTTTTGGTTATGAATCACACTTTCTTTCTTTCTTTAGCACTTTGATACAATACCTAACAAACTATATGTTTCTCTTCTCATTTTTTAGTACACAGTAAATTTTAAGAGAATAAAACAGTTGAATAAAGTAAAACAAAGAACTAAAGAAGGTTGAGACAAAAGTATGCCTCTTTCTTTGACTTCCAATGCTTATGTAGTAGTGATTGGACTACTATTAGCGATTAGATGCAAGAAGGCAACCCAAATAATTTTTCTTCTTAGGAAAATGAATAATGAATATTTAATTTTCAAGAGTAAGTAAAGACTAAAAGGAAAATATAACTAAGTACAACATATACATAGGAGAGAGACATGACAATTCCATAATTTAAGCAATCCATTTAATGCAGCAAACCTTTCTCCTTTCCTGGAATGCCTCTTGATACTTAACAGTATCTTGCTAGGTATTTTTCTTCAATCCATTTAAGGAAATAATCCATTGGGGAATCTCTTTCTTCTTTTTTGAGTATTTGATAAGGGGTTCTTTTGAATATTCTTTTTCTGATGCATAAATTCCATGATTTATGTGCCTTAATAACTGCAGTAATCTTCCAACAATATTCCTTTCCTTTTGTAAATTTTGTGAGATACTTCTTCCTTTTTTCCGGAGTATTTGAAAAACGATTCCTTTGAATATTCTTTTTCCTAAGTTCTTGCAATCAAATCAAGCACAGGATCATTCATCAAAACTTGACATTATCAAAACCTATGGGCTTGTTTTCACTAATTAGTTGGTTCTTTTCTTTAATTATTTTACCTATTTGTTATTCATATTTAAAATTTTTTGGGGAGGAGGCCTAGCTGGATTGAGGGTTCAATTGACACATATTACAGTTTTATTGAAAAATTATAAAGGATTACTTTCTCTATTTTAATTTATGTGGTATTGTTTTAATCCATTATAAAAAGATGATTTCTTTTTAAATGTAATAGTATAATTTAACTTCAATTTTTTTATTTTACTTTTATAAGAGATTTACGATTGCGTAAATTTTTATGTTAATTTATACAAGAAGTTTCAAATATTCTTCTTCTTTTCAAAACTCCATAGCCAGTCAATTGTATTTACTATCGGTTTAGTAAAGTTAAATTCGTAGGTGAGTCAAGAAGTAGTATTAGGATTCAATCGTATAGTGGTTCAATTTGTTAGTAGTTAAGACACTAATTACTTGAAAGATAAAATTATGTCAAAAGTGAGTAGTGATAAAATAAAACAAACAAGTTAAAGCATTCGAGTTCAATTAGTTCCTGAGCACTGCCAAGGACTGAAATCAAGCTATGACTGTGGTAGGAGGTGATCGTCGACATATATTTTGATATGCAAGAAAAGTAAAAACTTAGATACCATATTTCTACTGTTGTATTGATTTTGAAAATAAGGAGGGATCCCAAGATCCCTTTATGTACAAATGAGTGTGAGTGTCTATTTATAGTTTATAAGTTTGTGCACCAGCCAATGACATCACAACAACAACATTATAAAGGTCATTTTACCAATGCAGGAATGTCATCAATCTAATTTGACTGATTTATTAGTAGGTTGGCTGATATTTTCTTTCCCTCAGTTGAAGTTTTGATTAGGCCTATGTTACATAAGAAAAAAAAGTAGGTTGAGGTTTCGAAGTCACTTAGTCAAACTAGAAAACTCAAAAGAAAGGGAGTCTAAGGTTACAATGTAAGATCAACTGGTTAAGGAAAGCTCAGTTTATGAAATTGCTTAGCCATTAATTTATTAAAAAATAAAAGTAGTAGTGAATCATTGGTATGGAGTTGCATCAGCTGTTAATATAGACTAGGCCAATAGATGAATTTTATCTCTTTTTTTTGCTCTTTCTGAGGTTATTCAAGCCTCTAGGTAATTTCAAATGCTTGTCCCCTGCTTGTCATTTTATGCTACATTATCGGAAGTGGTGAGTGGAAGCTTTATTATTCCTTCAGAGTGATACCCTCACCTCAATTTCATCGATAACATCTTCTTACAGTCATAGTAACTACTGCGGTGATCAAGCGTTTGAGTGTTATCCTGAATATGTCCATGTGTGTATAATATCCTAGAAGATTCAAGTGAAGTCTAGAGCTATACTTTAAGTACATGTAGGACTAAAAATCAAGTTGGAATAGTATGGGAAGAAATTTGGCCATGTACCAAGGCTGGAAGAACCTCTTAGCTCTTAACCAAGCCAAAAACTCCCTTACCAATCAATACTTAAGAAATAGTCAGCTTCAAATGAAAATAACTTCTAGATTCTAATACATATTTGAGATCCAGACCTACCAAATGATAGATATTTAATTATATTTTTGACGCATCTAGTTTCTCCTCAATTTGATAACAGCATGGAAAGTTATGGCCTTTTTAGTGAAGCATTGCTCAGTAGTGAGATATCACGAGCCAAACCATGACTGTGGTTACATTGTACGATGGTTTAATGGTCTCGTATGATTGAGACAACCCTACAATTTTAAAGTTATCAGGTGTACCTTCCAACCATGAGAGGGAACCATGATCGTACTTTGAAACCATGATACTAGGCACGATCCTCGATCCCATAAAATTCCCTTAAATGAACCTTCAAACCTACAAACCAAGGTACGACCATAGGTACAACCCATAATTGTACCAAGCCTCATCTGATCATGTTCATAGAGATCTTATCCAACTCCCAAACACTAGTACAACCCACGATCTTTAGTTGGTCCCACGATCTTGGGAAGGTTTCATTTGTGTGTCCCAATAGTTTCAAGTTACGAGTTTTAAAGGGGCTTATCAGTCTTTTCCACTTTTTTAACATCAAAACTAAATATTTTAGGATATATCAAGGATGTTTATTGGGATTAATATTACTCTGATCCCTTATTAAATAGAGAAACATCCGACACTTAGTTTCAAATAGAGAAAATATGAGACTTCTTTCCCTAAGGCAGAGCCAGGGTTCATGCTCTTCAGTCTACCAGTTCTAAAGAATTCTTCAATGTTTCCATCTCTAGGAATGTAAGATTTCATAAATGGGTCTTTTTTTACCTGTTGAGTCCCAAAGCTAACCAATTCTTTAGTCTAGTTCCTTCTTTACAATTTAGGGTTTATGGATATTGGCAAATTCATTAATACCCCAATCCTTTGGTGTTATTGAGTTGCAGTCCATGTTTTAGCATGAATTTCAATATTATTACATGACCATTATCACAAACCCTAGTGATATTATGAAATCCATGATTTTTGGACTTGATTTATTAAATTCTTTAAATTCATTCAGTTTATAAATTTGACATAATAGTTGCATTCTTCAGAGATGATGGGTTATGAACAACAAATGACCTAGAATTTCATGCATATACTTTTGGGTACTATATCCCCCAGTTTACATGTTTTAAATGTTTTTACATAGTGTATTTATTTTCAGTCTTCAGATTATTATTAACATTGAGCATTTAATTTATCAGTGTCATTCAGTTGGTAGTAGTACTTAGCACCGAGTGGATGCGAGGATGAAGGAAATACATCATTAGGCAGAGACCTTTAGTAGAAGTCCCTAAATACTAGATCTACAGTGCCACTATAGGTTCTATAGGGTCACCCATTAGACCAGGATTGACACCTTAGCCGTTTTGGACATCAGTTTAGTGGATTCATATTAGTTATTGTTCATACCCTTGGTAAGGTACTGAACACCCTTCTATCTGGGGTAAAAGGTTAGACCATTGTTAGCTCATATTGAGGTATCTTGGTTATTAGTAGCTCCAGAGTCCTCAATTTACACTTTATGGTTCAAATTCTAATTCTTGCATAACCTTAAATTCAGTTATTCAGTTTATTATAAAACACATGCTTATTAATTGGTCTTGCATTAGTTATTATCTTACGTGTACCATGTTCATCTTATATCAGTTATTTCTTATCTAATATACTCAGTACATTCAACGTATTGATCACATACTTTATTTTGCGCTATATTATCTATAATATAGGTTCTGACACTTAACATCTGTATTATACATAGTATGATCTCCCAATGTATCGACAATAGCAGTTTGGTGAGTCCTCATCATGCGAGAGCTACTATCAGTATTTTATTTTATATTTATCGTTCTCAGTTTGTAGACTATTAAAGTTAGCTAAGGGATTATCCTAATAACTTATCCTAGTAGAGGGTTCCAGACTTACAGTTAGATGTTTAGTTTATGGTCTTAAACTCATATATCGTTTATTGGTTTTATTTGAATATTTATTTTGTTATTTAGTTTTGCTTCTGTATGATAGTTTTTATATTTGTTATTTTTAGTGTTCTAAGTGTCATGTTAGGTCATGGCTTAGCTTGGGGTCACTTGTGAATCTAGGAACTGTGTTACGACTATGGGGTAATCTCAGGTCGTAACAAACTTCGTATTAGAGAATTAGATTTTAAGTGTCCTAGAGTGTCTGAAAACTGTATAAAATACAGTCTTATTCATTGTTAAGAAGCATTCCATACCTATAATTGAGAGGCTATGATTTGTTTTAGGAAAAGTTTTGCTTCTTTTATTTTCATATCGTGCAATGGGGTTTGGATTCTATAAAATCCTTCTTTAAGTATTTATAGAATATGCCTTCAAGGAGAATTTACTAAAGTAGGAGTGAAAATGATAACAGTGTTGAGAATCAACAAGCACCACCACCAACTCCAAAAAAACCCTCTAAATGAACAAGCCTCCCATATCTAATTCAGAGTTGCTTTTAAATCCTTAGCCCAGCCATGACCACCAAAAATAACTAGCCTATTATGGCACCAACAAATACAACAGTGAATGTGGCAACAACCAGAGTCCAAGACTTCACTCGGATGAATCTTCAAGTGTTCTTTGGGTCCAAGTCTGAAGAAGATCCATAGGTAATCATGGATAGTATTCAAAAATTTATCGAGATCATATGTGTTATTCCAATTAAAAGTGCTGACCTGATCGTCTATCAAATATAGGGATTAGCTCACACCTGGTATAAGAAATGAAAGGTTGATAAGGGTGCAAAAGTAGAACTGATAATATGGGATGTGTATGATGTTACATTTCTAGATAGGTTCTTTCTGATTAAGCTAAGAGAGGCCAAGGTGTAGGAATTCATAAATCTAAAACAGGGTAGCATAAATGTGAAGTAGTATTCCCTTAAGTTTACTCAGTTGGCAAGGTATGCCCCGACTGTTGTTACTAATTCTAGTGCCGGTATGAGCAAGTTTGTGTCTGATGTTTCTAAGAATGTGGTATAAGAAAGTAGGACTTATATGTTGGTGAAGGAGATATACACCTCCAAGCTGATGGTTCATGCTCAACAAATCAAGAAAGAGAAAATTAAGTTAAACAATAGGGAAACAAAAGAACCAGAACATGTAGCTTCCATTTTTCTCAATAGAGGTTGTATGGAAAGAATCGTTCTTAATTCCCATAGAAATCTTCAGTACTAGTGACCCAGTACCTAATTTCAGGAAAAATAATCAAGATGGAGTACCAGGCTCTAGGGTAGCATGAGTAGTGTTTATACCAACTCAGTAAGCAAGAAATATGGTAGGAACACAAAAGTGCGTGTATGGCTAGTAGTGATGGTTGTTTTAGGTGTGTCAAGCTAGACCACATACTTAGGGAATGTATAATAGTTTCACAGAGAGATTGGGATTCCCATCAGTATAGTTAGTCTAACTCTTTAGCAGCACCTGCAGGTTGCTCGACTTAGTAGGGTGCCTCATCTAGATACAGGAGCAACACATTCTTTTGTAACTCCCTATATAGCAATGGACTTTAGTCCCAAAATTCTTTCTGAACCTTTCATAATATTAACTTCAGTTGGTGACTAAGTCATACCTAGATGAGCATATAGAAATTGTCCACTCACAATTTCCTAAAAAGTCACCTCAGTTGATCTCATAGAGTTATACATATTAGATTTCAATTCATTATATGAATTGGCGACACTCTTACTATGCCTCGATCAATTGTGGGAAGAGAGAGTCAAATTCCAATTTCCACATGACCCAATTCTAGGGTAGAAGGGTAGTACTTCACGCCTTAGGTCGGTTTGTCTCTTACCTTAAAGGCTAGGAAGTTGATCTCCAAAGGGTGTATCTACCATCTTGTATGGGTTAAGGATTAATAATTTAAAGCCCAGGATCTTTGGTGAATTCTAGTGGTAAATGAGTTTCCAGAAGTTTTCCATAATATCTACCCAGAGTTTCTACAAAATGAAAGTTGACTTTGGAATAGGTCTCCTTTCTGATACCCAACCTATTCCAATTCCACTACTTTGAAATAGGTATCCTTCTTGACACCCAACTTATTCAAATTCCACCCTATAGAATGGCTCCAAACAAGCTTAAGGAGTTGAATAAATAATTTAGGGACTTCCTAGACAAGGGTTTTATCATGCCCAATATGTCTTCATGAAATTCTCTAATTTTTTTTGGGCACAAGGTATGACCGCAGGTAGATCCTACGATTGTACCAAGGCTCATATGATCATGTTCAAAAGAGATCTTACCCATCTCCCAACTATGATTTCATTCCATGATTATAGGTTGGTCCCACGATCGTGGGAAGGTCCTATATGTCCCTTCTAGTAGTTTCCAGTTACGAGTTTTAAAAGGGCATATCAGTCTTTTTCACTATTTTAACATCAAAAACATATTTTTTATGATATTTCAATGATGTTTATTAGGATTAATATTACCCTAAGACCTCAGTACATAGAAAAATATCTGACACTTAGTTTCAAATAGAGAAAAGAGGTGATTTCTTTCCCCAAGGTAGAGCTAAGGTTCATCTTCTTTAGGCTACCAACTGTAATGAATTATTTAAAGTTTCCATCTCTAGGTATGTGGAATTTCATAAATGAGTCTCCTATCATCCATTGAGTCCCAATGTTAACCTAATTCTTCAGTTCAGTTCCTTCTTCACAATTTAGGATTTATGATATTTGCAAATTCATTGATATCTCAGTCCTTTGAATTTATTGAGTTGTAATCTACATTTTAGCGTGAATTTTAGTATCATTACATGGCCATGATCACAATCCCTAGTTATATTTTAAAATCCATGATTGTTGGACTTGAGCTATAAATTTTTTTAACGAATTTGACATAATAGTTGCATTCTTCAGAGAAGGTGGGTTATGAACACCCAATGACCTAGGATTTCATGCATATATTTTTTGACACTGTATCACCCAATTTACGTGCTTTGAATATTTGCAGATAAAGTATTTACTTTCAGTCTTCAAATTATTATCATCATTGCGTATTGCAATTATAGTGTCATTAATTTGGGAGTAGTACTTAGTACCGAGTGAACGTAGGAATGAAGTCCCATCTATTAGTTAGACTGAGACCTTTATTAGAAGTCCCCAAGTCCCAAAACTATGTTGCCACTGTAGTTTTTAATGGGCTACCCATCGATTAGTCTTGACACCTTAGTCCTTTTAGACATCAGTTTAGTGGATCCACATTAGTCAGTGTTCGTATCCTTTTTATTCTTATGCATCCTTTAACATCTATTCTAACCCCCCCTCCCCTTCCCTCCCTCCCAAAAAAAAGATTTAATTTTTTTAATTTGTTCTTTTAGAAAAAAAAGTTTCAAAATTTTTTTCTTACCATACCTTTCTTATCCTATTCATTCTCATTGTTTTCTATTAACAAATACTTTTAGAAAATATTTTCCTACTTGTATAACGAACACAAGGATGTAAATAAGAAAAAACTTATTTTCTAGAAAATCTTTTCCTCCTGCATATCAAATACACCCTAAAAAAGTGTTTTATGGGGTCAAAAATTATTTTTCTAAAAAGTATTTTCTACTCTTTAGCTAAACACTAAAATGTAGTTTCTTAAAAAAAAATATTTATTCACCAAACAAAAATTAAAAAAAAAAATCAAAAAATATTTTCCAGCTACCAACCAAACATAAGAAAATATTTTCCAAGAAAAACATTTTTCTTCGTACCAAACACACCCGATAAGTTAATTTTTTTATATTGAAATTACTTTCTTTACTCAATCTCCAGGAGTGACACATCTGCTGTTGACGTGCAGTTGCATTTTTTCATAAAATTTGCTGGAAAGTTATGTTCCTTTTATTTTTTTTAAATGTAAGCTCATATTAATGGAAACAGGCAAAGTAAAAATTTTAAAAAGGGAAAGAGAGGTCCTTCTGAAATTTAAATGAGCGCATACATTTTTGTTTTTGGGAGGGGGAAACTGCATGGGCAGAGCCATCTTAGGTGAAGGGTGGCTTGGTGCACATCCTTCGCTGAAAAATTATGTGGTATACAAAAGTTAAATAGTAGCTATTATAAGTGTATATTTATTTTTTCATACTCTTAACATAACTAAAAAGGATAATTTGCACACACTTAGCTAAATTCGTAGCTCTGCCGCTAGGGAGGCGTATATTTGCACTTCTTATCTTGAAACCTGATTAATATGAAATCATGCTAAGAGATGTAAAACTCATTCTCAAAAGAATACAATTCACGCTTGATACGCAGTTACAATTACCCAACATAGTAATTAAAGTTGAATTTCACGGAGAAAGGGTCTAAGATCGGGATCACTTCTATATTTTCTTTTAAAACTAGTAAGTACAAAACTAGGCAGGACAGAGGCGGCTCTATACCTTTGAAAATAAGACACCCACTTAAGCCCCCCGGCTTCTTTTTTTAAGCAATATTAGAATTATTATAGATTTTTTTAAAAAAAAATATTTTCTACTATTCATTTCAATTTGTTTTTCTTAGTTTTAGTCCATTTCAAAAAGAATAAATTTTGGTTAAATTTTTAATTAGACCTTTCAATATGACATGTTTAAGACAATAAGATTATGTCATGATCCAAAATAGAGTACGTGATGACGTCTGTCATACCCTCAGATACAAGTAAGCCTATCCCAACCGAAAATCAATACCTAAAGAAAATCAGAAGAGAATGAAGAAGATTAGAGTAATCCCTAAATACTTAAAGATGAAATAATCATTCAAATATATATCCCAAGTCTTGTTGTCACTAGTACAAGCCTATAATACTGAATGATATCAATAATCTAAAGTATCTTTACTATGGATAAAACATAAGATAAATAAAGAGAGATTCGAGTGAGCATAGTGAAACATCAGACGCTGCCTCGATCTCCACAATGTTTATGTTGAGTGAACACAATATACTATCTTCTACTTGAACCAACACCTGCACGAAGTGCAGAAGAAAAGAAAAAGAAAAGAAAAGCAAGAGTGAGCAATAAACAAGTGTATTCAGCAAGCATCGTCGATAATCGAACCTAATTCAATGTGATGGCGAGGACCAACACCCAAATACCCAAGGTTTTTCATCAATCTTCAATAGGTAAATGCTACACTCCATTCTAACAATGTATCCCACTACAAGAAAAATAGCCTTTAAGGAAGGGAAATCTGATCCTAAAAATTCCAAATCTCATCTCAATTATTTTTTTAGGATAGGAAAAATTGGTAGCGTCCCGTGCTAACAGGCTCCAGCGCAAAAGCTAAATAGTGACGAGGCAACAAAGCCGGTCCTTAAAAATTGTTTGAGACGACAACAAATCCGATCCTAATTATCCTTTTGCGACGATATATCTTGTCCCAAATAGACTAACTACCTGGTCCTAATTATCCTTTTGTGACGACATATCTCGTCCCAAATAAACTAACTGTCTGGTCCTAATTATCCTTTAGCGACGGTATATCTCTTCCAAAATAGACTAACTACCTGGTCATAATTATCTTTTAGCGATGATATATACATCTCATCCCAAATAGACTAATTACTTAGTCATAATTAACTTTTAGCGATGATATATTTCGTCTCAAATAGACTAACTACTTGGTCCTAAATTATCTTTTAGGTACGAGAAATACTTGGTCCTAAATTATCCTTTAGTGACGAGCAAAATTCTTTTCCTAGATCAACCTTTAAGGACTAGCAACATCCTGGTCATAGATCAACTTTTAAAGACAAGTAATATTCTAGTCTTAGTTAAACCATTAAAGACGAGCAACACCTCTAGTCGTAGATAAACATTTAAAGACGAGCAATATTTTTAGTCTTTGTTGACCACAAACGAGGCTAATATATATCACAAAATAATAAATTTCCTCAATTTATATCAAATTTCCATCAAGAATCTCGATACAAAAATATGATATAATTAGAGACTAGAAAACTTAGTTAACATCCCATGATATTACTTTCAATATTTGTTTCACAAAAAATATAGTTGTCATCCCAATCGAGCTAGAGTATGATATAAATTTTTTCATAAGATTTGAATACATAGCAAAAAAATAATCAAGTAACTCATGTTTCTACTTTTTAAGTCCTTGAGTTTCAGTTCAAATTGCCAACTTTCATCATAGGGCAAAAAAATAATCAAGTCCTCCACTTTTAGTTCCTACTGTTTCACCTAAATCAAGAAACTCCTACAACAGTAAAGCAGAAAATTAGTACATCACTTTAGGAGAAAAATAATATGTGAAATCAGTTCAGCTATTCATAAATCATAAGTAAAAATATTTAGTATTTCAACGTTAAGGAGTTGGTTGAAGTATTTAGTACTTCACCTTTATATCTCTGTCGAGAACAATTAGACATCCAACTTTAGAACTGACCTACAACAATAGAACACAAATAGAGGAGTAAAACTAGCCAAATATGACATATAGTCAAAGTTTTAATAATTTGTATACAGATACAAAAAGTAACCAAAAAGAGAATTTCAAAAGCTCAGTTCAGTGGCATTGAGTCCCAAGTATGTGCGGTTTTAGAGCTATCGGAACACGGCATAGTAGTAGATATTTGAAACATAAGGTTTGGACTCAAAACAGTGCCGTTTTGAGTCCCAAGTATCTACTTTTGGTCTCAACTATCAAAGATGCCAAATTAAGTTAGCATAAACATGAATTAGTAGAAGAAAAGGTCCTTTTTATCATTTATGTGCATGGCTTTGCCAGAGTATATTTTTTTTCTAGAATCTCAGAAGAAAAATCACATGATCTTTGGGCACATTTTGCTTATTCTCAAGTCTTCTTTCACTATGAGAACTATTGGCTAGCTTTAATGTTTTGTAACCTATTTTTCTACTTTCAAGGTTAGGTCTGTTGAATCTCCAAATTCTTATACTTATGCGGAAATCAGAACAAGGATTCCTGATACAATATCATGGGACTACAATTTTGAACATGTTGTAAGCACTTCTCTCATTTTTACTATGAAGGTAAATATTCCCTTTGGCAGTAATTACAGATAGTAGATCCTGGTATCCGTTCGTTGGTGACCACTAGCTCTACAAAAAGCATATGTCTGTTTGATTCATATCTTATTCACATAATATACATTTTTGGACCACGATTTTCTTCTCCAAAAATTTTCTCACAGAAAATGCCCAGCTCTACAAACCTAAAATCGTGTTTACCTTGAGTATGCCTTTTTTTTATACTCTTCTCGTAATCTTTTTCTTTAACATGAGTTTTTGCACATTGTTTATATTTATTTTCTATGATGGCTAAACTTTGCTGCTTTGTTTTTCTCTTTCCTTGAGTCGAGGGTCTGCTGGAGACGGTTTCTCTACCTGTCAAGATAGGGGTAAGGTCTGTGTATATTCTACCCTCCCCAAACCCCACTTGTGGGATTATACCGGGTACGTTGTCATTGTTGTTACAAAGCTAAGATTCTTTGTTATGTGGAATATGCAGAAAATGGTTTACCACTACCTATCAAAATCCACGCCACAGATTAGAAATTACAACCAATGTGGCCAAACAATCTACCACTTACATGCAAAACTATTAAAATCCTATATTTCAACAAATCCCACCATATCTAGGATACATGTTTTCTAGCATATATCCTACCTGTTATTATGGAATGACATGGCTTTCAAATACGGAAGATTCTATTCAAGGTCCTGGTTCAGAATTAGATTATAGTTGGAAGAATAAACCACCTTCCAAGAACAAGAAGAAATACTAAAAAGGGGATGGGCATGAAAGGAACAATTCAAGATCTAATAGTGTTTCTGATGACTATGAGAAGGATAAGAAAATGCACCATGGGAAAAGTTCACATCTGTTATATATGTTTGATTCACATCTTAATGGTATCTAACAGGTTAGTATGTATATCAAGCTAAATGAGTAAATCTGGTTGTAGGCAGTCTTCTTTTGATGATTGGTATAAAGCCCGGCTTCCATTTTTTTACTGGATTCCTAAGAGAGAGGAGTAGAAATGGTCCTAAATATTTTAATGTGCTATTTGCATTCAATAAAAATAATTTGTTGGTGTTATTTCATTTATGTGTTTACTGAAATTCTAAAGCTCATTTCAATGGCTTTGAGTCCTAAGCATGTGCAGTTTTGGATTTATCAGAATACGGCATAATAGTAGATGCTTGAAAAGTAAGGTTTGGACTCAAAACAGTGCAATTTTGAGTCCCTAGTATCTACTTTTGGTCTTAACTCTCAATTTTCCATCCAATTTACCAGTTAAACAAAGGCTCTCCTTCTCAAGATGGAAAAGCTATCAATATTTATCAGATGCATGGAAGTCTTATTATTCAGGGACAATCAAACTAAGAAATGGAGCATAGTATAAAGCAACAATAACCACCTTAAAATAACGTTGATCTTGCATGACACATATTTCTGGCTATTTTATAAAAAAATGCAACACTTAATTCATTGAACTTTGAACAAGTTCATAATCTGCATCAAGCCATTTTGTGTAGAATATCTTTCTTTAGCAACCAAGGAATCCTATATATTTTCATGCTTTCAGCATAAGAAACTAGGCACAGCTAACCAATGCATAAACCTAATGAGAGACCATCTCATTAATCAAGGTTGATTTCGCAGTGAAATGGAGAATCTACATAGTTAAGGTAGCAAGAGCTAGCGATGAATCAAATATCTCTAATCAGACCATAAAAATTTAAGTAAAATGAGGATGAATTTGACAAGAAAATGACACACATTAAGATATCTATCACCATATTTTTTTTTCACTATTAAAAGAAGATTGTGGTAAATAAACATCTCAATAATAAGTTTCATATCATATCACGATACCATAGCATTAACGTGAATTTTCTAATGAATATTACAGAATACTGCAATTTCCAGAAGACTAAGAGGCCACTTAGCAGAAGTGTTAAAATGTTAGTTCATATTAGTTGAGACAAAACAAGAGAGACTTTCAACTACATATCAAAGACAACATCTGCAAAGGCCTTTTACTATATTACTCATCATTCACACATGGAAACAATGACGTTAGAATGTCCAGGTCAACAAAAGTAGATGCTACAAAATACACATTTATTGAAATGAAAAAAAGGGATTTTGGCTCTCTAGCTTATTAAACACCAACGTAACAACGAGACTTACAACTTTACCTATTCCCATAAAAACTCTTATGAGACACAATTACTACACAACACTTTTTAGGATCAAGATTTGCAATCTGGACAACTGTGTGATTCTCTAGTATGCCTCTACACCTAAAAATCATGTACGAGGCCATGGTACTAATAGGTTCAATGACACATCGACACTGACCAAAACTTTTTCATGTTCTTCTTCTATTTTTTGAAAAGCATAATTCAAAAACTTTTTCATTCCATTTTTGTAGATTTCATTGAACCTGTCATTAATAAGTCACATCTATTGCTTACTAGGTGCCATAACCTTGTAAAATACAATAATATTAGATTGAGAAAAATAAAGGATAAAAAAATTATAATTAAGATGCATAGACACATAGACACATTCTCAACAAAATAATTCTACGTGAGGTTATAAATTCAATACCCAGACAGAGGATAATGTGCTTTCAGGTAAGTTTTAGTTTCAAAGTTTCTATCTTTCTGTATCTTTATTCATCAGAAAGGTATAGGGAAGAAAATGGCACTGAGAAACTAAGAAAGACTAATCTATACTTTTAGGAGGTGTAATTTGGGCTACATAAAGTATCCATAAAAATGGTTCTAACATTTGTTTAGTCTCCACTAAAGTCAACAGGAAAATATGGTGTCACATATAAGTAAATTTGATTTCAAATCCAAACTTCGAATTTTATATCATACTTTGATATCACATTATTGTTTATAGGGTTCGGTTTAGATTGTTGGCATTCTAGGATCAAGAAGAGGCAACTTTCATCTGGTTAACCTCTTCAAACTGTTAGTTTGAGTAAACCAGTGTATTCCCGCATAGTGGCATTTGGGAAGGGTAGAGTGTATGCAGACTAACCACTACCTCTGGTGAAGTAGAGAGATAACTTCCGATAGACCCCCGGCTTAGGACCGATAACACTATAACAAACACACATGAAAATAGTATAACTAAGTTCTCTTATGTCTGAAATAAGAAATCACTAGTCACAGATCTTGGATGCGTCTTGATCTACAAAGTTAAGGAAACATATGGGTAGACAAAAATGATCAAATAACAACACAGTAAACAACAACCATTCAGTGTCATCATACTAGAAAACATATTTTCTTTAACAAGTCACTTACTTCATATAACAGTTTCACTTATCAACAAAGAAATCAATAAAGACTACATCATCATGAAAATTTCACCAAAGCATTGCAGCAAAGTACTTTGGAGATTAAAACTTGCAGCAAAGAAATCAGTAAAGACTACACAAAGAAGATTACAACTTCACCAAACAATAAGGAACTGAAACAATAAAACTTTGGATCAGTACTACATAGAGACCAAAAACATTACAGCAATGCACAAAAAGAAATCACAAAAAGGGCAAATCTAACAACTTACAAAATAAGACAGAAAATGCTTCTAGTAACTAATATATCAACAAATGAACTGAAAATGGAGATCACAAATACATATCTCAGAAAACTGAAAATTCTCTAAAACCAGAGATCTAATAGAGTTAATAAAATTCTATTGAATTGAAAATGAACAAATACATATCGGAAAATTCTCTGAAACAAGAGATCACAAATACATATCTCAGAAAACTGAAAAATTCTCTGAAATAAGAGATTACAAATACATATCTCAGAACCCCTTTCATAATAAAAATTATACAAAATTGATTTAATAAAGTTAAAGAAAACTTCATCAAACAACAAGAAACTAAAACCATAAATGACTTTGGATCACTATTACAAGAGACGCTACTTTATCATGCTGGAACAGGAAAATGTCTAACAATGCACAATTAGCTGGAACAGGAAAACGCCTAAAAATGCACTATTATCATCTTAAAGAATAGGATAAGAAGCTACAACGGAATCATGAGCACCGATAAAGAGCTAAAGCAGGTCATTGTTATGGAAAATAGAGAGATGAGATTTTATGGATGAGAAATCATACCTCGATCGGTTGCTATGGAACATGCGATGAGAATCAGAGAGATTAAGGCACGATTTAAGCGTTCAAATATGAGAAAAGCCGATGGATATTTGATTGATATTAATGTTGGAGCAACAATTAGCTGGGCGTGATATATTTTTGGAGAATACAAAGGGTTTTTCCATTTTGGCATGTTGAGTTTTACACATTATTTTTATTAAAAATTTTATTAGATTAATTATTTGGTGGTACTTTTAATTTATCAAAATTATTAATAAGGAGCGGTTGATTATTTTCTTAGGACCAAATTTTATACCTTCACTATAAAATGCACAATTAGAGATCGAAATTTAATCTCATCCTAAAAAGTATACTTTTAGAGAAGAAATTATTTACTCGTCCCTAGATGTTGGTCTTAAATAGACCTTTTTGATGTAGTGTTCCAATACAACAGTCATAGGTATATCAATATAGGATAGGCAAAATAATCTAGGTGAGTCAACACTAGTCATTTTATGATCAACAAGTAAAGAAAGTCAATTATGAGAGTGTCTTAGTAACACACAATATATCAAGCTCAATCGATTATGTTCAACCAATAATTCAAAATACAGTACTGAGAGTGTAAATTTTATGTATATCATGCTACCAATAGGTACGATACTATAAGTCTCACTAATCGGACCATTGTCATACCCCACATCTCATAAATATCTCAATTCTTCAAATCAATCAAGGGATAGTACAATATGATGTAATATAGTGAAATGAATGGAGAATACATAGTATCACAAACAAGATTCAATCGTGATAATTCAAAACAAAAGTAAACACTCAAACACAATATCAAAACATACCAAGAAAATGAAATGCAATGCAATATAGTGATGATGGTGAGATATTTTGTACACACTTTCCAAGCCCCAGTGCTTCAGACAAGACCTACACGAGGTTCACAACCCATATACTTTCACAATCTCAATCAATCATGTTAAAAAATAACCTCAGTTAAGGATTTTCAAAATATCACAACTAACCTTCCCAAAAATTTATCTCGACCAAGGATTTTAGAAAATATCACAACTAACCTTGTCAGCAAATGATCTCAGCTGAGGTTTTTTATAAAATATCACTTTTTTTTAAACCAGTGATTCTCAGTGGTACCAATATCATGTATATGTATGAATGAAATGATGATGTAAGACTCACAATCAATCAATATGATGATAACAGCCAATTCAATTAGAGACCCAGTAAGACAATGATTCATGATATGACAATGATTCTTGATATAAGTCATTGTAGGACACCATTGGATTAAATTGTCATGTAAGACATCACTAATATAATTTCAAGTCCCTCTATCAGATATCACAATAACGCTAATACAATGCTCAAGTAAAGTCTATCATATCAAGTCAAGCCCCCACACGGTTATTACAACAACAATAAATACAATTAATGCATAAATAAGGTGAATAATAAAAATACAAGTCAAGCCCCCACACGAACGTCACTGCTATCATTAGGAAATCAATGCACAAATAAGTACAATACTATCCCCCACCCAAACATCATAATATGATAATAATCATCAAGTCAATAAGATTCACATAAGCCCCTACACGAATAATACAAAAATAGTAAACATTCCAAAGCTATAATATAGAACAAACTTACCCTAAAACCTTATTTACTCCATACGATAAGTCCCATATTTTCCAAAGATGACAACATTAAACTAAAAACTCCCTTCGTCCCATTATATGTATCGCCTTTTGATCGGGTACAGAGTTATAAAAATAAGTGATGACTTTGTAAAGTTTACATAATTTCCCCTCTTAAAGTTGCTTTAATATTTACTTTTTAGTTATCTTTTTTTTATTAAGTGGGACCCAGTAAGAATAAAATGGAAATGATGTCATCAAATAGTTACCAATTAAGGAGATGTGATATTCTTTTTATGACAGACCAAAAAAAAAATAATGACACATAAAATGGGATGGAGAGAGTATCTAAAAAGAGAACTACACTAGTTAATAATATGTTCTAATAAGAGATATTAAACCCTAATAATCACATAAACTATTACGAGTCTATTTATACTCTAATTATTTTCAAAACCTTAATTATTTCATCAAACAACAATAATAACGTAATTATCTTCTAAAATGTCACTAACCCCAATCATCACAGTAAAATCCACTAAACATGATTTCAGCTTTAAAATGGGTATCCACTCTCAGTTATTCCAGGTAATAATCCAACTATCTACAATCTATTCTAAGTATATCCTCAATTAGCTAGACTCACTAAGGTAAGCAATTATATAACAATATTCTATCAAAAGACTCTAGTTCTTGCAGAGATACTTTCCATTTAATTTAAGAGGGACCCCCAAACCCTAAGTGATCTACAATACTCAAAAAAACAAGTACACAATATATAAACACTCCAAAAAAATTCAAGGTACATCTCAACTTGTCTTTAAAAAAGATCCACAAAGCCAAACAAAGTCCAAAGCATCAACCAGAAGATCTACTCCCTCGAATCATCAGCAAACATATCCAATCTAATCAAATATGACATCTATAAATCAGAAAAAGTCCATCTATACCCATATCAAAATATTTTGATTCCGGGTCAAAAATTGCTTCCAAAATCATTTTTAAAAATATAAGGATAAAATTGAGATTCTATTTAAGAATCATGTTGCTCATATTTTTTGAGTTCTAAATTTGAAAATCCCAACTCAAAATGTGTTACAATCGGACTTGAAAATGAAAAATAATTTGTACTTTATCAGATAAAACCCCCAAAATTCATTATCAAACGTGGTTTAAAATGTGAAATTTAGAATTTTTTTATAAAAATTCATTTACCCATGATAAGAGAACCTTAAATCTTAAAAATAAATAAAAACCAATTTCAAATAGACCTTCAAATCAAGAACTTCTTGATTTCATAAATTTAAATTCCAAAACTCAACTTTATAAAGTGAAATAATGAAAAATATGGTGTATAATCTTGAAAAATAAAAAAGAATAAAGGTAGAATCAAATAACTGATGATTTTATGAGAAAATACATCGAGAATCGCCTAAAACAGAGCTTTCTAGTTTTCAAAATGTCAAAAATTCTAAACCTTTATCTAGCAATTTAAGCACTGTCCAACTGAAAATTTTGTTGTCCGCGTTCGCGAGACCCTTACCACATTCATGAAGAATAGATATTTGTGTTGACCAGTCAAAAAATGGTCCTTCTTCGTATTCGTGATGTGCCCATTGTGTTTGCGAGAACAACCCATGCACTAGAAAATTAGCAATTTTTAAAACTTGTTTTTGATCCTCAGAACTCATTCAAAGCCCTATAAACATGAATTAATGGTGCAACTGGATCATAAAGTATGTTCTAGACCCAATGGAATCATCATATTTTTAAAAAGAGGTTGTTTACAATAAATTAATCCCTAAGACCACCTTTTAGGCTAAATTCAATTAGTTTTCATTTAAGAGGTCAAAATACAAAATAAAAGCTCAGGCCTGAACTAATTATGCTACTAACCTAAAGTCATCATTTTGGATCTAACTGATCTATCCAAATCACCATTTGAAGTTCAAATCACTAAATGTTAGCCAAAGTCAAACTAATCACTTTAAGGCTATTCAAACTAACAAACTCATATAAATCACTCCTGAACGCATTGTGTCGAGTGCAAATCATTTTCAAAACTCATAAATGATATTATGCCAGAATGATGAAGGACAAAATGATCAAATTATTGAAATTTTTTAAAATAACAACGAGGGTTATTACATCATCGACCACTAAGACTCACGTTCATCCTTGAACGTACAAGTAAGAAAATCATCAAAACACACAAAAATAGAAAAATACTCTCGTATACCTTACTCAAGCACACCAAAGTGGAGATGCATATATAGAACCACCAATCTCACTAGAAAACCTGAAATCTTTCACACTAGGACTCTCAAGGTCACAATACTAGCATCTATGGCCATATTCCCAATGATGTAGAGTTCTTCTATTTTCAAACTTCCTCTATAACTAAAAACAAAGTCAGATACGACAGAAGTTTTGAACACACCAGGCTAACCTAATTTTCCAAAGACACTACAAGTCACTAATGACACTACAATATCAAAAATTATTTTTGAACTGATAGAATGTTATAAAACCACATGTATACTCACTAAAATACTGAATCAACCTACTCAAGGCTGATACCATATCTGTTGAATCAGACAACACTATATCCTCATAAAGCAATTTGGCCCAAAATTAAAATCAACGCTGCACAAAACCTCAAAAGTTATACTTAGCATAGATCAATCACTATTCAAATAGTCATGAACATACTAAATGACAACCAAATTCTCATGTAACTCATTACTATAACCCATTCAATCCTTATTACCCAAATGACATCAAACAACCTAAAACCTGTAATAATCTAGTAGAATAAAGATCCCATCCGATCACACAAAGATAGCAACCCTTCATATCAGAAGTACTTTAACCCATAGAAGAAATGCAAAAAACACTATACCTCATTGATAGACACCAATATCAAAAATCAAATCTCGGGGAAAAAATATTTCTAGCCTCTACATAAGCCACTGATGAACCACACTATCAAGACATTCGAATTCCTAACTTAAACTAATAGCTAAATCCTCAGTATATAAAAAGTCCTTATGTGCATGTTCCTTATCGTTCCTTAACTCACTTCCCATTTAAGATTTCTTAACACAAGGACCATGGGATCATAAAACATACTTTAATCACAACTATTGATTCAAAATTATTCCATTAAGCTGCTTAACTATAAAGTAACAAATGCTAGTCTTTCCACGCTAGCAAAGTAATTTATAAGGAAGTAACATATCACAAGGCAAAGAATGCCTAAAAATATTTCCTCACCCAACTAAAATCTTTTGCTTTCAATCCTTTAAAATTAGTTTCACCATAAGTCTAATCTATTCTACAATTTAAAATACCAAACCTAGAATCAATCAACCACTATTCCACAACATAACTATCGAAAGATCACATAAAAAATACACCAAAATCCACAATGCTCAAAGACATTGAAGCTAATCCGATGATTGATAATGTCTCTAATACACTGTCAAAAGTGAATGTAAGTAATTGTTAGCAATATTCTTATCCAACTTTGGAGTCGTAGTCAAATCCAAGGGAAATGAGAGAAATAACTCCATTGTCAAGTGTTACGGGCAACTATAAGTTGGTACGCAATGCTAAAAGTCAAATAATAAAGTAAAAATAGGGGGTTTGTTTAAAACAATTTTGTATTGAGTTAACAATCTCAATGTTGGTTTGTCGAAAGAAATGTTATAAGATGTAATCAATGGATTACAACACTTGGGTTTATGCCTTATTTAGAATAATTATATGCATGGGTAATAAAAAACTCATCTAAAATATGATTGCTAATTATGACTAGGATTGACTTTAGGTATTGGTGGTAATTCCTTAATCCACTAAAAACTTCACATGAGTTTCTTTAGAACACTAAAGTGTCTACACTACTAAACAACCAATAACCTCAAAATGGATAATCTATTCCTAACACCCCTCTAAAATATGAATCCAAGATATGCGCTGTAATTTTATTTAAATATAGTCATAAAACCTCATACACTTAAAGAACTAGAAGTTTATGCTCTTGATTTAGAATTAAGTCTGTCTATAAATGGAGATCATAGGTTCCTCGACTCTAAACCTCATGAATAAAAAGTACATGATAATGAGGATGAGGGTAAGATTTCATCTAAAATTGATATCGAAGAGTCTAAGTAAGTTAAAACACCCCTCATTGAATAAGCCAAAACTGCAAGTTTAAATGCTCCTAGAAACATGGCCCAAAACTGGATGTCATAAAGGTCATTAAATTTGATCTACATTTGCATGATAAAATACTCCTCAGAGAATGAGAAAAAACTTCAAGTTATAAGCTCCTAGACATATGGGCCTATATAGTATGTAATAAAGCTCATCAAATTTGAGCTAGATTTGCATGTCAAAATACTCCACAATGCATGATCCTAAACTTCAAGTTGAAACACTTCTTAATGTATGAGTCTAAACTACAAGTTGAAAGGCTCCTCGATGAACCATTCTAAATGACATATCATATATAAAGTTCTTCAAATTGATCTAATCTTTAAGTTAAGAAGCTCCTCAAATTTAAGCTGAAATCGTTAAATTGTTATGCTTCTCAGTGCACAAGGCTAAACTATAAGTCATGATGTTTCTTAAATTTGATTCAAATCTTCAAGTTGCACAACTCTTCAATTAAATCAAGGTAATAAATCCTCGCATTATAAATCTCTACAAATTTGAGCTAAATTCTCTGGTTATAATGTTCTATAAAATTGAGTAAAGTTTTGAAGTCACAAAAGCTCCATGAAAATGAGCTAAATCTTCAATTTGAATACTCTTGACCTACATGATTTTAAATTTCTTAGACATAAAAATAGAGGGTGTTGATTACGTTGAAAAGATCAAATGAGGTGGCCAAGGAAAAAGTTAAAGCATATAAAAGTTAATTTCTGAACTATGTCATGGCTTAATCCTCTTTATCGAGGTACATAGGCGCTTAGAGTTATATTCTAAGTTCAGTTGCATGATTTAAAAAAAGGTATGGTGTTTCATCTAAACGTACATGCAAGTGTACACGATCGTATAAGTAATATAGGATTGAAAATCCAGATATCATACCAACAGGGACTTGTCGACTAACTAATTTGCTAAAATAAACTAATCCTTATTATATATTCAAGAAGTAAATCAAAAAATATGTATTTAGTAATTAACTAAATGAAAAATAATTATAACAACAAAAGAAAATAACTAATGAACAATTAATCAAGAAAAGAGCAGGTTCTTACACAATCAATGGATGAATCAATCAAGGATTATAATTTCTCAAAAAATAATGTTTAGTATTAATTTTATCAACCTATTCGATTATCTAATAGTTGATTTATGGGGTTGATTTTATGAATCGACAATGGTCATCCTCTAATCGCCAATTTAAAGTAGTCTCACAATTACATCATTGAGCAGAAATGTGAGAAGTTAATTCAAATGCATTTGTTTATCTTCTCTTTTTGTAATCAAGTAAGTCCATTTAGGTATATTCCTATCCTATCCAAAAATCAATTTCTTATTCTACTTAAGAAGAGATCTTACTCCCTATATTCTTCATTCTAACCCCCCATTCCCTTGGTCAGTTCATTTTGGGTTCAAAGATTTATTTTAAAGATCACGAATCATAAAAATAATAAAAACAAGAATATAAGAACAACTATAATAAAAAAATAAAAAATAAAATCAATAGGCACTAAATAATTATTTAATTAGCTACCATAATCCTAGAAACAGAAGTTTAACTCCACATAAACATGGATAAATTACAATAAATCATCCAAAGAAAAACGTAAACATATATAATAGCGGAGAACAAAAGATAAAACTATTTTTTTTGGTATTCACGGTGGCTTTTAGCTCTCTGTAGGTCAAAAGTTATATAAAAACTGATTTTATGAAATATTTATAGGTGTAGGAAAAAACCTCAAATAAAATAACTATGTCTAAAATGGACTGAAAAAAAATTAAATATAGAGCAATCCTTGCTCCGTGCCACGCTCCAATAACATGTGTCCATTGGAATCGTAAAGGCTTGAAATCCACTTAGGGTCCCTTTTTATTATTTTAATAAATTTATTCCATTAAGTTGTCAACTTGATTTTCTTCTATAATCTTCCGTCTTTAATTCATTTTAGCTTCAAATAGCTCCATCTTCACACCATTTTAATTCTACACATTAAAATATAGTATTAGGCACAATCCATAAAATCAATTCTCAAAAGGGACAAATAGAAATACAAACTATGAGGTAAATAATGACTAAAATATATAATTTTGGCCTAACATGACCACCTCACACGTAGAGTCTTGCTCATCCCCGAGCAATAATAAAGCTCATCACAACAAATCAAGCTAGTGATGCCATCACTTTGGTTGAAAAAAATAATTAGACCATATCACAATTCAAAACATCAAGTACACTTCCCAATCATTATGCAACAAATGCAAACAAACAACAAATTCCTAACCTTCTAACCTCAAAGGTAGACTCTAACTCATCAAATTTAAGCTCTCTCACCTACACATATCAATGAAATCTAATAACCTCACCTATCTATCATGAAAAAAGTGTCCTCACAAGAAAAAAAAGTCCACACACTCAGTTCAAAAGATTAAATATAATTTAAGGACTTAGCATCAGAGAACAACTCCCATGCTAAAAAAGAATTCACATGTATGCACAAAGAACCATAGGCTTGCCCATTATGTATATTCCCACTAATTAAGCGTGTTCGAATAAAATCAAATAGGACTTTAAACGAGTTGTAATGTTGGCTAAGGGGCGAATAGAAAAACTATATAATAGTGCCTTACACTTTGCTAAGAACTTTGCACTTTTTGACTTTATCAACCATTATTTTCTCCTCTTTATTTTCAGCCCTCTCTTCAACTATTATTTTCTCTACTATTCTCATCCAAGAATGCTTTATATACTTTTTTTTCAATCTCTTGTCATCTTTTTTCCTCATATCGCATTCTCTCAAAGTGGGCTTTTTCATCACTTTGCAGCTATCATTGACTATCTTTTTAGCACTCAACCACTTCTTTCTCCTAGATTTATCAAATTTATCATAGTAAATGCTACAGTGATCAAGGAAATGGGGTGCAAAAATTAGGGACTCAACAAAAGGGTCAATACAAAAATATGGCTACCAACAAAATACTACAGGCTCAAAGAGGCTAACTAGTTGTATAATATCTAAAAAAGCTAAAATTTAACAAGACAAACAGAAAAAAAATCTATATCATCTTTTAAACAAATCAACACTTTTAATTTACATCAATAACATGCAGGAAAAGTTCTAGACAAAGATGCAAAATATGGAAAATACAAGTCCTCACCATACATCGTACAAGTATCAATCAAGATGGATCAGTAAACACAAGAGGGGACATAATGAACTATAAAATAAGATAAACAATATACAAAGTCACAACCATGAACCTAGGTGTTAAAATATCTATTATTTTATTTACATTCAAGCTCTCAAAAAAAGTACTATTCAAGCTCAGACCTAAATTACTAGTATCACACTAGTAAAATATGGTTATTTCTTTTCTCTCCAAAAAATACACTACTAGAAAAAATAGAAAAAGCGACTGTTATTGTGACCACAAAGGCGACCAAAAGTCGTGGTCACAAAAATAGTGGTTGCTTTATTCAAAGAGACCACATGTGGTCGCTTTTTCAACAAAGAAAAAGTTATTTATAATTCAATATAATTTTTTTTAAAAAAATTCTAATTTGAAAAAGAGACCACCAGAGGTTGCTTTTAAAAATTTAATTAAATAATTTATTTAAAGAAAGTGACCACAAGCGGTACTTTTCATATATATAATTTATTTTAGAAAAGAGACCACATGTGGTTGCTTTAATAAAGAGTAATAAAATTATTTTAATAATATTTTAACTATATATATATTAATTAATTAATATTTATACAAAAGCGATCGCAGGTCGCTCTTGTATAAATTAATTAATTAATTAAATAAATTTTTAATAAGTGACCACACGTGGTTTCTTTTTAGTAAAATTAATTAATTAAATAAATATGATAAAGCGACCGGATGTGGTCGCTTTTAAATATATATTAATTAATTAATTTTAACAATTTATAAATTTAGTTAATTAATTTTTATACAAAAACGACCACATGTGGTTTCTTTTATTTAATTAATTAAAATTTTTAAAAGCGACCACAAGTGGTCACTTTTGTATTTAAAAACATTTAAATAATTAGTTTTTAGACAAGCGACCGCATGTGGTCGCTTTTTAAAAATTTAATTAACTAATTAAATAAAAGAGACCACATGATTTAATAATTTTTTTAATAATTTTTTTTTTAAAAAATAATTAATTAATTATGTAAAAGAGACCACATGTGGTCGTTTTATAAAAAAATTCCATATTAACAACAACATGTAGTCGGCTTTTTTGGTAAGATTAAAATAACAACCACTTTTGATCGGTTTTGCTGGTTATTTTTCCTAAAACCAACCAAAAGTGGTTGCTTTTGCTAGTATTTTTGTAAAAAAAAAAAATTACAGCATATATATATGCTACATTCCATATCAAACCTGCTATACAATACAACCCACCAATCAAATTTATCATCAAAATCAAATTTAACATCTAATCAACCATCATGAAAATACAAACATTAAAATCAAATTATTAACACAAAATTTGTTAATGTTCCAAAAATAAACTGCAAATTATCAAAACATATAGAAGATTACAAAGCTACAACTCGTCATTCTCATCCCCATCATCATCCATAGAACCAAAATCCTCTGCAGTGTAATAATTATCAAGTGGGCTTAGGCCTTTTGCAGCCCAAGGTGCATCACCAGGACACGGAGGAAGAATTCATGGAGAGTGAAGAAAATTATTAATCTGCTCATGCATCATTCTTATTTGTGATGTTGTTTCCTTCTCTTTCTTGTATGCCCTCTCATTCTGTGAGGCAAGATCTTTAGTGAGTTGAGAAATCATATTTTGTAGCAGCTCAACAGTTTCTTTATCAACTGATGAGTTAAAGGATAATCCACTGGATGATGACCTAATATTCTCTGTAAAACATTTTTTATGGTAGTCGTAGTATGTGCCTCTAACTGAAGAACCCACAGATTGTTTCCTGTACTCCTCATCTATAGCTTCAAGTATTGTTTCTCCCTGACTTTCAAGAGGCTGATTACTACAAAACTCATTAATCAACTGCGTATATTTATCCTATATTCAATGTAAAGTAAAAATTAATAAAAAAAAATATTAAACTATTCGTACTTAAATAATATAAACTATTAAAAAAATTTATAAATACAAATATGATTCTTACACGGGTAGCTTTTGTTTGTGGCTCAACCTAGGCATCTTCATTGTTGTTTTTTTTTCTTCTTTATGTAGGTCTCCTCGAATGTCTCATGTAAAACTACCTTCCTACCTAATTTTTTTTTCTATATATGATAAAATTATTAATATTAAAAATAAAAAAATAGTTAAAGTAGAAATAAATAATTAAATCCATAAAAGTTACATACCATTTTTTTCTCCACAGTAATTCAACTAACAACTCCTGCAGTATGTAGAGAGCCACCCTTGGGAGATGCCATGAATTTCTTTCCTTTTTCACTCAACACTTGAAATTCTTTGCTATTCCAATAGCGAAGAAAATCTTTCCAGAGTCCATCAATTATAAAACTTGGTTGTCTCCTCTTATATCTTTCATAATCCAATAGACCTTTCATTCTAAGTCTTGCTCTTTTAAAAAAAATCTTCATATAGTAAAGTAATCCGCCGGATCATTCCAGAAATATTTCTACAACAAAAACAATAGTTTAATATTCAATTTTTTGTTCTAAAAATGTGTTAAGTAGTTCACAAGTTAAATCTTTACCTAAAATTTCTTGAAAATTTTCTCTCTATAAAATTCTGGGACCTTCTGCCAACTCGTCCAATAATATTTGAAGTTTCGAAGAATGCATTTACCCGTAATTTTTGCAATTCTATTATTGGGCATAAACCTATAATACAAGATCAAATATTAATATCATAGAGCATAGAAATATAGTAAATAAAAAATAAATAGTGTTGTTATATTTAGAAATCTTATCCTGCTCCATAGGAATAATATACTCCCTCCGATTAGCATCTCTCTGTCCTGGTTGCGAAGCAAGTTCTCTTGAATGCACTGTCGTGGGTGTATCTGAAGCACTGGATTATGTGCCTCTAATATGAATATTAGTCAACCCAATATATCTTGTAGAATCACTATGAGTACGCGGGTGTCTACTAGTAGAAGGTAGGGTAGACGATGGTAGATGATTGACTGTATGTGCCAGCGATCGTCTGGTAGTGCTGTGACGGCAGTGGCATAACGATGGGGGTGGAATGAGTCTCTGTAGATCCATAAAGCTGACCCATATTCTAAGGAGAACTAATTGAATTATGCGACAACCTAGAATAAGAGGATCGTACTGGAACGTTATCTGACCGACCCTCAGATATATGAATCTTTGTCGGTCATATATAAAATGGAGTGAGTTTTTTCTTTTTTGTCTTAGTAGAATCACCTTTTTGTTACCTTTGTCATCTTTACCTACCATCTAAATTATTTAAAGTTAAAAAGTAGTTAGTCCTTACAAAATGAATATAAGAAAATGACCATTTTATAATCTTATAGAAAAAAAAGTTTGTTGTAAAAAAGACACATCCATTTTCAAGTCATTAGTACACATTCCAAGTAACCACCCTTAATAATTTTCAAGTCACTAATTCACATTTCAAGTAACTACTCTTAACCATTTTCAAGTTCCTTAGTCACATTTCAAGTCACTAAATTTGTATTAAAACACCAATGAAATAGTTACATAACCATTGCAAGTTTAGACTCTCTCCAGCAACATGAGAAGGACAAGAATATTTCTAACTTTACTATATAAAAGATGGAAAAGTGAAAATAGAGTGATATTATGTAAGAAAAATAATAAGCTAAACTAAAAATTCCTGCAAGCTAACCTAAAAATTCCAAGCTATAAATGCTAATGTACAACTCTCAATTAATGTATTTTCCACCATTCGTCTTTTTCGAGTTAATTTCTCAAATTGTCATTGAACCTGTGCAAACATCCCACATAATAATCTTACTTGTGCTATTACATATCAATCTTAAACAAGATTCATAAAAGGTAAATAGTACAAATAATAAAGGCATCAATAATTAACAAATACAACCTACACAAGCTAATCCTCCTCTCCCAAAGATTCTCCACTAAACGATTCACCCTCTTCGCAAGTTTCCTCATCTTTTACTCACTCAGCCTCTTTTTCTACAATATTAACTTCTTTAAAAATGTTTTTTGGGTGGTTCAAAATATCCACTAAATCAATGTCTACTAACTGGTGATCAGTTTGCATTTCATTTTGATATGCAGTCTTCAATACAGTCTCTACTTCCACCTGCCCTATAGGCTTTATTTTGATTATAACTCACTAATCAGACTTACTTTTTTGCAACAGATAAGGAGCATAGTACACTTGTTTAGTATTTTGTGCGAGAACAAAATGATCGTAAATAAGATATGTACTATTGTTCTTAACTTCAATGATGTTATGATCCTTAAGTACTCTTGTATCTCTTGTGCTTCGATCAAACCACTTACATCGAAAGAGTACTATTTTTTATTAGCCAACCAACATACTCTATTTTTAAGATCTCTTGTATGATACCTAAGTAATCAACAACATCATGACCTGATAACGCTCAACATACACTTCAATTTAGTGCAAGGCGGTCTTCGTCAATATATTTACCCAACTTTGGAGTCGGGGTCGAATCCACAGGAAATAATGTGAGTGGTGATTAAACTAGTTTGAAACTAAAGCTACAAGTTAAATTCAAACAAATGATACGAAAAGATAAAATGGGTTTTTTTAATGATCAAAAAATAATTGTTGGTCACTTTAGTTTCAGTGTTCATAAATCAAGAGTTTATGAAATAACCAAAATTATGTTCACTGGGGCTTTCGGTTCATGACAGATGCTAAAAGTGGTTCAAGATTCTCACTATGGGTAGGATAATAAGATATATTTATCGATTCTATTCTTAAATGTCTCTCGACCTACTTAAGTGTTTAATTCCCTAATCCTCTCGGACTTAGGGAATTTCTATTTACTGTCTAGATTTTACCTCAGGTTAACCAACCTTGTTACAACGCTGATTATTAAATGAAGTATTTTTGAGTCTCTGCTGATAATTCACTTCCTACTATATTTGATTTCTTTCTAAAGAAAATAAAAGCAGGTGTGTCTACTGTTTGCAACAAACAAACATTAATTAAAACCTCAGAACTATCAAGAAATCCTACAACCTTTTGAATCTTGAACACTTAGCACCTTATCAAGACCTAACCCTAGATCCCATAATTCAGGTTAAAGGAATTTAGCCGCTCATGATGTAATATTCGAAGCAACTAGTTGAATTTATGATTTGAAAGATAAACTTACCACAAGATGAATAGAAACTAGAGATTCTCATATTAAATCACAATGGAAATCCCAAAATAATGATAATAATCTCTACATAGTATTTATTTTTTCAAACCAAGAAACTCGAGAGAGAAAATATCAAAGTATGTCTCTTAAAACTCAAGTGCCGACCCCCTAGAAAAACCCTAAATAATGCTTTTTATAGTTTATCCTAAATAAGAAAATAAAATCACAATGTTCAAAAAATCCTTTGGAATAGGTGACAAAATTTGTGATGGCGTGTCAGGGTCTTGATGACTTATTAGGAATGTTGCCAGGCCCTTCAGCATTCTTGGCATCTTCTTCTTTAACTGACGATAAAGCTTGACGACTTATCAGAAACGTGACGACATATCAGAAATGTCGTCACTTCATCATTCAAAATTTGATTCTCTGCCTACACTTGATGGCAACTCTGACGCGTTATCACAGTTGTGACGGCATATCAAAAATGTCATCACTGTTTCACTTTAATCCTTCTAACATTGCAACACCTGACGTAATTTTTGATAACTTATCACAGGGCTGACGACTTATCAGGAATGTCGTCAGCCACACTTCCAGTTCTTTTGCATCAGTTTTCAGCTCTTTTGCTTCTATTTCCTTAAATTTACCTTGCATCAGTACTTTTATTACAATGTCAAAGTAAAATAATCAAAAACGACAAAAGTTGCTTAAGACTTCACAATTATTCTCACTTAAAAGCCTTAAATGTGTTAGAATCTGCTCACACATCAATACCATCAACTTAAAATAATTGCTTGTCCTCAAGCAACTAAAACAAAACACTATGATGCTTAACCAAGAGACACACAAGATACCTATGACAGCTGATCATCAATTTTAGTTCCAAACACATTACTCTCTCCATTTTTAATCTCTTTAAACCCAACTGTGTGTATCCATGAAGATCAACAATGTGACAGAAAGGAATCAAGATATGGCATCAACTTAGCAATAATAACTATGCATATGTACAAATTACACTACCCAAATAAGTAGGTAACTAGCAATACAACCGATGTGCCCTTACAACAATGAAGTCCTTCCTCACTCATATATGAAATCAAGCATGTAAATGCAGGGATGGTCAAGAGGAACTCACTCTTAGAAAGAAATTCCAATCAATGCATGTCAAATACCATATGTTTTCCCTTATTTTCATTGCCTAAGTTTTCATATAGTTAAGTTAGGATCACTATAGATTTTTCTTTGGCTTTGTAACATAGGCTTAGGGATGGTATGATACACAAGGATATTTAAATTGACTAAGCCTCTTTGGCACTACACTATTTTTGGGGTCTCACTTATCAACCTTTACTTAATTCTCTCCTTTCTTGATCACACATACTCCGGATTTGACAATCATTTCTTTTTTTTCACAACTTTTCTTTTCTTATTCTTTTTCCACCGCTCCCAGTTTTTTATTCTTTTCTTCTATTCTACCTTTTTTCTTAACGTCATGCACCCCTATGGTAGCCACCCTCAACTTAGGCGATTTGCCTCAGTCAAAGTGCACAATGTCCAAGGAGGACCAGGGCCAAAATAGGTTCATTGTGATATAAATGGGAAGATGATAGGTATAATGAAAAGAATAGGCATTCAGGCTCAAAATTAGGATCAAGGGATATTATTCACACATGGAAGGTCATTTAGGCTAAAAGTGGACTAATATCAACAACGACCTATGATCTTTTCCTAACCGCTATCCTACAACCAAGGCAAGACCAACCGGGCAAGTTCTGGATTTAACACACAATGGGAACTATGTAGCATCTCACACACACATGGAACAAAGATACATTACAAGCTACTACCCATTCGGTTCATGCAATTGTTAGCAGTGATTATCGTGTACCTAATACTAATGCCATAAAAAGATTCACAATAGTCACATATAGATGCTCATCACAAAGTTATCAAATAGACAACTGAAGAGGTATTTATCATTCCAAGAAAAATCAACAAAAATATGTCAACTGTCCTAGATACTTATTTTCCCCTCAGTTAACCATAACACATCATAAAACAAACACAATATGTCTAAACATGCCGTCTCTACTAGGAACAAGACTCCAGGAAAAAGAGGCACGACAACCAAAAACCCAAGAAGACATCAACACCCACAAGTAGCCCCACCCTCAACATAAAATCATGAAATATCCCCAATGCATCAAACCAAAACAAGAGAGTTATAAACATACCTGTAGCACCACGGGTGTGGAGATCTAATGTCAATCACATAATATGAATACAAACAACAAAATACCTTAGGTTGCCTCCCAAGAAGTGCCTAATTTAGTGTCGCGGCATGACTTAGTTATCTTGACTACTCAGAATTCATCAAGATACCTTGTTGATAATTATTTATATCTCCACTTGGAGGGTTTGAAACGTCGACCCAACTTTTGATCAATACATCTTCGAGGCACATTGAGCAAACGTACGAATACAATAACACTTCCTTTATCTCGCCACTTTGATGACTTGAATCTCTTACCTAACTTCATACCAAATTTCCAGATAGGCCCATTGGGTATTGATGAGATTATCAATAATCCACTTGATGCATATTGAATTTTACCTTTACTGACCTTCAAGTGGGGGGGGGGGGTATTTTGCTCTTTTTGAATGCCAAACTTCATAATATAAGGATTATGTTCCTCATACTCAAAACACCTTAGTTGCTTGGGTAGGTGGACTTCCATCTTATCCACTAAGCACAATGTTGAAAAATGGTTCGAATAAGGTCTTCTCCTTAATTTTAGAGCTGCATCCTTCTGGGAATCCTCACCCTGAATTGGGCTAGAGTCTTTAGAAGTGATTTGCTTGGTTTCTTATTTTGCCTCTAGCACCGTTTCCTCAATCTTGACATCATCCCTCATGGTTGGTTCGGTTGGTTGGAAAATCATCGAGAGTTGCTCAACATCAAGCACAACATCGATATAGGATTCTTGTTCCTCATCTTCACACTCATCAATTATGTTAAATGATTTCACAGATAAGATATCATCTAAACATAATATGGAAAAGTGCTTTGAATGCTTGACCTCTATATCTATATCCTCTATCATTCTTCTTTTCTTTTTATTTTCCCTTATGTCTTGATGTATATCCCATATGATATCATTCGTCGTGTCCACAAAATCCTACACTAGTTGAAGCATAGATTCAATACCACTCCTTCCGATGCTTCGTTTTTCCTGTTCTTGACCATAAGACCTATCAAAATCATAAGAAGAACTAGAATTTGGGTTAGCATATAAGGGGGAGGGGGCATTTGGTCAATCACTCCAATGTCCATCTTGACCACCACATAACAAACAATCATACTCTCGGTAGGATGGAGATGGTGCACACATCTCTCTCTGAGGAGCATATCTACAATCTTGCCAAAAGTGAGGTCCATCACAATATGGACATGGATCATCAAGATAAGATTTCTAACCACTAAGCTCATGTTCATTCCACGATGCCATATTAATAAGTAAACTAAAATAAAAATCTACCTAACGCAAGAAATAAAAGAAAACTAAAAACAAATATTTACAAGTTTGAATTCAAGCAAGTAGGCTAAAATTCCAAACCAACTCAATACGCCAAATTGTTCCCCGGCAACGGAGCCATTTTTAATAATGCTGAACTTACACTTTAATTTAGTACAAGGCGGTCATCGTTAATATATTTACCCAACTTTGGAGTCGGGATCGAATCCACAAGGAACAATGTGAGTGGCAATTAAACTAGTTTGAAACTAAAGCTATAAGTTAAATTCAAACAAATGATACAAAAAGATAAATTATCAAGGTATGCTCTGGATATGGTGTCTGATATATGGGCAAAGATGAGAAAGTTCACATCTGGACTATCTTTGGAGTTAATCCTTTAAAGCAAGACTGCATTGCTGATCAAGGATCTGGATATTTCTAGGTTGATTGTTCATATATAGCAGGTGGAGAAAGAGAAGAGAAAATAGACTGAGTTTTGAGATATGTAGGGTAAGAAGTTTAGGTAATCTGAACAAGGCGGTGTTCAATAGCAAGGTTATCAGGATGTTAATAAGTGGCCAAGGAAGAAGTGGGGGAGCTCTGATTCTTTCTCTATAGTTAGTGCTCCTTACCCAAAACAGACGGGTGATAGGCGTCAACAGGGTGGCAATAATTTTTAAGAACAGGGTGCCCAATATCAGGGAAACAGAGCTCAATCAGCCTCATCATGCCTCCTTCTAGGTTTTGTGGTAGGTTGCAGAGGGGTTTCTATGATGAGAGGAGGTATAGGTGTTTTAAATATGGTTAGATATGCCATATGCCTTAGAAATTGTCTTGTTGGTATGTAATACCCCAAACTTTTCCTTAAGTCTAACTTCATCTCTAGAGGGTTAAGAAATAACTTCCTAAGTGATTAATGTTTAAACTATATGGAGTTTCCCTAATTTTGACTTTCTATATTGTGGGAAATTTAATTAGCTTTCTAACAATATAAGATCCATCCAAATCCGATAACCGATCAAGAAGTTATGGCTAATCTAAGTTCTAGTTGTAAAACACCATCATTTTAGTGTTTGGCGCGTCGCGGAGAGGGTTTATTTAATAATTGTCAAAATGCAGTGGAACTCCGCGATAGTGGCGTATTGCAGAGGACCCCAATTTCCCAATAGTCAATTTCTAGTGGCCTAGCGTGATTGTGACGCGTCGCACTGAAGTTCCAGGTCCCAACTAGTGGGACAATGTGATGGCTCCGTGTCGCGGTGACTCACAGATTACCATTTGTCAATTTCCAGTGAGCCACCGCGATAGTGGCGTATTGCGATGGCCTATAAAATTGGGTTTCCAATTTAATTTTTCCATCTTCGTACAGAAGTTAAAAAGGGCACTTTGAAATTTTTCCAAGCCTCTTAAACCATACAAACATCAGAATTTAGGGCTACTACAAGCATCATATGAGATTTTCTCAAAATTTCCCTCAACCTAAAACCCAAAGTATCCAAATCCTCTTCTAAGAATCATAAGCGTTCACTATAGATTTTCTACATTGAGTCAAGATTCAAGGCTCTCAAGTCAAATGCTTCAAGAACCCTCATTCAAGAGTACAAATAGAGTCCCAAAAGCGAGAGTTCATCCAAAGATTCTAACAAGGTATGTGGGGTTTGAACAAGAACACTCCTTTCATTCTTGTGCCCAAAATATTAATTTTTGTTAAAGAATTTTATAATTTTGCAAGCCGGTTTATACCCAAATTACTTTATTTTGAGATTATGAGATTACGAGTTGTTCAAGTTTTGATTTGCATGATTATTTCACTATTTATGACATGAGTTGAGAAATTATGCTATGAGTTGCACATCCTCTTATTGATTTGATGTTTCTAAGATTGATTTCATAATTTAAGCTTTATTATGATAACTGAGATTAATTGAGCATGAGTATAAGTTTTAAACCAAGTATGAGTATTAATATTTCTTGAAGAGTATGTTGGTTAGTATGATTCAATTAACAAGTACTTTGATTTTAAAGAAAGATTGCTTTTAAGCCTGAGTTAAGACAGGAATCCACATTATTCAGTCTTTATGATTTAATGCTAAGAGAATTATAATTTGGTCTTCACTATAGACCCTTGAGTTGTTTTGAGGTGGATTTCCTAAAAAAATTCTGATCTTGAGTACGAGAGTAGTATTTAACACTGAGCGGGAAGTATGGGTTTAGCACACCCTACTTTACCAGAACTACGTACCCCTATAGGATTGAGATTTATGGTCCTGAGTCCGAGATAGTGATAACTAGAGTTGAGGTTCTATTCCGATGGAAAGGGTAGAACAGCTTTCCCCAACGTGGGCGAGATGTTGGACTCCATGTAACTCACATAGTTTATGTAGGTTAGAAGAAACTCTCAAGTTCATAAGAGTTTAGATTTTTTTTCCATGTCTTGAAGTTTCTAAAGTTCTAAGTCCTTGAGTTTCAAGGAAGTTCCATTATCCTAAAGATGAAAGCATGAGTTTAGAAAGCATAGTTTAAAGACTCCTTTAGCTTACAAGTTTTGAGAATGAGAGGAGAATATAGATTTTTGAGTCAAGTATAATGAATCATGATATTTATACTACATGTTTCATTATTCATGATTTATGAGATTTATGTTTCAGACTTATTCAAGCCATATGAGTCATTCATATTTGCATGCTAGATTTTATAAAGAGTAATGATATTGTTTATGTAAATGCATACACCCCCATATACTCAGTACATCCTTAAAGTGCCGATCCATATATATGTCTATGTGCTACATTGTCTTATAATGTAGGTTTAGGTGCTCAGTCTCAGCATCTTCAATGATCTCTGAGTACCTTGATCTACACTCTGCAGTTAGTGAGTCCTCATGGTTCGAGGACCTATTTCTCAGACCTTCAGATTTGATATTAGTGGTTATTTTATTTTCAGTTAAGTATGAGTCAGTTAGGGATTTGTCCCAATGGATCTCTAGATCTTGAGTAGTAGAGGCTTTGTCAGACTAGAGTTTCATATTGTTGTCAGATATTTTCAGTATTTCGTGTTTTAGACATTATATTTTCAGTCTTTTCAGTTGAGATTTGATGAAATTTATTCTTATTATCTGATTTTGAATCCCTGGAGTAAGTATGGGATTTTGTAGCAGGATCAAAGGGTTAGCTTGAGTCTACTTGTAGCCTTGAGCACCGTGTGACACTTCGGGACAAGATTTTAGGGCGTTACAAACTTGGTATCAGAGCCTAGGGTTTAAGGAGTCCTAGGGATTGTAACAAGATGCGTTACGTAGAGTCTTGACTATAAGTGTGAAATGCACCACATCTATGAGCAAGAGGCTACGGGACATTTTAGGAAAAGTCATCTCTTTCTTTTATAGTCTATCATGCCCACAACTATTTCTATCTGCTATTAATTTGTGCTCTTATATGACAAAAAATGCCTCCCCAAAGAGCAAATTCCCGTAGGAATAACGAGCTACCTCAACCTGGTGATCCCCTAAACGAGAATGTAACCCATACCAAATTTTAGACTGTTTTCCAAATTTTAGCCCAAGCGGGACTGCTACTATGCAAGAAAATAATCAAGCTGCTGCTCTACGTCAGCAAGGGGGTGACGCAGATATAGCCAGACTTCTTGACTTTATGAGGATAAACCCATCTGAGTTTTTTGGGTCAAAGGTAGGTGAGGAACCGTAATTGTATCTTGAGGAGGTAAAGAAAATCACCCATGTCATGCATGTGAAAAAAGAGGAGAGTGTAGAACTAGCCTCTTATCATTTGAAAGATATTACTCATGAATGGGTTATGGCATGGAGGAAAAATAGAGGGGAGAATGCTGCTCCTATAACTTGGCAGGTGTTCCAGGATGTATTCCTGGATAAGTTCTTTCTGTTAGAGATGAGGGAGGCAAAGGTAGAGAAGTTTATGAACTTGAGGCAAGGTTCCATGACTGTAAAACAGTACTTCCTTAAGTTCAACCAGTTGGCCAAGTATGCTCCTGAGTTGAAAACTGACACTAGGTCTAGTATGAGTAAGTTCGTGACTAGTGTGCCCGGGTTGGTGTTGAAGGAGTGCAGGACTGCTATGCTTAATAGAGATATGGATTTTTTTTGGTTGATGACACATGCTCAGTAGATTAAGACTGATAAGATAAGGGAGAGAGATAGGGTAAGGGAAAATAAGAGGGCTAAATCAGAGCAGCACGAGTATGGAAAGACTAGATTCCATGGAGGGAATCGTCCATAGTTTTAGATCCATTTGTTTATGCCTACAATATCATTAGCTAGTGCTCCCGCACCTAGAGGTAGGTAGGAGCAAGGGAATAAACCTTCTATGTCTTGATCCCAGAACAGTGTCAGTAACAGACTTTGTGGTCCTCAATGTACTAAGTATGGTAGGGACCATCCCTGTGAGTTCTTAACTGATCAGAGGGGTTGTTTTGGTTATGGAAAGTTATGCCACAGACTTAGAAAGGATCCGCATGCCAGGCAGGGGAACCGTGATGTTCGCCTCCAGACGCAGGCTACCAATGAACTAGCTCCTTTAGCCCTTCCCGCCCCCTCAGTGTGCTTCATCTAGTACCGGTGGTGGTCAGCAGCAGAGATGATTCTATGCTTTTCCATCCCGCCAGGAGCAGGAGGATTCACTATATATTGTTAGTGGTATGCTTCATGTCTTTTATTTTAACGTGTATGTATTGTTGGACCTTGGGTTAAGTTTTTCTTATGTGACACAATTGGTTGCTGTGAATTTTGAGATAAACTCTGAAAATATCCCTAAGACTATCCTGGTATCTACCCCAGTAGGTGAGTCAGTAGTTGCTAAGTAAGTGTACAAAAAGTGTCCCATTGTTGTTCTTTATAAAGTCATGTTTGCTGATTTGATAGAGTTAGACATGGTTGATTTTGAAATTATTCTTGGTATGGATTGGCTTCACTACTGTTATGCATCTATAGACTGTCGTACCCATGTGGTTATGTTTCAGTTTCCAGATGAGCCAATTTTTGGGTGGTCGGGTGGTTCTGTATCTCCTAAGAGTCATTTTATATCCTATCTTAAAGCGAGAAAGTTGATATCCAAAGGTTGCATCTATCATGTAGTTCGAGTTAAGGACACTAAGTCTAAAACTCTAACTATTCAGCCAGTCAGTAAAGTTAATGATTATCCTGATGTTTTTCTGAAATATCTCCCAAGGGTACCTCCTGATAGAGAGATAGAATTTAGGATTGACCTTCTTCCCGATACACAACCTATTTCTATTTCTTCGTACTGTATGGCACTCGCAAAGCTTAATGAGTTGAAAGAATAACTCAAAGATTTTCTAGATAAAAGTTTTATAAGGCAGTGTTTCTCCATGGGGTACACATGTCCTGTTCGTACAAAAGAAGGATGGTTCTTTGCATATGTGCATTAACTATCATCATCTTAATAAATTTACAGTCAGGAACAAGTACCCTCTTCCTAGAATTGATAATCTGTTTGATCAATTGCATGGTGCAAGTTATTTATCCAAGATAGACCTTCGATCCGGCTATCATCAACTTAAAGTAAGGGAGTGTAATAATCCAAAGACAGACTTCCAAACCTGTTATGGTTATTTTGAGTTTATTATCATGTCTTTCGGGCTAACCAGTGCTCTAACAACTTTCATGGACCTCATAAATCAAGTGTTCAAATAGTATCTTGATATATTCATCATAGTATTCATAGATGATATCCTTGTTTACTCCCGTAGTGAGGATGACCATACAGACCATCTCCGAACTATTTTGCAAACTCTTAGAGATCATCAGTTGTTCTCCAAATTTAGTAAGTATGTGTTTTGGCAAAGGTCCGTAGCTTTTCTGGATCATATTATTTCATCCAAAGGCATTAGAGTCGATCCCCAAAAGACAGAAGCTGCAAGAAATTGACCTAGACCTATCTCTCTATTTGACATTAGGAGTTTCTTGGGTCTAGCTGGCTATTACCACCGTTTTGTTGAAGGTTTCTCATCTATTGCATCTCCCATAAACCGATTGACCCAAAACAAAATTAAGTTCTTTTGGTCAGATTCCTGTGAGAAGAATTTTCAGGAGTTGAAAACTCGACTCACTTCAGCCCCGGTGTTGACTTTGCCTGATAGTATGAATATTTTTGTGGTGTATTGCAATGCCTCTAGAGTTGGCTTGGGTTGTGTGTTGATGAAAAGGGGTAAGGTTATAGCCTACGCCTCTAGACAGTTGAAGCCGCATGAAAAGAATTACCCAACCCAAGATCTTGAGTTAGCTGTTGTGGTCTTTGCTTTGGAAATATAGAGATACTCTCTTTATGGTGTTCACACTGATGTGTTTATTGATCAGAAGAGCCTGCAGTATATGTTTACTCAGAAGGAGTTAAAGCTTAGACAGAGAAGATGGTTAGAGTTGCTAAAAGATTATGATATGAGTGTGTTATATCACCCGAGCAAGGATAATATAGTGGCGGATGCCCTTAGCAGGATGTCTATGAGTAGTGTTACTCATGTAGAGAAAGACCAGAAAGAGTTAGCTCGTGAAGTGCATCGTTTGGCTAGATTGGGCATTAGGTTTCTTGGTTCTGCAGAGGGGAATATTTTGGTTCAGAGTAGTTCTGAATCCTCTTTAGTCTTGGAAGTGAAGGAGAAGCAAAACAGAGATCCTAGTTTGGTCAGACTGAAGGAGTCAGTTAGGGACCAAAAGGTAGAGGTTTTCTCCAAAGGGGGAGATGGTGTGTTAAGATTATAGGGTAGATTGTGTGTTCCTTGTATTGATGATCTGAGGCATAGAATTATGGATGAAGCGCATGGCGTACGGTATTTCATTCATCCCGGTGCCACCAAGATGTACCGCGACTTGCAAAAAATCTATTGGTGGAGAGGCATGAAGAAAGATATAGCGGAGTTTATAGAGAAGTGTGCAACATGCCAACAGGTTAAGGTAGAGCACCAAAGGCCTAGTTGTGTAATACAAGAATTTAGTATACCCACTTAGAAATGGGAAGAGGTGAACATGGATTATGTGATTGGTTTACCTCTTTCGCATCGTCATCATGATTGTATCTGGGTTGTGGTAGACAAACAGACTAAGATAGTGCATTTCTTTCCTGTGCATACATCTTATACAACTGAGGATTATGCTAGATTGTACATTCGAGATTTAGTCAAATTGCATGGAGTCCCCTTGTCCATCATCTCAGATAGGGGTACTCAGTTCACCTCCCAGTTTTGGAAAGCTTTTCAGAGAGGTCTTGGTACCCAAGTGCATCTTAGTTCCGCTTTACATCCGCAGATAGATGGTCAGGCTGAGAGGACCATCAAAACCTTGGAAGATATGTTGAGGGCATATGCTCTTGATTTCAAGGGTAGTTGGGATGGGCATTTTCCATTGATTAAGTTTGCCTATAACAATAGTTACCATGCTAGAATCCAAATGGCACTATTTGAGGTGTTGTATGTGAGGAGGTGTAGATCACCTATAGGTTGGTTTGAAGTAGGTGAATCTGCTTTGGTTAGACCTATGCAGTATTTGAGGCTATGGAGAAAGTGAAGTTGATTAGAGAAAGGTTGAAGGCAACTCAGAGTCGTCAAAAGTCATATGCAGATGTGAGAAGAAGAAACCTTGAGTTTAAAGTTAATGATTTGGTGTATTTGAAAATTTCACCGATCAAAAGAGTAAAAAGGTTTGGAAAGAAGGGGAAGCATAGTCCCCGGTATGTGGGCGCCTATAGAATCCAAAATCGTGTGGGGAGAGTAGGCTATGAGCTGGAGTTGCCCTCAGAGTTGTCAGTTGTGCATCCTATCTTTCATGTCTCCATGCTTAAGAAGCACATTGGTGATTTCTTTGTAGTGGATCCTTCAGAGAGCCCTGATATCTCGACTAGTCTTTCGTTTGAAGAGACTCTAGTTGAGATTCTAGACCACCAGATCCGTAGACTGAGGAACAAAGAGGTTCCCTTGGTCAAAGTGTTGTGGAGAAACCAGTCAGTCGAGGGTTCTACTTGGGAAGCCGAGGTAGATATGCCATCCAAGTACCCGCATCTCTTCTCCACGAGTTCAGATCAAGCCGAAGGTACTATTCTTTTTTAATTCAACCCCTTTTTCCAACTAAAGTTTCAGCTATATATAGCTATCCTTAATATAAGTTCATGCATTCTCTGAGGTATTCAAGTGTTTAGAATGATGTGGAATCAGTTTAGCGAGTTGTTTCATCTTTGCATACTCAGTTTTCTCCGTATCCTTAGCCTAGCTAGCGACATTCGAGGATGAATGTTCCCAAGGGGGAGATATTGTAATACCCCAAACTTTTCCTTAAGCCTAATTTCATCTCTAGAGGGTTAAGGAAAGATTTTCTAAGTGATTAAAGTTTAAACCATATAGAGTTTCCCTAATTTCAACTTTTTATCTTGTGGAAAATTTAATTAGCTTTCCTACAATATAAGATTCGCCCAAATCCGATAACCGGGCAAGAAGTTATGGCTAATCTAAGTTCTAGTCATAAAAAATAGTCATTTAAGTGTTTGGCATGTCGCGGAGAGGGTCTATTTAACAATTGTCAAATTCTAGTGGAACTCCATGATAGTGGCGCGTCGCGGAGGACCCCAATTTCCCAATAGTTGATTTCCAGTGGACTAGCGCGATTGTGACGCGTCGAGCTAAAGTTCGAGGTCCCAACCAGTGGGACAACGCGATGGCTCTGCATCGCGGTGACTCACAGATTCCCATTTGTCAATTTTTAGTGAGCCACCGCGATAGTGGCGCATCGTGGTGGCCCATAAAATCGGGTTTCCAGTTCAATTTTTCCCGCTTCGTACAAAAGTTAAAATGGGCACTTTGGACTTTTTCCAAGCCTCTTAAACTGTACAAACATCAAAATTTAGGGCCACTACAAGCATCATATGACATTTTCTCAAAATTTCCCTCAACCAAAAACCCTAAGTATCCAAATCCTCTTCTAAGAATCTCAAGGGTTCACCATAGATTTTCTAAATTGAGTCAAGATTCAAGGTTCTCAAGTCAAAGGCTTCAAGAACCCTCATTCATGAGTACAAATAGAGCCCCAAAAGTGAGAGTTCATCCAAATCTTCTAATTCAAGGTATGTGGGGTTTGAACAAGAACACTCATTTCATTCTTGTTCCCAAATTGTTGATTTTTATTAAAGAATTTCATATTTTTGCACGCGGGTTTATACCCAAATTACTTTATTTTGAGATTATGAGTTTATGAGTTGTTCATGTTTTGATTTGCATGATTATTTCACTATTTTATGACATGAGTTGAGAAATTATGCTATGAGTTGCACATCCACGTATTGATTTGATGTTTCCAAGATTGATGTCATGATTTAAGCTTTATTATGAAACTGAGATTAATTGAGCATGAGTATGAGTTTTAAACCAAGTATGATTTTTGATGTTTATTGAATAGTATGTTGTATAGTATGATTCAATCAACAAGTACTTTAATTTTACAGAAAGATTTCTTTTAAGCCTGAGTTAAGACAGGAATCCACATTATTCAGTCTTTATGATTTAAAGCTAAGAGAATTATAATCTGGTCTTCACTATAGACCCTTGATTTGTTTTGAGGTGGATTTCCTAAAAAAATTCTGATCTTGAGTAAGGCAGTAGTATTTAGCACCAGCGGGAAGTGTGGGTTTAGCGCACCCTACTTCCCCATAACTACTTTTCTCCATATTATTGAGATTTGTGGGCCTGAGGTCGAGATAGTGATCACCAGAATTGAGGTTCTATTCCGATGGGAAGGGTAGAACAACTCTCCCCAATGTGGGTAAGACGTTGGACTCCATGTAGCTCACATGGTTTATGTCGGTTAGAAGAAACTCCCAAGTTCATAAGAGTTTAGAGTTTTTTTTCTGTGTCTTAAAGTTTCTAAAGTTCGAAGTCCTTGATTTTCAAAGAAGTTCCATTCTCCTCCAAATGAAAGAATGAGTTTAGAAAACATAGTTTAAAGACTCTTTTAGCTTACAAGTTTTGAAAAAGAGAGGAGAATTCAAATTTTTGAGTCAAGTATAATGACTTAAGATATTTATACTACATGTTTCACTATCCCTAATTCATGATATTTATGTTTCAGAACTATTCAAGCCATGCGAGTCATTCATATTTGCATGCTAGATTTTATAAAGAGTAATGATATTGTTTATGTAGATGCATACACCCCCATATACTCAGTACATCCTCAAAGTGTTGATCCACATATACGTGTATGTGCTACATTGTCTTATAATGTAGGTTCAGGTGCTCAGTCTCAGCATCGTCAGTGATCTTCGAGTACCTTGATCTACACTCTGCAGTTGGTGAGTCCTCCTGGTTCGAGGACTTATTTCTCAGACCTTTAGATTTGATATCAGTGGTTATTTATTTTTAGTTGAGTATGAGTCAGTTGGGGATTTGTCCCAATGGCTCTCTAGATCTTGAGTAGTAGAGTCTTTGTCAGACTAGAGTTTCAGATGTTTGTTAGATATTTTCAGTATTTCGTGTTTTAGACATTAATTTTCAGTCTTTTCAGTTGAGATTTGATGATATTTATTCTTATTATCTGATTTTAAATCCCTGGAGTAATTATGAGATTTAGTAGCAGGCTCAAAGGGTTAGCTTGAGGCTACTTGTAGCCTTGAGCACCGTGTGATGCTTCGGAATGAGATTTCGAGGTGTTACATGGTAAGGGTTCTTTAGGAGTGATTAAGGCTCCAGTTGCTTCATCTTCTACTCCTTCACCAAAGGGTGATGCTTCTACATCTATTTCTAGTTTTGATACTGGCACATGTCAGAATAGGTTATATGCTCTTGCCACTCGACAGGAGTCTGAGGCATTACTTGATGTTGTGACTGGCACATTATAGCTATTTTCTCATAACGTTTATTGTTTACTTGATCTGGGGTCCACACATACTTATGTGACCCCATTTGTAGCTGTGTATTTTGGCTTTGATCCTAAGGTTATTTTGGATTCTTTTTCTGTTTCTACTCCGGTAGGTAACTCTGTAATTGCTATAAGAGTCTATGGGGGTAGGGGTGTGTGGTATCTATTAGTTGTATGAAAACTTCGGTGGATTATTTTGAACTAGATATGGTGGATTTTGATGTAATTCGGGGGATGTATTGGTTACACTTTTGTTATGCGTTCTTAGATTTTCAGATCCGTAAGGTTATCTTTAGGTTCCATGGTGAAATGATTATTGAGTGGGAGGGTGGTTCCCTAGCTCCTAGGGAGAGGTTTATTTATTATCTTAAATATCAAAGATTAATCTCTAAAGTTTGTCTATATTATCTGGTCTAGGTTAAAGATTCTATCTCGGAAGGTCCTTCTTTTCATTTGGTTCCGGTGGTAAATGAGTTTCCCAAGGTCTTTTTAGATGATCTTCTTGGTGTTCCTCTGGATAGAGAGATTGAGTTTGGTATTGATTTGGCTCCGTACACTCGTCCAATATCTATTCCTCCTTCTGAGTTGAGGGAACTCAAGGAGCAACTTAAGGATCTTTTGGATAAGGGCTTCATCTGTCCTAGTGTATCCCCACAGGGTGCACCAATTTTATGTGTGTGTAAGAAGGATGGTTCCCTTCATATGTGCATTGACTATAGGCAGTTGAATAAGATAACGGTTAAGAACAAGTATCCTATTCAAAGGATAGATGACTTGTTTGATCAGTTGTAAGGTGCCAAATTCTTTTCTAAGATAGAACTTTGGTCTAGGTATCCTCGACTTAAGATTAGGAAGGAGGATCTACCTTATATTGCTTTTCATACTTGGTATGGGAACTTTTAATTCCTGGTTATGTCATTTGGTTTGACTAATGCCCCGACAGTATTTATGGATTTGATGAATAGAGTTTTCAGGCAGTTTCCGGATCTTTTGGTCATTGTGTTCATTGATGACATCTTGGTGTATTCTAAGAGCGAGGTGGATCATGCCAATCACCTTCGTGTGGTGTTACAGACCTTGAAAGAGTAGTAGTTGTATGCCAAGTTCTCCAAGTGTGAGTTTTAGTTGAACATTATGACTTTTCTTGGTTATATTATTTCTAGTGAGGGGATAATGGAGGATCCACATAAGGTGGTTGGGGTTAAATAGTGGCCTATACCCATGACTCTAGCAAACATTTGGATCTTCTTGGGTTTGGCTAGGTATTATAGGCTATTCGTGGAAGGTTTCTTGATGATAGTTGCCCCATGTTTACTTAATAATGGAACACTTGCGAAGTACATGGGAATCCTCCAAATTAACTTGATAATGTAATCTATGGGTACATAGGAATCCTTTTACATAAAAAGATTAGCTAAGGACATTGCTTGGAAGCTATAGCCGGTATGATTATACCACTTCTTATAGCCTTGGTTAATAATAATAGAATAATGGTTTTGTTGGATGGTAATGGTTTTAATTAGGTAATAATGGCGGGGTGTGGTAGCTAAACATGAAGGTGCGAGTCCAATGGACGGACACCAGAAACTCATGTTTGCCGACATGAGGGGTTGGTTATAGCGACCACATATATAATACTTGGAAGTACATCGGAATCCTTTAAGTACATTGTAAATATGTATCATGGAGAGCAAAGGGTACTCAGGAATCCCCTACTCTTGTGGTAGCTTTGGTTCATGTGGCTACTTGCATCGGGGCCCGATCAAGGGGTTACACTGGACCCATATAGCTTGTGGGTGGTTCTAGAATGGTTTAGCTACACATACCCAGGTTAATGGTTTTAAAGGCATGCTAAAACCTGCTCTCGTTCCCTGTATGGATATATATATATGTATGGTTTGTATGCATATGGTTGGTTTACTTGATTTTACTTGATGACATTATTTTATACTTATCCTGAGTACTTGCTAGCATTCATCCACTAACCTATCCTCAAGCGGATTTATCCCTATGCAATAAAGGAACTGTCCATTCTACTTCTTCTGCTTAGTGATTGGTTTTCGGGATCAGCTCGGTTGGATTAAAGTGGTAAGCTTCTATATTCCGGAACACTCCATTTGATGTTCATGGATGTTTTTACATACTTTGTTCATTTATGGATATTGGTTCTGGCTATGGTTGGAGGCATGTCCTAACCAAATATTGGTTTTCTTTTGGTTAGAGGCTTTTGTGGAGCTACTATGGGTTGGTATGGGCAGGATTAGTATTGGTGTCAGCCTTAGTATTGGCATTGGTATTGGGGTTGATATCATTGGACTAAATTTCTCACTGTTCCATCCTCTTATGTTATGTTATGGAACTTGGATTGTTTTGGTTTTGGCTTATGGTTTGGTTTAATTATGATTGAGTTGGGTATCAGGGGTAGTCTCCGGTCCTGGTTTGACTTAAGATGTCCATTACGACAAGGCCCTTGGTAGGGTCTTGTCATTAGCTTATGTTATTATAACTTCAATAGTATACCCTTGGTATACATTAAAACGAGTAGTATTTTCTCAATGGTATGAATCAAAGTATTAGTCAACTACTTAGATATATCGATCAGTTAGCTAGCTTTTGATTACTCCGTACATCACTCCACGATATATATATACATACATATAAACATATATTCGATTAACTATCATCTTCGAAATACATTACTCTATAATGAAACATAATTCATATATACTCAGATGAACTATCGATTAGTTTATCTTACATTATTATAAATTAAACAGAATATTACTGCCTCAAAAGATCAATTGTATGATACCAACATATTTAATATATAATTGGATACATTAGTTTTCTTTTGACTACATACTTCGTATATCACTACTACATGATACAAACATATATATATATATATACACACACACACCCAAACACACTTTATCGTCTATCAGGTTCTATATACATAGTATATACATCACATGCAAGAGTATATTACCCTGTAATTGAAACGCCCCAAACTTTGGCCTTTGAAAATTTCCTGAGCCTTGAGCTCACTACCTTGGTTATGACTTGACCCCATGAGTCGTAGGGTGTCTTGATTGGTCATGTGACCTAATTGTAAGGTTTCCAGTGGATTTTGTTGAGTTTCTGTCCTAGGTATGACTTGGGAACACGCATCATGAAGACTCGTGATGAGTCTATAGGACGATTCATAACAAAATCATGTAAGTTGATGTCTTGATTCAGCTCTAAGTATTTGTGCCTCACTATGAGTCTTAAGGACTCCTTACGAGTAATAACAATCAAACCACAGGATGTCCAGTTTTCACCCTATGTGGTTCTTCTCTGTAATGAGTAGGACCCTACGAATCGTAGGGTTATGCTATGAGTTGGTTGGTTAAGTTGTAAGGATAATAATGTTGGGGGTTCTAGAGACTATCCTTGTTACGACTCGTGTTAATGAGTCATAAGGTGATGTTGAGTAGATAGATGACCCATAACCAAAGATAATGCTTCTCCATCTTTTAAGTTGGGGGCACTTTGGACATCCCACTTAAAACCCTTTTGACCCCACACCTAAAAAAAAAAATTTGGGGCATACATTCAACACTTTAATGATTAAACACTCTCTTTAAATCCTCTCAAGAAAGTCAAGCTAGGGTTTCACCAATTTTGTCATCTAAGGGCTCAAAGGTTGATTTCTATTCGTAAATCTTCATGATTCTGGCATGTTACTCTTACCTTATTGTTATTTTTGTAAGATCATGTGATTTAAAATATTTTTCATGAGTCATTGGCACGAGTTTTGAAACAAGGGTTAAGTATTTTGAATGTTTATTGATGAATAACATTTTCACATGGTTTAACTATGATTTTCCATGCTTTGATTATGGTTTTTGCACATGTGGGTGTATGGGAATGGTAATTTAACAAAAGGGTCATAGCTAACACCCAAATTGATGATTTTTGTCTTGGCCTTGGCTTGATAATGGTATGCCCTCAGCCTTTTTGTGAAATTATTAATGAGAATGACCTTGTCACAAGTTTGAATTTTGTGTTGAACTAATACATTGGCATAAAGCGGTTAATAAATGATAAATGGCTTTATGAAGGCCTTGATGACCATAAATTGATTTAAATTGTAACCTTGGGGTTTGATTGGCTAAATGGGTTCGAGTCCCAAATGTTAAATTAATTTGATAACACTGTTCGGACAATGGGTTCGAGTCCAAATTGATGGAATTGTTGTTATGGCATATTATACGCTTGAAAGTAGGGTTGGTATGACGATACCAATGGGGTGCCTATATGTATAATGGGTTAATAAATGGTGATTAATGTTAAGGGTTTTATATTAGGTTGTAAAGCAGGATGTGTAGCCGGGTTGTGAAAGTGGAGTTCCCGAAGGACTAACTCTGGAAACCATACTAGCTGGTGTAGGTGTCTAAATACTGGAAGGTTCGAGTCCCTTGAATTGAATATATGAATGGGAGGTTCGAGTCCCCCAGGTTTTATACATTGGTGCTTAAGTCACCTTGAATTATGTCGGGAGGTTAGAGTCCCCTGATAACGCTCAACTTACACTTCAATTTAGTGCAAGGTAGTCGTCATCAATATATTTACCCAACTTTGGAGTCAGGGTTGAATCCATAGGGAACAATGTGAGTGGCGATTAAACTAGTTTGAAACTAAAGGTACAAGTTAAATTCAAACAAATGATACGAAAAGATAAAATGGGGGTTTAGGTTTAACAAGTTGTTGTTTATCACTTACTTTCGGTGGTTGTAAATAAAGAGTTTATGAAATAACCAGAATTATGTTCACTAGGGATTCCGGTACATGACTGATGCTAAAAATGGTTCAAGATTCTCACGATGGGTAGGATAACAAGATATCTTTATTGATGTTATGCTTAAATGTCTCTCGACCTACTTAAGCATTTAAGTCCCTAATCCTTTCGGACTTAGGAAATTTCTATTTACTGCCCAGATTTTACCCCAGGTTAACCAACCTTGTTACAACACTGATTATTAAATGAAGTATTTCCGAGTCCCTGTTGATAATTCACTTCCTACTATATTTGATTTCTTTCTCAAGCAAATCAAACCAGGTGTGTCTACTGTTTGCAACCAACAGACGTTAATTAAAACCTCAGAATTATCAAGAAATCCTACCACCTTTTGAATCTTCAACACTTAGCACCTTATCAAGACCTAACCCTAGATCCCATAATTCAGTTTAAAGGAATTTATCCGCTCATGATGTAATAATCGAAACACATAGTTGAATTCATGATTTGAAAGATAAACTTATAGAGATGAATAATAACTAGTGAATCGCAGATTAGATCACAAAGGAAAAATCCCAAAATACTGATAATAATCTCTTTAAAGTATTTGCTTTTTCAAGCCAAGAAACTCGAGAGAGAAAATATCAAAATACGTCTCTTAAAACTCAAGTTCCAACCACCCTAGAAAAACCCTAAACAATGTTTTTTATAGTTAATCCTAAATAAGGAAATAAAATCACAATGTTCAGAAAATCCTTTGGAATAGGTGACGGCATTTGTGATGGCGTGTCATGGTCCTGATGACTTATCAGGAATGTCATCAGGACCTCCAGCATTCTTGGCATCTTCTGCTTTAACTGACGACAAATCTAGACGACTTATCTGATACGTGACGACATATAAGAAAGGTCATCACTTCTTCATTCAAAATTTGATTCTCTGCCTACACTTGACGGCAACTCCTATAAAGGCATATACATATATGGGTATTCTCTGGTTCATACGGCTACATGCATTGAGGCCCTTCCATCTAGGGGAAAGCTAGGCCCATATAGCCCATCGGTGCCTTGTTATATGATGGTTATTCTACACAGTCCAGGTTAAGGTTTTCGAAGTTCATGCTAAGCCTTGCTCCCTATCCCAAGATGTGGTATTATATATGTATATGTATCTCATATGATATTATGCACTGAATGATGTATTGGTTTTGAACTATTATTATGGCATTATTTTGTTCCTCTATCCCTGAGTTACATGCTAACACTCCAACCACTAACCGTCTTCGAATTTTGTATTCCCACGCGATGTAGGAACCGACCATACTTCTATATATCTTGCTTAGTGACTTAGATTCAGGTTTAGCTTGCGAGTCAGATTGAAATGGTGAGCTTCCATCCTTCGGAAGACCCCATTTCATGTTGTGGTTTCCTTTTATTCACTGATTATCTTTTTGGATATTAGTTTTGTTTATTGTCGGGGGAATGTCACAATATTTTATTAACTTTTGATTTTGTAAAGGCTTTGTCAGATTACTGTGGACTTGGGTGGTTTGGTCGATTGTTTAGTGATGGACGGGTGTCCAGTTACTAATGGTTGGTATAGATAAATCATTAATTATCTTAAGTTCTATTATATGCTATCTTGTTATATGTTTGGAATTCATCCGACATTTGAGGATGTTGTGTTGGTTCGGTTAGGTGAAGGGGTGATCTCTAATCCATGTGGGACTTAAGATTCCCATCATGGCCAGGAGTTGGTTTAGGTCGTGACAAGGGTTTCATCAGAGCCAGGTTCATGGTCAATTGGGTGTCCACAAATTTGTGTCAAGTAAAGTCTCTTTTATGGGTGTGTAGCGCACCACACTTATAGGGGAGAGGCTATGAGACATTTAGGAATGTTTTCCTTTCTTGTTGTCTTAATTTTGGGCTATAGAATCTAAAGTCTTGGATCCTTCTGATTTCCGTTCATTTGTCTTTCAGATCATGCCTCCAAGAAGATCTGATGTCCGTAGAACTTCTTCCGTCCTATTTGAGGACAATGTGGATGGAGCTCATCCAACATTGGAGGTCTAGACCCGGTCAAGGGTAACTTCATCTAACTACCCTGAGAGTGACACTTATACTCTATCGCCTCAAGGAGAGATTACATCTGTTGAGTTCCGTTTCTCAATTAATTTGTTAACCCAGTTGGTGATGTCTCAGTCACAACAGTTGGCTTCTGTTGGTACTGCTATGGGTTCATTTGAGGCTACTAGAGTTGGTTAATTTATGAGGTTGCATTCTCCGATGTTTACTGGTACTAAGGTTGAGAAAGATCCTCAAAGTTTCATTTATAAGATTGAGAAGATCTTTTAGGTTATGCATGGTTCAGAGGTTGAAGTTGTAGAGTTTTCTACCTACCAATTGAAGGATGTAGCATACCATTGGTACAAAGAGTGGGAACAGTCGAGAGGCAAAGATGATGGTTCTTACTTATGGGATGATTTCTCTAGTGCATTTCTGGACTACTTCTTTCCTCAAGAGTTGATAGAGGCGAAGGTGGAAGAATTTTTTTACTTGAAACAAGAAAAAATGCCAGTTAAGGAGTATGCCTTGGAATTTTATCAGTTGTCCCAATATGCCCCTGAGTTGGTATCTAACCTGAGGGCCAGGATGAGAAAGTTCGCTTCTGGTTTGTCTCGAGACATGATTCTGGAGTGTAAGGCTTCCTTGTTAAATAAGGATACGTATATTTCTCGTCTTGTGGTTTATATGCAGCAGGTCGATGAAGAGAAAAAAAATCAAGCTGAGATAGGTAAGAGGCAGAGTAAGGAATTTCAATATTTAGAATAGGGTGGAGTCCAGTGGAAAAGTAAGTGGTCTAAGAAGAAGAGCTGGGGGAATCCTAACTCCTATTCGACATCTAGTGATCCCTACCCAATGTTATATGGTGACCAACGTTTTCAGGGTTGTGAAGTTTCTAGGGCACAGGGTGCCCAATCTCAGGCCAGTGGGGCCCAGTCTACACTATCCTACCCTCCCTGCAGATTCTGTGGTCAGTACCAATGTGGTTAGTGTGAGAAAAAGCGGAATCGATGTTTTCATTATGGCCATATTAGACATATGTAGTGGGATTGTTCCTCTAGCGTATATTCTAGGGAAAACAAGGTTCATGTAGCCTCTTTATCGCCTCCTTCACCAAAGGGTGTCACTTCTGGCTTCGACACTGGTCAAAACCGCCTTTATGCTCTCACTACTCACTAGGAGTCTGAGTTATCTCCGAATGTCATTACTGGTATGTTGAAACTCTTTTCCCATGATATATACTGTTTACTTGATCTAGGGCCCACTCTCTCTTATGTGCCCCCATTTGTGGCTTTGCATTTTGGTTTTGGTCCTGAGTGTTTATTGGAGCTTTTTTCCATTTCTACCTCGGTGGGTGACTCTGTAGTTTATAGAATAGTCTATAGGGGTTGTGAGGTATCTGTTGGTGATAAAGAAACTCTAGTGAACTTGATAGAGTTAAGCATAACTGACTTTGATGTTATTTTGGGGATGGATTTGTTGCACTCGTGCTATGATTATCTAGACTGCCAGGCCCGTAAGGTCATGTTTAAATTCCCTAATGAGCCAATTGTTGAATGGGAGAAAAGTTCCCTAGAGCCTAAGGGGAGGTTCATATCATATCTTAGAGCCGGAATTACTTTCCAAAGGTTGTCTATATCATTTGGTCCACGTTGTCGATATATATATATATATATATATATATATATATATATATATATATATATATATATATTGTCTAATGTATCATAGATGTAATGAAAAACATAAGGTCAAAAGAGGAGAAATTCAGGTAAGGTTGAAGTCTCCCAACACTACATCGATCTCTGCAATGTCAATGTGGAAAAAATTAATTTACAAGTTGATACTCACTCCAATACCTACACAAGGTCTAGAAAACAAGAAAATGGAAAAAATGAAAGAGTGAGTACAAAACCACAAATACTCATTGTCGATAACAAACCCTAATCCAAAGCGATGACGAGAACCACCATCAAAACTACCCAAGGTTTCCCCACAATCTATACTACAATACTTACATCACTTTATCCTAATAAGGGTAACCCAATACAAAGGTCAATAGACTCACCATAAATAGGATAGGCACTTCAATCTAGATAAGCCAACACTAGTTGTTCTTATGATCAACATTTAAGGAAAGTTGTATATGAAGGAGACTCATTAACACATATAATAACTTAATAAAATAAAACCAACCATTATAATGGGATTAAAGAGGGGGAATGTATATATAAAAATGTATAATAGGCTACTAAAAGGTTCTACACAACTATCTCTCTGATCAATCCACACCCACACCCTATGACTTAGATGCCTCAACCTCGCAACCAAGATAAGATTATATAAGATAGTGTAATAAAGTGAACTGAATGCTCAAACACAGTATCACAAACAAGGTCCTATCATGGTAATATAATAAAGGGTAAATACTAACACAATACTATACCATATCAAGAAATATCAAAGCAATGCAAATAATGCAATGTAATATAGTGACGATGATGAATATTTTGAAGTTATTGCATAACTTTCTGTATATATTGTAACAACCCGAACCAGGGCCTATCCGTAACGGGCATCCCAAGTCCGTTGAGGACCGGGGACCACCCCATTTTTGCCTAACCATACCGAACACACATAAACATATTAAAGTGGACGAGTTTCGAACATATAACAAAATAGAGTAAATAGTGACTCAAAAGTCTATGCATGTCAATAACCAAACCATCTATAGTAATCCATAAAGCCTCTATACCATTAAAAAAACCTAAGTCGGAACATGCCCCTGACTCTAAAAATGACAATTACAATGACAATGATAATGATAATGTTAATGTGATGTCTTTAATTCTAATTCATTGGAGGAAACAGATGGAATGATCAAGTCTTCCAACTAATGGAAGCTTACCATTTCACCGCAAATGACCGATGAACCGAGATGATCCACCTAAAACTGCATAGGAAAAGTAGGATTGCCTTCAGACGCTGTATTACATGGGGATACAATATTCGAAGATGATTAGTGGGTGGAGAACTATATGTAACTCAGGGGTAAGGGGAAAACTAATGCCATGATCAATAGTTCAAATTTCATCAAAATCCAATACACATGATCACATGCATATATATATCTGTCTGTATATATATATATATATATATCAAATGCTGGGATAGGGTACAAGGTTTAGAATACACTTTAAACTCATTAACCTAGACTGTGTAGCATAACCGTCATAATAACGTACCCACGGGCTATATGGGTCCAACTGTTCCCTAACTGTAAGGGCCCCAGTGCATGTAGTCGCATGAACTAGAGAATAATCATTTATACATATGCACTATGGGGTACTCGATCCTCCTGGCATATATTAAGAGTGACTTAAGAACTCAGTCATATAGCATGGGGGACTCGAACCACACAGTCATTTAGACCCCCGCGTCGGCAATCATAGTTTCCAGTATTGGCCTCTCGGGACCTCCACTTTCACGACATAGCTACACAACCCCCATTAAAGCCTAATTAAAACACTTTTCACACATTCCCCATCATTAATCAAGGAGTCATTTATTAAGGCATCATCATACCGATTGTAGCTTACAAACGTATGTAACTTTTGAAAAATCAATCAATTTTCCAATGGGACTCTTACCTAATTAGTCAATGACACTCCAAAATTCTATGTAGGACCCAAACCAGGTAGCCTAGTGGACTCGAACCCAACTAGCCAACACAAATCTAAAGTCCTAAGTAGGAACCAAATCATATAGACAAGTGGGAATCTAACCCCTAGGCTAATAGGACTCCAAAATTTTCAATTAAAATTCATTACACGGACATTAAGCCCTCTTTAAAGTCAATTTAGGTTCTACTCTTTTATACTATGCAAGGTTTCAAAAATACTTTTCAATATGCATAATCTCATGTTCAAAGCCAATATCACAAGATTGGGCTGATGTTATTGTAAGCTTCAAATCATTAACTCATCAAACTTGGGGGAAAACACATTCCCTATTCAATTTATACACCTATGTATCTAATTGGTTTCAAAATCGCCATTTAAAACTTAAACATTGCCTATGTAAACATGTAACGTCACATAAACAGCAATCATTCAAAACCCTCAACCCATATAAAAAAACCAACAATTAAACCACATGAGTAACCATTTAAGCACATGTTTTAACAAAGTAAGTTTTGGAGAAAGAGATAAATTCCTGGAAGGATAACAGTTTTGGATGGAATTTACCATCGGAAGCAATAGAAAATCAACCTTGAGAAAACCCTATGCTCTTTCTTGAGAGATTTTATGAGAAGAGAAAAGTTATTTAAGTGTGTTACGGATGGGAATGGGGTCCTAATAAAGTTTTAAAGTTATTTGTTATGTTTATGAAAAAAAATGAAATGCCAAAAATGCCCTTAATTTAAAAACTAAAAAACTGTCGCCAGTGACTACGAGTTACTATACGACTCATAAGAACTCACTACAACTCGTAGGGTCCGAGTCGTAATCAACACAGAAACTTTTGGGTACACACTGGTCACCCTGTGATTGGTACCTTATGATACATATATAGTTATTACGACTCATTGAGTCTAGCCGTACAAAAAGAAGAACACTTTGGTCATCATACTGTTTGGCTACGAAAAGAGGCTATATGACTCGTAATGAGTTCTTACAACTCATAACCTTAAGTCAAAAGGCATAAACTCTGGCTAAACTCATTGGACACCTAATGATTTTGGTCCTACAAGCCATCACGATACCCTACGACCCGTATGGTGAGTCATAGTTAGGATAGTTATTTTAAAACTCAGAATATTCAAGTGGCCAACTCTTGCGGCGTAAGATTACCCCCTCCCCCTTCCACCCTTGGGATCATTCACCCTCAAATAATGGGTCAAGGCATCTATTAGCATGATTTAGCACAAAGAACAACCACGATCACCTTTAACAAAGATAGAAAAACAAAAATCTTAAGAAATACACATACCTCGAGCATGATCATCGAAAGCAGAAAACAAGAAGGGATACTTGGACTTCATTTCCTCTTCTGCTTCCTAAGAAGCCTCTTCAAACTTTTGGTTCCTCCATAGAACCTTGTCCAAATCCACATCCTTAGTCCTTAAAAAATGGACCTGCCTATCCAAAACTTCCACCAAGACTTCCTCATAAGACAAGGAGTCTGAAACACCAACACTCTCCAAAGGAACTACCCAGGAAAGATCACCCAAGCACTTGTTTAACATTGAAACATAAAAGATCGGATGAATGGAACCCAAGCTCAACGACAAATCAAACTTATAAACCATATTTTCCACTCACCTCAAAATACGATATAGACCAACATAACATTTACTGAGCTTTCCCTTCCTTCCGAACCGCATCACTCCCTTCATGGGAGAGACCTCCAAGAACAACAAATCATCCACATCAAATTTCAAGTCCCTTCTTCTTATATCTGCATAGGGCCTTTGGCGACTCTGGGCGGTCTTAAGCCTACCCTGAATCACCATCACCTTTTACATGGCTTGGTGAACCAGTTCGGGACCATACAACCTATTCTTTCCTATATTAAACCATCTAATAGAAGACCTATACCTCCTACTATAAAGAGCCTCGAAAGGTGATATCCTAATACTAATGTGATAGCTATTATTATACGCAAACTCTATGAGAGGAAAATAATGAACCCAACTATCACAAAAGTCAAGTATACAAGACCTTAGAATATCGTCCAATGTCTGAATAGTTATCTCTGCCTATCCATACGTATGGGGGTGGAAAGCAGTGCTAAGGTTAACCTTAGTCCCCAAACTTTGCTGGAAAGAATACCAAAAGTGGGACGAGAATTGCGTACCATGATTAGATATGATAGAAATAGGTACACCATGCAACTTGAAGATCTCCTAAATGAACAACTTTGCATAATCCCCAGCAGAATAATTAGTCCTCACAGGAAAGAAATGAGCAAACTTAGTCACCTATCCACGATGACCCAAATCAAATCAAATCGATGGCGAGACTGGGGAAGACTGGTAATGAAATCCATATTAATTGCTTCCCATTCCCACACAGGCAACTCAATATCTTTAGACAAACCACCAGGTCTCAAGTGCTCTACCTTCACTGGTTGGCAGACCATACACTACATCACAAAATTGGCCACATCCGCCTTTATGTTATTCTACCAATAAATATCAATCAAATCATGGTACATCTTCATCCAACCAGGATAAACAGTGTGCCTCAACTCATGAGCCTCAACCAAGATCCTTTCTTATACATCCCATCAACATCAAGAACACATAACCTACCTTGGTATCTCAAGACACCATTACCACCAATCTCAAAAGCTATCGCTTTCTGCTGGCCCATGTCACCCGTAATTAACATCAAGATAGGATCCAAAACCTACTTCTCTTTCTCCTCAGCACTAAGAGATGACTTCACCACTTCATGCACCACCACACATCCATCTTTAAAGTCCAAGTGATAAACTCCAAAATTAGCCAACTAGTGAATATCCTTCACCAACTTTTGCTTCTCCTCATCCACATGAGATAAGCTTCCTATAGATAACCTACTAAGAGAATCAGCAACCACATTACCTTTACAAAGGTGATAACGGAGACTGATATCATAGTCTTTAAAAAACTCAAGCCACCTCTTTTGCCTGAGATTCAACTCCTTTTGGGTAGACAGATTGCAAGATCTTATGATTTGAATAGATGTTAATATGAACCCCATACAAGCAATGGCACCAAATCGTCAAAACAAAGACCACAACCAAAAATTCTAAGTCATGCATCGGGTAATTCTTCTCATGAACTTTTAACTATCTAGAAACTTAGGTGACAACCTTACCATGTTGCATCAATACACAACCCTGTCCCACACGGGATGCATGACAATAAACAACAAAATCCTCGATACCCTCGGGTAGAGTCAAAATCAAAGCTGAAGTTAACTTATCCTTCAATTTCTCAAAACTACCCTTACAAGCTTCTGACCACAAGAACTTTACCTTTTTTTGAGTCAACTTAGTTAAAAGGGCCAAGAATAGAAGAGAAACTTGCCACAAACCTTCTATAATATCTTACTAAACCTAAGAAGCTCTGAATATCGGTTGGAGTCATGGGTCTAGGCCACATCTTAACTGCCTCAACTTTTTATGCATCCACTGCGATCCCCTCACTAGAAACAGGATGACCCAGATAGGTCACAACATTCAACCAATACATACACTTAGAGAATTTAGCATACAATCGTTGATCCATAAGGGTGTAAAACACTAACCAGAGATAATTGACATGCTCTTCTATACTCTTAGAATACACGAAGATGTCATCAATAAACACAATAGCAAATAAGTTCAAAAACTGATAGAAGACTCTATTCATAAGATCCTTAAATATCATCGAGGCATTAGTCAAACCAAAAGACATGACCAAGAACTCGTAATGGCCATACCAGGTAAAAAAATAGTCTTAGAGATATCCCCCTCCCTAATCTTCAGTTGATGAGAACCTGACCAAAGATCAATCTTAGAAAAGTACTTAGCACCCTGACGCTGGTCAAATAGGTTATCAATCCTAGGAAAAGGATATTTATTCTTCATCGTTACCTTATTCAAATAACGGTAGTCTATACACATTCAAAGAGATCCATCCATCTTACGCACGAAGAGAATAGGAGCACCTCATGAAGAAACACTGGGATGCATGAAAACCTTATCATGGAGATCTTTCAACTGGATTTTAAGTTCTATCAACTCAGTCGGAGCCATTCTATAGGGAATGATAGAGATAGGACGAGTGGCTGGAAGAAGATCAATTCCAAAAATCAATTTCTCTATCAAGAGGAACACCAGGAATATCATTAGGGAACACTTTGGGAAACTCACAGACCACAGGGACAGATTGCAATGAAGGACCTTCAAAACTACAATCCTTAACATGTACTAAATGGTATAGACAACCCTTGGAGATCAACCTCTGGGCTCTAAGGTACGAAATGAACCTTCACTTAGGAATTGGAAAACTACCTTCCCACTCAATCACTAGCTCATTCGGGAATCAAAAACAGACCCTTTGGGTCTGGAAATCTAGAGAGGCATAACACGAATGGAGCCACTCCATCCTATGATAATGTCAAAATTTACCATATCCAATTCTATCAAGTCTACCAAGGTATCCCAACCATAGATAGCTATTACACAATCCCTATAATCACTTCTAGAAACCACAGAATTATCCACTAGGGTGGACACAAAAAAGGGATCCAAAATACTCTCAGGACCAAAACCGAAATGAATAGCCATATATGGGGTCGCATAATAAAGAGTAGACTCCAGATCAAGCAAGAAATACACATCATGAACGAAGAGTTATACGTATCAGTGACAATATCCAGAGATGCCTTGAATTCTTACCTGGTGGCAAGAGAATAAAAATGATTTTGACCAGTGCCAGAGCCAGAAATAGCACCCATTGGTGCAGGAGTTGAAGATGTGGCAACCGAAACCTTATTAGCCCAATCAGTAACCCTGACTAAAGGACAATCCCACTGCATGTGGCCTAACTGACCATACTGAAGCAATTTTTTCTCCACTCCTCACAAAATCCATGATGCACCTGCACACAGAAATGGCAAGGGGGATAAGATGGGGCTAATCGAGCTCTACTAGCCTGAGACTGGGCACCCTATTCCCTAGGAACATCACCATTTTGGAAATGACGATCACTAAATGGATTAGGATATGGAGAACTAGTTGTTGAATAAGAACCAAAATTTCCCCAGGTCTTCTTATTAGACCACTGCCTACCATCACCACCACTATTTTTCTAACCTTTACCCTATTCTAAGTACCAAAACTTCATACTCTTCCTCTCCCTGACTTTTGCCCACTTTTTATTTTCATCCTCTGCTTGTTGCATGTACAACACCAACCTAGAAATTCCGATGTCCTTGTTCAACAAGGCGACCTTGCATTCTAACACCAAGTCACGCGACAACCCATAAGAAAACATTCTCATCCTTGGTCTCATGGATGACACTAACCCGGGAGTATAACGGGACAACTAGTGAAACATCAAGGCATACTCCTTAATAGTTATCCTAACTTGCCTCAAATCCACAAACTCCTTGGCTTTTGCTATCCTAAACTCCTGGGGAAAGAAATGGTCAAGGAAGGCACCAGAAAAGTTATACCACAAGGCTACCTCAGCATTATCACCTCTCGACTTATCCCACTCCTTATATCACTTATATTCTATATCCTTTAACTGATATATGGAGAGCTCCACACCTTCAGAGTCTGAATTATGTATTACTCAAAAAATGTTTTGTATCTCATTAATGAACACTTAAGGATCTTACTCAACTTTAGAATCAGTGAAAATCAAAGTTTTAAGCCTCATGAACTGACCAACTCTAGTGGCCTCAGAAGAAGGAGCAATAACACCCTCGAGCGCAAATTGGCGAGATTGAGAGGTCACCAATTGAGTCAATAAATGAATAGAATGATAGAATTCTGCATTAGAAATATCTCCCTAAGGTGACTGAGCATGAGCATCACTAATCGGAGAAGGATCAGTGGGAATCGGTGGAACCCCACAAAAGAAATTAGGAGCAGAGTCCCTAAACCAAGTCTATACTTTATAAATAGAACGAGCTTCATCGACATTGTCCTCAGATGGGACAGTAAAGTTTCCACGTGCATTAGATCTTTAGGGAGGCATGATCTGAAATGCGAACAAACAATTATTTGAGGAGATTTAAGACCTTTGACTCTATAGCCCAAAATTAGATCACAGGAAAAAACAAAATATTCCTAGATGCCTTGTAGTCTCTCCCTTATACGTATGGTGTGCTACTGACCCATAAAAGAGATTCTACTTGACACAACTTTATGGACATCCAATGACACAAACTGACTTAGATACCATCTTGGTCATGGTCCGAACTAGGTCCTGGCAGTGACGGGCATCCCATGTCCGCCAAGGACCGAGGACCACCCCTTTTTGTCAAACCATACAGAACACACATAAACACATGATAACGGATAAGTTCTGAATAGATAACAAGATAGAGCAAACAGTGACTCAAAATTCTATGCATGTCAACAACCAAACTATCCACATTTATCCATAAAGCCTTTATACGATTAGAAAAAACTACGTCAGGACATGCCCATGACTTTGATAATGACAATGACAATTAAAATTAAAATGACAATGATAATGATAATGTTAATGTGAAGTCTTTAATTCTAATTCATGGGAGAAAACTGATGGAATGATCAAGTCTTTCGGAGAATGAAAGCTCACTACTTGACCGCAAATGACCGATGAACCAAGTCGATCCACCTAACTGACATAACTCGAATTGGGCTTTGTCGTAATGGGCATCCGAAGTTCAACCAGGACCAGGGACCACCCTCATTACCCAACCCAACCTCTAAGCATGTATACTGAGTCCTATGAATTCTGAACATATAACAAGATAACATTTATAAAAATTCTAGACTCTGGTATAAACCTTGATACCAATACCAATACTAAGGCCGACACCACTGCCGACACCACCCATACCAACCCATAGTAGTTCCACAAAACCTCTAATCGAAAGTAAAATAATATTTGGTTGGGACATGCCCCTAACCATAGAAAAAACCAATGTCTATGAAATAACAAAAGTATGTAGAAACATTTATGACTTGAAATGGAGCCTTCTGGAATATGGAAAGTCACCACTTTAATCCAATGGTGCTGATACCGAATCCATCACTAAGTTAGAGGAGTAGAATGACCGATTCCTACATCGTGTGGGGATACAGCCACCCAAAGATGTGTTACCGGCTGAACGCTAGCATGCACACAAGATAAGGATAAAATAATGCCAACCTTTAAAACCAAGTAAACCGACCATATGTTGTCACAACCATACATACATATATATAACCATGATGGGAAAGAGAATCGAGTTGAGCATGCCTTTAAAATCATTAACCTAGGTATGTGTATCTTAACCATCCTAGAACCACCCACGGGCTATATGTGTCTGGTGTAACCCTTTGAACGGGACCCGATGCGTGTAGCCGCATGAACCAGAGATACTGTAGGAGTTAGGGATTCTTGAGTACCCTTTGCTCTCTATGATAATATGTATAAGTGTACTTAGGGGATTCCCATGTACCCCATAAGTATCAAATATGGTCGCTATGACCAATCCTTATTTTGGAAAATATGAGTTTCCTTTGTTTGTCCATTGGACTAACACCTTCATGGTTAACTCTCACACCCTGCTATTATTGCCTAATTAAAACAATTACCACAAAATAAAACCACTATTCCATTTATTATTATCCAAGGTTATATGTAGTGGTATCGTCCTACTGACTATAGCCTGTAAGAAATGTCCTTAGACAACCTTTTTATAGAAGAAGGGATTCACATGTACCCATAGATTACATTCTTAAGTTGACTTGGGGGAATCCCATGTACCCCATAAGTGATTCATTATTATGCTTGCTTTGGGGATTACAGTGTACCCTACACGACTTTCAATTAGACTAACCATAACCACCAAGACCTTACCATTTAACCATTCCAAACCATTTAAACCATTTAGGGTTCTATTTAGAGTAACATAGCTTAGATTAAGAAGATGATGAAGAGAAATCACCCATGTAAGCCCTAATTTACTCCTATTGATGAAACCCTTAGAGAGAATTTGAGAGTGTTTTAAGAGAATTTGAGTGATTGTAAATAAGTTAAATGATGCCTCAAGAGGGTTATAAGTCGTGGGGACTTCGGAGGTTAAGGGGAGAAATGTCCAGATTACCCCCACTTAAACTGCTTAAACTTCCCGCAGGATAGTATGACTACCCCATACCAATTGTGCCCTACCATACTAGAGGTACCCACCACTCGTACCCTAGGACTCCCCTTGGACCCCAACGCTGTCCATCATACAACCATCCAAGCCAAATTGTACCCTACCATATGACTAGTACCAAAAAGTTGTACCCTAGGTAGAATACAATAAACTAGATTAAACTTAGGGCAACATACGTCTGAAACCCTACTATTCATACCATAACATATGACTAGTATGTTCTAATCGTACCTTGGATAGAAACTAACCAACCCACAATGGTCACCATACGACCAAACCCACCCTAGTTGTACCCTATTATATGAGAAGTACCCCAACTCGTATGATGTCTAGAAGCCAAAACTTAGGAAATTTTCTAACGGTCAAAACCCAAGGTTTTTCACTCTCCCCCACTAGGATCATTCATCCACGAATGTTGGACAAAGTAGTACAAGAAGGAATTACACCCCAACATAGCCATTCCAACCTTTAACTAAGTTAGAAAACAAATGTGCAAGGAAATCAACCTTCCTTTAACCAAGTTAGAAAACAAAGATGTGATCAAGAACACATACCTTCCGTATGAATATCTGGAGCAGAAAAAAATACGGATAATTGGACTTCATGTCCTCTTCCGCTTCCCAGGTAGCCTCTTCAATATTGTGGTTCCACCATAGAACCTTAATCAAAGCTACATCCTTGGTCCTCAATGTACGAACATGCCGATCCAATATCTCTACCGAGATAGCTTCATAAAATAGAGAATTTGAGATACCCAATACTTCTAAAGTAATAACCGATGAAGGATCACCTATACACTTTCTCAAAATAGATACATGGAATACCGGATGAATGGATCTCAAACTAGAAGGAAACTCCAATTCATATGCAACATTACTAACCCTCCTCAAAACCATAAAGGACCAATATTCCAGGGACTGAGCTTCCCTTTTTCCTAAACCGCATTACTCTCTTAATGGGAGACACCTTTAGTAACACCCTATCCCTAACCTTAAACTCTTAGTCCCTGTACTTTACATCCGCACAGGACTTTTGGCGACTTGGGGCATCCTTAAGTCTATCCCAAATCACCTTTAACTTCTTTATAACATGATAAACCAAATTTGGGCCAAACATATCCGCCTCACCAAGCTCAAACCATCCAATAGATGATCTATATATCCTACCATATAATTTCTCAAAAGGGGCCATCCCAATGCCAAAATGATAGCTATTGTTGTATGCAAACTCTACAAGAGGTAGATGCTCAACCCAATTACCACCATAATCAATCACACCCGCATGAAGCATATCCTTCAATATTTGAATAGTCCTTTCTTCTTTCCCATCTGTTGGTGGGTTAAAAGCAGTACTTAGACAAACCATAGTACTCAACCCCTTTTGAGATGACTGCCAAAAGTGAGATGAAAATTGTGTACCACGATCAGAGATAATCAAAAGAAGTACCCCATGCAGCTTCAAAATCTCATAAAGATACAACCTCGCATAATCCTCAATCGAAAAGTTAGTCCTCACTAGCAAGAAGTGAGATAACTTTGCCATCCTATCCACGATTACCCAAACTAAATCACATAGGTTCCAAACCAAGGAATACCGGTAATAAAATCTATATTTATCACTTCCCATTTCCATTACGATAATTCAATATCCTTATACAAACCCTAGGCCTCATGTTCTCAACTTTTACTTGTTGACACATGAAATATTTATCCATAAAAATTAGTCATATCCTTCTTCATACCATTCCACTAATACATCTCCTTGAGATCATGATATATTTTTTTCGAACCGAGATGAACAACATAGCGTGATTCATGCACCTTAGCCAATAACTTTTCTTGCAAACCAGTGACATCACGAACACATAACCTTTCTTGGTACCACAAGGTACCATCACCAATGATCTCAAATACCATTACCTTTTTCCAACCTATATCACCCTTTATGTTCATCAAGACAGGATCTAGAATTTGTTTTCCTTGATCTCTGCACTAAGAGATGATTGAACTATTTCTTATACCAACACACCACCATTTGGGGAATCCAAAAGGCAAACTCCAAGATTAGCCATGTGGTGAATATCCTTCACCAACTTTGCCTCTCCTTATCCACAAGAGCTAAACTTCCCATGGATAACCTGCTAAATACATCAACAATAATATTAGCCTTACCTGAATGGTAGTGAAGACTTATTTCATAATCCTTGAGAAGCTCAACCCATCCTCTTTTCCTGAGATTAAGGTCTTTTTGAGTGAACACATGTTGTAGACTCTTATGATCAGAAAAGATGTCCACGTGCACTCCATATTAATAATTCCACTAGATTTTCAACTCAAAAACCAGCGTTAAAAGCTTAAAATCATGATTAGGATAGTTACTCTCATGCACCTTCAACTACCTAGAAGCATAAGAAATCACCTTACCATGTTTCATCAGGACACAACAAAGTCCCACCCAGGAGGCTTCATAATAAACTACAAACCCTTTATTTCTTCAGGCAAGGTCAAAATCAGAGCCGAAGTTAGGTTATACTTCAGCTTCTCAAAACTACCTTCACAAGAATCCAACCAAGAGAACTTTACCTTCTTCTGAGTCAACATAGTCATTGGGGAAGCTATCCATGAAAAACTCTTCACGAACCTCCTATAATACCAAACCAAACCCAAGAAGCTCTAAATGCCGGTTGAAGTCATGGGTCTAGGCCACTTCTTAACCACCGCTACCTTTTGTGGATCCATCATGATCTCCTCACCAGAAATAATATGACCCATAAAGTGACAAAGTTCAACTAGAATTTATATTTTTAGAATTTGGCATATAACTGGTGCTCTTTTTAAGGTTTGTAACACCATACGGAGGTGATTGGCATGATTCACCTCACTCATAGAGTATACTGAAATGTCATCAATGAACAAAATAACAAAAAGATTTAAAAAATGATGGAAGACCCTGTTCATCAAATCCACGAATATCGTTGGGGCATTAGTCAAACTTAATGACATAACCAAGAACTCAAAGTGCCCATACCGATAATAAAAAGTTGTCTTAAGGATGTTCACCTTCCTAATATTAAGCTGATGATACCCAGACTGAAGATCTAACTTTGAAAAGAATTTGGCACCTTGCAAATGATCAAATAAGTCATCTATCCTTGGAAGAGGATACTTGTTCTTGATTGTCACCTTATTCAACTACTGATAGCCAATACACATATTAGGGAACCATCCTTCTTACACACGAATAACACCGGTGCACCCCATAGGGACACGCTGGGAAGGATAAAACCCTTATCCAGAAATCCCTAAGTTTCTCGTTGAGTTCCCTCAACTCAGCCGGAGCCATTCTATAAGAAGGAATAGATATTGGACGACTGACCAGAACCAAATCAATCCCAAACTTAATCTCCCTATACGAATGAACACCAGGAAGATCATTTGGAAAAACCTCAGGAAACTCATTCATCACTGGAATTAAATGCAAAGAAGGACCTTTTTAGCTAGAGTCTTTAACCCGGACCAACTTATAGAGATACCCTTTAGAGATTAACCTTCGAGCTCTAAGATATGATATAAAGCTCCCTTTAGGAGCTAGGGAACCACCTTTCCATTCAATAACTGGTTCACCAGGGAACATAAAGACAACCTTACAGGTACGACAATCTAAGGATGCAAAGCACGAGTGTAATCAATCCATCCCCAGAATGACATCAAAATCCACCATATCTGATTCACACAAATCCACTATAGTATCCTTACTACCAATAGATACTATACACTTCCTATAGACTCTTTTAGCAGCCATAGAGTCATCTATTAGGGTATAAAAAGAAAAAGGATCTGAAATAACCTTAGGATCAAAACAAAAATACATAGCCACAAATGGGGTCATATAAGAGAGAGTGGAACCTGGATTAAGTAAATAATACACATCACCAAACAAAAATTATAGCGTACCAGTCATGACACTAGGCGTTGCCTTAGACTCCCATTGAGACGCAAGAGAATATAATCTATTCCAGCTTATGCTGGTACAAAAAGAAGAAATAGATGCAGAAGCAGCACCCATGGGTATAGGAGCCGATGAAGAGGCAACTGGAACCTTGATCGCTCCTGAAGAAACCTTACCAACCTAATAATTTCTAAGCATATGGCTTGGCTGACAATATTTGAAGCACCTACCCCTCCCATCATTAAAGAAACACTAATGCAATCGACCACAGAACCTACAAGAAGGACATAATAAGGCTAACTGATCCCTACTATCCTAAGATTAGGGATCTTGTACCCTAAAGTTATTGCCACCCTGCTAACACATATCACCCGACTACTTCAGGTAAGAAGAACTAGCTATAGAGAAAGAACCAGAACTCCCCAACTTCTTCTTTAGCCACTTACCACCATCTCGACCATGTTCTTATGGGGATTAGTGCATTCAAATGACAAATTCATCTCATTAACACTGTTAAATCATAGTAGTGTGCATGAATTTGGGCCTTAATGAGCGGTAAATTTACCACTCATCAACACCCCCAACTTAAACCATTGTTTTCATCAAGCAACACTACTTCTTACTCAATGAGACAATAAAATTGTAAGCCCATTTATAGACCAAATGATCACAATGACTTCAAACATGGTTAATACCAACAAGTAGCTCTCAAACATGGGCAAAGCTATTCTCAAAATCTCCTCAATATAAAGCGTAATATCAAATATAAATAAGAATTTGAAGAACAACAATGCAACAATCACTAACTCTCTAGAAGTGACTCCCCATCAGTAGTGACTCAATTATACTCCTTCGACTTAGTTTCAGAAGATGAAAATTTCACCCGCCTTAATTCATCTACATGGCTCCTCACAAAAAGGAAATCCCACACACCAAGTTTTTTATCATGCAACAAGGGATTTAAATGCAAACACTCACTCTCACAAAGACTTTTTCAATGCTAACAAGTACCATACCTTATGCTTTCCCTTATTTTCAATTGCCACTACTATGATTACACTTGGTTAGAGATCTCGAACGACTTTTTGAAGCTTGTAACATAGGTTTGGGAAAGGGTATGATATCATTTGGGTACAAAGTGACTACACTCTCCTTGAACATCTACATCACACTATTTGACCAAACTTTTGACCACGGACCACTTCATTTGTTTCCAAAATTTACACATGCTTACTTTCGCTACCTTGATTTACCTATCTCCTTGAAAGCATTCTGTTTTTAACTATTTCATTTGCAATATATGTTATTCCTTCTTTTGATGATTCCTTTTTTCTCACTTTTTCACTTTTTCACTTTCTATCTTTTCTTAGCCTTTTAGGCATCCACTTCTAATAGCATGGCCCAAGGTCACCTCTTCAAAGACTTACCACCACCAACTTAGGGATTTAGCCTCAAGTTTTATTTTTTAAGTTCAAAGAGGGTAGGGTTCAAAAGAAGGATTAACTTTAAATGGTTTAAGGCTTGTAATGTGGTTTCCAAAGAAAGGCTTAAAGGCTCAAAATGGGTAACCAAGGATACTATTCTATGTATGGGTAGGCTATTTAGGCTAAAGTGGGTTCCTATGTTCACCAAGAAGGCATAGGATAATTTCACCAACCAAGAATAATCACAATTAACCTTGAGAGACTAACGGAGCAAGTTCTAGATGATATAAGTATGCATGAGAGTTAAACAACTACGCTCACTGAACATGGCATGCAAAATTTACAAAGAGGCTCAATTGCATTTCCTACTAAAGAAAAAAGGATGTATTTACCATATACTACAAACTAAAGACTTCGGAGTCACTAAAAGAGTTAAAGTATTATTACATTATTGTTCACATCCATGCCCTTGGTTTTAAGAAATTTTTGAACGGAGGGGGGTGTTTTCTTTGCATTTACACCACACAAAATTTGCTATTGATGGAATCAAACCAATCCACCATCTCACATCTCGGCTCTCATGAGGGAAAACCATATGGCTACTCAAAATTTACCATAGGTATAAGGGTGATCCCTAAACTACAATGCTACGGGTACTTAGACTTTGCATCTATGGATCAAAACCAATCATGATGATTTTCCTATAAGAGTGTCCTCATTCAAACTATCATAGGGAAAGGATCATCCAATATCATCATGAACAAGATAAAGATAAAATAAAAATCTATGAATGAAACAAGCAACTAATCCATGAAATATAAGAACCATTGGAGTGCCTAATTATTACAACCCACATTAAAAATCATCCAAATAAACATAAAAGAACCAACAATATCTCAATAATATAGACCAAGGCAAAATAAATAAATACGGAGATGGGCACCCCCAACTAAAAGCATGCAATGAACATACTGTATAATCAAGAAAACATAAAGAGAGTAAAAAGGTGCTCCCTGTAATCGCATCAAGAAATTTTGTCGCCCCCGGTCTCAGCATCACCTTTAGAGTCATCTGATCCTAACCACTTAATTTGGGCCTCATCATCACTATCAACTCTAGGAGAAGGAAGTCCATCTTTGGGTTTTAGGACCTTCTAAAGGCCCGTCACCTACTTTACATCTTATGAAAAATTTATCTCTCATCTTCTCCCTCTTCTTTACCTTCTTATGAAAGTCCCTGAGCTCTCTGTAAGACTCTCCCAGCCCCTGAGGGAACCCAGTCATAAGAACCCTTATCACCCTTATCTCCACCGAGATCTCCTCAAAAGTCCCTGTTATGGATGGCCTGCAGGAGTTTACATCCTCATCTTTTGACATACCCAAGTTGATCTTCCTCTTCTTGCTCTTACTAGATGCTCGTCACCCCTAATCTTAAGAGGATAGATGGGGGTCTTTGGGTGTACCTATGTGTCCTCGGGGTAATCCTCAACCCCGAATCTCCTACATAGTTCTGTGATCAACAAAGGGAATAAGAGTAGCATGCCACCTTAATTTTTGAAGTGCCTTATGTCTGAAATCACTAGTTGTCCAATATTCATAGGAATGTTGTCTAGTATATAAGAAACCATCTGAGCTTGCACATCTGGAATAGATGTCATATGTATGCGTGGGGATACTCGACTACAATGTCTAACCATATCCTTCCCTCGGTTGTGAAGTCATTCAATGATATCCCCATCTTTGGGGTATCCCAAGGAACTTCCTTACCAGGACACAAATTTTCAGCCATCCAACTACCCGGTTCATATCCATTTACCTCAAACTGGCCCATATCCTTATTTGGCATCACATAAAGGTTGTTTACCTGCTTATCCCCAAAGTGAACATTTTCCCCTGGATCCTTAAAACTGGTTGGATAAAGATACTACTCTAAGGTTAGCATAGAAATCCCTTACCTATTGGTCATTTGTACGACAAGGATCTGGGGCAAAATATTTCCAACCGATGGCTACTAGTCTGTCATGGAATGTTGGGAGTTTCTTCGGCACCTTATCCAAGCATACGCATCTCTGAAGGAACAACTTTGTCTTGGGAAGGTCAGCATAGTACAGAGTGTAGAATTTTGGGTCCATGAACCCAGTTTGGTCAAAATCTCCCATATTGAGCCTTGAAAACCTAAGAATCACACAACATCATTAATCATCAATCATTTTCATGCAAAACTATGCTATGTTACTTAATTAAGCTCATCGGATGGTGTCTTGATAAGTTTTGGGAAAGAAATGGATCTGCAGGATATTTGGTCTAAGTTGGGAAACAACCTTAGATGTCGCAATTTTGGGCAACTGAGCCGCGATTGCGCTAACACAATCGTGATCCTGTGACTGCCAATTGCGGTAACTGAGGCAATATTGACTAAATTTATCAAAAACTTAAATCATTAAATTTCAATGCCAAATTGTGTTCCAAAGAAAAAATCTATATTAAGAGCAAGGAACATGGTCTCTAGATACTAAATCATGTCCTTAGAAAATTGAAAAGCTAAAATGAATTCTTTTGGGAATTTAATCGAGTACTTGGTGTGCACACACTATTTCTATCAAATTTGAACAAAATTAGGGTACTCAAGACTTCCCTATCAGAGTACACACGAATCACAATAGCTAAGCACACCAACAAGCACATTTAAACCAAGAATCTAGCATGAAAAATATAGTTTTAGGCCATCCCTACAACATGAGTTCTAAGGCCTACACAAGAGAATTATAGTAAGAATTTGAAGCATATACCGGATTGTAGATGCAGAGTGGATGCTTAATCACCTTTGGATGCCTAACACAAAATCACAATCGGGTGCAATTTGAGAGAAATTTGAATAGGGAGTATGGGGAAAATGGCGGTCGACTGGTTATTTAGCCAGTCCTAACTATGATTGAGACCAAAGTTCTGCAATCACAGTCATGTGGTTACCGCAATCACGATCGCATGGGTGCCTTAATTGCGGTAACTTAGGCTATTTTTTTGTTCTCTGTTTTGCCGTCTTCAATCCACTACATAAATTTTCCACACTTCTCCCTATTCAGCCTCATTAAAAACATCTCATAGTACAAAAATTTCATGGATTAATCACAAATAAAAATGAAACCTACTTTACTTAATAAAAAACAAAAGATACGGGCCTCTTTTATGGCATTGATGGACTGTCTCCCATCCAGCGCCTAATTTATCATCGCGGCACGATGTTCTTCAACTTTCAAGGTGGATCCTTGAGGGACCCATCATCCACTTTCTTATCTACCACACCAATGATGGACACCACTTGGAGTTCCATGGGTTGTTTCTCGATTTTGCAAACCCAAAAGGACACTTCATTATTTTGGACCCAAAATTTTATTTTCCTTGCTCCATATCCACAATCGCTCTTCCGGTTGAAAGGAAAGGTCTCCCAAGAATAATAGGTATCTCTTGGTCGATTTCACAATCAAGCACAACGAAGTTTGATGGAAGATTGAATAGATCCATCTTTACTAAAACATCAAACAAAGCTCCAACCGATCTCTTACTAGATTGGTCCTCCATTAATAGCCTCATTATTCTTGGAGTAGGAGTGTCAAAACCAAGTTGTAGATACATTGTATTTGGAATGAGATTGATACTTACACCAAGGACATACAAGGCATTATAAAATTTATGTGTCCCTATAGTGCAAGGGATTATAAAGTCCTCGGGATCCTCTTTCTTTTCCGCTATAGAACTATTCATGATAACACTAAAACCATGGGTAACCTCAATGGTTTCACCATCAACAAAATGAATCTTTGTCATCAACTTCTTCACTAGCATAGCATATCTCAAAATCTCTTGAATGAACTCTAACAACGGGATATAAATTGAAAGATTCCTATGCTTGGCAAGGAACGTCTTGAATTTGACATTTTTCTCTTTCTTTTTGAGTCTTTGAGGGAATATGAGGGGGAACCTTTATGGTAGGAAATGGATCACTTTGTAGTTCATTATTCTGAACTACCTTAGGATCTCTCTCCTTATCAGCTACTTCTTTAATTATCATTGTTTTTTTTTCATCCCCTTGTTGAGACTTTGGAGTCTTCTTATTTGAATCAACCAGATGCTTATTCTTCATATTAGTTTGCTCAACATTTGTATCTTTTTCAAATTCACCAAAATGATCATCGAGTGTCTTTCCTCTCCTAGTGAAGATTGCCAATACTTAGTTATCATTCTTTGGATTCACAACGGTATCACTAGGAAGGCCCCCTTCATGTCTTGCATTAAGTTGAATGGAGATTTGGCCAATTTGAGTCTCCTATTTCTTGATTGAGGCGGAGTGTGATACGACCATTTGGTTGATTTGAGAAAAGTTTCCTTTTAATTCTCGGACCATCTTGTCTGTCCCCTCCTTTCTCATCAAGATTCTTGCTAGAAAATCCTCGGTCTTCAATTTTTTAGTATCAACAAGGTTTGTATCTTTGCTCTTTACTTGGTCATGTGTGGCACATATCTCTATCCCTATTACACTATTCTTGTTCTCTTTTACAATCAGTCCAGCCTTGGTTTCCACCTTACCTTTGGTAGGCTATACGGAAACCCGCCAAATAGTTAGCCAAGTATCTAATTTCGTCATCAAGCCTCTTGGCCTCTTATTCATAATATTCCTTAGATTCCACGACATTTATCATTTTATGGATGTACCCATCACATACTTTGTACGGATTTCTAATTATGTCATCATTTTTGCCATGTTTTTCTTCCTCTCTTTATCTTTGTTCCTTTAATCTATGTCAACATAGTTGGTGGTAGTGGACCCTTAGCTACCTCAGTGTCCTGGGTATGCCACCCTCTATTTTTCTTTGTGACCTCCTCAAGCAAGTTTGAAGCCACGCTATATGAAAACTTCACAAGTGACCCGCCGAATGAATTATCCACCACAAATTTTGTTTAGTTGATCTAACGCCTGATAGAAAACTTAGATAAGAATATTCTCCATAAACTCATGGTTAATGCATTGCAAAAGCTTCCCATTAAATATCTCTGACACCTCATACTTAGGATCTCCATTTAATTGACAAAAGTTTATGATTTCATCAGACAATTACAACATTTTTTATGGTGGGAACTATTGATCTAAGCAAGCATATGTAAGTTTGTCCCAAGATGTAATGGACCTAGAGAGAAGATATCATACTAATAACAACACCTCAACCATTAGATAAAATGGAAAAAGGCACAATAGTATGGATTCTTGTGAGACGTGAGCAATGTCGAAAGGGGCACACAATTCTATACAATTCTTCAAATGCAAATTTGGGTCTTCATTACCACTATAATTACATAAGAAGAAGTCACTAAAATGTTAGAACATGATACCTTGAAGCATGGAAGGATACTATACATAACTTGACACTTAACTGAGGCATGAGGAATAGAGAATGGAGAGAATTTGTCCTTGGGAGCTCTATTTGAGAAACTTCTTAGAAACCTTAAGTATCTTGATTGAGAGAATTTAGAGAGTTTGAGAATGAGCTTGAACCCCAAATATACCTTTCATTTGAAGCATGTGAAACATAACACTTGTGGTATGGAATACCCCATTCACTTGATTAAGTGGGATACGAATAGCACTCACACGTCCAACATCATGGAGTTGATCCTCATCATCAAAGGTCCCAACAAAGGTCCTGTCATTACTCGTATGATCACTCATTGTGTCGTGGAAACTATTGAAATAACCTAAAAAGAAACAAAAACAACAACCAAAATAAATAACAACCACTACGGTAAACCCTAAGATACTATGAACACTGCACATGCGAAAACTAAATTTCACTCCTCGACAACAACACCATTTTGATCACGCTCAACTAACTCTATGATTTATGGGCAAGGCGATCATTGCCAAATATCATAACCCAACTTGAGTTGGAGTCGAATCCTTGAGGAGTGAAATTAGTATTCAAATCCTATGGGTATTGAAAGTTACTAAAGATATACCCATAATGTAAATTAAAGGAAAGACATAAATTAAAATTAGGTGGTATGGTTTGGAAGGTTGTTTAACAAAATCTACTCAAACTACCAATTAAGAGAAACAAATGTAGATAAGATTCTAATAGGAGAAGATTCTTGACATTATGTTTCCCTAGGGGCAAATAATGCATGGATTCATGATAATCAAATAAAATTTAGTTAATGACAATATGGGTACTCTTGGTTAGGGGTTTTATGCTAGTTTTTCAACCAAACACCAAAAATATCACCTATGGACCCATTCGAATACCTCATGGGTGTTGCAAACAAATCTACCCAAAACCTTAATTGGGCATCCCTATTTCTAAAAGAATACCCAAAACATAGCAAATTCACTATCCATCTTTATTTCTAAAACAATGTAAAGGAATTAGCTAACATCTAACTATTGTTCATTAATACCTTGTCACCCATATCCCTTTTTTAAATATGATATAGGGTCTAAAGGCATACTCATATCCCTCTTTCAAGGATGATGTGAGATTTTGGGGATTTGGGGTTTTCACCCACAAATTCCCACTCAACAAGCAAGTATTAGTAAAACCCAACATTGTTAACCAAGAATCTACACTAATAATCAAAACCCAAGAATATTTGCACCTTATTCCAACATAACCCCAAGATAGATGTTTAGATACTCATGAAGTTTGAAGAAAGAAATAAACCAAAAGGATCATTCAATGCTTCCATTTAAGAGACAAAGTAAGGCTATTCTCAAATACAACTTCATTTTAAATTAAAATCCTTGATAAATTTAACTACAAGAATCTTGCCCAATTTAGTAGTGTTTTACAAAGAAAAACATGAATTCTAGTTTGTGATATCCCCAAAAATGAAAGGGTTTTTTCCCTATAGAGAATTGGAACCAGCTGTGAGAAATTACATATCTGCCCTTGGGTTATTTTTTGTGCTTTCGCGATAGACAATGATTGATAGTGATCATAGATCTCACAATTGCGATAATCCAATCCTGATTGCCACTTTGACTATTTCTGACTTATCACAATTGTGACCCTCATATCGTAATAGTAGTAACTAAGGGTCAGTTCTTGCTCATGCTTTTCCAGATTTTGCACTACTCTTCCTTTTTTGATCTCTTTTCATCTTTATTTCACTCTTTTTCTTCATATCACCTATATACCTACAAAACATAGAAATTAGTGCATTCAAATGACAAATTGATCTCATTAGCACGGTTAAATCATAGTAGTATGCATGAATTTGGGCATAAATGAGTGGTAAATTTATTAGTTATCATAGCTTGCAAGTGTATGTCACTTTTGCCAAATCAATCAATTTGCCAATGGGACTCTAATCCAATTAGCCGATGAGACTCAAAAGTTCCACGTAGGAACCAAACCAAGTATCCAAGTGGAACTCTAACCCAACTAGCCAACGGGAATCCAAAGTCCCAAGTAGGAACCAAATCATCTAGCCAACTAGGATTCTAATCTCTCGGCCAATAGGACTCCAAAGTTTTACATTCAAATTCATTCCATGGACATCAATCCCTCTTTAAAGTTAATTCAGGTTCCATTAGTCTTTTATACTATGCAAGGTTTCAAAATACTTTTCAATATGCATATTCTCATGTTCAAATCTATTTTCACGAGATTGGGTTGAGGTTATTGTTAGCTTCAAATCATTAACTCATCAAACTTGGGGAAAACCACATTCCCTATTCAATTTACACACCCTTGCATCTAATTAGTTTCAAAACTACTATTTAAAATATAAAAATACATATGTAAACATGAAACATCATATAAATAACAATCATTCAAAACCCTCAACCCATATCTAAAAAACAAAAGTTAAACCACGTGAGTAACCATTTAAGAACACGGTTATAACAAAGTAAGTTTTGGGGAAAGAGATACATGCCTAAAAGGATCACAATTTTGGAGGGAATTTGCCCTCAGAAGCTCTGGGCAACCAACTTTGAGAAAACCTTAATACTCTTACTTAAGAGAATTTGTGAGAAGGGAAAAATTTATTTTGGTGTGTTATGGAGGAGAATAGTTTCCCAATAAAGTTTTAAAGTCGAGGGTTATGTTATAAAAAAAGAAAATGTCCAAAATGCCCTTAAATTAAAAACTAAAAAAATTATCGATAGTGACTATGGGTCCCTATACTACTCGTAATGACTCCCTATGACTCGTAGGGTCTGATTTATAATCAAGACAAAAACTTTTGTGTACACACTGGTTACCCTATGATTAGTACCTTACGACTCGTATAGAGACATTATGACTTGTTTAGTCTAGTCGTACTCAAGGAAGAACACTTTGGGCATCATACTAGTTTGTCTATGGAAGGGGGTTATACAAATCGTAATGAGTCTTTATGACTTGTAAGATCAAGTCATCACCAAGGAAGTAACTCTAGCAAAACTTACTGGACACCCTACAATTTGGGTCCTACGACTCGTCACGACACCCTACGACTTGTAGGGTAAGTCGTAATCAGGACAGTGAGTTCAAAACTTAAATTTTTCTAGTGGACGATGCCTTAGGCGTCATATACATCTACCAAGTAATGTTTCTCCCAAAGTAGAACCCGTAACCCATATATTTTTTATAATATCAATTCCACCTCTCTAGCTAGTTCTACAAATCAAGGTAAGGGTGCCACAATATCTCATAATCCTTTTCAGATAATATCATAGATCAAGGTCATTAAAATATCTCATAAGAATATCTCACTCAACCTTTCTAGTGAATGACCTTTGGTGTAATACCACATACTTCTACCTAGCTTGAAATCATCTCAAGTATGTTAGAAACTTACTTTGAAAGATGAATTGACTTTTATAACCTGGTATTTTTTTAGATTTTCACTTATTTTCATGTGGAAAATTTAATTATATTTCCAACGATACCAATTTCATATAAATCCGATATTGGGATAGAAAGTTATGGACGTTTTACAGAAAGCAATCAAAATTGCCCAGGTGGGACGATGAGTGCCGACGGACCGTCGAGCTAGCAATGGACCATCACATTGAGTTGATTATGAGATCACATTTACATATATTGACTGGATTAATATCTTCATACTAATTGGTTGTGCCCATTACATCCTCATTTCATACATGTATATTCATGAGACATTGGTACCATTGCTAAACACTGATTTTGAAAGAAAATGAGACACTTTTAAAAATGTCTAGACTAAGGGATATGTCTGTCAGGTTGATTGAGATATTTTATAATATATTATGATAACCTTGATCTGTAAACACTACCCAGAGAGGTAGTTTGATATTAGGGAAAGTATATAGGTTGCAAATCCTCATGGGCACTACCTAGAAGTTATGAGATTGGTGGGTCAATAAACAAAGTTATGCAATAACTTTAAAACATTTACCATATCCCATCATCATCACTAGATTGCATTGCAGTATCTTTCTTAGTTTGGTTTGATATTGTGATAGTATGTACTTTTATATTGTATTGCCATCAAAAACCATGTTTGTGATATTGTGTTTGAGCACTCATTTCACTTCATTATATTATCTTACATCATCCTATATTGACTGATAGGTTGAGGTATTATGAGTTGTGGGGTACGGTTGTGGCTTGGCTAGGAGAGACAGTTGAGTGTCACCCCTTGGTAGCATGAGATCAACTCTTATATATTAAACTCTCCTTGCTTCTATTTCATATTATTGGTTGATTATAATTGATCAAGAATATATGTCATATTAGTGAGTTTTATTCATAATTGACTTCCCTTATTTGTTGATAATAAAATATCTAGCACTGACTCGCCTATACTAAAGTGCCTACCCTGCATAGATTTATGTTATGCCTATTGTGTTGGGTTACCCTAATAGGATTAAATGGTGTAATTACTGGCTATAGAATTATTGGGAAGCCTTGGGTATTTGGGGTGATAATTCTCGCCATCACTTTGGATTAGGATCGGTTATCGATGGTGCTTCCTGAGTACACATGGTTTCGTACTCACTCTTATTTTTCTTTTCTTTTTTTCTTGTTTTCTGCCCCCTATACATGTATTAGATCGAGCAGTAGATCGTAGTTTGCGTTTATTCCTATATTGGCATTGCAGAGATTGAGGTAGAGAATGATGGACTTCAAGACATACTGGATCTCTCTAATTTTATCTTATGTATTTCTCATATTTAAAATACTTAGATGAATTTTATTACTCTTATTCTGTACTAAAGGCTTATACTGATGACAACCAGACCTGAGATGTATTTTGAAACTTGTGTCTTGTATAAACATATAAATATACGTATACATATACATATACATATACCTATACATATACATATACCTATACCTATACCTATACATATACGTATACGTATACGTATACGTATACATATACATATACATATACATATACATATACATATACATATACATATACATATACATATACATATACATATACATATACATATACATATACATATACATATATATATACATATACATATAAAAAATATTTGGGATTCTTCTAGTCATCGGTTTCCATCTATGACTCCCTTTAATCTTGTTCTTTTGGTTGGGTTAGGCTTACTTATCTAGAGGGTGAGACAAGTGTCATCACATATATATTTTGGGTTGTGACATTTTTAAATTTCAATGCAAGGGTCATTCAAGCATCCACAACTAAGATTCACGATCGCTCTATAATGTACAAGAAAGAAAATGCCAAAATAGGTATATGACAGAAAATACCCTTGAGAAGCATCAAGAAAGCACTCCAAAATGGAGTCAAACCTATAGAACTATTTGGTTTCACTGTAGAACCAGAAATCTATCAGATAATGACTCATCAAGTCACAACACTAGAAGCTAAGGCCAAATTCTTAATAAAGACAAATTTCTATATTTTTGAACTTCCTCTTTAACGATGCATCAAACACAATAAAATTCTTAATATACCTAGATAAAATAAACTTGAACAAGGGACTGGATATAACCGCTAGACCAAAACTCATCCTTAGACCCACCAAGTTCTAAGGAATGCATAAATCACATAATAAAATACTAAATTGACCTACCTAACTAAACACTGAATCTACATATATGATGAGTGGTGAATTTACAACTTAGTTGCACTCAACATTCATGCACATTACCATAATTTAAATGTATAAATGAGATGTATGTTTGATCAAATGCACTAATATCCATATTTTACCGACATACAAGTTATGAGATGGAAAGATGTGGATATGAGCTCAAAAGAATCAAAAGGAGAAAAAAAGTATTGCTGGAAGACCTGGAGCAGAAATAAGACTCATTAACCATGATCGTGGTATGACGGCCACAATTACGGCCAGTCAAGACAGGTCAACATACCACGATTACAAGTTCTATCTACGGTCGCGGTAGCCGCGATCGCGGACAAATGCCAGTGATTGCGGCAAAGAAGGATTATGCCCAAGGGTATAATTGTAAATGCACACAGCTGATTCCCAAATTCCCTTAAGAGGATCAAACTCTATCCCATAGAGGAGATCCGATTTGTGTGAATTTTTCCACTATCTAGTTTCCAACTTTTAAAGAGAAAACTATTATACTAATTCTTGGGTGAAGAATACATTAGAGTAGATTTTAAGTGGAGGATTGGAAATTTTCATTGAAGATTTTTTGATTCCTAAATCTTACAATTCACATTCTCTTTATCTTTTAATAAATCAAATTAATGAAGATTTTTGGGTATATCTGGCTTATTAATCTTATGTGTAGCTAGTTCTCCTCTTGGGTTTATGTTAGAATAGGGAGAAATTATGTGTGGGCTTTGATTCATTTGTGTATATTCTAGTTTATTGGGGATGGGTTTTACTACTGCTTGATTAACTTGGTTGGGATTTATGGGTGAAAGCCCTAAATACCCAAATGGGTTTGTGGGTGAAAATCCCAAGCTCTTGAAACCTCAAACCATCCTTGAACAAGAGGTTTGGGTGAAATTTTGGAACCCACATCATCCTTGAAAGAGGGATGTGGGAACCAAGGCAATAGTAGATAATTTATGGACATAGTTTGCTAATTTTCACTATCTTAGACACAAGGATGATTATGAGGTTGTCTATACCTTGGGTATCATCCTAGAAATAGGGATACCCAATTGAGGTGTTAGGTGTCTTCAATTGACACACTCGTTAGGTACTTGAAAGGGTCAATGAGTGACATCTTTGAGACTTTGTTGACAAATTAGCCTCAAGAACTTTCAACCTAGCCTACCACATCACTAACACTAGAATTTTCACTGAATCATCATGTTACCATACATAATTTTCCATTGGAAAAGCATAATCCCAAGATCTATGCCTAATTGATTATACTCTAATTATTCATAGCCCCGAATTAGTCCTTTAGAAGTAAAAAAATAATCATACCTTTGAAAAATATTCAAACCAGCCAAATCTTTGCATCCTAGGTTTTAATTTAGCTAGCAACTTTCATTTTGGACTTATTCAATAACCACTTACATTGTTCCTCAAGGATTCAACCCCGAATCAAAGTTGGGTAATTATATTGACGATGATTGCCTTGCACTTAAACTGGCATGTAAGTTGATGGTTATAAAAAATGGCGTCATTGTCGGGGAATAATTTAGCATATTGAGTTAGTTTGAAATTTTAGCTTATTTTCTTGGGTTCAAACTTGTAAATATTTGTGAGTTATTTTCTTTTGCCTTTTGTGTAAGGTAGATCTTTATTTTTGTTACTTGTGACTATGGCATCTTAAGGACAAATATGATTTTAGTAGTTAGAAATCCTATCTTGATGATCCATGTCCATATTGTGATGGACCCCACTTTTGGAAAGATTGTAAGTATGCTCCCCGAAAAGATATAGAGGAACCATCTTGATCCTATCAAGAGTATGATTGTTCTTTTTGTGGTTGTCGAAATTGAAATTGGAGTGATTGTCCAAATGCCCCTCCCCATAGTTATGCTAATGATTATGCTAGTTCCTCTTATTAGTTTGATAGGTCTTATGGTGTGAAAAAGGAATAACAACATATTGTATACAATGGTGTTGAAAAAATGCCTCAAACTATTTTGGGATGGAAAACTATGTTAAAGGAGGACATGCATGAGTTGTATCAATCCAATGAGGCATTCAAAAGGGAAATGGAAAAGATTGAAGAAATAGGAAAGGAGAACGATCTTGAAAGTACCATGAATATGCCCATTCTTCAAACTGAGCTTGAAATTGAGGAGTCATCAATAATTTCCCAGTCAAGTACACCTAATATAGTTGAAGATTCCAAAATTGAGGAAATAGTGCTAGAGTTAAAAGAAGAATCCTAACAAATTACTTAAAAAGACTCTAGTCTTTTTTAGGGTGAGGATTCCAATAGGGATGAAATTTCGGAATTAAGGGTGAAACCTCATTTGAGCCATTTTTCAACATAGAGCTTAGTGGATGTGATTAGAGTCCCTTCACCTAAGCAAATGATAGATTTTGGAGAGAAGGATCACCATCGTCACATTTTGGAGTTTGACATTCAAAAAGGTAACATAAGAACCCCGCACTCGAAGGACAAGAAGCTCAACTTCCGATATTCAACTATTGGCCTATTGATGTTACTACCATCACCCAAAGAGTCGAATTAGAAATTTGATGTGAAATTGGGTAAAAGGTTCATGTGTTCAAAGTGGCGAGATAGAAACTGCGTCTCCATGTCCTTAGTTCTATCACATTTCATCTTGGAAGATTTGAATCTTCTATCCCTTTGATGCTCAATGCATAGTGAGAAAAATTTAGAATGGAGATTCAAATATTATAAGTGGAAACATAAATTATAGTAGGCGGGGTATTTTGCCACAAAAGATAGGAAGCAACCCATCATACCACAAAAGTGGCACATATCCTTTTATTTCTATTTGATAGAGTAGATTTTAATTTTTTCATTAATTAATCCATAAAGTTATCGCACTTTAGAGTGTTTATAATGAATTGAAAAAGGAAAATTCGGAATGTTTACATGGTGGACTGAACAGGGGAAAATAGAGGTGCAAAATTACCCTCTGTTACTGCGATCACAGAACTCTGACAATGATCGTGGTCCGATCAGATTTAAAAGACCATCGTTCTTCTATTCCTTCAAAACATCCCTCCAATTTCTCTCTCAAATTATAATTGTTTGTGGCTATATTCTTTACATCTCAAAGGAATCTTTGCATCTACTTTGTATCACTAGTTTGGTAAGTACTTCAAGTTTATGTTTTTAATTATTATGAGTAGGCCTTAGAGTTGATGAACTAGGCAGGGCCTAAAATTATGTTTTACATTACTAAATAAATGTTGAATTGTACTTGTGTGGTGATTACCTGTTAGATATGGTGTGCACATGTGTAGGAAAGTCTTAAATACCCTAAATTGTGAGAAATTTAGTGAAATTAAGGGTCCAAACTAAGTGGCTGATAAATTGCCCAAACGAGTCAATAACTAGTTATTTTTTCATAGTAGGGGCATTATCAAACAATTTGAACACGTGTTTCATGTTTTTAATGATTGATTCCTGTTTTGGAACAAATTTTTGCCCCAAAAATATATTGTTAAACTTGTGAAAACTGGCATGGTTTGGTCTTAGGTACTGTGATCGTAGCCCTCGAGATTGCGATTGTAGAACACACGATCGTTTTCTTGTAGTTACCATCGCGGCATCCACAATCATGGATAATCTGACATAATTGCTATAACTAAGACAAAATCTCAGGCTTGGCCAAAATTCTTGCAGTTCAAATTTTTGTTCAAACACCACCAAGTATGCATCCCATGAATGTTAGTGGACAATATAGTTTAGTGTAATCATGAAAATGATGTTGATTAATGATGTTGCATTTTCCTCATGTTTTGCAGGTTACCATCATGGATAACTATGACCAAATCTAGTTCAAGACTCTCAAATGAAATAAATAATACTACGATGAGTTTCCAAGGACTAAACTACTCCTGGAAAGGGGTATTTTCTTAGAAAGAGTGTCAGAAAAGTTCACGGCATTTCATGATAAACTCGTAGCCACCAAATGGAGTTGTTTTGCCCCAGAATCATGTAGGGAAAATGAGAAGTGAGTGGGAGATTTTAGCGCAAATTTTGGTATAGTATCTTTAGCAACCCCAGTTATCAGGATTTGAGGGGTGAATGTGCATTTTGGAGCGAAGAAGATCAATGATTTTTATGGGCTTTTGGATGAAGACATGGCTTCTTTAGAGGCCAAGGGGTGTGAGCCGGTAACTGGATGACAGAGAAATTGTGCCTGGGCAAGGAGGTTTTATGGGCAGCAACAAAAAAGGGCATCACTATGAATGACTTCACATCCAAAGGTTGGATATGGTTGAACATCATTTGCAGCCTAATATCTCCTTGCACGCACATGACTACAGTTATAGATATGTGTGCCTGCATGGTTGCCTGCATATTGGACAACATTCCTCTTAATGTTGGTCATTTAGTGATATATGATATGAATTTGAACAGGAACCATGGTGGTATGCATTTCTTATTCCCTTCTCTTATTACTTAGTTGTACAGAAGAGCAGGGTTAGTGGAATACTTGTGTGTGCCTTGGAACTCCTATTTACCCACTCAAGATCTGGGGTGAGGGTGTACCTGGTAAGAGCAAAAATAGAAAGATCGATGTTGGCAAGATGCCAGTTGAGAAGTCAGAGTCGTGTAGACCATCCACTGCTAGGCCACTAGAAGATATTGGTGTTGATATTAGGGTCATCAAAGAGCTGGTATTAGGATTTACTCAGGGGCCGAGAGATCTCTCCACCAGGCGTCATTACTATGTCTCCTGCTCAAATTATGAGAAGTATTAGGAAGAGAAGCAGACGTAGGTAGCCACTATCGCTAGGATCGAGAGGGCACATTCAGTACTGGCGGAGTCTCACTGAGAGCTTCGGGAATCCCATGAGAAGATAAAGAAAAGGGAGAAGAAGAGAGATAAATTCTTTGGCAAGATGTGGAAGGAGGTAAAGGGCTTGTGGAAGGTCTTGAAACCCCGTGACAGACTACTTTCTCCCAGTGTAGAGAGTGATGATAAGTCCCCTGCTAAGTGGTCAGGTTTTGATGCTAATGGTGATGGTACACAGTCAGAAAGAGAGAGAAACTCTTGATGCAGTTTCAGGGAGCACCCTTTTCTCTATACTGTGCTATATTGATTATGCAGTGAGGACATAGCCTGCCTTTCAGTTGGGGGTGCTTTGCCCTGGAGTTGTATTATTTAGATATTTCTGGATATTTTGATTTTTGTCTTTGAAGGTTTTTTTTGATTGGATGATTTTTATTTTCTATTTCTGGGTTGCTATATTTGGGCACTCTAATGGAGACCATATTTCATGGATTAATTGAGTGTACTATGTTTATATTTTTAATTTATCTTTATTTTGGTTGTGGTGTTATTAAATGAGTGTTTCCCTATGATAGATTGAGTAATGACATTCTAAAGGGAAGAGTGTCATGATTGGGTTTTGAGCCAAGAATGCAGAGAAAGTGTGAGTACCCGTGGCATCGAGGTCACAAATTCAAAGGAAACCTGAGTACCTGTGGCATTTTGAATTTAGGATTGCACTTTTACCTATGGAAAAATTAGAGTATCCATATCATTTGCCCGTATGAATGCCACAATGTAAGACAAAGACTTGGGTTTTCGCAATGGGTAGAAAATTATGTGTGGTGCAAATGCAAAGCAAACACCCCCCTTCATCCAATTTTTTTGAAAAATCAAGGGCATGGACAAGAGTGACCTTGTACCGATACTTTTTCTCTTTTTGTGACTCCAAATCTTTTGGTTTATTAAAATTGATAGATATTCAATTTTTGTCTCTAATGGGAGGGGCAATTGTGTCTCATTGGTAATTTTCATGCCATGTATGGTGAGATTATTTTTCCATATCTCATGTGTACTTGTACCATTTAGAACTTGCCCCACTAGTCTCTGCAAGCTAATTTTGATAATACTTGATTTGTGAGATGATCTTAGGCTATCTTTGTGACATTGGAAGTCCACTTTAGACTAAAAAGCCTACCCTTGCATAGATGTTATCCCTCATCACCTACTTTGAGCCTCTAGACCTTTATTTGGAAAACACATTAAAAGTCCTCAGACTTTAAATTTTTATCCCTCTTTTGAATCCTACCCTCCCTGAACTTAAAATTACAACTTGAGGCTAAAAGCCTAAGTTAGGGGTAGAGAAGATTGGAAGAGGTAACTTTGAGCCACAAAGTTGTAAGTGAGTAACTATGGGCTTAAGCATTGAGAACAAATGAATAAGAAAAAGGAAAGGATCCAACAAAGGAAAGAGAAGAAAAAAGGGTGCACGAAAGTAAATAAAAATAAAATTGGTGAACCAAGGAAATTAAAGTAGGCACTTGTGTAAAAAGTTAATATAAAAAGAAGTGACCCATGATCAAAAGTTGGATAGAATAGTGTGATATAGATGTTCAAGGAGGTCATAGATATGTTGTTCCTAAATGATATACTACCCTACCCCTAACCTACATTACAAACTCAAAAAGCCCTTTGAGATCTCCAACCAAGTGTATTCATTATAGTGGCAATCGAAAATAGGGGAAAGCCTATGGCATGGTACTTGTTAGCATCGAGAGTTATTAGGAGAGAGAGTGGTTTTGCACTAAAATTCATTGTTGCATATTTAATAACTTGGTATGTGGAACTTTATTTCTTGTGAGGAGGCATGTAAACAAGTTGAGGTGGGTGATTTTGTCATCTTCCAAAAATAGAGGTAAAAGGAGTATATGTAGTTGAGGTCAAAGGTGAGTCACTTCTAGAGTATTTGTGGTTGTTGCATGTTTTCTCTTTTAAGTATTTTTCATCCTTGGATATTGCATTTTATGTCGAGGGCTGTCGGGAGAATAGCTTTGCCCATGTTTGAAGAGCTACTTGTGGTAGTAACTAAGCTTGAAGTCATTGTGATCATTGGGTCATTAAATTTGTGTATAAATATGCATTATCTCCTGGTAAGAGGTAGTGTTGCTTGAGGACAAGCAAAACTTTAAGCTGGGGGTGTTGATGAGTGGTGAATTTACCACTCATTTGCACTCAACATTCGTTCATATTACCATAATTTGAATGTATAAATGAGACATATGTGTGATTAAATGCACTAATATCCACATTTTGCAGGCATGAAAGATGTGGATTTAAGCTAAAAAGAATCAAAGGAGAAAAAAAGTGCAGCTGGAAAACCTGGAGCAGAAAAAAGCTTTAGTTACTATGATTGCGGTCTGAGGGCCACGATCGTAGAAAGTCAAGACAGGTCACTATACCGCAATCGCGGACAAGTGCCAGCGATCGTAGAGAGGCGGGATTATGCCCAGGGCAATTTTGAAAATACACACAGCTGATTCCCAAATTTCCTTAAGAGGCTCAAACCTCATCCCATAAAGGAGATTCAATTTGTGTGGAATTTTCCATCATCTAATTTCCAAATTTTTAATAGAGAACAATTGTACTAATTCTTCGGTGAAGAATATATTAGAGTAGCTTTTAAGTGGAGGATTGACAATTTCCATTGAAGATTTGTTGAATCCTAAAGCTTGCAATTTACATTCTCTTTATCTTTCAATAAATCAAATTGATGGAGATTTTTGGGTATATCTTGCTTATTGATCTTATGTGTATCTAGTTCTCCCTCTTAGGATTATGTTAGAATAAGGTGCAATTGTGTGTGGCTATGATTCATTTGTGTATATGCTAGTTTGTTTGTGAGGGGTTCTACTATTTCTTAATTAACTTGGTTAGGATTTGTGGGTGAAAGCCCTAAATACCCAAATGGGTTTGTGGGTGAAAATCCCAAGATCCTAAAAGCTCAAACCACCCTTAAAAGAGGGGTTTGGGTGAACTTTTGGAACCCACATCATCCTTGAAAGAGAGATGTGGGAACCAAGGAAATAGTAGATAATTTATGGGCATAGTTTACTAATTTTCACTATCTTAGACAGAAGATTGATTATGAGGTTGACTATACCTTAAGTATCATCCTAGAAATAGAGATACCCAATTAAGGTGTTTGGTGGCTTTAATTGACACACTCCTTAGGTACTCGAAAGGGTCAATGTGACATCTTTGTTACTTTGTTGTCAACCTAGCCTCAAGGAGTTTCAACCTAGCCTACCACATTACCAATGACTAGAACTTGCACAGTATCATCATGCTCCCATGCATAATTTCCCCTAGAAGCATAATCCCAAGATTTGTGCCTAATTAATTATACTCCAATTATTTATAGCCCCGAATTAGTCCTTTAGAAGTCTAAAAATAATCATACCCTTGAAAGACGTTCAAACCCCTGCCCCCCCCAAATTTTTGTATCCTAGGCTTTAATTTTGCAAGCAACTTTCATTTCGGACTTATTCAATTGCCACTCACATTATTCCTCGTGGATTCTACCTCAACTCAAAGTTGGGTAATTATATTGATGACAACCGCCTTGCACTTAAATTGACGTGTAAGTTGAGCGTTATCACTACTTAAGAACGATACTATCACTATATAATCAAACAACACTATAGCCTTAGGCTAAAGATACTAGGCCAGAAACTGGTATCAAAACTACATAAAATATCAAAAGTCACATTTAGAATTCTAGATCACTATTCAATAGTAAAATCTTATGCTTAACCCTTTAAGGAAATTGAGAATCCTATGACACTCTATATGCCATTGACATGAATTCTCTAAATGACATCAAAAACTCAAGAAACTCATCAAACTAACACATGCAACCCGTAATATCCAAAAGCCATCAAACAAACTGAAGTCCTCAATAATTTGGTAGAACAAGGAGTCTGTCTTTCCACTCCCACACACATAAGCAACCTATCATAATAGGGAAAAATCAACTCGTAGAAGAAGTGCAACAACCAATTTATCTCATTGATGAACACCCAAATCATAAATATAAACTTAGGAAAATCACTAGTAAACTCATCATAAGATACCGATGAACCACATTATCAGGACTTTAGATTTCTATTTTATGACTATTGCTAAACTTTAAATATAACAAATTTCCTTATGCAGAAAAATCCTTTATCTTTTTCCTTAACTCTTTTGCCATTCAATATTCTTTAACACAATAGTAGTGGACTAATAATATACAACTTAGACTAGCTCAATTCTCATTCCACGTTCCTTAACACAAATTCCACGAAGAATAACACATGCTCTAATCGCCTATGATCGAGAATATTCCAAATGCCACTTAGCTACTAAGGATAAAATTTACAACTAAATTTTTTGCTCTATTTGAAACTCTTTTGAAATCAAAGTGGGGATTCCTTATAAGCTAAAGTCCATCAAATATGACCATCCATACCCATAAATCTTTCTACACAAGCAAAATTAATTTCTATGATAGTAAAAATCATACGGTAAAAACACTTGAAATTGCATTATCCAACTAAAATCCTCCACTTGTAATCCATTCAAACCAGTCACATTACAAGTCTAGGATATCACAAGGTCTACCGCCGATAAGTACTGTTAGACTTGCTAAAATCTAAAATACCAAAACCACAATCGATCCACCACCATTCCATCACTTAAACATTTGAAAAGATCAAATCCAAAATATACCAAAATCCATAATACCCACAAGATAAATTCTAATTTGGTAATATATTCTAAATGAGTCACAACATAGGATCTACGTACCCGATCCACCACTAAAGAACCATCTATGAGGTACCAATATTGGTGGCCCAGAAAAATTTCATGAATCATATCAAAACTCAACATCGATTAACTAAAAATATAGTCGAATAAGGGATCACAATCAAATACTACCAAGATAGATCCAAGGTGGACTAAAATCATACATGTGGCTACTGCACCAAAAACATCTACCTCATGTCCATCCTATGGAACATGATACTGAAGCCTGTCATCTCTCAGAGAAACTAATAAGGCATATCTTTGTCTAAGTTACGAATAATCCCTCATATAGTGCGTGAGATACCTACATAAGAAGCAACTCAAAGAAGTAGGAATCTTATAAACTAGACCTAATGAATTTGAATGGCCACCATAGTCTAACCCTCTCCAAGCATAACCACGGGGACCCTAGCCTCCACTATTAATATCATTATCCTCATAAAATCTATGGGTTTCTCTGAACTTTAAACCTCTCATGTCTCCATAAAAGGTCCTTCACCACTATCTAGATAGCCTAAAGAACTAAAAGGAAGTGAAATGTACTCCACTAGAATCAAACAAGACCAAATAGTTCCACCTCTTACAAAAATTAAGTAAGAAAATATAAGCATAAAACCTAGGATCTCCATTGAATCAGGAAGAGTCTGTCCTAATAAACTCTACATATCATATATAATATGTCCCTCCATAGGTATGAAGAATAAATCACTGGATGTTGAGCAGCCCTCTACACTATCTCATCAAGACTAGGAGAAATAATAGGAGTCAAATATCCATTTAGAGTCTGAAGCACTGAACTAGCACATTGTATCAAGATAGGAGCTACCATATGAAAGAAAAACTTACACTCAAATCAAATAATCCTCAAGCATAGGTATGATCATAGGTGGTCTCTACACTGGCCTCAACCCCTATAGATCGCTAGACCTATCACCACTAGCAACTCTTAAACCTAAAGCGGCAACTCTAACTTGGCCTCTATCTTATACTGACATCCAAATTCAACCTCATCCTCAAACCCTGCTCCTATCGCACAACAAAGGCACCGTCCATAAATCTCTAACCGTGAAAGAATATATTCTCACTATCAGTGAAAGAGTGAGTAAGACATTTGTGAGTTATACAAAGCTCTGAACATCAAAAATAGAATTAAGGAATGGAAATATCCTAAAACATGTAGCCTCCTAAAGATAGTTAAAGAACGTGTATTCACTAATTAGCTTGACTCGGCTAATACTAATGAGACTAATGAACTTGGCTCAAATACCAACTTGTTAGACCCAAAATTGATACGTGATGGCACTTGTTACATCCACTAGACAAGTTATCCTTATCCAATCCAAAGAATACAAATATAATGAAATTAAAAAAAAATAGAAGATTATAAGTAATCCTAAATATACATATATATATATAAGACACAAGTATCAAAGATATATCCTAGGTTTGGTTGTCACTAGTGCAAACATCTAGTAAAGATTAAAAGTAATAACAATTGTCTAATGCATCTTAGATGCGGTGAAAATCATAAGGTTAAAAAGAGAAGAGATTCGGGTAAGTTTTGAGTTTGCTAGTACTACATCAATCTTCGCAACGTCAATGCTAGAACAAAAAATTCTACATGATTATACTTGGTCCAATACCTTCATAAGGTGTAGAAAATAAGAAAAAGGAAAGAAAATCAAGGGTGAGTACAAAACCACATATACTTAGCAAGCATCATCGATGATCAACCCTAATCAAAATCAATGGTGAGAACCACCACCCCAACTACCCAAGATATTCCAACAATCTATAATCCATTATATACTTCACATTATCCTAATCAGGGTAACCTCTAACACAACTATCAATAGACTAACCATAAATGGGGTAGGCACTTCAATTCAGATAAGTCAACTCTATTCATTCTTATGATGAACAATTAAGGGAATTTATTTATGAAGGAAACTCATTAACACATATAATAGGATTAATCAATTAAAATCAACCAGTGGGATAAAATAGGAAGAATGTATATATAAAAGTGTGCAACAGGCTACAAAAAGGTGCTACATAACTATCTCTCTGATCGAACAACAACCATACCTCATGTCTTATATATCTCAACCTCCCAACCAATAGATGATGATATAAGATAAGGTAATGAAGTAAAATGTATGTTCAAACACAATATCACAAATAAGGATAAACACAATAATACAAGATATGAGTAAATACTAACACAATATACCATATCAAGAAATTTCAATGCAATGCATTGTAGTGATGAGGATGGGATGATGAGGAATATTTGAAAGTTATTGCTTAACTTTATGAATACACCTATCAAATAATGTTTCTCCCAAAGTAGGACCCGTGGGGGGGTTCACAACCCATATACTTTCCATAATCTCAAATCTACCTCTCTGTCTAGTGTTCACTGATAAAGATTGACACAATTCGCATAAATATATCCAAAAAATGTTCACAAATCAAGCTTATCATAATATCTCATAAAAAAATCTCAATCAACTCTTGTTGAATTTCTTAAATTTGAGACCCCACATCCCAAAAATGGTAAATATGGGGTTTTAAATTTCAACTTTGAGTAGAACCATGAAAAAAATATAGAAGTTCTTGGGAAATAGGAAAAATAAAGGTAAAATCACATTCCTAATATATTATGAGAAAAATGTCTAAATTGGAGCTTCCTAGCTCTCAAAATGTCAAAAATACTAAAACACGACGATCTAGCTTTAAATAATATTGAAGCCTTTGGTCATGCCCTTTTGAAGTTACGACAAAAAGGCTCTCGATTTCTATGACCTATTGTGGCGAATCTTTGTGATCACGACTACAAGTCCTGATCGTGGCCTTTGTTGAACGAACAATAGATGTCCATACTAAAATGGTCATACCTCTCTTAAACGAATATGAAATTCATCGATTCTTTATGTGTTGGTTCTAAAATTTTGATATGGATCTAATGGTACCATAAGCTTGCACAAAATAGCTCATTAAATCAAGTAACATTATTAAAACTCATTGATGTAAAACTCTAAACTCCAAACAACTACCTAAAATGCATCCAAGACCTCTCAAACACAACCCAACTATACTACTAGGCTAAGTTTAACATTTCAGACTCAACAAAACCATCACATGTACCAAAATATATCATTTATAACAAATTAATCCTTGGGAACCCTTTGAGGCTATTTGAACTTGTTTTCGATCAAGAGGTTAAAATGAAAATCAAGGGCTTGGGACCCAAACTAACCATGCTACTAATCCAAAATCAACATTTTTGATTCAATGGAACTATTAAAATCCTCATTTGATACTCGAATCACAAAATATTTACCAAAGTCAAACTGGTCCCTTTAAGGATGTTTAAAACTAAAATTTCATATAAAACACTTTCAAACGCATCGAGGACTATGCCAACTATCCGTTCAACTTATAAACAAGATAAAGCAACTATATGGAAGGGTAAAATAATGAAATCGAAGAAATTTCTAAATTCCAATATGAGGTGCATTACAATACAATAGAATTTTGATTTGCAGTATATGATTAATGGTATATTCCATGATGCATAAAGATAGAATAAAAAAGATAGAAAATATATATGTTAGTTTTCCTAACATAAGGGGGAGATAATAAGCAGCTTAAATATGTTATTAATTATTTTTAGTATGATCCTCATTCAAAAGAAAATCAAGTCAAATTCTAGAAGCATTTGCTACAAAAATAGATTTCATTTTTAGTTATAGATGCTTTTCTTATGTGTCCCTGAAGGATAAAGTCTACAACATGCTTGAAGCATGGAAGATCAATTAGTTCCAAATGCAATAGTATTTGAAAATGAAAAAGGGAAAAATAATCATAATAAAGAGGCAATGTGCTCTTGAATAATTGCATACAACTTCATGAAACCTTATGAAGGTTTAGCATCATGACCTAATGTCTTAGATCATAATAGAACCTACTATAACCCACCAATAAGTAATGTAACTCGTAACATCGAGCAATGGACTATCAAGAAAAATGAAAGAAACTGCGAAATGAATATAATAAAGAGACTAATATAATCTCAAAAACTGGTGGAGCTAGTACAAGAGATTCTAATACAATAAGAGTACAATCAAAATATAAAGAAAGTATAAGTAAAAGCCATCTTTAAGATACAAAATAGAGATCTGTCTAATCAATAAGAGGGGGAGGAGGAATATTCCAATGTCAGGAGTTCACCCCCAAACCTCTAATCCATAACTACTCTTAATAATGCACACATCAATGGAGAGAACTTGTAGTTGATCTACAGGCTGCAAAAGTAGTATGAGTACCAAATACGTGGTACTCAGTAGGCATCAATCGACTAAGCTCCAAAGATAATACAATATAAATAATAGGTAAAGAAGGAATATATACATGAGAAAGTTGTCCAAGATCCTAAACATACTAATGCTAATAGAACAATAAGGATAAACTACCCTATTCTAACAATGTTCGGAAACTAAAGTATGATACAGTATATCATGGGATAATATCTAAATAAAGAGTAAAATCAGAATATATAATAGTAGTAGTAGTAGTACAAGGGAAAGGGATACATATACAATATGAATAGACAAGAAAAGAGAGGAATCTATGGAAATACCATATATATATGCACACATACATACATATATAGGACTAAACTCAAGATGGTAACCTAAGTGAGCGAACCTAACATCTCGAGGATCATAGCCAATTAAGGGATATAATATTAGTATACTCAAGTACTTAACCAAAGTGAATAATCATGACATAACCTAGAAATGTGAAATTTTATTGTTAAAGAAGTAAAGGTTCAAAAACATATCGACAATCTCAAAAACCAGTCCATAATCATCCTGTCACAAACTAACCATAATAGCCAATAATAAAGTCACTGACTAGTTGATATGTTGTGGTTTCATGGCATAGTTGATGCTTAAAATAGTGAAATTAGGCATTGACTTAGCTTGTTCCATAGGATGTGATGTGTATTTTTTACGTGTTATAGGTAAATTATGTTGGAAGTGACCTTGAATGAAAAAATGGAAGAAAGAGTTCTGAAAAGTTTAAGTACTAATTAGGCTACGAGCCATTAAGTCACCTTATGACTTATTTCCAAACCTGTGATGTTAATAAAGGCAAAATCCAGGTTGAAAGAGTTAAGTATATACTGACTAAGACTCATAAAGAGTGAATACAATTCATGGTGTACAACTGTATTGAGCACAGTGGCCAAAACTCTTGAAGATTGACAAAAAAGGTCCCAGTGATAATGAGTAAAGACCATGAGTCGTAAGGACTGACTATGACTCACGATGAGGAGACTAGAAGCCTATGACTAGTAAGGATACATGTTGAGTCATGACCACTGATGACATAAAAGAGCCACAACAGCAAAAAATAAGTCGTGACCACTGATGACAAAAAAGAGCTACAACAGTAGAAAATGATTCGTGACCATACCTAAGGACTCTTCGCTAGAGGAATAACCACTTCCAACATAGTTTTCCTATTTTATATTAATTAGGTTTCCTTTATTATTTTTGTATACTATAAATACCCTTGGGTTAGTCTTTTATTATGTTAAGTACTTTTGATATTTTTTGCATACTTTCACATACTTGGCTACTTGATACAATTTTTTTTGGGGGGGGGGTTTGATTTTGCAATCAATTGGAGATTTTGGATTTTATTCTTTCATTATTGTGCAATTAATTATATGTCTTCTTCTATGAATTCCATGGATTGTTGCATAAGCATGAGTAGCTAATTTTCTTAACTAGGTTGTGGAAACCCTGGTGGATTAACAATGTAGGGGAAGTGGGCGATTCGTCTAGATTGTTGTGACTGCGTGTATTGTGATCTTCATTATATCAATTATCTCTTAAGCTTCTATAGAAGCTTGGAAATTAGTTATATTCAAGATCATCCTCATAAGGAAGTTCGAGATTAGGAAAAGAGGTTTATGATAGTAATTCAAGGCTATCAATCATTGTCTAATCAACTTAAGACTCAATAGGTGATAGTTTTACTTGGTTAAAGGATAAGGGATAGATAGGTGATGCCCTCAGACCAAAAAATTGAAGGGTGAGATTTATCAATGCATTCCCAAGATGGTTGCTAATACATAGATTGTCATACTTGTTATGCAGAGCAGTGGGATAGGTGAATTGAACATGAGAAACATACGGAGTTAGAATCTAGGGGGAACACAATCCTATTGTTTGTCTTCTATTATTTATAACCTCAAGCGCTCAAGTTAGGTTATTAGTTACTATTGACTTTCAAATCCCCTCATTTACTTTTATGCATCACCCATGATTTTATTAAGTTTTATAAATAATTCTACGCATTCCCTGTGGGTTTGACTCCAACCTTGTTTGGGTTACTATATTTGGCATCAACCGTAGCATACTTATTTGGAGGTTGGTTTTGGGCTACATCAAATTTTGGTGCCACTGTTGTGGAGTAAGGTGTTGAGTTATTATTGGATTTGTTGAAGTTTTGGGTTTTTATTTTCTTATTTTAATTGGGTATAACCCAGTGTATGCCTAACACTAGGAGTCGAGGCAATTCCTTAATCCCAATAAATCCTGAACTAAAGAGAATTTTACACCATCATCATACAATGACAGAACCAATACGTGCTGATAATATAAAAAGGGTTTGGGATGATCCACATGTGTACTTCTCCCTTCTCTAGGTGAACTATAAAATATTATTGATTGACAGATAGAGCAAATGTTAGCAAAAACTACTAACTAGAGAATAAAGTTTTAGGAGGCTTGGTTGGCTCAGCAGGCTGAGCTAGCCAGGCCAAGAATGACAGTTAATAATTAAGAAATAAATTATTCTAATTGAGATAGAGCACGAGGTGGCAGAGTTTAATTGATCCCAGCATGTCAGTATCTATTGTCGTATAATAAAGATGAGGATATGGGATATGTTGAGCCTACTGAGACAGGAGCTATCATTCCTTCTTCTTTACCCCCAAATGTTAAGTTTGATATCACCAGTGCAATGATCCACCGGCTGAATTTAAAATGGTGTATTTTTGGGGTCGTCAATAGATGATGCAAACATACATCTTACCCATTTTATTGGGATCTTCACTTCGTATACCATTTTGGGGTGGATTAAAAGGCATTGAGATTGAGGTTGTTCCCATTTTCATTAAATAGAGAAGCATTATTGTTGTTGGGGGAACTTACTAGAGGCTCAATCAAAACTTGGAATGAGTTGTATAGACAGTTTTTGAACCATTTCTTTCCTCTTGCCAGGATACTACAATTAAAAGATGAGATTTACAAATTCAGTCAGTTTCCTACTGAGTCTATGTATGAGGCCTGATTTCAGTTGAAAAAAAAGTTAAGCATGGTACCTAATAAATGTATTCCAGGATCTAATTTGTTGTAGATATTCTATAAATCCCTAACTATTAGTTCTAGGGCAATGGAAAACATAATATATGGAGGTACATTTATGCGTCTTTGCTGAGAGGTAGTGTAGGACATGTTACACTAGATCTCTATCACTAACATTGGATGACATACTTAAGAGGTTGAGAGGGGTGCTGGTACTTAGTCTATTGGAGATGCTAGTGACTAAGGAGCTGGTGATGAATCAATATGACAAGAAGTTGCACAATTCGGAATGGAGATTAGGTTGCTTACAAAATAGTTTACAATAGTGAATTTTGAAAAAATGAACACAGTAGAGGAACAGATGTATGCTTCTAGAGCTTATGAATCTGAAGTGGATGAGGAAGTTAAGTATATGGATTCAAAATTAGCAAGTTCCGAGCCAAGGGACAAGGAAACTAAGGTCGAAACTATTATGATGATATATATCAAGGCAGAAACAGAGAGCGAGATGGTGATTGGAAGCATAAAGATGACTATAAAAAGAAGAGTGAAAAATATGTTTCACTAGGTGTTCATGATACCGAGTCGAGAATGGAAGCAATGTTGTACAAATTGGTAAAATATCAAGAGAGTCGGGAGAGCTACCTTAAATAGATTAAAGTGGATATATCAAGATTGAACTAGAAAGTTGAGTCATATTCCACTATGATAAAATAATTGGAGTAGCATTTTGGCCAAATATCGACCATATATCAGTGGCAACGTGTCACTCATCTCAGTAATATAATGTAAAATTTGAACAATGATAGTCATTGTTATGCCATTACTACTAGGAGTGGTAAAACCACCATGGATCCCCACATACCTATTGTAGATGAGTCAAGGAATTATGGGGATGAGATTGATGTGAGACACCTATAGAAATATATAAAAAATTGATATGTGTTAAACATATTAGTGATAAGGATAAAGAGGAGGGAAAGGTTGATGAGCCGGTGTTGAGGACTATTCCGAGACCTCCTCACCTTTTACTTAAAGGCTAAAAGAGAAGCAAGAAGAAATTAAATATCAAAAGTTCCTATTGATGTTGAGGGAACTGTCTGTCAATATTTCCCTTGTTGATGTATTGGAGCAAATGCCTGGATACGGAAAGTTCATGAAAGATTTGGTCACTAAAAATCTGAAGGTAAGTGTTGAGCCTTCTAATAATGTGAACTATTGTAGCTTTGTTGCTTCTAGATCGTTAGTAGAGAAGAAGAAGGACCTAGGAGCCTTCACTATTCTATGTACTATTAGTTCCGTCAACTTTTCTCAGGCATTATATGACTTGGGAGCTAGCATTAATCTGATGCCAGTGGTAGTATATAAGCAGTTGGGGTTGGGTACACCCAAACCTACATTGATGAGATTATTGATGGCCGACCGCACTATTAATAGGCCGGTCGATATTCTTTGAGATGTGTTGGTAAAGGTTTCATCCATAATATTTCCAACTAATTTCATTATTCTTTACTATAAAGTGGACTTCCAAGTCCCTATCTTCTTGGGTAGACCCTTCTTTGCTACAGGTGGAGCATTGGTTGATATGGATTTGGGAAAGATGATATTCAAATTGAATAACGAGCAAGTAATCTTTAATATGTACCAATCGATGAAGCAACCTAATGATATGTGAGTGGTTTTTGTGACAGATGTTATTGATGATAATATTAATGTTGTTGTTATGCCTATTGAAGAGAGACTTGGAGTCGAGGTGCTAGTAGCAGTGATTATGAACTTCGATAGTAATGGCATTGAGGAATATGATTAGATAGTGAGTTCCTTTTATGGGAGTGAATCTTAAGCTTATACTCCAAAGAAGTTTGATCTGATATGAAAAATAGAACCACTCCCCTGAAATTTAAGAGGGGGTGAATTGAAATTTTCTTCTGTGAGTCAACTATTGACTCCTCATAGTCGACTCACCTGCAGATTAAAACACTTCAAAAATAGCTTAAACTTAGAATACTTAAGTAAGTAAATAACAAAATGTAAATAAATAACACAAAGATTTATCCTGGTTCGGCACACCAATGTAGTGCCTACGTTTAGTCCCCTTGGATTTCAAAGTTTCATTAGATCGTTGAAAGTTTGGCTCGAGTACAATGACAGGAAATAAGTTCTGAAGACTTATTTTGCTCTTCTGATCTTGTGACACAGCTTCAGTTGATGTTACGAAGTTGACTCAATCCTACTCCTTATCTAACAATTGTAAACTACAGTTACAAAGCTTTGTAAGACTAAGAATAAGACATTTGAATTTTCTCCTTGAAGTTGAGTGAAAAGTGTTTGTCTTTGGTCATCCTCTCTTATAGTCTTCGGCTGCTACTTTTCATAAGGAAATCGAAGAGATTTCTTCTTAATCAAGGATGTAAATTTATTTTTTTATTGAGGAATATAGTCGTATGATATGTCCATATTAGGTATGTCCAATATGTCTTTGGATTACGTCTATATTGGATATGTTCGTGATCTATTTTTCTTTTTGGTTTGGTAAAGATTGATTTCTTTCCAAATATGCTCGTGATCTTTTCTTCTTGATTGATGTTGCCTGCCTTGTCTTTTGGGGTTGTGATTCTTCATCTTTTTCTATGATATTTGATTGATCTGCTTACCATATTCTTGAATTGTTTTTTCATTCCATTTTCCATGTCGTGATCTTCCATATCTACCAATATTTTGAAATGATTTTCCGTGACATTTGGAGCTGAGATTTTTCTTCCATTTGTTATTGTTGTGTTTTATTTTTCTTGGATACCGTTGATGTCCATCCATTCTTAATATCCTTCGATTTTAGGAACCGACTTTGTTTATCTTACCAATATGAGCAGCTATAAAGATACACTTGTTAGTTTGTCATTATTAAAACATAAACTTAGGAGGCCAATAATCTCCCCCTTTTTGATAATGACGATAAGAGTAAACATCAGTTGACTTCCCTGTCTGTCAGCTTGCTCCCCCTGACTTGTGTACGTATTAGCTGACATGTAAACTTTCCCTACTTCTCCTGACTGGTAAGCTACTCTGATGTTCCTGCCTTTCTCCCCCTTTTACGTAATCAAAATGAAACAATACAGAGGTAATAAGCAAACAAAGGAATGCACAATAATGAAGTAGAAAGGTTTTAAATATCATGAATTCTAAGAATACCAAGCCTTTTTCGTAGTGAGAAAAATCTTTCTTCTAGTAGGGGTTTTGTAAAGATATTTGCTAGTTGAATTTCAGAGTCAACAAAATTTAGCCAAAATTAACCATTTTTTACATTGTCTAGAATAAAATGATGCTTGATATCAATATGTTTAGCCCTAGAGTGATGAACAGTATACTTAGATAGGCTAATGGCACTAGTGTTACACAGATAATAGGAACATATTCAAAAGATAAGTTAAAGTCAAGAAGATGATGCATAATCCATAAAATTTGAGTGCCACAACATTAAATATCTATGTATTCTCTTCTATGGTCGAGAAAGAAACGGAAGTTTGTTTATTGCTATGCCATAAAATAAGAGCATTACCAAGAATTTAACTCATTCCACTAGTGCTCTTCCTGTCACTTTTATCTCATGCAAAATCAGCATCTGAATATCCGATTAAATCAAAATGAGAGGAGCAGGGATACCATAGACCAAGGTCTTGAGTTCCTATTATATATTGGATGACTCAATTGATGGCAGCGAGATGAGAGAAGTTGAATGGAATCTAGCACATTTACACACACTGAATATAATGTCTGGCCGACTTACAGTTAAGTAGAGTAGAGATTCGATCATCCCCCGATATATCTTTTCATCAACGTCTTTTCCAGCCAAGTTTGAATCAATTCTTGTGGATGGGCTCATGGGTGTTCCTTAGGCCTTTCCCTTTTACATGGAAAACTTTTTTATGAGTTCTTTCATGTATTTGGATTGACTGATAAAGGTGCCCTTGGGATTTTATTTTATTTGTAATCCTAGAAAGAATGTGAGCTCGCCCATAAGGCTCATTTTGAATTCTTCTTTCATCAAATTAGCAAAATCCTCGAACATAACGATGCTAGAACTACCAAAGATGATATCATCAATGTAAATTTTCATAAAGAGGAGGTTTGAATCAAGCTTTTAGATGAATTGAGTTGTGTCAATTTTACCTTTTTGAAAATTATTATTTAGTAAAAAAGTACTCAGTCTCTCATACCAAGCCTTTGGAGCTTATTTGAGCCCGTAGAGTACTTTTGATAACTTGAAAACATGATTTGAAAATGAATGATCTTCAAATCTAAGGGGATGTTTTACAAAAACTTCTTCATGAATAAAGCCATTTAAGAAAGCACTTTTTACATCCATCTAATATAACTTAAAACATTTGAACACAACAAAAGATAATAAATATGTATTGACTCTAACCTTGCCATGGGGGCAAAGGTCTCGTTATAATCCATACCTTCCTGTTGAGAGTAGCCTTGAGCTATGAGCCTGGCTTTATTTCTGACAACTTTACCTTCTTCATTTACCATATTTCTATAGACCCATCTGGTTCCAATTACTGAACAGTTTTTTGGTCATTCAACTAGAGTCCAAACTTGATTTTGTTCAAATTATTCCATTTCTTCCTTCATAGATTCAACCCATGATTCATCGATTAGAGCTTCAGCAGTTTTCTTTGATTTGATTTGGGACACAAGGGCAACAAATGCTTGTCTCATGACGCTCTAGTTTGCACTCTATCTTCTGGATTTCCAATGATGAGTTTATTTGGATGGATGGCATCATGTTTCCATTTTTTTGGAATATTTGGCTTCACTATTTCAGCAGTAGGAGTCGACTTTGTCGAGGGTGTATTCGACTTATCTTATGAGGGTACTAGAGTTGTGCTGTAATTTTCTCCAGCATGTATATTACTTACCTATTCTTCATCAACACTTATACTCATAGGGAGGTAGTTAGATTCATCAAAAACAATGTGCATAGATTCCTCAATGCATAGAGTTTTTTTTATTAAAAGCCCTATAAGCACGACTAGTGGGAGAGTAACCAAGGAAAATACCTTTGTCACTTTGTGGATTGAATTTCCCTAGGGTATTCTTACCATTGTTGTGAATATAGCATTTGAAGGTGAAGGGATGGAAGTAGTAGATATTGGGCTTCTTTCCTCTCCAGAGTTCATAAGGTGTTTTCTTCAAAATAGTTCTGATCACACATGTTGATGATATGACATATTGTACTAACTTTTTTTACCTAAAATTGATCTGGGAGATTATGTTCCAATAGCAGTATCCTGGCAGTTTCCTAGAGGACCAGTTCTTCCATTCCACTACACCATTTTCATAAGGAAATCGCGATGAATAGAAGTTCTGAGAGTGTCCATTCTTAGCACAATACTCCTCAAATGCGTTATTTTTAAATTCTCCTCCATGATTACTATGAACATTAGTGATGAGGTGCATAGCTTTTCTCTATATTTTCTACAAAAAATATCAAAGCTTGTGAAATCTTCGTGTTTATGTGCAAGAAACACAACCCAAGTAAATCATGAGTAATCATCATCTATGATAAAAACATATCTTTTTTCACCAATTATTGTGGTCTTAGTGGAACCAAGCAGATCAATATGGATTGTTTGGAGAGGCGTGGTAGTAGAGACAATGTCTTTGGATTTGAAAGATGTTCTAGTCTGTTTACCCAGTTGGCAGGCATCACAGATGTGATCTTTTTTAAACTTGAGTTTTGGTAGACCTTTCACCAAATAAAATCTAGACAATTTCTCAATAATGTGAATACTAGCATGCCCCATCTCCCTCTTCTAGAACCAAGAATCATTATCTTGCATAGTGAGGAAGGTTAAGGTGGAAAACTCAGGACTATTTAAAACATAAATGCTATTAACACGTTCCCTGATAAGGGAGATATTTCTTTTGTTGTGTTTGATAGAGCATCTTTTAGCTTTGAAGAAAACTCCAAATCCGGTGTCATATAGTTGACTTATGCTGAGCAGGTTATGTTTGAGGCCATCTGCTAGGTATACTTTATTAAATTTAAATTATGAGATGAGTTTCACTGAGCCGACTCCAATGACGTTGCATCTGGTATTGACACCAAATTTGACTGATCCCCCATCTATTTTCATTAGGGAGGAGAAGTTCTCCTTCTTTCCAGTTATATGTCTAGAACATCCACTGTTAGTGACCCACATTTCTTTTCTATAGCTCTTGTGGACCTATTCCTGCAAAGCAAGAAAATTAATTTCATTTAGGTACCCAAGTGATCTTGGATCCTTGCGGGTTAATTCTATTTAGGTACCCAAGTGATCTTGGGTCCTTGTGGGTTAGATGTGCTTTCTTTGGGATTCCAAACCCACATACTTTTAGGCTTATACCTGTAGCTATGGGATTTGTACCCTCTCTGTCCACAAGTAAAGTAGGCGGTTCCTTGAGAGGAACAAGAAGTCTTAGCTGATTTAAACAATCCTAAGAAAGAACTCGGATTCCTTTTGAAGGAGTTTTCTCCTACAAAACTGTGGCTTGGGGAATTTTTAAGATTGTTCAATTTTTATTTTGCGTTACCAAGCTCTTCATGAAGCAAGTCGATTTCAACTTAACATGCTTCAAATTCTATTTGCCAGTTTTGTCGTTTCTCTAAGAGTGTTTGTTTAAATCGAGCTTCACAACTTTTCTTCTATTGAGTAATCTTATTATATTCATTTATGAGTTTTTGAAGTTCATCGGTTAACATATCCATATTACACTTAAGATTATTAAAGTTATGACAGTCATGTGATCTTACCCCACTAGGTTCACCCGTTGCCATAAAATAGATATTGGCAGGCTCTATTTCTTCTTCAATTTCATCCTCATCGCTCGAGGCTCCAAAATTTATATTTTTCTAGATGATCATCATCTCAATTCTAGATAGTTTTATTTGAAATGGCCAGGCCTTCCACGGTAGTAACAGAGATCATTGTTTCTAGTGGAGTCATTATTTATAACTCTTTGGGTCTAATGCTCTTCCTTACCCCACGGTTAATGAGGGTCATTCATTCACTATTAGCATCTTCCAGAATGTCCTCATCTCTGGTTAGAGTAGCATTGAAGGCTACTGGTTTCTTCTTTTTATCCTTGTGAAACCTGTTGATATAATTTTTCTCATATACAATAAGGTTACCTCATAGTTCATCATATTTTATGTTAAGAAGATCTCTGTCTTCCAGAGTGGCAGCCTTGATTTCTCATATTTTTTGGAGACTTCGGACCAGCTTCTAGACTTGCAGGCTATGAATAATCCTCAGTGATTTTAGTTCAAACACATTTTACTGAATCTGGAGAACATTGTTTCAATATCCTTATTTCCTTCTATTTTGAATAACTCACATTCATTGACAAGAGCAGTAATTTTTGACTTTTTGACTTTGGTGGTTCCTTCATAGGTTACCTCCAGTTTGTCACACATTTCTTTTATGGTTTCACACATTGAAATCTAATCGTATTCTTCTCCGCTAACTATATACAAAAGTAAACTTATAGCATGTGCGTTAGTTTGAATTACCTCTTGCTAATCTTTGGTGACCTCAAAGCTTTAAAGGTCCTTTATGTCAGAACTTCTAGGTTCTTTATCTTTGTCCTTTGACTTCTTCTTGAGTCCTTGAATTGGCTTTGGACTTTTCGTGATGACAACCCAGGCTTGGAAGTCGTTTGTTTGGAAAAATATCCTCAACATATTCTTCTAGTAAGAGTAATATTGTCCATTAAAATATGGTGGTCTTGTGGAGAAGTGACCATCCTGAAGGAGAGCACCGAGAATCTGACAATTGGCCATTTGAGTTTTGCTCACTTACGGTTAAGCAATGCTATTTGTGAGACTGCTCTGATACTAATTGAAATTCAAGAGGGGGTGAATTGAATTTTTTTTCTGTGAGTCGACTACTGACTCCGCACAGTCGACTCGCCTGTAGATTAGAACACTTCACAAACAGATTAAACATAGAATAGTTAAGTAAGTAAATAACAAAACATAAAGTAATAACACAAAGATTTATCCTGGTTTGGCACACGAATATAGTGCCTACATCCAATCCCCTTGGGTTTCAAAGTTTTCTTAGATTGTTAAGAGTTTGGCTCGAGTACAATGATAGAAAGCAAGTTATGAAGACTTATTTTGTTCTTCTAATCTTGTGAACCAACTTCAGTTGATATTACAAAGTTTAATCAATCCTACTCTTTATATAACAATTGTGAACTAAAGTTACAGTTCTTTGTAACACTAAGAATGAAACACTTTGAATTTTCTCCTTGAAGTTGCGTGAAAAGTATTTGTCTTAGGTCTTCATCTCTTATAGTCTTCGGCTACTACTTTTCATAAGGAAACCCAAGATATTTCTTCTTAATCAAGGATGTAAATTGATTCCTTGATTGAGGAATATAGATGTATGATATGTCCATATCATATATGTCCATATATGGCTTTGGATTACGTCCATATTGGATATTTTTGTGATCTATTTTTCTTTTTGGTTTTGTAGAGATTGATTTCTTTCCAAATGTTCTAGTGATCTTTTCTTCCTAATTGATGTGGTCTACCTTGATTTTGGGATTGTGATTCTTCTTTTATTTCCGTGATATTTGATTGATCTGCTTACCATATTCTTGAATTTTTTTTCAATTCCATTTGCCATGTCATGATCTTCTATATCCACCAATATTTTGAAATGATTTTTCGTGATTTGGAGATGAGATTTTTCTTCCATTTGTTCTTGTTGTGATTGATTTTCCTTGGATACCTTGTATGTCCTTCCATTTTTGATATCCTTCCATTTCTGGAACCAACTTCCTTTATCTTTCCAATATTAGCAGCTACAAAGATACACTTTTTAGTTTGTTATTATTAAAACATAAACTTAGGAGTCTAACATCCCCCTGCTCGACCATCTATTGAAGAAACACCAATCTTAGAGTTGAAGGCCCTCCCATATCATCTACGATATGCATTCTTAGGGGACGATAATACCTAGGAAGTGATTATTACAGCTGACTTAGTGGAGACAGAAGTAGAGGTGTTGATATCAGTTTTGCAAATATTCAAAAGAGCTATCGAATGGACCATAGAAAATATTGGGGGCATTCCACCAGGTATTTTTACCCACAAAATACAGTTTGAGTTAGACAATATTCATATTATTCAACATCAGCGAAGATTTAATCCTCCCGTGAAGAAAGAAATTATCAAGTGGTTAGATGCTGGAGTGGTTTTCCCTATTTCTAATAGAAAATGGATTAGCCCAATTCAGTGTGTTCCTAAAAAGAGTAAAATCACAGTAGTTCCTAATGATAAGAATGAACTTGTCTCCATGGGATCGATTACAGGATGGAGAGTATGCATTGACTACAAGAAGTTGAATAGATAGACCCAAAAAGACCATTTTCCCATGTTGTTTATAGATCAGATGCTGGATAGATTAAAAGGAGGTGGTTCGTATTATTTTCTTAATGGGTATTCAGGATACAATCAAATCACTATTTCTCCCGAAGACCAAGAAAGACAACCTTTACTTGAC